>JASPKZ010000803.1:322500-1047500 GCA_030220185.1 Diploptera punctata
AATTTCATTCCATACGACATTGTGTCGTGTTTTAAAACTGTCCAGCCAACCTGAAGATGCCTTGAAATCGTTATCCCCTAGGGATTTAGCAACAGCTAGAGCTTGACTTTGGAGCATCGGTCCGAAAATTTCGAGATTTATCTTCAATCACTTTCACTTTTTCATTTAATGAGAATGATACATACGTTTTAGCCATTTTTATTCCGTAAATTCAGAACGTTCCCTGTGAAAGATCTGTCTCAGGACTTGAACTAATTCAAGATTTTACAGTGCAATAGGTTATTTGTAAGACCAGGTATCTGTGTTTAGCATAACGGGCGTGGAGTGATGCCGAAATAAATTTTCAGGTACAGGTAGAATGTCTACTTCACCCGGCGGCAGGAATCATGCTTTTTTTTTTGCCCAAACGGGAATTCAATGAAGTGGAAACTAATTTATTTCTCTGTCTTTCCGCTTTATAAAATGTTTTTTCATGAATTGTGTGGAAATATCCTTCTGTTTCCGCGTTGACAGATTCCGTTTTATGCAAAATAAATACACGTAAAATTACTATTATTTTGACGGGACCAATAAATTTGTTCATTTTGGACATATTTCCGCATTATTCACGTTCCGTATTAAACAAGTTTTAATGTATCAATGTGCCATTGAGGAAATGGATCTATATCACTTAATATATATATATATATATATATATATATGTCCACCGCTGTGGTCTCGAGGTAGCGTGCTGCCTTGTCACGCAGCGGGCCCTGGTTCGAACCCGTCGGGACAGTTTTTCTGGGTGAGGTTTTTATCGGGGTTTTTCCTCACCTGTAAGACAAATGTCAAGAAAACTTTAAGGCCCAAACGATCTCAGAAATCATATCGCCATCATTATCATCCTTATTATCATCATCATCATCATCATCATCCTTCACCGGCGTGGAAAGCAACGGGAAGCTAGCACACCTTACAATTCCCTAGTAAAGCTGCAAACATAGCATGAAGGACCTGCCTTCGGGCAGAATTACTATGGATGGATGGATGGATGGATATATATATATATGAGGAGCACACTAACTAACTCACTGGCCATACCGAACCCGTAGGTTCATGGCAGCGACGACATAAGCTCTCCATACATCCGTATCCTGAGCTAATGTTTTTTTCCAATCATCCCCTACACAATATACTTCCCTCAAATAATGGATAGTCATTCTCCCGCCTCATAATAACTGAAGAAAATAAACAATATAAAATGTATAGTCTGATTACCATAATTGTATCCTGTGTAAATAACAAATGAGGCAAATTTTTAAATAGTAGCTGAATTCAAATGTTTGGGAACAATAATTACAAACAGGAATGAGGTGCAAAAATAAATTAAACATAGCCTCAACTCTGGAAACCTATGATATTATGAATTACATTGGATCTTGTCATCCCAATTCTTCTAATAAAACATCAAAACTATATAAATATGATTAAGAAAGTTTTCTTGGGTTTTCCGCATCATGGATTCAAGATCAAGCCATTCACCCGAGATGATGCCCAAAGATTACCATCTACATGGAAAACTGCTCTCGTTGCCCACCATGTCATCCCAAGAACAGCGAAGAAGGTATGAAGAAAACCACGGTTGGGCAACATGGAGTGTGGTCGACGCTTGGATGGGTGTACGGCTTCCTAAACGGACCACACTGTAAACTGAACATGTTTAACTACATAATAACTAAACCTTGGATGGTGTACGGCTTCGGAAACGGACCAAAGCGGAAACTCTATGTGTTTAATTATATAAGACCTAAACCTGTGACTCGAACTTATCATTCCTTGATAATGACATGTGGGATCATGCCGAAACGTCGGAATCAGTGGTCAGAGGCCACCTTGAATCCTTGACGCGAAAAACCAAGGAAAACTTTCTTAGTTATATATATATATATATATATATATATAATATATATATATATATACACATATTCCTGGCATCGGCGTTATTTGTAACCCACTTCTCAGGTTGGAGCGGCTGAAAGGTGGAGTTACCCTACCCCGATGACGCATGATACGTGATGATGAGGGTAATGATGCGCAGGGGACACCTTAATCGTAAACTTAATCTAATGAAGCGAATATTTTAATGATGATTGTTATGGTCAAATAATATTCGGGGACCGTTTGGGTCTTAAAGTATCCTGACAGTTGTCTTGCAGGTGAGGAAAACCCCCAGGAAGCTTGTCCCGACCGAGGACAGTTATGTTATATGGATGCGAAACGTGGTTGCATACTTTAAATGAGGAATGTTTTGCAATATTTGAGAATAAACTTATTCAGAAAATTTTTGAACCAAAGAGAGACGAACAGACAGATTAATGGGGAAGACTAGATAACAGTGGGCTCCCCCTGGAGGAACGCGGATTCTTCTACTAGTGTTAGCATACCCTTGTCGAGATATTGTAGATTTAAGGCGCCAGAACTCGAGTTCACCGACCATATGTAAGAGGTAGCAATTGCAGGTTACATAGATGGAGTACTTTATGGAAGTGAAACTTGGGTAATGACCAAAAAATTACAAAGTAGAATACAAAGCGTAGAAATGAACTTCCTTAGAAGAACAAAAGGCTGCACAAGATTGGATCGATTAAAAAATGAAGATATAAGAACAGAGTTAAATATATATCCATTAAATGATAAAATCAAAGGATATAGAGAAAAATGGTTTAGACATGTAGAAAGGATGAAAGTAACAAGATTACCAAAAGCAGAATTTAACTACAAAAAAAGATGGACAGAACCACTGTGAGGCGGAACAGACATTTTGGCTAACCCGTGAAGTGAAGAAGAAGAAGAAGAAGATAGATGGAGTAATCTGCCAACTTGAACATTTCATGAGTTTTGGAGGCTGCACCTACTCGACATCCATGCGTCCCTCAGGATTAAAATATCAGCCATTCGCCCTCCTAATATATTTGGGTTTGGGACAGGAACTGGTTTCCAAACAATGCTCACCAGTGGCAGAGTTTTATCCAGAAATCTGCCCATATTTAACAAAATTTATGTGTTTATCATTAACTCGTATTATGCCAATTTATCATTATTTGAATTTTGGAAATCTTTCCTGAGACAACTGGCGTCTCCAATATTCCAAACCGCTGCAATATCCAAGGATGTGTTTTTCGTCTTCATACATTCCACACATTTGACAAACTCGCATATCGTATTATTCGGTAATTTTATAGTTTACAAAACTTCTTCTTCCTTTTCAGGATAAGGTAAATGCGACCTGTTCCGGTCTCAAATAAATCGTTTCCTTGGCCGTCCCAAAGATATTTTTCCATATGGTTTGTAGGTGTCGATCACTTTGGGTTATCTTGTATTGTCCATTCTGTCTAAATGTTCTTTCCATCGGTATTTGTGCTCTTCTAGTTTGTCGAGTATTGAAAATATCACCAGTTCATTGGTTTACAAAACCAAATAAATAATTTCAAAGAGTCTGTGAAACGAAGACAGGTCCACCGCGTGAGAAGTGAGGATGTTACCTCTAGAATAGGATTGTTTAATTGAAGTTACGAGTGGTTTGTCGACATCCGGATGTGTAAGGAATAAGATGTATGTGGTGTTGATTACAGCGCCACTGGCGAGAGCTGTGCAGATCAATATTACGGCTCCATAGCTGCAGCACGTCTGAGTCCAGGCGACTCGCAAAAAAAATATAACTAAATTCCTTCGACATCTAAGTGATACACACCATCATCCCTACTTACGACATAAAAAAATATATCGATTTGGTACGCTGTACAAATCACACTTGTACCTCGTTTAAATGAATTCCGAAAGAATGAAGCTATTGAGGTTGTTTTCATAAGTGATGCCACGAGTGATTTCCGAAATTATCGATAAATTACGACTCACGAAGTGAGGAGTGAATTTATCTACAGAATTTGGAAAACAAGAGTGGCATTTGTTAGGACTATTTAACGAATAAAATTAAGCTGTTTACTCACAAATCATTATTTAACTATAGTTATTTTAAAATATTTATATATTTAATGTAAACGGCGATGTTTGAAAACAAATCAGAAACGATTGGTACGCTTCATTTACTTCTTTTGTTCATCACTGCAACCAGTTCATAATATTATATTGCCAAAGGATCGCAATGTTGTAAGAATGCACCCTAGTGGAGAAATTTATAACGAACGTTATATGTATTAATTAATTTCTTATGTCCTATTGTAAATATGTCAATTACATTTTTCTGTAACGTTATTTCCTGGAAAATAATTCGTTTAAGAAAGTGCAAACAGTGGTTTCTTTTTCTTGTGCTATAATAAATTGTTACAAATGTTTTTATATTATCTCCCGCATGCGATATGTGTTCACATTCATGCACTATATATGCAATCTATAGCCGTATTTCTTACGGAGTCAGTCAATGCAAAATAATGCTATGACCTATCCAGAATTTTAAAAAGGAGGTGCTTTCTTTATTATGATAAACTTTAGTTGGTAAATTCCAGGCAAAACACGACTGTGATTGGTTGTAAATAAAAAATCTTTGAAATGTGATTGGTCATTGACTCCCATTTGGGGCATGAGTTAAATAGTCATGAAATATTTTTAAAAATGCAATATCTAATAGATACCAAAACTGGCCATGGTCAATAAATAAATCTAATATATAAAAATGAATGTTTGTTTGTTCGTACTTTATGCGCGGCCATACCGTTGATCCCATTGTGATGGGTTTTTTTGCAAAATGTTCAGGAGATACCTGGGATGAACATAGGCTATAAGAGAGTTGTGATACTCAACTCCTACACCCTTAAAAATCACCCTTTGTAGTGGAAAACTTGAAAAAAGAAGCTCTTTGGACGATTAAATGGCTTACGCTGCCTAAACCATAACAAATACACAAAATTAATGTACACAGAATTGAATATCTCAAAAAGCTCTACAAAAAAGTCTGCGACAGCATATGTTTATCTCTTACGGATAACTCACAATAACCATTTTTGTCTTTCATTGATGCCAAGAAGATCGAGACAAGTGCAAGCATAGCAGCACATGGCGGGTATTCTTTTACGGATAACTCCCAATAACGAATTTTGTCTTTTAGCTCATTTATGCCAAGAAGATCGAGATAAGTAGATTCCTGGGCAACACCGGGTAATCAGCACGGGGAATCTTAAAATAATTACGATATACATTTATAATTTTTTTCATTTTACGTATTCAATTAATTTTAAGAAGTACATTAATTATCGCCTTTCAGCTCATTTATGCCAAGAAGATCGGGATGAGTGGATTCCCGGACAACGCGGGTAAACAGCACGGGGTATCTAAAAAATATAAATTTATAATTATTTTTCCTTTTACGTGTTCAACTAAACATAAACGCACATTAATTTTCATTTATTTAGGCGTAACAGCGCACGCCGGGTATTAGCTAGTGAATAAATAAATATAACATTAAAAGAAAAATAAACGCCTGAACCGGGATTTGAACCCGAGACCTCTAACTATATACGTTAGTGACATAATCACCAGTTGATTTAGGCTCTTAGCAAAATTAACATTACAATAAAAAATATAAGTCCACCGCTGTGGTCTCGGGGTAGCGTGCTGCCTTGTCACGCAGCGGGCCCGGGTTCGATCGCCGGTCGGGACAGTTTTTCTGGGTGAGGTTTTTATCGCGGTTTTTCCTCACCTGTAAGAAAAATGTCTGGAAAACTTTAAGGCCCAAACGGTCCCCGAAATCATATGGCCATCGCAATCATCATCATTCATATTCATCTTAGGTTAAGCTTAGGATTAGGGACTATCCTGGCGCACCATTATCATCAGCATCACCCATCATATCATCGGAACAATTAACCCCGTCTTCCAGGCGCCCCAACCTCAGAAGTGGGTTACAAGTACGCCATGCCAGGAGAGAAACCAGGAATGTCGAACGACAATCCTGGGGCATTTGAAAAAAAAATGAATTAAAAATATAAGAGATGAAAGAATACAACCTTGTTTGACTCCACGTGATGTTCCGAAATTACGCTGGTCGACAAGGTTTTCTTTACAAGAAATCTGATTGGGGGATTAATAATATAATAAAGGAAATATAATACTGTGAATAATTGTCCTGTAATGATATAGGGGTCTTCAACGGGACGTGCCCCAATTCATGTTAGTGAATCTATTGCATTTTTTCATACTGAATCCAGATATGTAGTCAGAATGTTTCCATCAGGCAAAGTTTTTTTTTTGTGACAGCTGCTTTTTTTAAATTGATTTTAGCATTCTCTTTGACCTGTCACAGGAACCTTTACCTTATATGTAGCGATTTTATTCAAGCCGTATTTAAGGGCTGTCTCTGATGAGCACGGTGAGCGTTTTCATCAGCAAATTTCCACAACGGAAAAGAGGTACCAAGGCAAGTGGAGTTCTAATATGCTGGCTGACTACTGTTGGACCAAGAAGAGAGATGTTCCAGATGCAAAATATGCCCGAAAATCAATATCTACCACTTTCTATCTAAGTCAGAATGAGTTAGAGTTAGATGGATTTTATTAAATATTATAAAAAAATGTAAATGAATATGAGAAACTCTTGCCTGATAGGAAAAACCTCAAATGATATTTAAATTCAGGATGAAAAAGACTTCTAAAATCTCATATTTTTATTTTTGTGAAAGAAACAGTTCAATTTTGTCGACCAGTGTTATCTGTTAGTAAGCCATTATGGCTAGTCCTACTACTACAGTATATTACACGTATAGTGTCCATATAACAGTAAAATAATCTTATTTATTTTCGAAGGTATCCTAAACATTACCAATGATTTCCATATATATTCTTTATTTAATAAAATTCAATATCTAAAAGCTATAATGCACTATTCCATTAATTACTTCGTTCACAAATTGTTATTAATGCATTTTTTTGATCTATGCAAGATCTACCGGACCTAAACCCTGCTTGTTTTTTCTTATTAATTTGTTTGTGTGCTTTATTATTCTATTATAGTCCACCGCTGTGGTCTCGAGGTAGCGTGCTGCCTTGTCACACAGCGGGCCCGGATTCGATCCACGGTCGGGATAGTTTTTCTGGGTGAGGTTTTTATCGGGGGTTTTCCTCACCTGTAAGACAAATGTCAGAAAAACTTTAAGGCCCAAACGGTCCCCGAAATCAGATGGCCATCATCATCATCATCCTTATCATTATCATCATCATCCTTCTCCTTCACCGGTGTGGAAAGCAATGGGAAGTTACCACACCTACAATTACCTAGTAAAGCTGCAAGCATAGCATGAAAATGCTATGATTGCAGTGAAGGACCTGCCTTTGGGGAGAATTACTATGGATGGATATATGATTCTTGTCAAAATGTGGAATGCCTTAAAACTATTTAGTAAATAAACTGAAGCAATGGGCTGGATGGAACCAAAGATGATGGCTGGTATTCTCACACATGGATTTAATTTTCAGGAAGAAGTTTTTAATTTTAAACAACATTTTAGAATTGACTGCTGGAATGTGAGAACACTATTGGAAACTGAAAGATTGAAGCAAGCTATAAAGGAAATGGGTTCAATAGTGCCAGATATCTAATTATGTTTACTGCATATACCAGACGTCTAGAAGCATGAAATTTCATCTATACGGAGCTTACACTTATCCTTAGCTTACATTTCATGTGGGCAACTTAATACTATCATCACTTCTAAAATTATTAATTAAATAAAAATAAAACGTAGTTTTATTTGATTCTCATATTTATTATATAATTCAGTGACAGCTGTTTCGGTACACTGTACCTTCTTCAGACATGTTAACAAATTATGAATTGTGTTCCAACTGATCTAAGCAACAATACAACAATAATTTATTTAATTTTTTTAATTTAACAACATAAAACATAGAATTGAATTGAGTAGCAAAATAATATCATCGTTAAATTCCATATGGTGGGATAAGCATATTTGGAAAGACACAAAAAAATATATTGGTAAAACATTGGTGGAATCTGTTGCAATATGGAAGTGAGGTATGGACAATCAATAAGTACTACAAGAATAGACTAATAGCTCTAGAAATGGATTATTTACGAAGAAGTGCCAGAAAGTCTGGATTAGAACATGTCACAAATAAGGAAATTAGAAACATAATGGAAGCAGAAGAAAGCATAATTGAAAGAATTGAGGAGAAGGAATTAAAGTGGTTAGGACATGTTTTAAGAATGGAAGATGAGCGATGGCCAAATTAACTATATGAATGTCATCCGAACAGAAAGAAGAAAAGAGGGAGACCAAGGTTAACATGGAAGGAAAACATGAAGACAGTAATGCAAGCTAGAGGGCTAAGCATCGAAGATGCCCAAGGCCGTAGGCTTTGGAGGTTTGGCACGGGAAGACGGCAGCAGCTGTAAAAACCCGAAGATAGAGATAAATTTAACAAAGGGGATTCATTCAAATCAAGTTGAGAATTTAACAGTTTTTTACTACTTTTAAATTTATTAATTTCTACAGCCTCCAAAAGATCTAACTTCTTACCCTTATCACAAATATGTAAAATTTCAAAATTTGGATAGAAACAATGATTAAATTGGAATAGGTGGTTAGCATATTTTGAATTCATTGTAACACACCGTTGAGGATATGTAATATAATGTTAAATAGCCTATTAAAATAGGTAGCTAATATAGCAGTCGTCCTCAACTAAATTAACTTCTGTTTAAAAAAAACTTCAAGTGATTGAAACAATGAAGATGTTTCAAAATCAAGTTTCATAATCTACATTCTATTTGGTACCATTGAAAGGCCTTCATTTGCCTTCTATTTACTACTAAATAGAATGCAGAGAGTGAAACTTGATTTTGAAAGACTGTACCGAAATCATCTTTTCGGTACGTGAAAACTACGTAACAACTACGTCATCGTATCTTCCCTCTACAGTGATGTTATAGAACAGTGCCAAATTCCTGTCTTCGTTGTCCTCTCTCCTACTTCCTTCTTTATGCGCTGCGTGTGACTGCGCATCTTCCCCTCGTTATCGAAAGCCTCAAATAAGCTGTGCAAGTTAGTATAAGAGTCATCATCAACTTTGGGATCGTCGTGGTCAGCTCGGCTGTAGCTCGAAGGAGCTGTTTGGTTTCATCAGTCCCATAAGCCAGGGTAGGGCAACCAGGACTGTGGACCCTAGCCCTTGGCTGGTCTGGATTGAGTGTATGTATGTATGAATATTATTATTATTGCCTTTTTTTAATTATCGATGACCGAGTTTGTTATTTTATATTATTTCATTCATATATTTTCTTTTAATGGTCAAGAAGATAATTTTTTGTTATATTATTTGTATTTCAATTTTCTGATTCATGATTCTCATTAAAAGTTACCTTATTTAGTTAACTTATGTTTACTAATTGCGTAGCTAGTCATGTTTGGTATTGCTATATATTCTAAAGCTTTCTCAAGCCAATTTAATCCCCTTTTTCCTTCTAGTTTCCACGATTATAATACTGTTTAGCATACAGTACTATATGTTAAGTAATTTACAAAGAAAAGGTGGAATAATCTTTGCCTTCTATGGGCCCGGGCAAAGGAATGTCGATATAGTCACTCAAAAATTTCAAACTCAATGTAATAAAAGGGAAGGATCGCGTGGTGCAAGACCTTCATTGCCTTCCATTTGGTACTAAATAGAATGCAGAAGATCAAACTTGATTTTGAAAGGCCTTTATTGTCTTCTATTTGCTACCAAATAGAATGCAGAAGATGAAACTTGATTTTGAAAGGCCTTCATCGTTTTAACCACTTGGCGAAGCTTTTAAACAGAAGTTGATTTAATTGAGGACGACTGTTTTATCAGGTAGCTATTTTAATATCATAAGTTTTACTATGTCCTCTAAAGTGCTGAATTATTCTGTCTCTCATGTTCCCTTTTTCTTCTATTCGCATTTTCCTCTTGTTCTCTAGATTTATTTCTATATTCGTACTCATCGTGTGCATTTATTAGGTTTCCCACAAGGAAAGGCGCATTAGCCCTTGGGAGAGATATCTGCTGCAAAACACAGCCGTAAATCAGTTATAATAGACGCTTTCTAACTTGCCGACCGCTCGTTTTTATTTCAAATGAAGTTACATTACAGCCGTATCCAAACTCTAAACTTTTTCTATATTTCTCTGACATTCCTAACTAATGCACTTCTTACCAAATGTAGCGATCAAATTTGTAACGTGCCATTTTTTATTCTCTTCTTAACGAATGAATAATATCTTTTAAACCAACCGTTAATAATCCCTTGAGACAGTAGATTTTAACAATTAAAATGTAAAACTTTATCTTTTTAAAATTTAAATTTCAAACAGCAATAAGCTTCTTGTAGGAAAGCCAGAGGGAAAACGCCCAGTTGGTAGGCCAAGAATGAGGTGGGAAACAACATTAACTATGATTTGAGGGAAGTAGATTATACAGGGAATGATTGGAAAGCATTAGCTCAGGATAGGGTTGTATGGAGAGCTTATGTCAGCGCGGCCATGATCCTACGGGTTCGATAGTGCCAGTGTGTAAGTAAGCAAGTAAGTAAGTAATGAAGTAATTAAGTAAGTAAGTAAGTAAGTAAGTAAGTAAGTAAGTAAGTAAGTAAGTAAGTAATTAAGTAAGTAATTAAGTAATTAAGTAAGTAAGTAAGTAAGGAAGTAAGGAAGTAAGTAAGTAAGTAAGTAAGTAAGTAAGTAAGTAAGTAAATAAAGTAAGTAAGTAAGTAAAGTAAGTAAGTGAGTAAGTAAGTAAGTGAGTAAGTAAGTAAGTAAGTAAGTAAATAAGTAAGTAAGTAAGTATGTAAGTATGTAAGTAAGTAAGTAAGAAAGTAAGTAAGTAAGTATGTAAGTAAGTAAGTAAGTAAGTAATAACATAGTTTGCATTTGTCATTTTGTAGTGTTTTATCATAAGTAATGCCACGAGTGATTTCCAAACAATCTAGAGAATTTGGAAATCAAAAGTGGCATTTGTTAGGACTACTTAACGAATAAAATTAAGCTGTTTACTCAAAGTTATTATTTAAATATAGTTACCGGTATTTTAAAATATTTATATGTTTAATGTAAACGGCGATGTTTGAAAACAATTGAGAAATGTTTGGTTATTTTCCATTTGTTCATCACTGCAACTTGATCATATTATTTATTATAAATAGGATCGCAATATTGTAAGTATGCACCCTAGTGGAGAAAAAATTAAACACATCAAACTGAATATTATAACCAACATTATAGTTGTCAACATGACTTTTGTCTCATGAGTACCAATAGTTGTACTTAATGCAGTTTTTTATCGCGTTTTCAAATATGTATTCGGAATTTCTTCATCAACCACAGTTTTTTTATTTCATTTTCAATTAATTGATTTAAATAATTATTTTTTTAATAAACGTTTTTTTCGTCCATTTGTCCATTGTAAAATAAAACCAAATGACCTAACCCAGGACATTTCAGCTATGGAAAAGAGATATCAATGCAAATGGAATCCTAATATGCTGGCCGATTATTATTGGACCATCAAGAGGGATGCTCCACAGGCGAAATATAGCAGAACATCGTCATTTCTCACTTTCTATGTGAGTCCGAATGTTCGCATATTGTGTAGTTACGAATGTAGAAAATATTAGTGTGTTTGAAATTATAAATTCCTGTCTCTCGGAAACCTTGCGTGATGGAGAAAAACCTATATCACATTTGAATTCAGGAGAACAAATACTATCAGAATCACTTTTTTTTTCTGAGACAAAAAAAGTTTCTTTTTTTCTTGCTCAGTGTTATTTTTTGGAAACAAACTCAGTAAATTCAGTATTTAAAAACACAATTATTGACCATACAATTATCAAATGTATAGGCCGAAGGAATTTTTCATTATTTGCTATATTCAACGCATTTGTTAGAGAGTCAGTCACTACAAAATAATGCTCTGACCTGTTCAGAATATTAAAAAGGAAGAGCTTTCTTTATTTTCATAATCAAAATTCGATGATCATCGAGATGAAGAACGATTGTCATTAGTTGTAAAACAAAATTCTTTAAAACGTGATTGGTCTTTGACCCCTATTTGGGGCATGAGTTAAACAGTCGAAATAAACACCTGTTTTTACTCGTAAATCCCTACGTGGAGCAAGAATGCTCCCTTGCAGGAAATATATTAACTCCCTTATTCTCCCACCTCATCACCGCATTTCCAACGTCTGTGACTGCCAACCAAATTATGTTTTATCTAACGTGAGATGATATTAAGGGTGACATGGGATGGATGAATGAAACACTAAATTACATTAAAGGACAAGATGGGGAATGGAGAGTGTTAATAGAACGAAATACAGCAAACGGGAGAACCCAGAATAAAACCCAAAAATCCCGGTATGGCCACATACCAATACTCCTCTGGAACCACCAGGATTCGGAGCTGAAATCCCAATCGTGGCAGTCGCGCACCCCATCCATACATAATAATAATAATAATAATAATAATAATAATAATAATAATAATAATAATAATAATAATAATAATAACGTTTTATTTATTCTGGCAGAATTAAGGCCATAAGGCCTTCTCTTCCCCTCAACCAGCACAAATACAATAAAAAAGATTTGACAAATATAGATATACACTATACTAATTATAAACAGTTAAAGATACATTAAATGTAGCAATGTAAATTTCATGTATACAAACATTTTATACGATAATAATAATAATAATAATAATAATAATAATAATAATAATAATAATAATAATAATAATAATAATCTATCCAGTCAGATCACAACACAGTAACGAAAGGATTAAATTTAACTCATTTTCAGAAACTTATTGAAAAAATGTCCAGGGAATATAAAAAGAAATGTAATTAAATTCTGTACATGAAACTGATTGGTCGGACGATAATTTATCAAATACAAATATAAAATGTTTCAATTTAGCATGGAAGTAATTAATTTTTTATTTCTGAATTCGCTGGAAAGGCACCGCGCGATCCTACCAATCATTACATTTGAGTTTGAAAATTTTGAGTGATTAAATCCACATTCGTTTGCCCGGGCCCATAGAAGGTAAAGATTAATCCACCTTTCCTTTGTAAATTACTTAACATGTAGTACTGAACGCTAAACAGTATTATAATCGTGGTAGCTAGAAGGAAAAAGGGGATTAATTTGGCTTGAGAAAGCTTTAAAATTTATATCAATACCAAACATGACTAGCTACGCAATTAGTAATAAACATAAGTTAACTAAAATGTAACTTTTAATAATAGTTATAAATCAGATAATTGAAATACAAATAATATAACAAAAGTTTATCTTCTTGACCAAAGAAAAGACATGAATGAAATAATATAAATCGGTCATCAAAAGAAAAAAATCAATAATAATAATAATGAACATACATACATGCACACACTCAATGCAGTCCAGCCAAGTGCTAGGGTACACAGTCCTGGTTGCCCTACCCTGGCTTATGGGACTGATTAAACCAAACAGCTCCTTAGAGCTACCGTCGATCTGACCCCGACGAAACCAAAGTTGATGATGACCCTGATATTCACTTGCACAGCTTATTTGAGGCCTTCGATAGCAAGGGGAAGATGCGCAGTCACACGCAGCGCATAAAGAAGGGAGGGGGAGGTACGTAGGAGAGAGGACAACCAAGATAGGAATTTGGCACTGTTCTATAATATCACTGTAGAGGGAAGACACGATGACGTAGTAATTGCGTAGTATTACATAGTTGGTGATTTCGGTACATGGTTCACTACCAATACTCCTCTGGAACCACCAGGATTCGGAGCTAAAATCCCAATCGTGGCAGCTGCACACGCTATCCAGTCAGACCATAACACAGTAACAAAAGGATAAAATTTAACTCATTTTCAGAAACTTATTGAAAAAAAGTCCAGGGAATATAAAAAGAATCGTAATTGAATTCTGTACATGAAACTGATTGGTCGGACGATAATTTATCAAATACAGATATAAAATGTTTCAATTTAGCATAGAAGTAATTAATTTTTTATTTCTGAATTCGCTGGAAAGGCAATTAGTGAAGTTAAAGAGACGTCTGCGGTCAAACGGCGAATGAATGTGACGTAAAACTGCAGCGGAGGGGAAGGGGCAGGGCAGACATTTGTATGTTAGCTGGAAATGGAGATAGAAGTTCACCAAACAAAGGATTAATTACGTATATAACAATAGTCTTCACTTTTACATCCTTCATCTGGCATTCTTCCAACATCCACTGTTAACATCCACCACAACTTCAATATTTCTCTAAAGAAGAGAGATCAATAATAGTAATAATAATAATAATAATAATAATAATAATAATAATAATAATAATAATAATATTTTTTTATTTAGGAAAATTCCACAATACAGTGTTTCTCCTTCAACCCAAAGTGATTTGTCGCCAGAGGTTGCTGTCTAAAGCATCTTGACATTAGAAAATTATAAAAGAAGTTAACAAAAACTGTCATATGAAGAAATAAAAAAGAAAAATTCTCACATCAACATTAATATATACATATATATATATATATATATATATATATATATATATATAATGATAAGAAAAATAAATGCCTGGACGGAATTCGAACCCGGAACTCTGAGTCTTACCCCAGAGTGTTATCCGTTACACACACACACATACACACACACACACACACACACACACACACACACACACACACACATATATATATATATATATATATTGTTATTAAATATTTTATAGTAAAGTATATTTTATAGTATATATATATATATATATATATATATATATATATATATATTCTTAAAGCAGCTTCACTATAAAATATTTAATAATATATATATATATATATGTCCACCGCTGTGGTCTCGAGGTAGCGTGCTGCCTTGTCACGCAGCGGGCCCGGGTTCGATCCCCGGTCGGGGCAGTTTTTCTGGGTGAGGTTTTATCGGGGTTTTTCCTCACCTGTAAGACAAATGTCAGGAAAACTTTAAGGCCCAAACAGTCCCCGAAATCATATGACCATCATCCTTATCATCATCATCCTTATCATTATCATCATCATCCTTCACCGGTGTGGAAAGCAACGGGAAGCTACCACACCTACACAATTCCCTAGTAAAGCTGCAAGCATAGCATGAAAATGCTATGATTGCAGTGAAAGACCTGCCTTCGGGCAGAATTACTATGGATGGATATATATATATATACCGTACATATTTTTAATTTCGTGTATCAATATCTTTTAACTTCTGTAGTCTTTCATATGACCAGATTTTTTAACTTTCATTTTGTTTTATTACTGCAATCTTTAACTCTCTCTCACTCTGTCAATCTATATATCTATCTCTCTTTCTCTCTAGATCTCTTTCTTTCTATCTCTCTACTGTATATCTCTATCTCTTCTTTCTCTCTCTCTTCCTCTCTCTCTCTCTCTTTCTCTATATCTCTATCTCTCTACTGTATATCTCTTCTCTCTTTCTCTCTCTCTCTTCCTGTCTATTTCTCTTTCTCTTTCTCTCTCTCTCTTCCTGTCTATTTCTCTTTCTCTTTCTCTCTCTCTCTTTCTCTCTATCCTTTTCTCTCTATCTCTCCCTTTCTCTCTATCCGTCCGTACTGTATATCTCTATCTCTTCTCCCTTTCTCTCTCTCTTCCTCTCTATTTATCTTCTCTCTCTCTCTCTATATCTGTATCTCTCTACTGTATATCTCTATCTCTTCGCTCTTTCTCTCTCTCTTCCTCTCTATTTATCTTTCTCTCACTTTCTCTCTATATATATCTGTATCTCTCTACTGTATATCTCTATCTCTTCTCCCTTCTCTCTCTCTTCCTCTCTATTTATCTTTCTCTCTCTTTCTCTCTCTCTCTATATATATATCTGTATCTCTCTACTGTATATCTCTATCTCTTCGCTCTTTCTCTCTCTCTTCCTCTCTATTTATCTTTCTCTCTCTTTCTCTCTCTCTCTCTATATATATATCTGTATCTCTCTATCTCTTCGCTCTTTCTCTCTCTCTTCCTCTCTATTTCTCTTTCTCTCTCTTTTTGTTTGGTATTATTATTATTATTATTATTATTATTATTATTATTATTATTTATCAAGGTATTTCAACTTATTTTCACGAGTCAACGTTTTCCAAACATCCCATGTATGAGTAGGTATATAATTTCGTATTACATCCGGTTTCCTATAAATGCCATCTAGATTACTATTATGTAATATTTTTCAACTTCAATTTATGGTTTATATTATTCTCCCACCTCATTTTGGCGTACTTTCTGGGAATAAAAGGGGGATATGGAAATTTAGTCCAAGAAAATCGGAGAAATAGACGAAAACTAGTAAAAAAATCTTGACATGTGAAAATTAAAATATCTTATCATATGTATAATTTCATCTGAATTCTCAAAACACATGGATACTTAAGAAATTACGTGTGTGTTTTGATCTCTTCCATTTCCTCTCAAAGTTTGAATATTTAATTCTGCACATACGTAATTGAATATGGGCGCACCCAGAATTTCTCAGTTTGTGAAGAATGACTTAATTTCAGAGGAGAACATGTGTTATATGAGAAACAAGACATCTGCCTGTGAACACAATCTACACTTGAACAAAAACTTTGTTCGGAGGAAATTGTTTTACAAGTCTGCAGCAGTAGCATCTTTTGTTTGTACAGAACTAAACTTGCAAACATAACCCTACTTCTTAACCAAACCTAATTAATATAGCTCTGTTTGAATTTCAGCTCAAAGTTCAAACTCTACAATTAAACTTTTCTCTTATTATCGAATGAATCAAATTAATTCAACGCTCTCTCTCCTTAGCTTCTTCATATTTCTGTAAAATTAAGTTAGCTACGTAGTATTTCTTGTTTCTTATTTTTATTCATGCTTTTAACAAAGGTATTCAGGTGACTATTTAACTCATGCCCCAAATGGGAGTCAATGACCAATCATGTTTCAATGATTTCTGTTTTACAACCAATCAGAGTCGTATTTCACCAACTATTTATCAGTGTTATAATTACCATATTAAAGAAAGCTCCTCCTTACAATACTGCGTTCCTTTGGCAATAAATAGTATGATCTGGTTGCAGTGATAAACAAAAGAAGCAGTAGAAGCGTACCTATCGTTTCTCATTTGTTTTCAAACATCGCCGTTTACATTAAATATATAAATATTTTAAAATAACTATAGTTAAATAATGATTTGTGAGTAAACAGCTTAATTTTATTCGTTAAATAGTCCTAACAAATGCCACTCTTGATTTCCAAATTCTCTACATAAATTCACTCCTCACTTCGTGAGTCGTGAATTTATCGATAATTTGGAAATCACTCGTGGCATTGCTTATGATAAACATCTCCCATTTGGATACACAGGAACGGTCTACTTCCCGGAATCTATTGGAAACACATAGGGTAAACTTTGAAAATTAATGGTATTATGCATTTCAGGGGCTCTTGTCATCCTAACATCTCTAAAAATAAGTAAATAAATAAATAAAAATACTCACACACACACACACACACACACACATATATATTCCACCGCTGTGGTCTCGAGGTAGCGTGCTGTCTTGTCACGCAGCGGGCCTGGGTTCGATCCCCGCTCGGGACAGTTTTCTCGGTGAGGTTTTTTATCGGGGTTATTCCTCACCTGTAAGACAAATGTCAGGGAAATTTTAAGGTCCAAACGGTCCCCGAAATCATATGGTCATCGTCAGCATCATCATCCTTATCATTATCATCATCATCATCATCATCCTTCACCGATGTGGAAAGCAACGGGAGGCTACCACACCTACAATTCCTTAGTAAAGCTGCAAAGCATAGCATGAAAATGCTATGATTGCAGTGAAAGACCTGCCCTTGGACAGAATTACTATGGATGGATATATATATATATATATATATAATTTGCTTAACTGTTATGTTAGCCACTAGATGTCAGTCGGAACAAATTTCCGCTACCTCTTGTGTGAATTGAGAATACTACATGTATAAGAAAAATGTATGTTTGTGTTGGAATTCTTGGGTAGCTCAGGTCGTTAGAGCGCTAAACGTACAGAGTTTAGAGACTCGGGTTCAAATCCCGACTCAAGCATTCATTTTCTTTTCATATATATATATATATATATATATATATATATCTTTAGGGAGGCCTATATATAATTCTTTTATACGTGTCACTGAACTTCTCCTAAACGACTAGACAGTTTTTTATAATTTTTGTTTTGCGTGTTTGAGTGGGTCCCTAGATGGTTCAGATTCACAATTAGACTCGCCAAAACCATTACGTGTAGGAGTTCACCTGAAGTGAAAATTTAAAAATCGCTCTGACGGTCACAATTTTCGATGTTTTACAACGAAACTCAGTATATCGTATTAAAACAAACCTAGGTAAATATTATCCAAAAATGAGCAAAATCCGACAATTGGAAGTGGAGGTTTACCTGAAATCTGAAATGAAAAACTTGCTAGCAACTGCCATGTTTGATTCGTCTCAGTATGTACCATACAATTTATTTAACCTTAAATATTTCAATTATTTAGGCTTAGCAACGCATACCGGGCATTAGCTAGTAAATAATATGCTGTACTCCTAGAGAAAGAAAGTCCCAAGAACGAATGCGGCTGAGCCTGAGAATACGGACTTCGGAACACCGACAGTGAAATTAAGTGAGGTTAAGGGCATCTGAATTGTGTGGAAGACTTTGTTGAAATAAGTTACAATAATGGCATAACCGCATACTACTGTACAATCCTATGAGGAATCTTCGAATCCTTATTGTGAAAGACATGTGTGATAAACCACAGGAGAAAATAAAAAAAATTCTTCAAACCAAACAAATAAATTATGTGTAGACATATTAAAGCAGGTAGCCCAGTTGGTATCTTATAATACAATTGGATACTGTTTAATATTATTCATAAGTAATGCCACGAGTGATTTTCAAATTATCGAATTTATCTAGAAAGTTTGGAAATCAAGAGTGGCATTTATTAGGACTATTTAACGAATAAAATTAAGCTGTTTACTCACAAATCATTATTTAACTATAGTTATTTTAAAACATTTATATATTTAATGTAAACGGCGATGTTTGAAAACAAATGAAAAACGATTGGTACGCTTCATTTTCTTCCTTTGTTCATCACTGCAACCAGATCATAATATCATTCATTGCCAAAGAATGCACCCTAGTAGAGAAATTTATAACCAACGTTATAGGTATTAATTAATTTGATGTCCTATGATGTAAATATGTCAATTATATTTTTCTGCAACGTCATTTCCTGGAAAATAATACGTTTAATAAAGTGCAATCAGTGTTTTCTTTTTTTATGGTATAATTAATTGTTACAAATGTTTTTATATTATCTCTCGTATGCGCTACGTGTTGACATTCATGCACTATATATACAATCTGGTAGCCGTATTTCTTAGAGAGTCAGTCACTGCAAAATAATGCTATGACCTATTCAGAATGTTAAAAAGGAGGTGCTTTCTTTATTATGATAAACTTTAGTTGGTAAATTCTAGGCGAAACACGACTGTGATTGGTTGTAAATAAAAAATTATTGTAACGTGATTGGTCATTGACTCCCATTTGGGGCATGAGTTAAATAGTCACAAAACACTCTGTGGTTTTATTTCTATTAATCCGGACAACTCAGCCCCAATTGGACCGGATTAACGATGTTTTACTCTTGTTTATTCCAGGATCCATTTGTCAGCTGATTGAAATATTAGATTCCATTCGGCGTCCTTCGTTTCGATTCGTACTTACAAGGGAGCTAAAAACCATTGCATGCCGAATCTACCTTAACATTCCTCTGAGAGAAGCGTTGTGTTATACCAAAAAAATACGGGTTGAATCATAAATATGGCTATACGTTTGATCGCGTTGTGTGATGCAAATATTACCATTACAGGAAATATGAAATTACCGTTGGAAAAGCAATTATTCAAATTACAACAATGGAATAAAACAAAACAATGTAGAACTTACGTCATTAGTCAAAATAGCGTTGAATATGCAACAGCAAATTACAATTTCTGCATGGGTAATAACGTATGCTAATGATCGTGAGGCCGCAAGACGGGCAAGACGTGAGTTTAACGTAGCATTGCAGCCGTCCACTGTGGGGAAGTGGAAAAAACGACTGCTGGAAACGGGAAGGATGCAGAAAATCAAACCTCCTGGAAGGCCTCGAATTAGCACGGATGCAGAAACAACTAAGAGAATTGTGGAGGCGTTCGACGGTAGCCCACAAAAATCAACCCGCCAAGCTGCACGTGAGCAGTGATTTGTTTTGTTTTGTTCTATTGTTGTAATTTGAAGGATTCCCTTTCCAATGATAACATCATATTTCCTTTAATAATAATATTTTCGTCACAAAATGCGATCAAACATATAGCCATATTTCTGAATCGCAGCGCAAAGTCTCTCATTTAAACTACCAGGAAGTAATACAACTCTTTACTTGGATGATTGGATAACCCTAACAACAACGTGCTGTTCTCCGCGTTTCGCGTCTCTCCATGCCAATCTACTCAAGCAGGGATGTCTATACGCTTCGCACAGTTAGTTGCCATTGCTGGACTGAAGTTTACATTGCTATGCCTTGCAATTAAAGACGGCATATTTTTTTTTCAAGGTAGGTTCGACATGCAATAGTTGACAGTTCATTTGTAAATAGGCGAATAAAACATTACTGAAACCTAAAAGGGAATGCATTGTAGTCACGCGTTTAGTAGCTAGTTTGTAACAGAGTGTTGATTTGCACAATCAGCACTACAAAGGTTGTTCCCCTGTTTCCAAGGTCACGCTATGCATTCTAACAACATGGTGGTACCCTTGGGAAATGCCCCCTCTCACCAATCGCATCTAATTGCTTCAACTGTCGATAAAAGCTTTGTGGAGAGGGAAAGAGGCGATACGCACATGCTGTGTGCTAACAACTTTATTAACACTGGCTGGCACTGTCTTGTGTCCTCATTAGCCATTTCTAGAGAGGATCAACATAAAAAATATACGTGAGAACCTAGTGTCGGAATTCAAATACCTAGGAACAATTACACTGGTCAACATGATTTCTGTCTCATGAGTACCAATAGTTGTACTTAATGCAGTTTTTTATAGTCTTTCAAATATGTATTCGGAATTTCTCCATCACCCACTTTCTTTATTTCAATTTCAATTAATGGATTTAAACAATTATTTTTAATAAACGTTTTTACGTCCATTTGTCCATTGTAAAATAAAACCAAATGAGCTAACTCAGGAGATTTCAGCTATGGAAAAGAGATATCAAGGCAAATGGAATCCTAATATGCTAGCCGATTATTGTTGGACCGTCAAGAGGGATGCTCCACAGGCGAAATACAGCAGAAAATCGTCATTTCTTTCTTTCTAGGTGAGTCCGAATGTTCGAATATTGTGAAGTTACGAATGTAGAAAATATTAAAGTATTTGAAATTATAAATTCCTGTCTCTCGGTAACCTTGCGTGATGGACAAAAACCGATAAAATATTTGAATTCAGGAGAAAACAGTACTATCAGAATCACATTTTTTTTCTGTGAGAAAAAAAAGTTTCTTTATTGTTGCTCAATGTTATCACAAACAAGAATGAGATGCACAAAGGCTCAAACATAGGCTCAATTCTGGAAATGCGTGCTATTATGCATTGCAGAGACTCTTGAAGTCCCAACTCCTTTCAAAAAACGTTAAACTGAAAATATATAAAACTGTTATTCTACCAGTTATATTATATGGATGCGAAACATGGACTCTTACTTTAAGGGAGGAAAGAAGATTACGGGGATTTGAGAATAAAATTCTTAGGAAAATGTTTGGACCAAAGAGAGATGAACAGACAGCTGAATGGAGAAGACTACATAACAATGAATTACAAGGTCTTTATAGGAAGCCAGATATAATAAGAACAGTTAAATGTCGTAAAATGCGATGGGCAGGACATGTAGCACGAATGCGGAATGAAAGACGTGCATGGAAGCTTCTTGTAGAAAAACCAGAGGGAAAAGCCCAGTTGGCACACCATTAATGAGGTGGGAGAATTAGATTAAGCAAGATTTGAGGGAAGTCGATTATACAGGGAATGATTGAAAAAAACATTAGCTCATGATAGGGATGTATGGATAGCTTACGTCCACGTGGCCGTGAACCTACGGGTTCGATAGTGCCTGTGAGTTAGTTAGTTCGTTAGTTAGATGGAATTCCTATTGAGATTGTTATCATGAAAAAAAACTTTTACATATTTTTACGCATCCTATTTCGTAGACCACGAGAACTACAAAAGTCACTGTCAAAGTGAACTGCGTGAGCAGATGTTAAGCAGTACCTCGGCCCACTGAGTGTGAACCCCGGGTTCCAAGGCAGAGTCGATCTGCCCCGCATAATTTGGATACTTACTTACTTACTCACTGGCACTATCGAACCCGTAGGTTCACGGCCGCGCGGACATAAGCTCTCCATGCATCCCTATCCTGAACTAATGCTTTCCAATCATTCCCTGTATAATCTAATTCCCTCACATCATAGTTAATGTTTTTCTCCCACCTCATTCTTGGTCTACCAAACAGGCTTTTTTCCTCTGATTTTCTTACAAGAAGCTTCCATGCTCGTCTTTCATTCTCCATATATGCCACATGTCCTGCCCTTTGTTGTCTATGAGACTTAACCGTTCTTATTATATCTGGCTTCCTATAAAGACCAAGAATGAGATGAGAGAACAACATTAACTATGATTTGAGGGAAGTAAATTACACAGAATGATTGGAAAACATTGGCTCAGGATAGGGATGTATGGAGAGCTTATGTCCGCGCGGCCATGAACCTACGGGTTGGATAGTGCCAGTGAGTTCATTACTTAGTTATAAAGACCATGGGAACTCAGATATAATAAGAACAGTTAAGTCTCGTAGACTGCGATGGGCAGGACATGTGGCACATATGGGGAATGAAAGACGTGCATGGAAGTTTCTTGTTGGAAAACCAGAGGGAAAACGCCCAGTTGGTAGACCAAGAATGAGGTGGGCGAACAACATTAACTATGATTTGAGGGAAGTAAATTACACAGAATGATTGGAAAACATTGGCTCAGGATAGGGATGTATGGAGAGCTTATGTCCGCGCGGCCATGAACCTACGGGTTGGATAGTGCCAGTGAGTTCATTACTTAGTTATAAAGACCATGGGAAGTCAGATATAATAAGAACAGTTAAGTCTCGTAGACTGCGATGGGCAGGACATGTGGCACATATGGGGAATGAAAGACGTGCATGGAAGTTTCTTGTTGGAAAACCAGAGGGAAAACGCCCAGTTGGTAGACCAAGAATGAGGTGGGCGAATGGGATATCATTTAGAATTAGCTATGTGCTATATATATGTATGCGTGAATAATGGCTGATGACTAGCGTCGGCAAGTGTCGGGTTCTACTCCGTAATTATTGAATTTTTAAAAATGTTTTTCGCGATTATTCTTTTAATTTGGTGATCAGCTGCATTTTGTCAAGTTGCTAAGTTAGGCTAGCTTCAGTGTGTATTGGCTATGGATGATGACCGATACATCAGCCGGTGTAATTGTCGAATATTTGCTCAAAATAACTACAAATGACTGGGAATCATTTCATTCGAAACTGAATAATCTGCTAAATGGGGGAAAAAAAAAATAAAAATAAAAATGCTTTTTGTGTCAGGAATGACAGTACGAAATTTATTAGAAATGATGCTGTATCGTGTACATAAACGAATTCATCATCATCATCAACAACAAGGATTAAGCCCAATGGCCTGTTCCGATCTCATTATAGGTCGAATTGGTCCTTCCATCTCTTCAATGGTCTTCCCAACATTCTTCTCCCTTTTGGTTTATAATTATACATTCTTCTTGGTATGCGCTGTTCATTCATTCGTAATACGTGCTGAAGGTAAGCATTTTGATAGTATTTTATTCTTTCACAGAGATTAAATATATTAAGTTCTGTTCTTATATCTTCGTTTTTCTTTTTATCGGTCCTTTGGTATCCTGCTATTGCTCTCAACATCTTCATTTCTGCAGCCTCTATTTGTTTACTATCTGCCTTTGTTAATGTCCAGGTTTCACATCCATAGATAAGAGATGGAACTGCCAATACTTTGAAAAATTATAATATAGTTTCTTCTTCTTCTTCTTCTTCTTCTTCTTCACTTCCTGGTTTAGGTAAGTTGCCTGTTCCGTCTTCACTAATAGATCTAAGACCATCTCTTCCGAGGACGTCCGACGTCTCTTCTTCCTCTTGGAAAATAATGGAAGATTTTATTTGGTAACCTTCTTTCTTCCATTCTTTCTACATGTACTTTCCACTGTATCTTGTTGTTAAATATCTTTTCTTTTATGGAGTTTCTTTTCTAGTCTTATTCAATAAAGTGCGTTTAATTGTGCCACATAGATAATTGAATCGTTGTATTTTAGTGTGTTTATCTAAATTTGTGTCATTGCCTAAATGACATCCCAAATAATTAAAATTCTGAACTTGGTCTATAATTACGTTGTTTATCACTATTTTTGTTCTTATTGCACATTTCCCTTTCAGAGCTAATATTTTTGTTTTAGATGTAGATATTCTTAAATTGTATTTTAGAGAGATATTATTTAAAGTATAAAGGAATTGTTGTAAAGCATTTTCTGATGCTGTCATTATTACTTGTTCGTCTGCAAAAGCAGAGTTGTCAATACATTATTTATATTAATTTGTTCTTGTCATTCATTTATGACGTGGTCCAAGTATAAATTAAATAATACTGGGGATAACGGACACCCTTGTCTTACTCCCTGGTTTATTTCTATTTTTTGTTTACTGTAAACAACTTACTTACTTACTCACTGTCACTATCGAACCCGTAGGTTCATGGCCGCGCGGACATAAGCTCTCCATACATCCCTATCCTGAGCTAATGCTTTCCAATCATTCCCTGTATAATCTACTTCTCTCAAATCACAGTTGATGTTATTCTCCTACATCATTCTTGGTATACCAACTGGGCGTTTTCCCTCTGGCTTTCCTACAAGAAACTTCTATGCAAGTCTTTCACTCCCCATACGTGCAACATGTCTTGCCAATCGCAGTCTACGAGACTTAACTGTTCTTATTATATCTGACTTCCTATAAAGACCATGTAGTTCATTGTTATGAAGTCTTCTCCATTCACCTGTCTGTTCATCTCTCTTTGGTCCAAAAATTTTCCTAAGTACTTTGTTCTCAAATACTTGTAATCTCCTTTCCTCCCTTAAAGTAAGAGTCCATGTTTCACACCCATACAATTATAACTGGTAGAATAATAGTTTTATATATTTTCAGTTTAACGTTTTTTGAAAGGAGTTGGGACATCAAGAGTCTCTGTAATGCATAACAGCACGCATTTCCAGAATCGAGCCTATGTTTAATTTCTTTGTACATCTCATTTCTATTTGTGGTTATTGTGACTTATGACCAAAAATAAGCTACCCCATTTAGAACTGACCTGAAAAGTGTCCAGATGACGTTATTCTCTATCTCCGTTGGACATGACCGGGAATGGAACCAGGTCTCCAATATTTTTGTAGAGGGTCTACCGACTACCCCACAGCGACGGGGAAGATGTGATCGGAGGTTAATATTCCATTCAAGATTGTCAATTTACTGTAAAGTGATTGTATTGTTGGAGGGATCTTGTACAGAGAGGATGTTCTATTTCCACATTAAGATCAAAGATCAAAGACAACCTCCCAGATTCATAATTGTACTGCTGCATGCCTGTAGCTACCTCACAAACAATAATTTATATCTATCCCTTCCTACAGGCTGTCTCTCAAATGTTGGCACATAACTAGATGATTTAAGGCTCCATGCGTAGGCGCAGAGTTACATACCATGCGTTGATTTGATTTTCCCCATGGAGAGACATTTTCTAATTGAATTTCGGTCAATATGGGACCAGTGCTATCCTGCAGCATGAAGAATTTAAGGACTGCAGTCAGATTCAACCCAGGAAGTTACTGTGTGTGTTGGAATAGGGAACTGGATTGCCATTTTAACAGTATTTTCTTGAGAGAAATCCTTATATAAAACTGAAGTATGCAACACAGCAGGTACATAGTTGTAAGTTGTAGCCGTCCAAGTCACCCCCTCTTAAAGAAAAAAACAGTTACCACTTGTCACTGAGCTCGGGCGGACCTCGACTATCCTGTGTGAAAGTATCACTCTCATATTAATATAAAAATAGTTTGCATACCGTAAAAAACTATGTTTTTTTAAACGTGTAGTACATAGATTTGAAAGAAGTACTGCTGACCTTGCTACTCCACCCCTCCCTACACAAACAAATACCGTTATTATGAGTTTGGCAACATCTACCTCTGTACGTAGGGAGACACTGGCATAGCCCATAAGGTCTGTAGTAACTTCCTGGTTTAGGCAAGAGTATACAATAAATAGCAGTTGGGGGTTGAGAAAACCAGCTATAACGGCTGAAGAAGGCGATATGCTGACCATATTTCAACCCATTCTGGCTATATGATCGTCCACTTCTGTGATTAACAGCAGCCGGATTGTTTCCCAAGGGCCTTCTAGGCCGGTCGCACCATAGAAAGAGAGAGAGAGATAGGGAGAGACAGAAAGAAAAAGCGATAGGGGAAAGGAAGGGAGAGAGAGAGAGAGAAAGATAGAGAGAAAGAGAAAGAGAGAAAAAGATGAGAAAGGGAGAAAGAGGGAGAAAGAGGAGGGAAAGAGAGAGAGAGGGAAAGAGAGAGAGAGGGAAAGAGGAGAGAGAGAAAGAGAGAGAGAAATAGAGAGAGCGAGACAAAAAGAGAGACAGAGAAAAAGACAGATATAGAGAGAGAAAGAGGGGAGATAGAGAGAGAGAAAGAGGAGAGATGGAGAGAAAGATAGGGAGAGACAGAAAGAGGAACAGCTAGGGGGAAAGGAAGGGAGAGAGAGAGTGGAGAGAGAGAAAGAAAAATAGAGAGCGAAAGAGAGAAAGAGAAAAGAAAAAAGGGAGA
The DNA here is from genome assembly GCA_030220185.1 of Diploptera punctata. NCBI lineage: Eukaryota > Metazoa > Arthropoda > Insecta > Blattodea > Blaberidae > Diploptera > Diploptera punctata. The sequence goes on from JASPKZ010000803.1 coordinate 349,563, forward strand.
AGAAGAGAAGAGAAAATAAAGAGAGAAAGATATAGAGAGAGAGAAGAGGTAAGTAAGAAAGAGAGAGAAATAGAGAGAAAGAGAAAGAAATAGAGAAAGAGAGAGAAAAGAGAGGGAAAGAGAGGTGGAAGAGAGAAAGAGAGAGGAAGAGAGGAAAATAGAGAGATGGAGAGAAAGAGAGAGATAGTGAGAGATATAGAGAGAGAATAGAGAGATGGAGAAATAGAGAGATAGAGAGAGAGGGAGAGAGAGAGAGGGAGAGGGAAATGGTACTTTTATGTAACGATTCTCTTTACCATCTCTGTCAGTTCCGTCTCGATAATTAACTGCATATTTTTTGTCAAATGTCACCCAGATTGTGTCACGTCATTTCTGGTTATTCTCTCCTCGCATTTTTGGAATTCTAACCGTCGTCTGAAGTTAGGGCTCCTGAAAGGTGAAATTACATTACTCCGATGATCCGATGTTATTGTGGGCGATAAATGATAATGAATGTCCAAGCGAGACCAAAATCGGAAATTTAATTCGAGCCCATGGTCGACCAGAGGAATAACAAAGGCTACCAAAAAAGACAGGTACCGGTAAGTTATTTTACTTGAAAGCGAAAAAGCACCTTTAGTTATAAAACGAATATACTTATTTACCAGTGTGCCAAACGTAAAGAAGGTAAATAAACCGTTGAAAGAACTGCATATTTGATCTTCTAGGACGATTAAAGGTAAGTATTTGCAAAATGCATTTCATGAATTCAAAAAATAATTGTCTATATCACTTTGTCCTCTAATGAGGAAAGTTGTATACGGGGTGCATAATATAAATCAACGCAAATATTTCCAACAAAGATATTATTTTACTATTATATATTATTTTGAAAACATAATCGCCCAAAAACATAATACAACTCACGTTTTTGAAGTATTTTACAGAATCTCGGAGAATATAAACCTCGCTGTCACTCGGTTTTTTAAAAATTTTCCTCGATTCTGTAAAAATAACTTCCCAACCTTGCATCGTATATACTACTGTTTTGTTCTGTGTATGAAGAATCTATTCCTGAAGTTGTGACACACCTTGTAAAAGACATTTGTTTCATTACGTGTGCTGTAATTTGATTTCCGTGTGATGTATTGTAAACTGCAACAAAGTAACGGTTGAATATCAAATTTCTCAAACAGACATATACAAGCTTCCTTAATAATAATGCATACCAATGTACACATTAATGTCTGCCATGACTAATGACGTCGACCCTGTGTACACACTAATTCTACATTCCAATGACATCTCAGATCGTCATCAATGTTAACCAACTCAAATGCATACGTCATACTTCACCCAGTTCTTACAACAAATATTCTTTTAAGTGCACTCTGTTGAGAGGAGAGGTAAAAAATATAGTCATAATAAAAAAAAACTTACAAATCTTATCGTAATAACCTGACATTATTACAATTTTTGTTAACACGTATCCTTCACCGGTGTGGAAAGCAAGGGGAAGCTACCACACTTATAATTCCCCAGTAAAGCTGCAAAGCATTGCATGAAAATGCTACGATTGCAGTGAATGACCTGGCCTAGGGCAGAATTACTATATATACTAATTGTTCACGCCGAAAAGGCCTGTTCGAGCCTTATTCCATCTCTGTCTTTGTCGTCCTGTTAGTTTATTTCGTCTTACAGGCCTATCTTTATAAATATTTCGTGTCACGTTGTTTGTTCGCGATGGAATCATAAACTACTGAACCGATTTTAATACAATTTTGCACACTGTGTGCAGTTTGATCCAACTTGAGACTTAGGGTAGTTTATAACTAAATTTATAGTCGCATTATTTTTTATTGCAAATTATTTGTTTATTATTTAACAAAGAGTTATAATTATCTGTGAGTTCCATACGATTCTAACAGATGGCGGTGTAAGGTAATTTGGTAAGGTAATTGGTTTATTATTTAACAAAGAGAGATCCAGATGGCTGTGCTTTTTGTTGCAACCGCGAATTTCAATTGAATTACAAATATTGATTATTTCATAATTTAAGTGTGTCCAGTGTTTATTTTATTTTCAATATTATTAATTTCGTGTGTATTAGTTTTAAGTAATCTGGCTGAAAGACAGCAACTTCATTAAAATTTTTAACGTAAACCTTAGCTACAGCAACGCGTGGCCGGGTCTTCTAGTATATATATACATACATACATACATACATATATTTGCTCACTGTCCTTACAGGTAAAAACCTTATTATGTACTTATACTAATAAGGGAAACAAAGTAGATTTTTATCACTTTCCAGAAAACAATTCGGTGAATAATTCTGAGATATTTAACAACTTTTTTAATCATGGAGGAATGAAGTCGTATTTAATAGTTTTATACCAGTTAAAATAGTGGAAATTTGACAAATATGATCTTTAATTTATTAAAATTGTGGTGTTATCATATAGACTGCAAAAATTAGGTTATACAAAACACTCATTAGACCAGTAGTTACATATGCTTGTGAAACTTGGGTCTAAAAGAAACAATAAAACAGAAATTACTAATTTTTGAACGAAAAATATTTTAAGAATAATATTTGAACCAAATAGAGGAACTGATAACTGTTGGAGAATCAAAACAAACAACGAACTAAACAAATTAATAAAAAATCAGAATATAGTAAACTATATTAGATCTCTCAGAATTGGTTGGCTTGGACATTTGATAAGAATGGATGATCAGAGACTAGTCAAAAAACTCTACAAATGGAAACCTATAGGAGGCAGAGCTGTAGGAAGGCCGAAGATCAGATGGGAGAATGACTCAATGAACGATCTAAGGAAAATGAAAGCGACTGATTTGAATATGGCAAGAGACAGATTGGCATGAATGAGGATTGTTGAGAAGGCCAAAACATTCATTTTTGAAGTTGTCGTGCCTTAAGATGATGATAATAATCATGATGTATCATATAGAAATGTCCATGTTTGCGTAAATATGACTTACCATAGTAATTTAACTCAGCTAACATTTCCTTTTTACACGTTTTATATTAACTTGACCTGTATCTATCTACGTAACTGAATTTTTCAACGCGATTTTCGCCCACTTAAAATCATTGGATCGACGTGAAACTTTGTATACGTGTAAAAGACCCGTGACAATACAATAACTTCATATTTTGTTTCTAAAATCATGGCCAGAATCATCAGAAAATCAAAAAAAGTGTCTTCGTATCTATGTAACGGAATTTGTGAACACGATTTTCACCTATTTAGAAACATTGGATCGACTTGAAACTTTGTATACGTGTAAAGGACCCGTGGAAATACAATAAATTCATGTTTATTTTCTCAAATCCTGACCAGAATCATCAGAAAATCAAAAAAAGTGCCTTTGTATTTATGTAACGGAATCTTTGAACACGATTTTCACCCACTTAGAAACATTGGATCGACGTGAAACTTTGTATACTTGTAAAGGCCCCGTGGCACTACAATAATTTCATATTTTATTTCTAAATTCCTGGCCAGAATCATCAGAAAATCAAAAAAATTAAAACTGGTATAATAGGTTACAGACTTGTCGACTTTTAGTTAATCGTTGTAAAAGCTCAGTTGGTAGAGCGGTGAACTAGTGGTATACAATTTCAGTAATCCATAGGTCGCTGGTTGGAGTCCGGCTGTGGAGGATTTTTTTTAGAAGAGTAATACTTTTAGCTCATACTACAATAGTATGGAATTTAAAGATATTTACATTCTTATCTTATTCTGTAGAATATCAAAACTAAAAAATAAAAAAAATAAATAATAGTTTTAAGAAGCTAAAACAGCACGCTTTATTAGAAAACCGAACTCAAAAATGAAAAATAATTTTAATTTCCAACACGCTTGGGATAAATTTAAAGTGGCCAAAAAAAAAAAAAGAAATCATCTCCAACACATATAGAATAAAACTAGAATTATCAACAAAAAGAAAATAATTTTACCATCAAAAGCGTGTGGTGCTTTTTATGATTTTTACATGTTCTTCTTAGAGACTTTACTTTTACCAATATCTATTTATTATCAAATATATTAATTGATATAGAGCACCCCACGCTCTTGATGGTAAAATTATTTTCTTTTTGTTGATAACTCTAGTTTTATTCTATATGTGTTGGAGATGATTGTTTTTTTGACCACTTTAAATTTATCCCAAGCGTGTTGGAAATTAAAATTATTTTTCATTTTTGAGTTCGGTTTTCTAATAAAGCGTGTTGTTTTAGTTTTTTAAAACTATTATTTACATTTAAGGAACTTATAAGTTTTACCAAAACATATTTGCTACAAAATAAAAATCCTGCTTCCGCTAATAACATTCTTCTACGGTAATTCGTCTGTGTTTTGATATCTTTTTTAAGTTTCATTTACGTTACAATCTCAAAGAACTTCAATTTATCATACAATAATTTTTGACAAAGGGTGTTATTTATAATTTTAAATGTAATCCCTAATTTAAAGCTGTTGTGTATTTTGGGAAGGTGTATTTGTAGGGGATTTCTCATCCACTTAGGGTTAATTTAGTTTATCCCGGATTAAATGAGCGATCAATAACAAGCAGGCAGGATACAATGGAAGAAGTCTGGATTACGCACTGCCAGTTGGATTATTTAACATGATCCTGTACAGCTGCTCCCTCTGAAACACGTTAGCCGTATCATTAACTTTATCTTTACCATAGGATCTACTGTTAACCAGTGGCGGCTCCTTGACCGCTAAAGTAAACTACCGGTATAACTTACTTACTTACTCACTGGCACTATCGAACCCGTAAGTTCATATCCGCGCGGATATAAGCTATCCTGAGCTAATGCTTTCCAATCATTCCCTGTATAATCTACTTCCCTCAAATCATAGTTAATGTTATTCTCCCACCTCATTCTTGGCCTACCAACTGGGCGTTTTCCCTCTGGCTTTCCTACAAGAAGCTTCCATGCACGTCTTTCATTCCCTATACGCGCCACATGTCCTGCCCATCGCAGTCTACGAGACTTACCTATTCTTATTATATCTGGCTTCCTATAAAGAGCATGTAGTTCATTGTTATGTAGTCTTCTCCATTCACCTGTCTGTTCATCTCTCTTTGGTCCAAAAATTTTCCTAAGTACTTTATTCTGAAATACTTGTAATCTGCTTTCTTCCCTTAAAGTAAGAGTCCATGTTTCGCACCCATATAATATAACTGGTAGAATAATAGTTTTATATATTTTCAGCTTAACATTTTTTTGAAAGGAATTGGGACATCAAGAGTCTCTGCAATGCATAATAGCACGCATTTCCAGAATTGAACCTAAGTTTAATTTCTTTGTGCATCTCACCTATTTGTGATTATTGTTCCTAGGTATTTGAATTCAGCCACATCCTCAAAATTTCCCTCATTTGTCATTAGCTGTCCATTTCCATTATATAATGTACTTCTACGTGTGACCATATATTTAGTTTTATTGATACTTACGTCCAGTCCTAATTTCTTAGTGTTACTCAGTAGTGTGTGCGTGTTGTCCTATAGCATCTCCTTATAACAAACTAACTAACTAACTAACTAACTAATTCACTGACAATATCAAACCCTTAAGTTCATAGCCGCGCGGATATAAGCTCTCCACACATCCCTATCCTCGCTAATGCAGCATTTGACATGGATTCCCTGAAGTAGTCCCCGCCCGCAGAACAAAATGGGGGACTATTTTACCTCCAGAAAATTTTCTCTCAGTTTAACCCATGTCCGCGTTTCTAAGCGGTTGTATTTTTAGGGTGAAAGATTGTCACTCTTTTGACCAGGATACTTTTTTCGTATAGCTTATCGCATTCGATCTGTCCGTTATGGGTAACCTTTCGGCAGCAATGCTACGCCGCGCCGGCATAGCTCTCGGTGCCATTTAAGCATGCAAGTCACTCCATCACAAGTAAAGATACCATGGAGTAAAGTAGTGCATTCCTATATATTTCATTTTCTTATACATATACTAGCTAATATCCGGCGTACGTTGCTACGCCTAAACAAATGAAACATTAAAGGTTAATTAATTTGTATATCATCATCATCATCATCATCATCATCATCCGGTATCATGTCAGCTGCCGCCGTCTTCCGGAAACCAAACGACATTCCTCTCTGTCCATCCATTGATCTTCCTCCAATCCTCTGATATTCATAGCCGCTTGTACTCCTTCTATCCAAGTTTTCGTCGGTCTTCCTCTCTTATGTATAAAACATATTATTCTACCAGTTATATTATATGGGTGCGAAACATGGACTCTTACTTTAAGGGAAGAAAGCAGATTACAAGTATTTCAGAATAAAGTACTTAGGAAAATTTTTGGACCAAAGAGAGATGAACAGACAGGTGAATGGAGAAGACTACATAACAATGAACTACATGCTCTTTATAGGAAGCCAGATATAATAAGAACAGTTAAATCTCGTAGACTGTTACGGGCAGGACATGTTGCACGTATGGGGAATGAAAGACGTGCATGGAAGCTTCCTGTAGGAAAACCAGAGGGAAAACGCCCAGTTGTTAGACCAAGAATGAGGTGGGAGAAAAACATTAATTATGATTTGTGGGAAGTATATTATACAGGGAATGACTGGAAAACATTGGCTCAGGATAGGAATGTATGTACGCGGCCATGAACCTACAGGCTCCATAGTGCCAGTGAGTGAGTGAATTAAATTGTATGGTATACATTGAGACGAACCAAACATGGCGATTCCTAGTCAGTTTCTAATTTTCGGAATTCAGGTGAACCTCCACTTCTAATTGTTGGATACGCTCTTTTTTTTTTATAATACCTATCTCGGTTTATATTAATACGATATACTGAGTTTCGTTGTGAACACATCGAAAATTGTAACCGCTAGAGGGATTTTTAAATTTTCACTTCGGGTGAACTCCTACACCTAATGGTTTTAGAGGGTTCAATTGTGGATATGAACTATCGAGGGACCCAATCAGACACACACCACACAAAATAAATCAAAATAACATCCCAAATCCACCCCCATTCGTTCAGTCAGGCATTTCAGTGACAAACACACGTAGAGAAGAAATATATTATATATAGCATATTACGATGCGAGATTTGGAAGTGGGTTTTACAAAATGGCGGAAAATGTTTAAAAAAAAACCGAGCGAAAGCGAGGTTTTTAATATCCGAGATTCTGTAGAACCACATTTTTTCCCCTCGTGTTACCAGTTTCTCAATATGCCCTGTTTTCGTAGAAGTCCGTTTGGTTTGAGTGTAAGCCATCTGCGACACTCTCTGCCTGATTTCACTTCCACATCTGTCCTCAAAGCGTTTTGCCGGCCAGGAATTTCTTCATGGGACCAAACAGATGAAAGTCCGATGGTGCAAGATCCGGACTGTATGGTGGATGCTGGAGCACCCCCCCCCAACCAAATTCGGCGATTTTCTGACGAACGACAGCAGCAACATGGGGGCGAGCATTGTCATGAAGAAGTTTAACGTTAATGTTGTGACGTTTGTCACGAATGGCACGACGCAACTTCACCAAAGTTTTAATGTAGGCCGCAGCATTCACAGTGGTCCCGTGTTCAGCAAAGTCCACCAATAAAACACCGTGCATATCCCAGAACACTGTCACAAGCTCTTTCCTGGCAGATTGAGTTACTTTGAATTTTTTCTTTACTGGGGAACCAGCATGTTTCAACTCCATTGATGCCTGCTTTGTTTCGGGCGTGTAGTGGTACGCCCACGACTCATCACCTGTGACGATTCCTTCCAGAAAGTCAATGTCCTTGTGCGGTGTACCGCGTTAAGTGGTCCAAGCTTGCCATCATTCGCTGGCCCTTGTGGTCGTCTGTCAGGTTCTTAGGCACCCAGCGAGCACTAACTTTATGGAATTTCAAATTTTCATGAACAATATCGTACACCGCACCATAGGAAATGTTGAACTTATGCGATAAGGCTCGCAGTTGCACACGCCGGTCGTTCAGAATTGCCGCCTCAATGCCTCTGACATTCTGCGGGATTGCTGCTGTTGTCGGCCGGCCGGAGCGTGGCGAATCACTAAGGTTCACGCGTCCCTCTTGGAAGAATGTGCACCACCTGGAGACATTGCTACGGTCCATACAATCATCCCCATACACCACGCATGTCCCTGTGAATTTCACTGGGTTTATGCCCTTTGGCCCACAAAAATCGAACAACACTTCTCTGTTCCTCACAGGTGGACGACTGTAGCATGCGCGCCATCTTTGTTGCATAGTTCAAGCTTCTCTCGCAAGAGGTGCACCTGAGAAAAAAAAAATACCATCTGTAGTGAAAATGTCAAACTATATCTCTGTGGAATTTCAACATTCTAGCTGCAATACCAAGGCAGAAAAAAATTATTGTGCGTTACTTTCCGATCCGCCCTCGCACCACAAAAAAGAACCACTGTTTGCACTTTCTTAAACGTATTTTTCCCAGGTAAATATAATTGACACATTTACATCATAGGACTTCAGAAATTAATTAATATAGAGTTTCATCTGCTTAATTTTTTCTCCACTAGGGTGCATTCTTACAATATGGCGATCCTTTGGCAATAAATAAAATGATCCGGTTTAATTTATTTCTTAAATAGTCCTAACAAATGCCACTCTTGATTTCCAAATTCTCTAGATAGATTCACTCCTTACTTCGCGTAATTTATCGATAATTTGGAAATCACTCGTGGCATTACTTATGATAATTTCCTTTCCTTCGTTATTTCCAAATGTTCCTATCAATCATGTCCGTATAATCTATTGAAAATATAAAAAAAATCTCTACACCGCAACAGGCCTAGATGGTCCTTAACCTACAGCCGACTGCTGGCTTCAATCCACATGTGTTAATCACAGAGGCGGACGATCATCCAGTCGGTATATGGGGGACATTAACAGCGTGTCGGGTTCCCCAGCCGCTAATTCTCTCAACCTGGAGCCGCTATTCACGATCCTTGGTAAGCAGCGGTCCCATATTAGCTGAAATTCCATGAGAAAATTTCTTCGCCCCTGGGAGACTCGAACCAGCCCAGTCCCGTAGCTCTGTTTCAAGGCACCATGCCTTAAAATCCTCGGCTACGGCGCGGGGGCGTAAATATAACATTCTAATCTATAGTAATTCTGCCCAACGGAAGATCATTCACTGCCATCGTAGCATTTTCATGTTATACTTTGCAGCTCTACTAGGGAATTATAGATGTGTTAGCTTCCCGTTGCTTGCTACACCGTTGAAGGATGATGATACCAATGATGATGATGGCCGGATGATTTTCGGGGACCATTGGGCTCTGAGCTTCCTTACATTTGTCTTAAAGGTGAGGAAAAACCCCGAAAGAACACCTCGTACAGGAGTCTGCCCCGACAGTGAACCGAAGCCGGACCCTCTGAGTAGTTAGGCAATATGCTACCTCGAAACCAAAGCAGTGTGTAATTTATTTCTAATTTCTTGATTTTTGATTTTATCTAATTTTGTATATCCCTATAATGATCTAAAAATAATATAATTTCTGTTGCCTGAATACGGTTATGTCTCGTGCAGTAGCCGAGTGGTTAGAGTCTCCATGAGGGAAGGCATTTTTTCATAGAATTTTGGCCCGTATGGGGCCGGTACCCACCAGAATCGTGAGGAATTTGGGCTAGCTACAATAAGTAGCGGCTCCAGGTTGAAAAAATCAGCTATAATGGCTGGGGACCCGACATGCTGGCCACATGTCACCCCTATATAAGCAGGATGATCGTCTACTTCTCTGATTAAACACATGTAGATGCGAGGCCAACAGCCAAGGGCCTTATAAGACCTGTCGCGCCATGGAGATGGAGTTGAATACAGTTATAACTGTAATATATCATTGTAGCAAACTGTGAAAATGTCTTGAAAACTCAGTGCTGGCTGTAGAATGTTTTATGTCTCCATTTTTGTCAGATAAAATGATCATATGGTGAGATAAAGTTTAGTTAAGTTAAAGTAGAAAATTTCCAGCGACAAAATTCGGGGCTCCGCGAGGACTAGACACGGTGTATCCACAAAGTATTGGGAGGAAGAAAAAAAAAGTTGAAGAGAAAATAAGAAGTTGTGAAACTTGTGAAATAGCAGAGATGTCCGCAGTCGTGTTCTCTCTGCAGACGGATATGTAAAAATCAATTGATCTCAACAGCTGGGAATACCATATTGAACTTGTTTTCGTGCTTTGAATAACTTATATAAATTCAGTAAGTAACATGAGGTACCTATACCATACTAACGCTACAAAAATACTACATATAAACAATCGCTGTTCGTCTTCATTAAGGGACGAATAACCTAAAAAATAAGAAAATGTGCATGCATTTATGACCCAAAATGTGACCCAAAAGGACAAAAAAAAAAAGGAAAAACATGACTTTTAAAATTTAATTAATTTATTGATATACAGAATTGTAATGTTTACACATTTTTCTGTGCCTAAAGTTTTATTTTTCTTCTCCACTCGTCTCTCTCCATCCAATCCATGTCCTCCAGTCCTCTTGATCTCATTCCAGTTCTTATTTGCTGCATCCACGAGTTCCGAGGTCTTACTCTCCTCCTTCTTCCAGGTGGACACCATTCCAATGTTTTCCTGGGTAATCTTTCTTCTTGCATTCGTCGTACATGCCCATACCGATTTAATTGCTCATACCGTATATAATCTACTATTGAATAACCAATATTCATTTTTTCTCTTATGACAGTATTTCTTATTTTTTCTAATTTTGAACATTTTGCTGCTCTCCTCAAGAAATCCATTTCCATCGACATAAGTTTTTGTTGAATTTCCAAACTTCAGCTCCATATGTGACAGTACTTCTCACTATTGAATTATATATTTGTAACTTATTTTTCCTGGTTATATGTCTGTTCCATAAGACTCCATTCATCATAAAATGTAATCATTATATTAAATATTTTATACGAAATGTTCGTTCATACGCATTTCCAACTTTTCACCATACCTTACTAGATGGTCTCAATGGGTCAGTATGTGGACCGCATACTATTCATGACATCTATAGGAAATAAGCGTAACTAAAATAACTTTCTCTAGTAACTCCTAACAAAGGAGAGGCTATGGTCCAACATTTATGCTGTTACGCCATTGTACATTGATTTCTCACGGTTATTTTCGGTATCTCTTAGGTAAGGTCGATGAATATCTCTAAAACTAACTAACTAACTCACTAGCTCTGTCGAACCCGTAGATTCATGGCCGCGCGAACATAAGCTCTCCATACATCCTGAGCTAATGTTTTCCAATCATCCGCTACATAATCTACTTCTCTCAAATCATAAGGTAAAGGTAAAGTGATCCCACTACAGGCCTCAGGAGGCCCTTGGGGTAGTAGGAGGTTAAGGCTCCCACTTTTTCTTGACAATCGGCACTTGATGTCAGCCGGGTTGTCAACCCTGCGTGACGGCCGCCTTTACCCCAGAACAAACGTCTGGTACTCATTTCAGTTAGAGGCTGAGTCGACCCAAGGGCCATAGTGCCGCCAGAAGGTTTGGGTCAGTTTAAAAATCCTGACCCCACCGGGACTCGAACCCTCGACCTTCCGGCTTGTAAGCGCAGTGCCTTAACCACTACGCTACGGCGTGCCCCCTCTCTCAAATCATGGATAATGTTATTCTCCAATCTCATGATTGGTCTACCAACTGGTCGTTTTCCCTCTGGTTTTCCTACCAGAAGTTTCCATGTATCTCTTTCATCCCCCATACGTGCCACATGTCCTGTCCATCGCAGCCTACGAGACTTAACTTTTCGTATTATATCTGGCTTCCTATAGATACCATGTAGCTCACTATTATGTAAGCCTTCTCCATTCACATGTCTGTTCATCTCTTTTTGGTCCAAAAATTTTCGTAAGGCCTTTAGGAACACCACAACTACGATGCAGGGACGTCACCATACTCCTGACCAGAAGTGAATAAACACGCAACAAGCTGCCAGCTTTCATGCGTACAGGAAGAAGAAGATATAAATATTTAAAAATCGTAAGAAATTTTTATAGAATCGTTCCAAAATGTTTAAAAAGTACGAAACGTTCTTACAAATAGTAAAAGTGTGCAGTGCAACAATGACATAAGAATGCTGTATGGAAAATCGTGATCGACAAATACTAGACCTCACCCCTATTTGTTTTTTTGTTCTATAACATAATTTAACTTTGTATACATAATTTATGGTCATTCTATACAATAGCAAGGGTATCCAGTGTTGGGCTATGTTCTAATTCTTTCTGCACATTATTCCTGTTTCAGGATTATTAATAATTAAAAGTGAGAATGCGGAGGCTGGGACTGAAGCTGAAATGAAACTGAAGCTTGTTAAATGTGAAGAGAGTGGCAAGTGTTTGCCTGAAGTCGAGGGGCTGACGTGGAAACTAAGAAGCTGCAGGACCTCGCGAGAAAAAAAAAAAAAAGTAGAAGAGAAACTGCAGAGAAGTTTTACTTGAGAGTCAATTTAATCTGCGTCACAGAGCTGCCAAGAGATGGCTCTGCTTTACTTAAATGATGTCAGCTACAATTCTCTCTTCTACTTCGAATTATTATTAATGTTTAATTATTATTAGCTAATACAAACTTTCTAAATGAGTCTTCTGAATGTTCTGGAAACTTTAAATTTACAACAGATATTTAACCAAGAATTATTTTACGCCGATTAAAATTCAGCTTTTTACACGCTTTATATTAGCTTGACCTGTATCTATCTATCTATCTATCTATCTATGTAACGGAATCTTTCAACGCGATTTTCACCCACTTAAAATCATGGGATCGACTTGAAACTTTGTATACTTGTAGAGGACCCGTGACAATACAATAATTTCATATTTATTTTCTAAAATCCTGGCCATAGTCATCAGAAAATCAAAAAAAGTGTTTTTGTATAAATGTAATGGAATTTTTCAACGCGATTTTCATCCACTTAGAAACATTGGATCGACTTGAAACTTTGTATACGTGTAGAGGACCCGTGACAATACAATAATTTCATATTTATTTTCTAAAATCCTGGCCATAATCATCAGAAAATCAAAAAAAGTGTTTTTGTATCAATGTAATGGAATTTTTCAACGCGATTTTCACCCACTTAGAAACATTGGATCGACTTGAAACTTTGTATACTTGTAGAGGACCCGTGACAATACAATAATTTCATATTTTGTTTCTAAAATCCTGGCCACAATCATCCGAAAATTAAAAAAAAAAATGAAAACTGGTATAATAGTTTGCGGACTTGTCGAGTTTTTAGTCAATCGTTGTAAGAGCTCAGTTGGTAGAGCAGTGAACTCTTAGTGGTATATAATTTCAGTAATCCATGTGTCGCTGGTTCAAATCCGGCTGGGAGGGTTTTTTATAGAAGAATATTACTTTTAGCTCATACTACAATAGTATCGAATTTAAAGATGCTTACATTTTTATCTTATTCTGTTAAACATTAAAACTAAAAAATAAAAAATAAATAATAGTTTAAAAAAAATAAAAGAACACGCTTTATTAGAAAACTAAAAAATGAAAAATAATTTTAATTTCCAATACGCTTGGGATAAAATAAAGTGGTCAACAAAAAAATCATCTCCAACACATATAGAATAAAACTAGAGTTATCAACAAAAAGAAAATAATTTTACCATCAAAAGCATGGGGCGATTTTTATGATTTTTACATTTTGTTCTTAGAGACTTCACTTTTACCAATATCTGTTTATTATCAAATATATTAATTGATATAGAGCACCCCACGCTTTTGATGGTAAAATTATTTTCTTTTTGTTGATAACTCTAATTTTATTCTATATGTGTTGGAGATGATTTTTTTTGTTGACCACTTTATTTTATCCCAAGCGTATTGAAAATTAAAATCATTTCTCATTTTTTAGTTTTCTAATAGAGCGTGTTATTTTAGTTTTTTTAAAACTATTATTTATTTATTTGAATTTTATTTTGAGACACTTCATAATGCCTTACTCTATACCAAGGCTGTCCTAATGGCTCGTGAAATTCTAAGAATAAAATTTGACAGGAGTTTATGGAGTAATTTAAAAACTCAATAAACATGTTGTAAAGTGTAGCCTTTGCCAGAATTATTTTTAAACTTTATTTTCCTTTTCACTAATGTTCCTTTTAGTAAAAATATATGGGCATACGGATAGCTTATGTCCGCACGGCAATAAACATACGGGTTCGATAGTTCTATTTGTCATTACTAATATTATTATTACTATGATAATACTAATAATAATAATAATAATAATAATAATAATAATAATAATAATAATAATAATAATAATAATCTTCTTCTTCCTTTCATGTGATAGACCTAGTGGTCTCTTACGGTCTCAATCCAACGTTTGAAGGGTCTGCCCAAAGATCTCTTGCCTGGTGGCTGGTAATTTAAGATCTGACGTGGTATTCTTGTTCTGCTCATTCTTCGTACGTGAGATTTCCAGTTGTTTCTGTATTTTTGTACATATTCCATGACTGATTCTGTTTGTAATTCTTTGAGAATCTCAGAATTCCTTTTATGGTCTGTCCTTGAATAGCCCGCAGTACATCTCATAAATTTCATTTCTGCTAATAATAATAATAATAATAATAATAATAATAATAATAATAATAATAATAATAATAATAATAATCAATTGTTTATTATTATTATTATTATTATTATTATTATTATTATTATTATTATCGGCCGCGGTGGACTAGTGGTTATGCCCCCTTGCCTCTGGTCCCGAGGGTCGCGGATTGAAACCCGATTGCGGTCGATGGTTTTTTTAGGTTGGAAAAATCTAAGGAGCAAGTCCTCCGGGAGGGGCTTTAAAGCGTGGGTCCCGAGTCTGAAGATTTTCAGGCTCGTAAAAGATCCTTAAGCCTGAATAGAAAGGCCTCTAAGCAAAATCTACCGAATTTTCCCGTCCTAGTACGACCTTGGTTTCCTAGATGTCAGTATGACGCGGAACGCTGACCACGGACCACTATGACACCTATATGAAAACAAGTGTAACTAAATTAGTATGGTTCAAATACTTCCCCGTAGGGGCAGAGCGCCTAAATCTCTATTAAGGGAAACATGGGCTGACAAGATACAAGATTATTATTATTATTATTATTATACTTACTTACTCACTGGCACTATTGAACCCGTAGGTTCATGGCCGCGCGGACATAAGCTCTCCATACATCCCTATCCTGAGCTAATGCTTTCCAATCATTCCCTGTATAATCTACTTCCCTCAAATCATAGTTAATGTTATTCTCCCACCTCATTCCTGGTCTACCAACTGGGCGTTTTCCCTCTGGCTTTCCTACAAGAAGCTTCCATGCAAGTCTTTCATTCCCCATACGCGCAACATGTCCTGCCCATCGCAGTCTACGAGACTTAACTGTTCTTATTATATCTGGCTTCCTATACAGACCATGTAGTTCATTGTTATGTAGTCTTCTCCATTCACCTGTCTGTTCATCTCTCTTTGGTCCAAAAATTTTCCTAAGTACTTTATTCTCAAATACTCGTAATCTCCTTTCCTCCCTTAAAGTAAGAGTCCATGTTTCGCATCCATATAATATAACTGGTAGAATAATAGTTTTATATATTTTCAGTTTAACGTTTTTTGAAAGGAGTTGGGACATCAAAAGTCTCTGCAATGCATAATAGCATGCATTTCCAGAATTGAGCCTATGTTTAATTTCTTTGTGCATCTCATTCCTATTTGTGATTATTGTTCCTAGGTATTTGAATTCAGCCACTTCCTCAAAATTTCCCTCATTTGTCATTAGCTGTCCATTTCCATTATATAATGTATTTCTACGTGTGATCATACATTTAGTTTTATTGATATTTACTTCCAGTCCTAATTTCTTAGTGTTACTCAATAGTGTGCGTGTGTGTGTTGGCCTTTAGTATCTCCTCGCTATCGGCCAATAATACTACATCATCAGCATAAACTAACAGCTTATTAATACCATTGAGTTGTAGGCCTTCCTCATTCTCTAAAGATTTAATGGCATGCTCTAGTACAAAATTAAATAGTAGAGGAGATAGTGCATCTCCTTGCTTCAACCCATTCTGGATTACAAAAGTGTCTGAAAACTGTTTGCCTACACGCACCCTACTCTTTGTGCCATTTAGACACATTCGTATAAGTCTAACTAACTTTTTAGGAATTCCGAACTCCAGCAGGATACTATATAACTTCTCCCTCTTAATTGAATCATATGCTTTTTTGAAGTCTACATACAGTTGATGTACAGTACCATTATATTCCCATTTCTTTTCTAAAATCTGTCTTATACTAAAAATCTGATCTGTTGTAGATCTGTTTCTTCTAAATGCACATTGATGATCTCCTAGAATGTCATCAATATAGGGAGTAAGTCTGCTTATTATTATTATTATTATTATTATTATTATTATTATTATTATTATTATTATTATTATATTTCATTCTCGAGAAGAGGTTTCTGACTGCAAGAATTTGTAAGCAGTTTCCTAAGTAAGACTGAAAAATGCAAAATAAATTTCTAAAACTACTTTTCACGTGCTGTAACTGAAGAATTTATGAAAAGAATCTGAAAATGGAGTTGATATGTAGGTAACGCATATTATTTATAACTGATATTTTTTTCTGCTAATGGATGCTGAGGTGAGATGGTAATGGATGTACATTGTTCTCTCACTGTCATCCGAACAATGTGAAATGCATTCAGGAACACTTAAAGTTTCTCATTTCTACAGATCCTATATTTAACCTCTTGCAGATATATTGTTCAGCTCTCGTGAAATATCCATTCACGAGGAAAAAAATATATAAATTCTAAAACGCATTACAACCCTTCAACCTCGTAACCTTATTCACCCTTTCACAACTCATACAGAGATTTTTTTCTCCCTTTAATACCTAACATATACAATGCAGCATAATTTATTATTCATACTTCTAGAAATAACGAGATATCAAAACAAGTTATTTATATTACAAATCTCTACAGTCAGATTCAACCTAGGAAGTAACTGTGTGTTTAGAATAGGGAACTGGGTTGCCATTTAAACAGTATTTTCTTGAGAGAAATCCTTAAATAAAACTGAAGATTGCAACACTGCAGGTACAGAGTTGTCAGTTGTACCCGTCTAAGGGGGGTTAGTCCCGTTAATATTGTGGGCACCTACTTGTAATTCTTCAGAAATAAACTTTTATTTTGTTATCTTCTGCTCTAAGAAGTTTCAACACATTTGTGGAACAATCAAACGATTACTGAGGAGCAAAGTAAGAAAGGATACGCAGCTAAGATTTCACTCAACGATGGCACTGCCAGTGGCGATGTATGGAAGCGAAGACTGGGCCTGAAGGAAAAAGAAGAAAGTAAAATTCAAGCAGCGGAAATGAGATTCCTACGGGCTATGAAAGGTTGTACGAGAGAAAAACATGTTAGAAATGAGAATATTAGAGAGGAACTAAAAGTACAGCCTCTTCTTCAACAAATATAACACAGGAACAATTGGATAGAACATCTGCAAAGAATGACAGAGGATAGGATAAGAAAGATAGCACTGATGTATAATCCTGGAGGACGACGATCGGTGGGAAGACCAAGAAAGCGCTGGTCTGAACAGATGTGAGATCGGAACAGGCAAAGGCCTAATCCGTGAAGGATGATGGTGAAATCTTCTGTTCAACGGATTTCTATTATTCTTCGGACTTCATCAGCGTCGATTTCCGAATCCTATACATCAACCACCTGATTTACCAACACTATTTATCTAAATATCTTAATCATATATTCTCTTCAAGTTTCATTTATTAATTAAACCTTTTTATTCAATAATGAAAAGAAATTAATGAAAATTCTAAAATGGGAGGCCAGCATTACCTAAAATAGTTAATAACTCTGAGCAATAAAAAATAAACTTTTTTTTTTTGTCTCAGAAAGAAAAATATGTGATTCTGATAGTATTTTTTCTCCTGAATTCAAATATGATATCGGTTTTTCTCCATCACTCAAGGTTTCCGAGAGACAGGAATTTATAATTTCAAACACTTTAATATTTTCTACATTCGTAACTACAGAATATTCGAACATTCGGACTCAACTAGAAAATAAGAAATGACGATTTTCTGCTATAGTTCGCCTGTGGAGCATCCCTCTTGATGGTCCAACAATAATCGGCCAGCATATTAGGATTCCATTTGCCTTGATATCTCTTTTCCATAGCTGAAACCATTTGAGTTAGCTCATTTGGTTTTATTGTACAATGGACAAATGGACGAAAAAACGTTTATTAAAAAATATTTTTTTAAATCCATTAATTTAAATTGAAATAAAAAAACTGTGGGTGATGGAGAAATTCCGAATACATATTTGAAAACACGATAAAAAACTGCATCAATTACAACTATTGGTACTCATGAGACAAAAATCACGTTGACAAGTGTTATTTGATCCTTAAAATTAATCCTTTAAAAGCAACAAACGCTACCAAACCAGAATCATACAATAACGGAAGTTCACAGTATGTGATAATAATACACAGTCCAAGAAGTTCTCAAAGAATATAAATAGAATTAGAAATCACAACAGCAAATCCAAAGAAATTCCTTTGTCAACTTTTCCAGAGAAATGTTCTTAAAGAAATTATGTTACGGAAAAAAGTTTGTTTGTCAAATTGACGTCTGTAACCAGCGACGTCGCTAATATTCATGTTTTATTTAACACTCATCCTCACTTTTTTATTCCTATCTCCGAAGCGAAGATATTCCAGAGAAAGAGGAACAACTTTTCTTTGATAAAAAAAACAACTTCAGTCTGACAAAAATAAGACAAAAAAATGAAAGTAACTAATCAGTTGCTTAAGATGACACAAACAGCGCTCTGTTATTTCGCTCAACTTCACTTGTTTTTTGTATATATTACTGTATATAGTAATGTTGACAGAAGTTCATTCAAATTAAAAAAAGGTTGCGCTTTCTTCACAGAGATTCTTTAGATACATCACCAAGTCTGATAAATCAGGTTAAGATGCCAAAGAATCCCTTTGCAGTGTTTCTCAAGCTATGGGTCCCGACCCAGTACTATCCCGTAATATGAAGCGTCGCCAAATTTAATTTTTAGACAATGACACTAAACTATTTCTCTAACATTCAATTATTTTTTTTTTCAAACGCCCCAGGTTGTCTTTCGACATTTCTGGTGCCCTCTTCTGTTATGGCGTACTTGTAACCCACTTCTGAGGTTGGGGCGCCTGGAAGGCGGGGTTACGTTGCCCCGATGATATGATGGGTGATCATGATGATAGTGGTGCGCCAGGAGAGTCCTTAATCCTAAGCATAATCTAAGATGAATATGAATGGTGAACAAACAAATTGAAGACTACGCCAATTTTGGAATATATTAAACAGTACCAACTAAATTGAAAACACCATCTTGAAAGAATGATTTTAAATCGGATCCCCAAAGCTGTTTATAATTATATACCATGAGGACGAAGATCACTGGGCCGTCCTATGAAACGCTGGAGGGAAAATATTCTATAGGATCGTAACAGGCCTTGGCCTAATACTTGGAAGGAAGAAGAAGAAAACAAACAATACTCAGAGAAAATTGTTAGGACCACCAAATGGGAAATTCTGGGCAGACGAGGTTAGGAGATAACTCCAAAAGATTGGGATGGGTTGGGTATGGGGAAAAGGGACTGAAAATCGCAAGAATGTGTGGAGAAAAATTAGGAAGAGGTACTTAGATATAATATAATAATATAATAATACTTTATTTATTCTGGCAGAGTTAAGGCCATAAGGCCCTCTCTTCCACTCAACCAGTACAAATACAAATAAATATTCGACAAATATAGATATACACTGTACTAATTATAAACAGTTAAAGATACAAGAAATGTAGCAATGTAAATGTCATGTACAAACAACATTTCATAGGGTAATAACAATAATGATACGATAATAATAATAATAATAGTAATAATAATAATAATAATAATAATATAATAATAATAATAATATAAATATCATACATATACGCGAAACACCAATTAATATATATATCTTACACTGGATAATATGAAGTCGAGTTTAGAGCAAATATAAATTTAGATTTCTTTTAAAAGATGCCAATGTCCGGCAGCCCCTTATTTCTTGTGGTAGGGAATTCCAGTTGCGAGAAGTGGAGATGGTATATGACATGGAGTGATGTGATGTCCTATGTTGCGGTATATTAAGTAAGAGACTGTGTTGTGATCTTGTGTTTAAGTTATGGTTTGAGGATAGATACTGGAAACGGGATGATAAATAATTGGGAATCGAGGTATGTAGGATCTTAAATAGGAGAATTAGACAGTGCGATTTTCTTCTCTCTTTTAGATGTAGCCATGACAATTCGTGGAATAATGGAGAAATGTGATCGTATTTTCGAACTTAAATATGAATCTGATACACATATTATGGACACGCTGCAGTTTGTCCGACAATCCGTCACTTATGTCAGTTAGTAGAACGTCACAGTAGTCAAAATGCGGCATCACTAAAGTTTGGATTAAAATTCTTTTAAGAGTTGTAGGAAGAAAATGTTTATATAAACCAACAAAATATTTTGGCCGAATGCGCGGGAAAACATACACTGTTTTTACAAAGAGACCTAAAACAAGTTTGGGGAAAAGAATCTTATATACTCAATCTAGGATTTAAAGAGAGATCAGGGCTTGCTTGGTTCAAATTAGGGGAATGGAAATTTTTAAAAATTAGCGACGATCACGATATTCGAATATGTCCAATGTGCGGGAGCTTTGAAGACAAGATACATATTTTAGGAAAATGTAACGATTTGGAATATTGGAGGCATCAGTTATTACCGGAAAGATTTCTAAATTCAAATCGTGAGAGATTGGCATGCTACGAGTTATTGGTAAATCCAGAAAATTGGATAAACTTGGGTAGATTTCTGGACAAAACGCGGAAAATAAGAACAACACTCATTCATGAACAAATAAATATGTTAACAAATTGCAATACCATTAATTCTTAATAATTCTACATAACTAAGTTAATGTATAATGTAATTGTATTGATATCTAATTGTAATATTATTGTGTTTTCTTTTTTGTTTTAAGTATATTATTACCAAACATCAACTTATTGTAACGGACTGTCAACAGCACGTACGGCTTACTGCCCGTGCGATCCATATTTGTAAATAACATTGTATGTATCTTACTTTTAGTTTAATAAAGTCCTTATGTTTGTATGTAAGATGAATATGAATGATGATGATTGTGATGGCCATATGATTTCGGGGACCGTTTGGGCCTTAAAGTTTCCTGACATTTGTCTTACAGGCGAGGAAAAACCCCGATAAAAACCTCAGGCAGAAAAACTGTCCAGACCGGGGATCGAACCCGGACCCGCTGCGTGACAAGACAGCACGCTACCTCGAGACCACAGCGATGGACTGAAAATTATTATATTTTTTAAAATTTGTATATTAATGACATCATCCAAAATTGGAAAAATAATGTTAATTTAGATATAAAATGGACCGTTTTAAAATATTAAATGTTTTAATGTATGCTGACGATGTGGTTATTATTCAAGAAAATTAAAATAATTTGCAGTATTCTGTACACCAATTAAATCAGTTATGCCAAGAATATAATTTTAAAATATCAAAAGAAAAAACGAAAATAATGGCATTTTGGGGAAATGAACATATAAGATCAAAAATCATAATAGACAACAAGCCTCTGGAACAAGTAACACATTTTAATTATTTGGGTTGTAATTTTACTATAAACAAAAAAACTGAAAGAGACGTAAATATGAAACTGTCAAGATTTCAAATGATGTGTGGAACTATGCAGAGAACTAAACAAGAAAAGATACTAGATTGAAGTTTTATAAAACATTGGCAGTTCCTGCATTACTTTATGGGAGTGAAACTTGGGTAATGACCAAACAAATTACAAAGTTGAATACTATCTATCTATCTATCTACAGTAATTCTGCCCGAGGGCAGGTTCTTCACTGCAATCATAGCATGTTCATGCTATGCTTGCAGCTTTACTAGGGAATTGTAGGTGTGGTAGCTTCGCGTTGCTTTCCACACCGGTGAAGGATGATGATGATGATGATGATGATAATGATAAGGATGATGATGGCCATATGATTTCGGGGACCGTTTGGGCCTTAAAGGTTTCCTGGCATTTGTCTCACAGGTGAGGAAAAACCTCACCCAGAAAAACTGCCCCGACCGGGGATCGAACCCGGGCCCGCTGCATGACAAGGCAGCACGCTACCTCGAGACCACAGGGGTAGAAATTAACTTCCTTAGAAGAACAAAAGGCTGCACAAGAACGGATCGGATAAAGAATGAAGATATGATAACAGAGTTAAATACATGTCTGACAACATCTCAGCAATTTCAAACCTTACTAGCGTGCTATAGCTGCGTCAAGAGCAGTGATTGGTTGTGGTAGACATCAATTCCCAATGCGATCATTTCCTTATTGGCTGTAGAGGGCGAATTCTCCCTTTAATCCCTCGTTTAACCTTAACTTTAGAGCCGGATATATGGCGGCAGGGGTATAGTTATATACAAAATGCTGAATATAGTTATTATGCAGGTAGCATTTTCATTGTGTGAAACTTAAAATATCAGTTAATTTTGAAATTTAAACAATGATAGTGATTGACAGTCCCTGACATGACTGGGAAGTGAGTTCCATGCTCTAGTCATAGATATTGTGTTAGATTCAGAGTATAGACATTGTCCTGTGACATAGACTGTAAAATAGTGTCTTGTGCCTGTATTATTGTGACGAGCCGATACATTTTGAAAACGCGTTGATAAATAACTTCAATGGGTCAAAGAATGAGATGGGAGAATCACAGTGTTATCTGTTATTTCCCCATCTAACTCTTGGTCTACCTGCTGGACATGTATGTCGAAGGAATAGGGAATGAAAGAAGGGCATGGAAACTTGGAAGGACGTAGGTTTTCCATTTCCATCTTGGTCTGCCACGTTTATTTCTTCCAGGGGGTGACCATTGGTATATATTTTTTGGCCATCTTTCATTTTCCATTCTTTGCACATGGCCATACCATTTAAGCGTTTGATTTTCAATCCTCTTAACAACCGATATGGTGACATTCATTTCTCTCCAAAGGAATTCATTTCTTATTTTATCCTGTCTTTTTTTTGGAGGCTTCTTCTAAAATAATCAGATTCAACTGTTCTAATTTTATTCTTTTGTAATTCCGTCAAAGACCAAGTTTCACTTCCATATGACAAAATATTCTGTATTATGCTCTTATAAATTTTCATTTTAGTTTCCTTTGTAATATTTTTGTTCCATGTATTGTTTTAGTTGCATTTTTTGACATTGCAATTTTAGTATGTACATCTCTCTCACAGGTACCTAAACTTGTAATTATTGACCCAAGATATTTTTTTTTTAATTCGCATTTTTTTTATTTTCCCTGTTTCAAGTATGCGGTCATCCACATTCTTTCCCAAACACATATATTCTGTTTTCTGTAAATTTATATTCAGTCCCCATTTTTTATATTCTTCGATTAGTTTATTTATCATATATTTCATATCATAGAACGTGCGGAGAAAAAATAAGGAGGAGGTAGTTAGATATAAACCAACAAAATACTTTCGCCGAATGTACAGGAAAACGCTCACTGTGTTTACAAAGAGACCTAAAACACGTCTGGGGAAAAGAATCGTATATACTCAACCTAGGATTTAAGGAGAGATCAGGGCTTGCTTGGTTTAGGCTAGGGGCATGGAAATTTCTAAAAATTAGCGACGATCACGATATGCGAATATGTCCAATGTGCGGGAACTTTGAAGATGAGATACATATATTAGGAAAATGTAATGATCTAGAATATTGGAGACGTCAGTTATTAGCGGAAAGATTTCTAAATTCAAATCGGGAAAGATTGGCATGCTACGAGTTATTGGTAAATCCAGAAAATTGGATAAACCTCGGTAAATTTCTGGACAAAACGCGAAAAATAAGGACAACACTCATTCATGAATAAATATATGTTATCAAAATGCAATACCATTAATTCTTAACAATTATATATAAATTAATTAGTGTATAATGCTATTGTGTTATTATTTAATTGTAATATTAATGTGTTTTCTTTATGTAATTGTAATGTTAATGTTTTTTTAGTGTATAATGCTATTGTGTTATTACTTAATTGTAATATTATAGTGTTTTCTTTATGTAATTGTAATGTTAATGTTTTTAGTGTATAATGCTATTGTGTTATTATTTAATTGTAATATTATTATTGTGTTTTCTTTATGTAATTGTAATGTTATTGCTGTTTTTGTTGTTTATTTTTCTTTACACTAGTACCAATTATTACTTTATTGTAACGGACTGTCAACAGCACGTACGGCTTACTGCCCGTGCGACCCATATTTGTAAATAATATTGTAAATATCTTACTTTTTGTCTAATAAAGTCCTACTACTACTACTATTTCATATCATCTTCATTCCCTGCAAAAATTATTTGATCATCTGCAAACAACAAAGTTTATCGCTCTACGTACTTCAGTAAAATATGTCAGCCGGATGTATAAACTTACTAGAAAAAATAAGTTAGTCGAATGAGTGGGATTGCATTATGTAAGTTTTAAAAGAGACTTTGAAAATTGATGCTGAGTCAAGAGTTGTAGAATGTATTACTCGTTCTTTCTCTTTACTCTTTTGACCGTAAATTGAATGAAAACAATTTCCTGTCAACAATAGAAGTTGGGAAAATGAAGACAGACAAAATTGTGTGTAGAATGAATAAGCTCCATACTGTTTGCAAAGTTCCGAAATAGCTACCTGGGTCTTGTTTCATTTAGAAACTGCCTTCAAGCGAAACCAGCAAACAATCTTCTTGTCTTACATATTTTATCAAAACTTTTTCTCCGCACAACCCTACGTTTACGTAAGAGAAGAACGTTGTGGTTCCTGAACCAAAATAAACATGTGCTAGACGTACAACAATCTTAAATAACATAAATATAACTAATTCACTGGCACTATCGAACCCGTAGGTTCATGGCCGCGCGGACATAAGCTCTTCATACACACCTATCCCGAGCTAATGTTTTCCAATCATTCCCTGTATAATCTACTTCCCTCAAATCATGGTAAATGTTCTTCATCCAACCCAACAGGGGGTTTTCCCTCTGGTTTTCCTACAAGAAGCTTCCATGCACGTCTTTGATTCCCCATTCGTGCCACGTCTCCTGGCCATCGCAGTCTACGAGACTTCATTTTTATCATTATTTCTGGCTTACTATAAAGACCATGTAGTTCATTGTTATGTAGTTTTCTTCATTCACCTGTCTGTTCATATCTCGTTGGTCCAAACATTTTCCTAAGAATTGTATGCTCAAATACTCGTAACCTCCTTTTTTTCCCTTAAAGTAAGAGTCCATATTTCGCTTCCATGTAATATAACTGGTAAAATAACAGTTATATATTTTATATTTAAGGGGGGTGATGGGTGAAAAATTGACCATTTGAGATCAAAATTGATTTTTTTATTTTTTGTACTAAAAAAATAGCCTGTACTCTAATGTATATGTTGACAAAAGTTTCAGAGGCTTATGGCGCTTCCAAGTGCCCAAAATTACGTCAGAGTTAAAAGGCTGCGCCAGTTAAATGCCACCTGCATGCAAATCTTTAAACTTGTTTTTGCACACTTTGATTTGAATCCGAGTCTCTAAACTCTGTACGTTTAGCGTTCTAACCATCTAAGCCACTCAGGTATCCTAACACAAACATTTATACTACATATATAAGAAAAATAAATGTTTGTGTAAGGATACCTGAGTGGCTCAGATGGTTAGAGCGCTAAACGTACAGAGTTTAGAGACTCGGATTCAAATCCCGACTCAGGCATTTATTTGTCTTTTCATGTCCCATGTGTATATATATATATATATATATATATATATCATTTAAAGGTAGGTGCAATCTAAATTAACATAAAAATGATTAATAACATCAGCAGTTAATAAGAATCGAAGTATACTTTTTTTAATAACCTTGTCCTCTCTTCTCTACCGTCGCCCCTTTAAAACATATATACCGAGTCCTCATAATAAAAGAAGTTAAATGAAATTAGATAAAGATAGACTTTGAACAAAAAACCTGTCCGCTGGTTAATGAATTCTGGTGGAATGAGGGAGTGAAGCGAGAATGAAAGAAAAAGGAGAAACGAATTGAATTGAACAAAGATCGTATTGCACAATATCGAGAAAAAAATACAATGCTATCTGGAGTAATGTAAACATAATAACAATTCTGTTGTGAGGCTGACGTTTCAATTCCAAGAAACGAGAAAAAAGTATCATTTTGTAAAACAATACAACATTAAGTCAATTTATTTTTTCAAAATTGCAACTGAATAAAATAAAATTTTATATTAATCGAAACGTGTTTATTATTATTATTATTATTATTATTATTATTATTATTATTATTATTATTATTATTATTATTATTACAACCAGGAAATGTAACTAACAAATTTGTAATTCAATTGTGAGAAGTACTGTGACATAGGGAATTGAAGCATTGAAATTCAACAAAAAATTATGTCGATGAAAATGGATCTCTTGGGGAGAGCAGCAAGAAGCTCAAAATAGGAAAAAAAATTACGAATAAAATTATCACTCGCTCACTCACTGGCACTATCGAACCCGTAGGTTCATGGCCGCGAGGACATAAGCTCTCCATACATCCCTATCTTGAGCTAATGCTTTCCAATAATTCCCTGTATAATCTACTTCCCTTAAATCATAGTTAATGTTGTTCTCCCACCTTATTCTTGGTATACCAACTGGGCGTTTTCCCTCTGGCTTTCCTACAAGAAGCTTCCATGCATTTCTCCCATTCCCCATACGTGCAACATGTCCTGCCCATCGCAGTCTACGAGACTTAACTGTTCTTATTATGTCTGGCTTCCTATAAAGACCATGTAGTTCATTGTTATGTAGTCTTCTCCATTCACCTGTCTGTTCATCTCTCTTTGGTCCAAAAATTTTCCTAAGTACTTTATTCTCAAATACTTGTGATCTTCTTTCCTGTCTTAAAGTAAGAGTCCATGTTTCGCACCCATATAATATAACTGGTAGAATAATAGTTTTATATATTTTCAGTTTAACGTTTTTTGAAAGGAGTTGGGACATCAAGAGTCTCTGCAATGCATAATAACATGCATTTCCAGAATTGAGCCTATGTTTAATTTCTTTGTGCATCTCATTCCTACTTGTGATTATTGTTCCTAGGTATTTGAATTCAGCCACCTCCTCAAAATTTCCCTCATTTGTCATTAGCTGTCCATTTCCATTATTTAATGAATTTCTACATGTGACAATATATTTAGTTTTATTGATATTTACTTCCAGTCCTAATTTCTTAGTGTTACTCAATAGTGTGTGCGTGTTGTCCTTTAGTACCTCCTCGCTCTCGGCCAATAGTACTACATCATCAGCATAAACTAACAGCTTATTAATACCATTGAGTTGTAAGCCTTCCTCATTCTCTAAAGATTTAATGGCATGCTCTAGTACAAAATTAAATAGTAGAGGAGATAGTGCATCTCCTTGCTTCAACCCATTCTGTATTTGAAAAAAGTGTCCGAAAATTGTTTGCCTACACGCACCCTACTCTTAGATCCATTTAGACACATTCGTATAAGTGTAACTAACTTTTTAGGAATTCCGAACTCCAACAGGATACTATATAACTTCTCCCTCTTAATTGAATCATATGCTTTTTTGAAGTCTACGTATAGTTGATGTACGATACCATTATATTCCCATTTCCTTTCTAAAATTTGTCTTATAACTAAAAATCTGATCTGTTGTAGACCTGTTTCTTCTAAATCCACATTGATGATCTCCTAGAATGTCATCAATATAGGGAGTAAGTCTACTGACTAATATATTTGTTAGAATTTTGTACGAAGTTGAAAGTAGTTGTTGCAATCAGTACTTAGGCCTATATTATTATTTTTAAAAAAATGTCCCGTCAAAATTTAAAATGCTCTATCGACAGGTGGTGTGCCTGTAAGGACCCAGTGGCGTATGACATTCAAACGCACCTATAAAGGGAAGTGGTAGAGAAAGAGTCAGCTTTCCAATCCAGCCAGCATCATTTTGAATGGGAAGTGTTTGTAGTCAGTATGAAGGTATTTTCTTAGGGATGTGTGGGGAGATAATTAGAGCCAGCTGACGGTGCTCTTGACAGTCAGTCATTTTAATCTCAGTGTATTTTCAGAAAAAGCACTGAAGCAGAAAACAAAACAATTACGGTACTAGAGAGACATGATAGTATGAGGATTAACGAGAAGAAAATAAAGTTAAGCCACAAGGAAAAGACAAATGGATCAAGTTTTGCTACATCGTTGTCAGCCATATGGCTGGTGATGTTGTAAGCCCAAGGGAAGTTCATAGCAAACTAAAGAAAAGTACAACCTACCTTCACAAAGTAACCATCCAAAGAAATACGTAACATCCGAGTGCAAGAACAAAGTAATGGACACATTCTTAAAAATTAATTTGTATTGATATCAGTTATTATTCAAGTCGATTTTGTTATATTTTTATTTAATTGAGACCTCGATGGGGGGGGGGATTTACAATATATTTTGAGAAAACAATTGAAAAAATAAAAAGACAGCTTTCAGAGAATTTTAAAGGAATTAAGAAGCTATTGGGGTTGTTGTAATGAAAAGTTTTTTTTTTTTACTTTTTTTACATATCTTCACCGATCCTATCTATAGACATCGAAAATGACCAAACTTAATAAATATATAAATAAATATATGATGTCCCAACTCCTTTCAAAAAACGTTAAACTGAAAATATATAAAATAATTATTCTACCAGTTATATTATATGGGTGCGAAACATGGACTCTTACTTTAAGGGAGGAAAGGAGATTACAAGTATTTGAGAATAAAGTACTTAGGAAAATTTTTGGACCAAAGAGAGATGAACAGACTGGTGAATGGAGAAGACTACATAACAATGAACTACATGGTCTTTACAGGAAGCCAGATATAATAAGAACAGTTAAGTCTCGTAGACTGCGATGGGCAGGACATGTTGCACGTATGGGGAATGAAAGATTTGCATGGAAGCTTCTTGTAGAAAAGCCAGAGGGAAAACGCCCAGTTGGTAGACCAAGAATGAGGTGGGAGAATAACATTAACTATGATTTGAGGGAAGTAGATTATACAGGGAATGATTGGAAAGCATTAGCTCAGGATAGGGATGTATGGAGAGCTTATGTCCGTGCGGCCATGAACCTACGGGTTCGATAGTGCCAGTGAGTAAGTAAGTAAGTATATATATAATATATATATATATATATATACAGACAGGTGAATGGAGAAAACTACATAATAGTGAGCTACATGGTATGTATAGGAAGCCATATATAATAAAAACAGTTAAGTCTCATAGACTACGATCAGGACATGTGGCACGTATGGGGGATGAAAAAGGTGCATGGAAGCTTCATGTAGGAAAACTAGAGGGAAAACGCCCAGTTGATAGACCAAGAATGAGATGGGAGAATCACATTATCCATGATTTGAGGGAAGTAAATGATACAGGAGATGATTGGAAAATATTAGCTCAGGAGAGGAATGTATGGAGAACGTATGTCCGCGCGGCCATGAACCTATACATATATAAATAAAAAAAATATATATATATATATATAATGTAGCGTGCTGCTTTGTCACGCAGCGGGCCCGGGTTCGATTCCCGGTCGGAACAGGCCCATGGGTGAAGTTTTTTGGGGTTTTTCCTCACCTGTAAGACAAATTTCAGGAAGCTTAGGGCCCAACGGTCCCCGAAAATCATCCGGCCATCGGCATCATTATCTCTACCATTATCATCCTTCACCGGTGTGGAAAGCAACGGGAAGCTGCAAAGCTTTAAAGGAAAAGGAACACCGATATCTTAAAAGAATTGACGACAACGCAAATTTTGGAATATATCAAACAGTACCAACTAAATTGGAAACACCATCTTGAAAGAATGGGTTCAAATCGGATCCCCAAAGCTGTTTATAATTATATACCAAGAGGACGAAGATCTCTGGGCCGTCCTATGAAACGCTGGAGGGAAAATTTTCTATAGGATCGTAACAGGCCTTGGCCTAATACTTGGAAGGAAGAAGGAGATGAAGAAGCTGCAAAGCATAGCATGAAAATACTATGATTTCAGTGAAAAACCTGTCCTGAGGCAGAATTACTATGGATGGATATATGTAATAAAAAAAACTTACGTTAGTAGCAATTCTGTTAAAAGAGACAGCAATCAATCTTGGATTAAAACCAAAGATACAACTAAGAGTGGTAAAACAAGACAAGAAACATACCGAAATTGATCCCAAATTGCTGACTCTTTCAGCGGAATTACTACTAAGGTAAAACTTATACACTATGCCAAAGGAGTGTTTATAAATTAACCCTGCCTTATAATGAGCAGCCCTTAATACAATTAATTAAGATTGCAATTTAGATATACTCCAATTCAAATTCTACCGCCCTCAAAAATAAAACTTTATAAATACAGTGTAAGTCTACGGATCTATTGCATATTTTATAAACTTATAGAATATCGTTTTAATATATAATGTGTTCGTAGCTCGGCCGGAAAACCAGACTGACCGTTCCGCGGCGGCCTTAGACTGGTGAATATTGGCGCGCCCTCCTCCAGAGTTACACGTACACGATTGGGAAGTCATTGGTACGAAGCACTGACTACTATGCTAGAATTACAAATTACTACTGTACTATACTCTAATTCAACCCAGGAAGTTACTACAGACCTTATGGGCTACGCCAGGGTCCCCCTACCTACAGAGGGTAGATGTTGTCAAACTCATAATAACGGTATTTGTTTGTTACGGAGGGGTGGAGCGGCAAGATTAGCAGTACTGTTTTCCAAATCTATGCACTATACATTTAAAAAACATAGTTTTACTTTTACGAGTTTTATAGTAAATATGAGAGTCCACACTTTCACACAGGATAGTACAGATCCGCACGAGCTCACTGACAAGTGGTAACTGTTTTTTTCGTCAAGAGCGGGGGGCTTGGACGGCTACAACGTACAACTCTGTACCTGCTGTGTTGTTGCATACTTCAGTTTTAGTTAAAGATTTCTCTCAAGAAAATACTGTTAAAATGGCTACCCAGTTCCCTATTTCAAACACACAGTAACTTCCTGGGTTGAATCTGACTGTAACTTACATTAGGCTTGTCTGTATCACAACAGATTTTCAAAGTGATGACCTTGAAGGCGAATATATTCCCTATATCTCCAAAAATAATTCTGGTTTACTTGCAAAAGTTCAAGTGTGTTTGGTGACAGAATAATTAGTCGAGGATGTGGCCACCTCGTTCTCCTGACCTATGGTCATGCGATTTTTAATTACGGTGAACGTTAATGAATAAAGTGTACCCACATCCGCACACGTTACAGGAATTGAAGTACGACATCACGAGAGAAATACAGGCAATCAGTCAACATGAGTTAATTATAGTAACTTTCTGGTGAGGATGAAATCAGTTTCAGAAAGATCTAAACATCATTTTTAACAAATTGATGACGACGATACCTTGTAGCTATTAATTCTATAATTGAATAGTTGCCGCGAAAATAGATCTAACCCACAAACTACAAAGTGTTGGGAAAACGAAAAAAACTATAATGTTCATTTTGTGGCTATTACCTTTATTATATCCTATACATTTTAATATCTCATCCTATTGGATTCACATACAGCCAATTTGAATGCAAACTAGCATGCTAATAACTAAATACTAACAATTTAATACAGAATTGAATGCAAAAATGATCTATCTGTATAAAGTGGAAAAATGATATAACACATATTTACTAAAAATTATATAATAAGTAATAGAAAATATATATTGAACACTGATGCAATTTGAAAAAAATTCTAAGTTAATCAGTTTTCAGTATTTATTTTCCATTTAATGTTATTTCGTTACAATATTTGCGTCTTTCTTATTTTCACTCAATTTCTCTAAGATTCTGATTAGAATTCACGGAACTGTAGTGGAATGAATTTGCATTTTGCAATAAATGTTTTTGTCCGCTGCTATTAATGACTTGACTAAACTGCTTCCGCCACTTTATTACAAATATATCACTATTCGCCTGAAAACCATCATCTTCATCAACAACAAGGATTAAGCGCAATGTCCTGTTCCGATCCCATTATAGGTCTAATTGGTCCTTCCATCTCTTCAATAGTCTTCCCAACATTCTTCTCCCTTTTCGTTTATAATTATACATTCTTCTTGGTATGCGCTGTTTATTCATTCGTAATACGTGCTGAAGATAAGCATTTTGTTAATATTTTATTCTTTCACAGAGATTACATATATTAAGTTCTGTTCTTATATCTTCGTTTTTATTTTTATCGGTCGTTTGGTATCCTGCTATTGCTCTCAACATCCTCATTTCGGCAGCCTCTATTTGTTTACTATCTGCCTTTTTTAATGTCCAGGTTTCACATCCAGAGATAAGAGATGGAATTGCCAATACTTTGTAAAACTTCAAAATAGTTTATTTTCTAGTCTTATTCAATAAAGAGCGTTTAATTGTGCCACATAGATAATTGAATCGTTGTATTTTAGTGTGTTTATCTAAATTTCTGTCATTGCCTAAATGGAATCGCAAATAATTAAAATTCTGAACTTGGTCTATAATTACATTGTTTATCATTATTTTTGTTCTTATTGTACATTTTCCTTTCAGAGCTAATATTTTTGTTTTAGATGTAGATATTCTTAAATTGTATTTTAGAGAGATATTATTTAAAGTATAAAGGAATTGTAAAACATTTTATGATGCTGTCATTATTACTTGGTCGTCTGCAAAAAGCAGAGTTGTCAATACACTATTTATATTAATTTGTTCTTGCCATTCATTTATGACATGGTCCAAGCATAAATTAAATAATACTGGTGACAACGGGCACCCTTGTCTTACTCCCTGAAAACCAACTTTTAAAAATAAATAAAACAGATCTGGAAGAGAGTATGGATAATTTTACATGCCGTGATACTCTTCGGATAAATCACTAATCAACTGAAAACTTAACTTTCAAAGTTTTTCGAGGCAACTATTCAATTTTGAATTATATTTTTTAATTGAGACATAATATTGTGATGGACAAATGATGTTGTGTACATTTGTTCATTTGAGTAGCGAAACAGTTGTACGATCCGCCTTTCTGAACGTAAAAGCATTAATTTACGCACAGTGTTTTACACTGCCTGGGGGGATTCTTTGATATATCGTAAAACTAACATCAAACGATTTTCAAATCAAATATCCACTCTAAAATAATAACTGTATACTGGGTTGATCAGAACAAAGCTTCTGGGCACAACTTGACCCAATAAAACACAAACAGAAGTAAATTTACGCATCGTTTATCACAGTGGGAGGGGGGGGGGTGGAGTAACGAAATTTATTACTACATAACTGTTATAACAGCATAACTGTTATAACAGCTATAATAACAGTAATTTACTAAACCCCGCTCTTTCATATTTCAGGTCATTAGCATAAGATAGGAGTTCATCGGATTCTGAAAGAAAATTAAAGATAGGCTAAATTCTGGAAATGCGTGCTATTATGCATTACAGGGACTCTTGTCGTCCCAACTTCTCTTAAAAAAAGTTAACTAAAATATTTAAATCTGTTATTCTCCCAGTTATATGATTGCGAAACGTGGATTGATCTTGTCTTGTAAGCCCACGTTTCTCGTAACAGAGATTTAGGCGCTCTCACCCTACAGGGAAGAATTTGAACCATACTAATTTAGTTACACTTGTTTTCGTATATATGTCATTCGAGTGGTCCGTGATCAGCGTTCCGTGTCATACTGACATCTAGGAAACCAAGGTAGTACTAGGACGGGAAAATTAGGTAAATTTTGCTTAGAGGCCTTTTCATTCAGGCTTAAGGATATTTTACGAGCCTGAAAATCTTCAGACTCGGAACCCACGGCTTAAAGTCCCTCCCGGAGAACTTGCCCCTTGGATTTTTCCATCCTAAAAAAATCCATCGACCCCGGCCGGGTTTGAACCCGCGACCCTCGGAACCACTAGTCCACCTCGGCCGATGATACTTTAAGTGAGGAGATAAAATAGTGTATTTGAGAATAAAGTTCTTAGGAAAAATTTTGAAACAAAGAGAGATGAACAATCAGGGGAATGGAGAACATTTCATAACAGTGAGCCACATGATTTTTATATGTAACCAGACATAATATTCCATCCATAGTAATTCTGTCCGAAGGCAGGTCCTTCACTGCAATCATAGCATTTACATGCTATGCTTACAGCTTTACAAGGGAATTTTGAAGGTGTGGTAGCTTCCCGTTGCTTTCCACAGACATAATATTAAGAAGAGTTAAATTTCATAGACTACGATTGATAGGGCATGTGCCACGAATGGAGAATGAAAGAGGAGCGCGGATATTTCTTCAGGAAAACCATATGGAAAACTTACAGTTGGTAGAGCAAAAATGTGGTAGCAGAATAACATCCATGTTTTGAGTGAAGTAGATTATGCAGGGGATACTTGGAAATCATTAGCTGGGGATGGGAATGTATGGGGAGCTTATGTTGGCGCAGCTATGAACTTACTGGTTCGATAGAGCTGGTACGTTAGTTTATATCTGTTTGCAGATGACCAAATAATAATAGCAAATTCCGAAGATAATCTACAGAAAGGTCTGTATGAACTTAACAAAATTACAGAAGAATATGGATTAAAGATACCTACAGAAAAAAACAAAAATTATGGCATTTCAAGGTGTAGATCCTGTCAGAAGTAAAAATTGTACTGGACAATAAAATTTTGGAGCAGGTGAATAATTTTACATACCTAGGATGCAATATCTCATATGAAGAAGAAAAGGATGTAAATGCAAAAATATCTAAATTTTTAAGAATTTTAGGGTTAATAAATTCTATCTTCAAGCCACAGTTAGTCCAAAAGCATTCAAGACTGAAAGTGTATAAAACACTGGCTCTTCCAACTCTTTTGTATGGCAGCGAAGTATGGACGTTGAAACAGAAGGATATACAGAGACTTAGATCTGCTGAAATGAGATATCTTCGGAGGACTGCAGGATACACACTACTAGATCACAAAAAAAATGAAGACATCTTAGAAGAATTACACATGGAATCTTTAGAAAACAAAATTTCTGATTATAAGTCAAGATGGATACAACATGTTCATCGAATGGAAGATCACAGAATACCCAAACTAATGTTAAGATATCAACCTGCAGGAAGAAGAAGACCAGGACGTCCACTCAAAAGACTTCTGGATGGTGTTTCTCTTGAGGCCGAAACAGGTCAACAAATGGCCTAAATTCGTGAATGTACTATGATGATGATGATATATATATATCATATTTGCCTTCATTGCCAAATGTCAAAAATATAGTTATCTAAATATATAAGCGTTACTGCTATAAAGTAAATATTCTCTTTACAAATTTTCTTAACTGTTATGTTAGTCACTGCATGTTAGTCGGAACAAATTTCCGCTACCTCTTGTGTGAATTGAGAATACTACATATAGTATATGAAAAACGTATGTTTTGAATTGGAATACTTGGGTAGCTCAGGTCGTTAGAGCGCTAAACGTACAGAGTTTAGAGACTCGGGTTCAAATCCCGACTCAAGCATTCATTTTTCTTTTCATATCATATCACATACACACGCACACGCACACACACACACACACACACACATATATATATATACACATATCATACAATTGTTAAAAGCATCATTACTTACGGAGCAGGGCTTTGGTCATTAACAACAAAAACAAATAAGTATCTTTTGGCCACGGAAATAGATTTTATACCGAAGGACAGCAAGAATTTCAAGAAGAAAAAATTAGAAAGTCAGTTATAAGGGAGAAAATGAAGATTGAAAACATTAAAACTCAGCAATTTGGATGGTACGGACATGTCCAGCGAATGCTAGAGGATCGGCTACCAAAATGTGTTTTGGATTTGGAAACCTGAGGGAATACGAGGCAGGGCAAGACCCAAAACCTCCTGGAGTCAGGGAATATATTTATACATGAAGGAGAAACATCTACAACCAGGAGATTGGATGGACCGACAAAATTGGCTATTAGGAATCGGACGATGTAAAAGACATTAATCAACCGATCATATATATATATATATATATATATATATATATATATACATACAGAGTGTCCCTTTAAAACCTCCCACATAATTAATCATAACTAACAAATTATGCGGAAATGTGAAATGAGGTTGATATTAAAAGAAACAAAAACTCGAAGAATTTTCATTGCCACACACTAAAACACCTCTATATGTGCACCATCCTGCTCTAATTTTTTCAATCTTTTCTTCTGAAACACGTGTACGAACACCTCCTGATTCTTCTTAACGCTTCCAGTCGCCAGAAACTTCTCAAGCCATGCGTTAATGGTCTTCCCATCAGGTGCATTTCCTCCATATTCTCTCCGGTAATTTCTTTGAACTGTAGTTATTGACTTCGTCTCGGCATAACAGAAAACAGTTTGTGCTCGTTGCTGAGGAGTCGCCATTTTGTTTTATGTCATTATTGTCCAAAATCTGACAGATGAAACTGCAATAAAACAAAAATCCTTTGAGTTTCTCTTTCTTTTAATACCAACCTCATTTCATAATCCCTCATACTTTGTTAGTTATGATTAATTAAAATGTGGGAGGTTTTATTGGGACACATTGTATATATATATATATATATATATATATATATATATATATATGTTATATTGCAGATTTTCGTGGATATAGGTATGAATAAGAAAGTTTTCTTGGGTTTTTCGCGTCTTGGATTCACGTCCGGCCTCTGGCCACTGATTTCGACGTTTCGGCATGATCCCACATGCCATTATCAAGGAATGATAAGTTCGAGTCACAGGTTTAGGTCTTACATAATTCAACAAATAGAGTTTTCGCTGTAGTCCGTTTCCGAAGACGTACACCCATCCAAGGTTTAGTTCTTATTTAGTTAAACACCTTCAGTTTTGAGTGTGGTCCGTTTCGGAAGCCGTACACCCATCCAAGCGTCGATCACGCTCCATGTTGCCCAACCGTGGTTTTCTTCATATCTTCTTCTGGGGATGACATGGTGAGCAAGAGCAGTTTTCCATGTAGACGGTAATCTTTTCTGTATCATCTCGGGTGTTCATAGAATGTGGCCTTTTCTCAATCTCTATTGCTTCTCAGTGGCCAGAGGCCGAACTTGAATCCAAGACGCGGAAAACCCAAAAAACCTTCTTATTCATATATATATATATATATATATATATATATATATATATATAGTGTGTGTGTGTGTGTGTGTGAGTGTGTGTGTGTGTGTGTGAGTGTGTGTGTGTGAGAGAGAGAGAGAGAGAGAGAGAGAGAGAGAGAGAGAGAGAGAGAGACAGAGACAGAGACAGAGTTAGCTTTTACCCCACTTCATAACTGGATCCTCTTAATTTGTCCGATGTAACTTCTTTCAAATGTATTACATGCATAGATTTTACCACTAATGCAAGAGAAGACAAGGGGGATAGCATATGTTGAAAACCTCTAACAAATTATAAAGCAGATATAGAATATGTTGGAGGCATTTGTATGATAATATGGTGATGGTTTGATATCCTCATGAGGAATGTACTACCATACTGGCTGCGTGTTTCTCCACAGCTAGGGAAAATGCTTGTGTTTCTGTCAACCAACTAAACAGAGCATCATGTCATGTCTACCCTACGTTCCACAGAGTTCCCTCAGGCGTTACCAACTTCATCATAACTTATTAATGGCATCATCTCACCTTCTCACGTGCTATATCACATTTTCATTTATCTAGTCCTCAAGTCATCGCACTATTTTATATTTTAATTGCTATTTACGTTACAAATGCCCACACTTACGTTTGGGGATGAGTTTTGAACATCAGCAATGTTTAGGCTACCTGCCTATACGAGTTTCACCTCCTCCATTATCTTCTATACCAGGATTCTTAGCTACATTTTTGAATTCCTTAGATTTGGACAGAGTGTATCTTCCAAAATTGCCATCACTGCCATTAGAGGATCGATTTCAATTTTAAGAAACCATATTTACAAAATTTCTACTTTATAGTATGTATACTGCAATTTCAATTTGAAATTTTTTTAATGTATTTAAAAAATGTATTTCATCAATTTCGAAAATTGTCTGTATCACTTTGTTCTTGAGGCAATTCTCTAATGAGGAAAGTTGTATATAATAAAAAAAAATCAACATTCTTTACACTACACAAACGAAAATGTATTTCTAGCTGTTCCTCTACATCGAAAATCTCACTATTCCTGATCCTTCTTTGTTTCAGCTACTCGACTCTGGAATTCCATCCCCTCACACATCAAGGACTGCTCGACTCAAAAACAGGCAAAAAAAATAACATATTTCCTTAGGCAATATAATATATAATCGTGTTTTATATATACTTGTATTTTTTTATTTTCACTTCCTTTGCCAAGACAATTACTAAATAAAATTATTGGTTACATTATTATTATTATTATTATTATTATTATTATTATCCCAAAATAATAATAATAATAATAATAATAATAAAAATAAAGAATATCAAGAAGATAAAGAGCACAATAAGGGAAATTATGCAAGTTGAAAAAAAGCATTAGGGAAAATAGAAGTAAAACGTTTGAAATGGTATGGACACCTCATAAGAATGGAAGAAGAGAGAATACCAAAGAAGAACCTTAATTAGAAAGCTAATGGAAGAAGTGAAAGAGGCAGGCCTAGACAACGATGGAAGGATTGATGGATGGAGTGAAGAGAAGTACGGAAGTTAGAGATTTGAGGGAAGAAGTTGCTTTCCACACGAACGCCTGGCGACAAATCACTTTGGATTGAAGGAGAAACCTGTATTGTGGAATATTCCTAAATAAAAATATATATAATAATAACAATTATTATTATTTATTTATTCGAAAGTTTGAGTTTTCAGTGGATTAGTGGTCTATACGGAGAGTATCACGGCATGGTGCATGTAAAATTATCCATACTCTCTTCCAGACCTGTTTTATTTATTTTTAAAAGTTGGCTTTCAAGCGAATAGTGATCTATGTGTAACAAAATGGCGGAAGTAGTTTAGTTAAGTCATAAATAGCAGTGCAGAAAAACAATTATTGCACATGTGTAAATTCATTGCACCACAGTTCCGCCAATTCTATCAAAATCTTAGAGAAATTGAGTGAAAATAAGAAAGACAAAAAAAAACTGTAACGAAGTAACATTGAATGGAAAATAAATATTTAGCACTGAATCAGTTAGAAATTTTATAAGCGGATCAGTGTTCAATATGTATTTCATATTTCTTATTGTAACTTTTAGTTAAATAAGGGTTAGATAATTTTTTCACTCTATAAAGATAGATCACTTTTGCACTCAATTCTGCTTTAAATTGTAAATATTTAGTTAATATAACATTATTTTGTCCACCGCTGTGGTCTCGAGGTAGCGTGCTGCCTTGTCACGCAGCGGGCCCGGGTTCGATCCCCGGTCGGGGCAGTTTTCTGGGTGAGGTTTTTCTCGGGGTTTTTCCTCACCTGTAAGACAAATGTCAGGAAAACTTTAAGGCCCAAACGGTCCCCGAAATCATATACCATCATGATCCTTATCATTATCACCATCACCATCCTTCACCGGTGTGGAAAGCAACGGGAAGCTACCACACCTACAATTCCCTAGTAAAGCTGCAAAACATGGCATGAAAATGCTATCATTGCAGTGAAAGACCTGCCCTCGGGCAGAATTACTATGGATGGATGCATTAAAATTGGCTGTATATGTTTCCAATATTATGAGAGAGAAAACTGTATATGAAACAATTAAAGGTAATAGCCTTAAATAGTATATTACGATGCGAAGTTGGGAGGTGGTTTTTACAGAATCGAGGAAAATGTTAAAACCCCGAGCGATAGCGCACAAACGTGCGTTGTACAATATTTTTTTGCGCGATGGTGTTTTCAAAATAATAAATAATAGTAAAATAATAACATCTTTGTTGAAAATATTTGTGTTCATTGTAAACAACTGACTAACGTAAACAGTGTGGACAATGATCTTGAAGAAGATTTTCGGGCTGTAGGCCGTGGTCGTGAGGCTTGTAGTTCCCCGACGTTTCGCCAGAGACTGCGTCTGGCATCCTCGAGGGTTGTCTTGAGACTTTGTGGACAATGTTTATTATTTGAAAGTACTGGAGGCCTTGAGGCCATTAATACTGATAAAATGACCGCAAGTACGTATTTATTGTTTTATATTGTTTCAAATAAAGTTCAGTTGATTTAAAATGCAGTGATTTTTCTCGCATAATGTGTATTAACACTACCTTTTGGATATTTTTTTTGGTATAGGCCTATACATTTTACGTAGTATACATAGAGGGCAGTGGTTTTACTTCCGGCACGTGGGTATAAATGTAATATTTCAATGTAGTAATTTAGGTTGGCAATCCCGAAATGTAGGAAGTTGAACTTTCAATCATGGTCGCCGTTGCTGTAAGTACGACAAAACATCTATCAGCCGAGCGCAGAACCCGACGCATGTAAAATTCAGTGGGTGGCATTAGAAGAGACATATACGTTAAAGAATCGCGTTTTATGTGCAATTTTTAATACCAAACTAAACATTGGGTTTTTGATGGAAAATGCTGCTTTTTCATGCTGTGTATCAAAAGCTGTAGGTGTGAGCCCCTTCTCATTATACTCTCCCGTATATTAAGAGTAAATATACATTAGCCACGGCTAATTGCTAGGTATTCCCCATTCCACGTCTGGGAGATGGGTTCACGGCTGGGATTTTATCATGACAAACTGCAACAGGATAGCGTCCCCAGGGATAATACCTCTCTCTCTCTCTCTCTCCCTCTCCTTCTGCACTACGTATGGTTATATCTCCTTTGTAACAGCATGGGGGAGGGAGTGGGGGAATTATAAATGCATCTCTCTGCCGCCAGCACCAAGAATTATTACAGTAATGGTTATATAAAATTTATCAACTTTTTTTGTTCACTATCATAACTCTACTAGACACTGTATTTTTCCCAAATAATATATTTTTCTTATAAAATATATGCGTATTGCCATTATAAATCACAAAATATAATCTTCTTCTTCTTGCTTTCCAGGATAAGGT
This sequence comes from Diploptera punctata, assembly GCA_030220185.1. NCBI lineage: Eukaryota > Metazoa > Arthropoda > Insecta > Blattodea > Blaberidae > Diploptera > Diploptera punctata. Next base: position 390,938 of record JASPKZ010000803.1, read on the forward strand.
CAATGCGACCTGTTCCGGTTTCAAGTCCATCATTTCCTTGGCCGTCCCAAAGATCTTTTTCCATGTGGTTTGTAAGCGTTGATCTTTTTGGGTAATCTTGTATTGTCCATTCTGTCTAAATGTTCTTTCCATTGGTATTTGTGCTCATCTAGTTTATCAACTATTGAAAATATCTCCAGTTCATTTCTTGTTGATTCATTGTGTAATCTAACCATGCGTGCACTTCCTTTTACGGATCTTAATAATTTCATTTCAGTGGCTTGAATGTGTGAGAAATCTTATTTTGTAAGTACCCAAGATTCAGATCCATATAAAAGAACAGGAACAGCCATAATTTTATAAAACCTGAGCAGAGTTTTTCTTCGAGTCTTTCGGAAGTCTCAAGTGCGAATATGAAATCCGGACAACATATAATAATAATATTTTTATTTTGGAAATTATAGTATCCACGATACAGTCATTTTCTGTCATATTCAAGAAATTCGTCTTCATCTGTTGTAGAGGTCTTTAACATCCTCATCTCTAAGTCCCAGTTCACTCATACTTCTTCTCACAAACCATACCCTAGAACCTTCTATAGGTCTTCCCTTTTTTCTTTTTCCTATCCATTTTATACTCCCAAGTTCTTCTTGTAAGACCATGTTTCCCTTGACAAAGATTTAGGTGCTCTCCGCCTACAGGGAAGAATTTGAACCATACTAATTTAGTTACACTTGTATTCGTATAGATGTAATTTGAGTGGCCCGTGGTCAGCGTTCCGCCTCATACTGGCCACTAGGAAACCAGGGTAGTACTAGGACGGGAAAATTCGGTAAATTTTGCTTAGAGGCCTTTTCATTCAGGCTTAAGGATCTTTTACGAGCCTGAAAATCATCAGACTCGGGACTTCTCTCGAAAATGTTCTTTAAATCTGATGTTAATACTTCTGTTTGTTCTTCCCATATACAATTTGTTGCAGTCCTTACATGACAATTTATATACTCCTTTGCTGTATTCACATGTAAGGACTGCGACAAATTGTATTTAGGAAGAACAAACAGAAGTTTTAATATCAGATTTAAAGAACATTTTCGAGACTTTATTCACGCAGAAGGAAAATCAAGCTATGCAAAACACGTTATGTGAAGGACATCGCATGTTAAATATTGAAAACACCCTAACAGTAATGCACAGAGAAAATAATCCAGCGAAGACAAACGTACTCGAAGAGATGGAAATCATGAAAGCAGCTCACAACAACGACAATCTGATAAACGAAAACGAACCCAATACATGTAACCCCCTCTACCAGATCTTTAGTGAAACACCAGTTTTGAATCCTGCCGATGATGGGATGAGTCCCGAAAGCGCTACAGTTAAATAATTAATTAAGTTGAGGAGACGGACCTTTCAGGTGAATATTCCATAATTTTATATTTTAATTTTGAATCATACCTCAACGGAACAAATCATGAATCTTATAATAGTTAATTTCTACTCATTAGTTTTCTTCTGTTTTATTAAGAATATTAAATAAAATGAACTAATTGATGTAGCCTATATGATACATTGCCAATTTAGGTGTTATAAAGCTTTTTATAAATATTATATTCATAATGTTGAGTGATTCCGGGTTATGTGGCCGTGGTCCATAGTTGGTGTTGATACCAGACGTTTCGCCCTCAACTGCGGAGGGCATCTTCAGTGGCGAGTGCTTCTATGCGTGTTTCCTGGTCGGAAGATCTACTTAGAATGAGCGCTGTGGACGTAGAGGACGTTGTATTAGTGGTGGGTGCAGGGTGAGTGGGCGTGGCTCTTGCTGATTGGCAGTCTTCTATTTTTCTTGTAGGTCTGCCTTCGCTCAGCTAAGGATCCTCGGCCACCTCTCTCCACTTGCGGCGTATATCGACTTCCTTGTTCGTGTGGTAAATCATATATAGGGACCACGAAAAGAAGTATAGCCACCCGTTTATCAGAACATAAAAGAAACTGCAGACAAGGAGAAATGGATAAATCAGCTGTAGCAGAACATGCCATTACGAATGGACACCAGATTCTATTCGACGATACACAAGTTTTAGCCACAACTTCCTACTGTTTCCCTAGATTATACCGAGAGGCTATAGAAATATACAAGCATAAGGGAAATACTAACAGAAAAGAAGAAGGTATCAAACTGTCTAAGGCCTGGTTTCATACACTAGAAAATAAATGCATTAACACCAGTGACAACAAGGAGACGACTATTAGCCAATCAGCAAGAGCCACGCCCACTCACCCTGCACCCACCACTAATACAATGTCCTCTACGTCCACAGCGCTCATTCTAAGTAGATCTTCCGACCAGGAAACACGCATAGAAGCACTCGCCACTGAAGATGCCCTCCGCAGTTGAGGGCGAAACGTCTGGTATCAAGACCAACTATGGACCACGGCCACATAACCCGGAATCACTCAACATTACGATTACAGGCCGTGAAAGCCTGCATTCAAATATTATATTCAGATAAAAAAAATGTCTAACACTGATGAAGTGATGAAGCGGAAATACTAAAAATATGTTTAATTAGTGCCCACAGTTTGACATACGTTCCCTTAGAATGCTTCATTCTAACTATAATTTCTGCACTAATACTGTTTCCATTCTGTACTTCAATATAATTGTTAGTTAAGTCACTCTTACTCTGAAAGAGAATGCAAATTATATTAACTGCCTGCATACATTATAATTTATCGCATATGTGTGTGGAAGAGGTGCGGAGCAGGGAAAAATACAGCCTGTAGTGTGCGAGAGAGAATGGTAGATGAGGTAAAAATGGGCTTCTGACTAGAATTAGTGGCTCGTTAACATAGTTTATTGGTGCGCTGGAAGATAACGTCAGCTCTCATTACATGAAAACGTAAACAAGTGTTAACAGAGAATGTAAAAAAAATAGCCTGCAAAATTACACATTTTTACGTTATTTTCAAACCCTATGTGTAGCTTCAGTTTATAAGGCCATTAGGACTCTAGGCCTTGTCTACCACTCAACTGGCTTCGATATTAACTAACTAACTAACCTGGCACCATCGAACCGGTAAAGTTCATAGCCACATGGAGATAAGCTCTCTATACATCCCTATCCTGAGCTAATGTATACCAATCATTCCCCGTGTAATCTATTTCCCTCAAATCAATACTTTAAACACCTTGAGGTCACTTGTAAAATCCATAATCATCATCATCATCCAGGGATTAAGCCTGTTGGCTCGTTCCGGTTTCATGAAAGCTAGAATTGTTAAAATTGTTCAGACCATCTTCTGTGTGGGCGTCCAACATTTCTCCTTCCGTGCGGTTTATAATTTAGCAATAATTTTGGAAATCTTCCTTCTGGCATTCTATCAGTATGTTCTTTCCAGTCGTTCCTATATTTAATTATTCGGTCTGTAAGTTTGAAAATATTTAGTTCCTTTCTTATATCTTAATCTCTTTTCTTATCCAGCAGAGTATATCCTGCTATATTTCTTAAAAATCGCATCTCAGCTGCTTCCAATCTTTGTTCTTGTCTTTTAGTGATCGTCCAACATTCTGATCCATACATCAATACAGGAACAGCCATTACTTTATAAATTTAATTTTTGTGTCTTTTCTTGTGTTTTAACGGTTCTTTTAATAGTAAACTTTAAAATATAAAAATAGATACCTGAGATCTCAGTCTTCCTCAAATTTTGATGTAAGATTTGGAGTACTTTCGGAGCACTCAAAATACTTTCGGATTGCCGAAACAGGTCAACAACTGATGTAAATTCGTGAATGCACTATGATGGATAGGATTTGTGGCACAAAAGGGGATTGAAAGAGAGTCATGGAAGCTTCTTGTAGGAAAACTAGAGGGAAAACAGCCAGTTGGTAGGCCAAGAATAAGATGGGAGAAAAGCGTTAATCATGAATTTATGGAACTGATGCGATACATGGGACTCCTACTTTAAGGGAGGAAAGGAGATTACGAGTATTTGAGAATAAATTTCCTAGAAAAATGTTTGGACCAAAGAGAGATGAACACACAGGTGAAAGGAGAAAACTACATAACAATGAACTACTTGGTCTTTATAGGAAGCCAGATATAATAAGAACAGTTAAGTCTCGTAGGCTGCGATGGGCAGGACATGTGGCACGAATGGGAATGAAAGACGTGCTTGGAAGCTTCTTGTAGGAAAACCAGAGGGAAATCACTCAGTTGGTAGACCAAGAATGAGGTGGGAGAATAACATTAACTATGATTTGAGGGAAGTAGATTATACAGGGAATGATTAAAAAACATTAGCTCAAGATATGGATGTATGGAGAGCTTTATATCCGCGCGGCCATTGAGTTAGTTAATATCAAAATGAAAATAACACTTAATAAATATATGTTTTTAAACAAATGTAAAGAATCCAATAAGTGAGGAGTTAAAAAGAATCAATCAATCGGTGATTGAAGATGTCAATAAAATGTGGATACAATATTTTTACCTCTCGTGGGTTTTAAACTGCGACCGTCAGCGCTGGAATGTAACAGGAAATTACAAACATCGGTTATACATGCATGTTTGCTGGGGTCGTGCTATAAGAGATATGAGTTTTCGACATGTTCCTAATCCAGTGGAAATGGACTCTGGCCATAGAATGAGTTCAGTTCCTGTGGAAATTGTCCTACTCTTTTATTCACGTCGATATATCGGAGACCGGTCATCAAATATTTGCAACCAGCACTTTCACTCCTCTATTTTTACATTTACTTCCATAACATCCCTTAAAATTCCCCTCCCCCATTGCATTAATAGAGCTACCAGTTTGCAGAGATTTAAAAAATGCTAGTCTACATGAGATTAAAAATAAATTGGTCCTATCTACAACGAATGTAAATTTGTTGTAGAATTTGTAAAGTATATTTCCAGAAAAAAAAACATTCCGATTATTAAATAAAAAGATAAAAACTAATTCAAAAGTTTAAAACAAATTCGTGGATATGATATGGGATATTACGATGCGAGGTTGGGAAGTGGTTTTTACAGAAGCGAGGAAAATGCTTAAAAACCCAGATTCTGTAAAACACTTCACAAACGAGCGTTGTATATATCTTTTTTTTCAAATTGCGGAAAATAAGAACAACACTTATTCAGGTGTGGCGTCTTATTATTATATAACCACGTTCTACTACCATTTTGCACCCACGCAGGGTTATATTGTTGATCACTATTTTGATTGGAAAGCATAGATTGTTCAAATTTGTGACATCTTTGCCCGGGCCCATAGAGGCAAAGAGGAATTCAACTTTCTTTACTAAATTCTCCCAATATGTAATGTTTACTGACTTATAAAATACAATCGTGGAAGCTTTGGGATAAAGGAACTAACACACGCTTGAGCAAGCTTTTGGAATTTGACTTTGATATCTGACTTATGCTAACTACTGAATGAATAGCCATAGAGTAAGTAAAAAGCACAACTAAAGCTTTTAATGCGAGTCAAAATATAGTCAGATATAATATGAAGATAAATAAATAAATATTCAATTTACAAAGATAAGAAATCATAGTAGATCATCTATACAAAAAGAAAATATGATATAAATCAACATACATACATACATTATCACTCACTCTAGTCCAGCCTCGGGTTGGGGGAAATACTGTCCTAGCGTCCCCACCCTGGCTTACTGGACTAAACAAACAAAACCAGCTCTCCTGAGCTGCTCTGACCAGACTCCAATGGTGACTGAGTAGATGATGATTCGATGTTACAAAACACAGCTGTTTATGAGAGTTCACAAGGAGAGGGGGAATGCGCGATAGCACAGGGTGCGCACTAGGAAAGGAAGTGATAGATAGGAAAGCATTTGGCACTGTTCATGAAGATAACACTCGAGATGGAGACGCGATGACGCATAGTTTGCGCAGTAAGACGTAATTCCTGTACCGAAATGTCCATTCTTAATAATTCTACATAACTAAGTTAATGTGTAATGTAATTGTATTGTTATCTAATTGTGATATTATTGTGTTTTCTTTTTTTTTTTGTTTTAAGTATATTATTACCAAACATCAACTTATTGTAACGGACTGTCAACAGCACGTACGGCTTACTGCCCGTGCGATCCATATTTGTAAATAATATTGTATGTATCCTACTTTTAGTTTAATAAAGTCCTTATGTACTATATTTTTTTTGCGCGATAGTGTTTTCAAATAATAATATATTTGTTGGAAATATTTGCGTTCATTATAAACAACTGACTAACGTTAATAGTGTGGCAATGTTTATTAGTTGAGACACAGCAGGCCGTGACACCAATCAGTCATTAAATGGCGGCAAGTACGTATTTATTGTTTTATATTGTTAAAAATAAAGTTCAGTTCATTTAAAATGCAGTGATTTGTTTCATATAATGTATGTTAACACTATCTTTTGGATACATAAAGGGCAGTGGTTTTACTTCCCGCACGTGGTTTGCAATATTTAATATTACAGTATAGTTATTTAGGTTGGCAACCCCGAAATGTAGGAAGTTGAACTTTCGATCGTGGTCCCCATTGCTGTAAGTATGACAAAACGTACTATCGCGCAAAAAAATAATTGTTGGTAGTTTTATAGCTTCCGAAACTCGTTACATATGCATTCCAAAATACCTTTTCGGGATTCTTGGCCGTGTATTGCAGTGTTGTCTTTTCACCTTTCGTCACCTACTGTGGGTGACATCTTCAGGAGATCTTCTTGTGTAGATAACTGATAATTAGTTGTTAATTTGTGTCATTTTCCGTAACTATGATTTTTAGTAAATAATTTGTAATTGGTTGTGTTAAACATAGAGCACCTCGCCCATATGCTGTTGTCATGGTATATGTCATGACTTACTATATTTGTCAATAAGGTTTTATTTGACACTTTTCTAGGGCAGGATACCATGTTTAATTAATTCTTGAACCTTCTTCTTTTCTGTTAAATTTTTTTTATGTTTATATATTATATTGAGTCATCGTCATCATCATCAACAACAACAAGGATTAAGCCCAATGGCTTAACTCTCACGTACACTGGTAAAGAAACATTAAAATTGGCCAACACACTAAAAAAATATCGATAAGAATATAAATATATCCTACAGAACTGATAATAAATTAAACAATTTAATAAACAACAACATCGAAGAAATAGATGAATTCGACAATAAAGGCATCTACAAATCAACATGTACAGACTGCAATAAATTCTACATTGGGAAAACTAACAGAAGCTTCAACATTAGATTCAAGGAACATTTTAGAGATTTCATTTATAATGGAGGAAAATCAAGTTACGCAAAACATGTAATTCAGGCTGGACACCATATGCATAACATCGATAGCACCCTCACGATAGTACATAGAGAAAACATTCCAACGAGGATAAATATACTGGAGGAAATCACAATCAGAAGAGAAATCAACAACAACCTGATTCTCAATGAATACACACCCACTCCACACAATCCTCTGTACAGAATTCTCACAACCAAGTCAGTGCTTCAACAAGGGTCAACAAGTACGGACCTAATGCATTCTGCTGATGATGGAACTAGTCCCGAAAGGCCTACAGAGTTTTAAAATAACTTAAGTTGAGGAGACGGACCTACAAGGTAACTATTTTATAGTTTTTAACCTACATTATATTAGTGTGTTTATCTAAATTTCTGTCATTATCTAAATGACATCCCAAAGAATTAAAATTCTGAACTTGGTCTATAATTACATTGTTTATCACTATTTTTGTTCTTATTGAGCCTATGTTCAATTTCTTTGTGCATCTCATTCCTATTTGTGATTATTGTTCCTAGGTATTTGAATTCAGCCACTTCTTCAATATTTCCCTCATTTGTCATTAGCTGTCCATTTTCAACATTATACTGTATATCCTAAATTATTGAAAAACACAAAATTATACAAAATATAATTACTAAACAGTGGTAGGGACATTAGTTTAGTACTATTGCAAATTCGATACGTTTTTGCAGAATGTATGAAAACATGCAGCGCCTTTTTCAATTGAAAATTACAACACGTCCACTTCAACTGGCCACAGATCTAAATTGAAAATCTATTCTGTAACTCGTCATAATTGTTCATTTCAATATTTACACATATCTGTGTGCTGCAGTCGTCTGTTTACTAAATGAAATGAACACATTTTGTACTGCGATGCTAGTTCTTCTGACGCAATAATGCCACGATACAAATCACGTGCTATTGTTAAATGGAATCAATTGAAATCAAATAATAGAGATGTTTTATAACTTAGGGTTTTATTGCTCTATAAATGTATGAAGCGGAGATGTGATTGGATGAGCCTCGTGTATCATCAACTAATGGTTATGTTTGTTGGGAGCTTGTTGTTATCAAAGCTCGTTAGATGGGGTAATTGCATCGTAGGAAATTCAATAGACATTTTACAACCATAAAACGCAATAAACTTTATGTTCTCCGCTTACGCCTTCAACTAAAATAAATAATAGTCTAAAAAAACTAAAACAACACGCTTTATTAGAAAACCGAACTAAAAATGAAAAATAATTTTAATTTCCGACACGCTTGGAATAAAATTAAAGTGGTCAACAAAAACACATCTCCAACATCTAGAATAAAACTGTTTTGGTCTACGGGGGAAAATAATTTTATTATCAGAAGCGTGGGGTGTTCTTTATCAATTAATATATTTGATAATAAACAGATATTGGTAAAAATAAAGTCTCTACGAAGAACATGTAAAAGTCATAAAAAGCACCCCACGCCTTTGATGGTAAAATTATTTTTTTTTGTAGATAACTCTAGTTTTATTCTAGATGTGTTGGAGATTTCTTTGTTGACCATTTTAATTTTATCCCAAGAGTGTTGGAAATTAAAATTATTTTTCATTTTTTAGTTCGGTTTTCTAATAAAGCGTGTTGTTTTAGTTTTTTAAACTATCATCATCATCATCATCATCATCACTCCAGGGATTAGTAAATTGCCCGTTCCGACTTCATAATGCATCAGCCCAACGTCTTCTAGGTCTTCCAACATCACGTCTTCCTCTTGCTTGATAATTTCTTGCTAACAATGGATATTTCTCCTTACTCATTCCATCCATATGATCATTTCTGTCTGTAATTCGTGACCTTATCCAATAAAGGCTGTACTTTCAATTCTTCTCTTATATCCTCATTTCTTATTCTATCAAGTCTTGTACATCCTTTTACTTGTCTTAGGAACCTCATCTCCGCCGTCTGTATTCTGTTTTTAAACTATTTTTTTTATTTTTGGTTTAATTGATTGTCATAAACCGGAATCCCATGAAAAGTTATTTGCTTAGGATATTTTTAATGTCTAGGCACGAACATAATTACATATATTGTCCAGAGACTAAAAGGTAGCAGCCCTACCACTGGACTACTTAGCGTCGGGCCAGTAACCTGTCCTAAGGAACTTCAAAACTACTTTCAAGTCTCAACACGAAAAAAACAATAACATTTTGGAGCAGGTGAATAATTTTACATATCTAGGATGCAATATCTCATATGAAGAAGAAAAGGATGTAAATGCAAAAATATCTAAATTTTTAAGAATTTTAGGGTTAATAAATTCTATCTTCAAGCCACAGTTAGTCCAAACGCATTCAAGACTGAAAGTGTATAAAACACTGGCTCTTCCAACTCTTTTGTATGGCAGCGAAGTATGGACGTTGAAACAGAAGGATATACAGAGACTTAGATCTGCTGAAATGAGATATCTTCGGAGGACTGCAGGATACACACTGGCTCTTCCAACTCTTTTGTATGGTAGCGAAGTATGGACGTTGAAACAGAAGGATATACAGAGACTTAGATCTGCTGAAATGAGATACCTTCGGATGACTGCAGGATACACACTACTAGATCACAAAAAAAATGAAGACATCTTAGAAGAATTACACATGGAATCTTTAGAAAACAAAATTTCTGATTATAAGTCAAGATGGATGCAACATGTTCATCGAATGGAAGATCACAGAATACCCAAACAAATGTTAAGATATCAACCTGCAGGAAGAAGAAGACCAGGACGTCCACTCAAAAGACTTCTGGATGGTGTTTCTCTTGAGGCCGAAACAGGTCAACAAATGGCCTAAATTCGTGAATGTACTATGATGATGATGATGATGATGATTAAATTATTATTATCTAACATTATTATAATATTTTTAATATTTTAATATAAATAAATAGTTACAATTAATCATATTCTTCTCATATTTCTTTTGATGAATTACAATGTGGTAAGTTTACAAAACTGTCATTAATATTTTACAGAATAAGATAAAAATGTAAATATCTTTAAATTCGATACTATTGTAGCATGAGCTGAAAGTAATACTCTTCTAAAAAAGAAAAATCCTCCGGGCCGGATTTGAACCAGCGACCTATGGTTTACTGAAATTATATACCACTACAGTCCACCGCTCTACCAACTGACCTACCAGAGATGATGGACTAAAAAGTAGATAAGTCGCCAACCTATTATACCGGTCTTTATTTTTTTTATGTCCTGATGATCCTGGCCAGGAACTTATAAAACATTTATGAAATTATTGTATTGTCATTGGCCCTTTACAAGTATACAAAGTTTCAAGTCGATCCAATGTTTTTAAGTGGGTGAAAATCGTGTTGAAATAGTCCGTTACATAGGTAGATGCAGGTCAAGCTAATATAAAGCGTGTAATAAATAGAGTCCGGATGTTAGGCACTTAAAAAATTCAAAATAGGCAGGCAAAAAGGCACTAAAATCATTAATATAGACACTAAAAATTAATAGGCTCTTAAAAAAATGGACAACATATTTTTACAGTCATATGTTAACAATATAAACATATGCCATCAATAGCATGCTAAGATAATATTGAGAATATTTCCGAACCAAATTCTTTCACGAAATTGGTCAGTTTGTCTTTTACTATTGTCCGCTCTTTAGGTATCTTTAAAAAAACTGTCCTAAAAGTAAAAAAAAAAAAAAAAAAAACTTGCTGCACCACTTTGTCTTTGAAGCACCTGTCTATGAATGAGGACTGCAGACTAAATTCAGTGTTACCAACATCAAAATAATATTGCCTGTCACCTAAAGGTTTCAACACCAGGTGTGTGACAGAGAAAGAAAGCTTGAGCCATCTACCCTCTTTGTCACTCAGCAATATTTGTATTGAAAAGAAACAACGAACTTTTCTCCAAGCCCTAGAGCCGGAGCATAATACAATGGGACTTAGCATAGGGCCATTTCGCTTAACGGGAATGCATAAAGGATAAAAAAATACAATATTTACCTAACGGGAGTGCATTGAGGGGGAAACCATCTAACTGCTAGGTTACTGGGTTATTGCCACCCTTATCCTAAAATATTCTAAGAGAATTTATAAAAATAACACTTGAAAACTTCTATGAAATGATTTGTGCCATGAAGTTTGTCCATTTTAATTGATTTCATTGAAAAACTAAGTTAAATTCGAGAAAAAATGCAAATAGGCATTTATAGGCATTATAAGCTGAAATAGGCATTTATAGGCAAAATGAACTTCATGGAAAACAACTCTAGGGTCGTTGGTATGAACTTATATGAAGTCACTTTAAGAAAATCTATAATAGAATATTTTTTTAGAATAGAATAGATTTATTTAGAATATATTTATTTAGCCTGGTGGAGTTAAGGGCATGTGGCCTTCTCTTCCACTCACCAGGAGAAACATATGTTACATATAAATATAAAAAATTACAATAATAGTCATGCTAAACATTTAATTATCTGTCAAATTGAATAATAATGAAAATAATGTCTAATAATACAATGAAATTAAATACATCATCATCATCATCTGCATTCATGGATTAGGTCTGTTGACCCGTTCCGACTTCAGCTCTTTCTAGGTCTGCCCACATCTCGGGTGCCTTTAGGTTTGTATTTCGTTATTTGTTTTGGATATCTATCTTCATTCATTCTGTCTATGTGTTGCTTTCATTTTTGTCTATATGTATCTATTTTATCAGTTATTGCAAATATTTCAAGTTCCTGTCTTATTTCTGTGTTCTTGATTCTGTCTTCCTTAGTGCACCCTTTAAGAGATCTCAAAAATTTCATTTCTGCCGCCGTTATCCTACTTAGATCTTGTTTTTTATGTATCCAGGCTTCTGATCCATAGAGTAGTACCGATACTGCCAATGTTTTATAAAATTTCAATTGGGTCTCTCTTGTTGTTTTATTATTTAGTGATCGTTTTATCGTACCATATATTCCCTGGAAATTAGCTATTTTAATTTCATTGAAATACTGAGTTAATTTCGAGAAAAAATGCAAATAGGCATTTATAGGCATTATAAGCTGAAATGGGCATTTATAGGTAAAATGAACTTCATGGAAAACAACTCTAGGGTCGTTGGTATGAACTTTTAGAAAATCTATAATAAGTAACTATAGGCATTTTTCCTAACATCCGGTCTCTAGTAATAAACAATGTTTATCCTTAAGACAAAATGTCAATCACATTATACAATGGAGTGATAAGCATTAAACGATGTTTACTGACCTACCAGACCTATACGAAGAAGGTCATTTATATCTATCAGTACAAGAAGGGAATATGTAAAAAAACTCATTAACAGTAAGTCAAGAATATTTGTTTAGTATTTAATTACTAAGAAGTTGGTAAAACTGCAAACATTACTTTAGGATATTTAATTAAATTCAATGGAGTGTGTTAGCATGCAGCGCTCGGTGCGGTGGGATCTTTAATTTAATGCATCTCTGTGTATAAATACAGCTATAAACAATATAAGTTTAAACCACAGGAATTCTGTACAAACTATTCTAATCTACACTCGTGTTAAATTACTTTAAGCCAAATAAACCCTTCTGATTAATGCACCCAACATTCTCAGAACAGAAGGCCTATGTTATGTAGTGAGTATCTACTTGTCGTGCTAAGGAAAACACTATTACGAGGGCGGATCGGAAAGTAACGGACAATAATTTTTTTCTGCCTTGGTATTGCAGCTAGAATGTCGAAATTTCACAGAGATATAGTTTGACGTTTTCACTACAGATGGTATTTTTTTCTCAGGCGCACCTCTTGCGAGAGAAGCTTGAACTATGCAACAAAGATGGCGCGCATGCTACAGTCGTCCACAGGGCGGATCGGAAAGTAACGCACAATATTTTTTTTTAAAGTTTAATAGTAAAAAAAGGGAAAAAAATCACAAATGAAGTTACATCTTTTACCTACTTTTCGACATAGTCACCAACTTTCTCAACACATTTTTCCCATCGTGTTACCAGTTTCAATATGCCCTGTTCGTAGAAGTCCGTTTGGTTGGAGTGTAGCCATCTGCGCACTGCTGATTTCACTTCCACATCTGTCTCAAAGCGTTTGCCGGCCAGGAATCACTAAGGCGAATCACGTGGCGAATCACTAAGGTTCACGCGTCCCTCTTGGAAGAATGTGCACCACCTGGAGACATTGCTACGGTCCATACATTCATCCCCATACACGCCACGCATGTCCCTGTGAATTTCACTGGGTTTATGCCCTTTGGCCCACAAAAATCGAACAACACTTCTCTGTTCCTCACAGGTGGACGACTGTAGCATGCGCGCCATCTTTGTTGCATAGTTCAAGCTTCTCTCGCAAGAGGTGCACCTGAGAAAAAAATACCATCTGTAGTGAAAACTTCAAACTATATCTCTGTGAAACTTTAACATTCTAGCTGCAATACCAAGGCAGAAAAAAATTATTGTGCGTTACTTTCCGATCCGCCCTCGTATACTTGTGTTAAATTACTTTAAGCCAAATAAAACCCTTCTGATTAATGCACACAGCATCCTAAGAACAGAAGGCCTATGTTACGTAGTGAGTATCTACTTGCGGTGCTAAGGAAAAAACTAGTAGATTACAACAAATTATGGGCTCCAGTTTTCAGCAGGCCTATGCTGTGTTGGTTCATTCTACTGTAAAACCCATCATTGTTTGTTATGAATGATTGGAAATGAAATCTATTCTATGGTGTTCTCTTTTTATTCCTTCACAGTAGCCTCCGCCCGCTCCTGGAATTTCCTTCCTCAAGATATCAGGGGTTGTCGCACACTTGGCACCTTTATGTCACGCTTATACAGTTACCTGTTGTCTAATAATTAATTTTTCTTTGTTAATTTAAATGTATACTATGTCATTAATCATGTTTTTCTCGTTTTTTATATATCTTGTACATATTATATATTTAATTCGTTAAATTTAGAGTAAATCAAAATACATTATAAATATCAATTGTATTTATAACATGTAATCGTTTATGTTTATTGTAATTTAGATGTAAGACTATTTTTTTGTATTTTTTAAAACCTGGTTGAGTGGCAGACAAGGTCTTAAGGCCTTAACTCTGCCAGGTAAAATAAAGCTATTATTATTATAATATTATTATTATTATATATCCATCCATAGTAATTCTGCCCGAGGGCAAGTCTTTCACTGCAATCATGGCAATTTGATGCTATGCTTTGCAGCTTTACTATGGAATTATAGGTGTGGTAGCTTCCCGTTGCTTTCCACACCGGTGAAGGATGATGATGATGGCCGGATGATTTTCGGGGACTGCTGGGCCCTAAGCTTCCTGACATTTGTCTTATAGGTCAGGAAGAAAAAAAAAATCTCACCCATCCCGGGAATAGGGCTCGGGAGCGCTGCATGAAAAGGCAGCACGCTACTTCGAGACCAAAGCGGTATATATATACGTCCACCGCTGTGGTCTCGAGGTAGCGTGCTGCCTTCTCACGCAGCGGGCCCGGGTTCGATCCCCGGTCGGGACAGTTTTTCTTGGTGAGGTTTTTATCGGGGTTTTTCCTCACCTGTAAGACAAATGTCAGGAAAAATTTAAGGCCCAAACGGTTCCCGAAATCATATGGCCATCATCATCATCATCATCATCACCATCATCCTTCACCGGTGTGAAAAGCAAAGGGAAGCTACCACACCTACAATTCCCTAGTAAAGCTTCAAGCATAGCATGAAAATGCAATGATTGCAGTGAAAGACCTGCCCTCGGGCAGAATTACTATGGATGGATGGATATAAACTTTTGACATGGTAACTTTTTTAAAGAACTGGTTCCATCAAAACCATAACAAATCATTAAACAAATAAAATCAGATAATGGTAAAAGAAGCCAGTGTTGTTTCGTGATTTTATTAAAGAATACTCATAATCTTTGCTCTTCCCTTGAAGTAAAATACCATGATATGCACATCCTTATAAAACCAATCAGTGGAATATTGAATTGTTAACCGAGAGAGAATAGAATACAACCTCCCTTGTAAAATACAAAGGGATGGAAGATTTTATTGTTTTAAACCAAGATTCCCATGACGTGTTTCCTAGAATCCAACGAAGGCAGAGAGCTAATATTACTGCTTAAGGATAACAACAAAATACCAATAGAAAAACTTCAGACTATAAAATTAATAAATTTGTGTTGCGAGCATACCGCCCCATGTACGTAAATGCAAATTCCTTCAAAATTAAACTTCAAAATTCAAATAGTATAAGAAAAATTCAAATTAGAGCGTCTGGATGTTATGATAAATTAATGAAAATAAATGAAGACACTACTTTACAAATAATTTCACTGAAATTATAACCCTTTCACATATTTTATTAATCATCATCATCCGGTATCATGGCAGCTGCCGCTGTCGTCCGGAAACCAAACGCCATTCCTCTCTGTCCATCCATTGATCTTCCTCCATTCCTCTGATATTCATAGCTGCTTGTACCCCTTCTATCCAACTTTTCTTCGGTCTTCCTCTCTTCCTCCTTTCCATTGGTATCCATTCCATAACAATTTTTGGCAATCTTTGCTCTGGCATTCTTTTGACATGACCATACCACTGTAATATTTTCTTTAATATAATGTCTATGATGTCCGGCTCCTCTTGTACACCCATAATTTTCCTTATTTATTATTTTTATTAACGCCTTCATAAAATAACAATTAAAAACCGCTGGAGCATGAAGCTACAGGCCCTATGTTCGATAGTGCCAGTGGGTTATTTGGTCAGTTATTCTAGGAGTATCGATTCAGTTAATTCTAGAAAAAAAATAAAGAAGCAATTAAATTTAGGCAGTAATAACACTGGTCAACATGATTTCTGTCTCATGAGCACCAATAGTTGCACTTAATGCAGTTTTTTTATCGTGTTTTCAAATATGTATTCGGAATTTTTATATCACCCACAATTTTTTTTATTTCAATGTAAATTAATGGATTTAATATTATTTTTTTTAATAAACCTAGATTCTTCCCGGAAAATCTTGCCGCAGTGAGCGATGATCACAGGAACACTTTCATCAGGAGATTTCAGCTATGGAAAAGAGATATCAAGGCAAATTGAATCTTAATATGCTGGCTGATTATTGTTGGACCATCAAGAGGGATGCTCCACAGGCGAAATATATCAGAAAATCGTAATTTCTTACTTTCTAGGTGAGTCCGAATGTTCGAATATTGTGTAGTTACGAATGTAGAAAATATTAAAGTGTTTGAAATTATAAATGCCTGTCTCTCGGAAACCTTGCGCGATGGAGAAAAACGGATAGCATATTTGTATTCATGGGAGAATATACTATCAGAATCACGTATTTTTCTTTCTGAGAGAAAAAAAAGTTTATTTTTTTGTTGTGTAATTTGAACTAAATAATTCTTATATACTGCACATAAAACTCAATGGCAATATCGAACCCGTAAGCTCATAAGTTCTCCATACATCTCTAACCTGAACTAATAATTTTTAGTCATCCCTGTATAATCTGCTTCCCTCAAATCATGGTTAATATTATTCTGTTACTCCAATTCTTGAGTTACATACTGGGTGCTTTCCCTCTGGTTTTCTTACAAGGAATTCCCGTTTTCCTCTTTATTTTCCCTTTCCTGACACATGTCTTACCTTTTGCATTGGTTTCCCTCAAGTATTGCTGGCCGAATGGGGGACAATTTTACCTCCGGAAAATTTTACCCCAGTGTAACCAATTTCCGCGTTTCTTGGCGGAATTTCTGAGCGTTAATATTTTAAATTTGACATTTTTGTTATTCTATCGTTTATTTACAATTTTAGTTGTCACCATTTTTTTTCTAAAAATTATACTTTCCATTTTTTACTGTGGAAATTTTAAGGTTATAGAATTATGCTATTCCTAAAAATATATATGCTTTCTTTGTAGTCTTTTATCTGAATTGATATTATTTCTTCATCAACAAAAATGGCTGTATTTAATATCGTTTTTGCGCGATAGTGCCTTTTTTTTTGTCGTACTTACCACCAACGGCGACCATTATTGAAAGTTCAACTTCCTACATTTCAGGGTTGCCAACCTAAATAACTATACTGTAATATTACATTTACACCCACGTGCGGGAAGTAAAATCACTGCCCTCTATGTATACTACGTACAATGTATATACAGAAAATATCCAAAAGGCAGTGTTGATATACATTATACGAAACAAATCACTGCATTTTAAACTAACTGAACTTTATTTGAAACAATATAAAACAAATACGTACTTGCGGCCATGTTATCAATAATTGTTCTCAAGGCCTCCTGTTGTTTCAACTAATAAACATTGCCCACACTGTTAACGTTGGTCAATTGTTTACAATGGACGCAAATATATCCAACAAATGTGATTTTCTTTGACAATCACAAATTACCTTATATAAGTACATAATTACGTATCACAGATGAAGGCAACCTTGTTTCCCACCTTTATTTATTTCTATTTTATATATAAATTTTCGTTATTTATTACGATACACGTATCAAGAGAGAGAGAGAGAGGCTCTTTCAACTGATTCTATCAGTAATTAATGAAATAATTAATTCGTTCTGTGATATTTCGTATTAGGTCTGCGTGTGTGGGTTGAAATTTAGATATGGATATATTAATTTAATATTCCCTCTTGCTATAGCCACAAGTTCCTGTAGATTGACGTCACCTACAGGCGTTACCACATACGTCTGGTTTTGAACTCCCCCCCCCTCCAACCCTTCAATTAATGCTGTAAGTATTTCGCACTAGAATTAGACAAGATCTAATCAATTCCAAATAATCCTTGTAGGTCTAACATAATTTTCTGTTAATTTATATCAGCTTGCATATTAAAATATTTTAATATAATAATCCATCCATAGTAATTCTGCCCGAAGGCATTTTCATGCTATGCTTGCAGCTTTACTAGGGAATTATAGGTGTGGTAGCTTCCCGTTGCTTTCCACACCGGTGAAAGATGATGATGGTGATGATGATAATGATAATGGTGATGATGATGGCCATATGATTCCGGGGACCGTTTGGGCCTTAAAGTTTTCCTGACATTTGTCTTACAGGTGAGGAAAAACCCCGATAAAAACCTCGCCCAGAAAAACTGCCCCGGGGATCGAACCCGGGCCCGCTGCGTGACAAGGCAGCACGCTACCTCGAGACCACAGCGGTGGACTAATATAATAATAATAATAATAATAATAATAATAATAATAATAATAATAATAATAATAATAATAATAATCATAATAATAATAATAATTTTATTTATATACAGATTTTTAAAGTTTACACATCTTTCTGTGAGTAAAGTTTTATTTTCTTTTTCCAACGCCTCTATCCATCCACTCCTTGTCCTCCAGTCCTCTTGTTCTAATTCCAGTCCTTATTTCTTGCATCCACAAGTTTCGAGGTCTTTCTATCCTTCTTCTTCCAGATGGACAACATTTCAATGTTTTTCTAGGTAAACTTTTTTCTTGAATTCGTCGTACTTGCTCATACCAATTTAATTGCTTATATCTTACATAATCTACTATTGAATTTCTAATTTTTTTTTTTTCTCGTATGTCAGTATTTCATATTTTCTCTAATTTTGAACATCTTGCTGCTGTCCTTATAAAATATATTTCCAACGACAAACGCTTTTGTTCTAAGTTTTTGTTAAATTCCCAAACTAATAATAATAATAATAATTGATTGATTGATTGATTGTTCCCTGTTCGTCTCGCTTCGAAACATGGATGCTCCCCTAGTGTTAACTTTTTTAATCAGACTAATTTACTTACACTTATTTCCCAACAGATGACAGTGAGTGACATGCAGTGATGTCTCGAGATGACATCTGGTAGAAAACTATGGTATTATTTGGATGGTTGAAGATCGGTTAAGTTTTGGTTAGAGGCCTTTTTTCGGGTTCGAAGTTCTTGTACAAGGCTATTATACCAGTTTTAATGTTTTTTTTTATTTTCTGATGATTCTGGCCAGGATTTTAGAAACAAAGTATGAAATTATTGTTTTGTCACTGGTCCTTTACAAGTATACAATGTTTCAAGTCGATCCAATGTTTTTAAGTGGGCGAAAATCGTGTTAAAAATTCCGTTACATCGCTACAGGTCCGTTACATAGGTCAAGCTAATATAAAGCGATTTGAGGTAAATTATACAGGTGAAGATTGAATAACATCAGCTCAGGATAGGGAAATATGGAGGCCTTATATCCGCATGGCCACGAACTTTCGGGTTCGACAGAGCCACTGAGTAAGGGTTATTTCATTTTCGTTATTTTGTGACATTCCTTATTTTTTCTTGTATGAATATGTACAATACGAAGACTGGAGTTTACAGTTGGTTAGGTTGGCAGCAATGTATTTCTGGTAACTTATTGCTCGATCGTTTTACAAAGCAGTTGCATTTGTAGAAAGGAAATGCTGCAATACAGCGCTCATTTGCTTGCCCTCGTGTTAGCACTAATTTCCCTGCTATTGTTACGTCAGACAAAGGGAAACAGGTTTATTATGCCCGTTCCGTGCTTCCTTTATTTCCATGATCCTCAGGTTTTATATCGCATGTGGGGGGGCGATAAAAAATACAGCTCTAATTTACACGTATAATCACATGTCATAACTGGGGCGAGAATACAGTCACACATTTAAAAATGCGATAATTTGTCATGTTTAACCGCAATTAAATAAAATACAGTTTTGATGCATGTCTTTCGGGCTAAATGGCCGTGGTCTGGTTTTCTTAACACTCAACGTTTCGTCTACTACTGCGGTGGACATCCTCAGCAGCTTTTGCGTGCTCTATGATCTCCTAACTCTTCAACTGTCGGCTGCAGACCACGGCCACTTAGCCCGAAAGACATGAATCAAGACAACTGCCGTGATAGTCTACAATTTTACTTAACCCTCAAATTCGTAACGTATCCTTTTGGATACATCAGTTGGTTCAATCAATTTAATGTTTTAAATAAATCATAAGAAAACGAACAAAAAGAAACCACTTAAATGTGTGTATAATTATATAATATACCTAATAATAACAGTTATACAAGATTCCGTTTTCACTGCGGTCCGCCACATTCAAATAACTAACAGAAAAAAATTGAATGTCTTGTCGCATGTCTCAGTGTGCTAAAGAATATCATAGCAAATTAATTAATTCAACTAGAAACTGATTGCCGGATTGGAATGCCCTATCACTAGACTTTTGATACCGGACTACGGCTAGTTATCTTTGGCAGAGGATATATACTAAAAAAAAATCAGAAACGAACAAATAAAGTTCGTAAAAGATAAATTATTAAATATCAACGACGATATAAATAATTCTCAAGGGCTAAAGAGGGTTGGAAATCCCTAAGAATAGCCGGAAATTGTAGTTCACGATTGAACGATTCCCATTGGTCGAGGACGACATCCACAAAAAAATTGATGTTTTCCTCGATGGATATAAAAAGGAAGTTCAAGAAGTGACACAATTTCCATTACATAGTAACTAACTAACTAACTAAATAAATATTCAAAATTATTAAATTAGAACAGCTAAATCCGAAAAGAGCCGTTTCTGATTGGAATGCAGACTTGACTTCCCGCTCTTGCCCTATTTAGGGCTGGCGGCTTCTGTGGAGGTGGCAGTCTTCCTGTTGCAGCTCAGTAATCAACTAGAACATCATTGAAATTCACCTAGAAACTGAATGCAGGATTGGTGTGCCCAACCGCTGGACCTTTGATACCGGACTACGAATAGTTGTCGATAGCAGGGGATATATATTACTACAATCAAGATGAACTATCAAAGTTCAAACAAGACATATTAAATATCAACGACGAAATACTTCAATCAAAAGGGCTAAAGAGGGTTGGAAATCCCTAGAGATAGCCGGAAGTTGCTGTTCACCATTGAACAGTTCCCATATAGTCGGTCGGGGACACTTCCATTAAAATTGATGTTTCCCTGACGGACATAGAGGGCATAAGGTTCGAGAAGTGACAGAATTTCCATTACATAGATGATGATGATGATGATGATGATGATGATGTTTTGCCAATTTAAGTGTTAAAAAAGTATTTTTTCTATCGCAGATCATCCAATTTAACAAAATAAATAAATATTCTTAGACACAATTAATATAAAATTATGGAATATTCACCTGAAAGGTCCCTCTCCTCAACTTAATTAATTATTTATCTGTAGCGCTTTCGGGACTTGTCCCATCGTCGGCAGGATTCAAAACTAGTGTTTCACTGAAGATGTGGTAGAGGGGGTTACATGTATTAGGTTCGTTTTCGTTTATCAGGTTGTTGTTGTGAGCTGTTTCATGATTTCCATCTCTTCGAGTACGTTTATCTTCGCTGGATTATTTTCTCTGTGCATTACTGTTAGGGTGTTTTCAATAAGTAACATGAGATGTCCTTCATGAAGCTATGCAAAACACGTCATCCATGAAGGACATCGCGTGTTAAATATTGAAAACACCCTAACAGTAATGCACAAAGAAAATAATCCAGCGAAGATAAACGTACTCGAAGAGATGGAAATCATGAAATCAGCTCACAACAACGACAACCTGATAAAAGAAAACGAACCGAATACATGTAACTCCCTCTATCAGATCTTCAGTGAAACACCAGTTTTGAATCGTGCCGATGATGGGACAAGTCCCGAAAGCGCTAGAGTTAAATAATTAATTAAGTTGAGGAGACGGACCTTTCAGGTGAATATTCCATAATTTTATATTAATTTTGAATAATACCTCAACGGAACACATCATGAATCTTATAAACGTTGATTCTTATACACGCAAAATCGGATCATAAATATGGCTTTATAAGGAATTCTCTTAGTACACGCAGTTCCTGCGTCATGCACTTGTTCTAGAATTTGACTTAAACCAGTGAATTGATACGTCACTCTGTTGAATAGTAACTCAAGAGTATTGAATGAAATCGCTCTCTTTTCGATGGAAATCAATATTCCAGAGAATACACAAGTGCGATTAATATTTATGCTTTGGGAATACAAGAATGAAAGGAAATATCCCATTCAGGAACAACATGCAAAAAAAAAAGTTGTAGTTACCTGAGATACAGAGAAGACCTTACAAACAGATAAAAAGTACTCAGAAAACTAATTTCTTTGAAACTAAAATATTTTACCTTAGATGAAAAATTAATACTTCATGGCCCTCCACATAAAATTTATCAACTAATGATAATTACAGGCTAATTTGATTTATGTACAGAATTACAATTTTTATTCATTTATTTGTGCGTTAAATTTATCTTTCGTCTCCATTCAACCGTATCATCCAGTCCACCTCTTCGTCCTTTTTATTCATCTCTGTCCTAATTAATAAAAATAATTCATTATAACAGTCTTCCTCTCTTTATATTATTATGTATCTCCACATATAACACGCCCTTCTGACATAATAATAATAATAATAATAATAATAATAATAATAATAATAATAATAATAATAATAATAATAATAAATAATATAATATAAAAATAATAATAATAATAATAATAATAATAATAATAATAATAATAATAATAATAATGCAGGATGGAAGACTAACAAAGGCCGTCTATGCATGGAAAATTGAAAGAAGGAACAGAAAAGGAAGACCAAGAACAACCTGGAAGAACAACATTCAAAATTCAATGAGGAAATTTGGTGTAACAGATGAAGACACAGAGGACAGAGAACGATGGAGAACTTTAATTAAGGGAAATTTGTGAATGTTTGTTGCAAACTGATGGTCTGTAAATCCGTAGTCATTTATATTTATTTATTTATTTATTTTTAATTCATGTTAATTACTAAGATTGGTCGGAGAAAACCCTCAATGATGAGGACAATTCTCAAAATGAATGAAAGAATAATACTACTACTACTACTAATAATAATAATAATAATGATAATGAATAATATTATTATTTTTAATGTTTACGCATTTTTCTGTGTCTAAAGTTTTATTTTCTATCTCCACTCGTCTCTAGCCATCCACTCCAAGTTCTCCCGTCCTCTAGTTCTCATACCAATTCTTAATTCTTGCAACCACGAGTTTTGACATCTTCCTTTCTTTCTTGTTCCAGGTGGACACTATTCCAATGTTTTTTTTTCTATAACCTTTCTTATTGCATTCGTCATACACGCCCATACTAAATTCATTTGCTTGCATCTTATGTAAACTACAGTGAGTTTCACGACCTGCGGCCGAGAGCGGGATAAGTGACTGCAAGGATTGAGTCATTAACTCGCGCTGCCCATCCAGTTTCACGCTAGTGGCCGCAAGTCGAGTGAACGTCATTGTACTATTGAATATGTAATATTCATTTTTATTGTATAATGGTAATAATAATAATAATAATAATAATAATAATAATAATAATATATCCTCAACTCGTGTCCAACTCAGGGTCGGGTCGAGGAATAAGATGAGATGAAGCCCTTATATTTATAGAGGTCTGTGAACTACAAGGGTGCCGGCCGACCACTCCTGACGCACCGTCACAGGGGCGGCTGAATGAAATGAAATGAAATGGTTGAGGTGAGTATGAAGAAATGGTGGAATGAAACTTGTAGCAGGGGAAAACGGGAGAAACCCCGAAAAAAAACTACCCAAGCTCAGTTTCGTCCACCACGAAACCCACATGGAGTGATCGAGACTCGATCTCGGGACCCCAGCGGTGAGAGGCGAGCGTCTAACCGCTTGCGCCAAGGGGCCGCCTGAAAGAAATGTTACTAAGTAAATAATAAAAGTCAATCAGCGTCATTAGACCTACTTAAATATGAAGAAGTAATAATTAACCTTACATTATTCAAGATCCATGACACTGTTTGGGGAAAGTTTGGCAACATCCCTACTCGGAAAGATATCCTGACTGCTCTTTGATGTGCGGGGAGGGAGCGCGTGCAATGGAGTGTGTGCAGGTGATAAATTTGCTAAAAACGACTGCAGCGCTAGAGGGACACAGATCCGTTGGTCCAATAATATACAGGATGTAACATAACTCAACGACAAAATTTCAGGAATGAGTTCCTCATTTGGAGAGAATAAAAAAAAGTGTATTACAACATGGGTCCGGAAATTGATAATTACAGAGTTCATCGATCTTTTATGAATGTTCCGTTATTAAGGTTTATATTGACAGACTGTTTTCTGTTGATTGTAGGCTGCTGTGATGTACACAAATGAAGAGCAGCTGCCTGTATTGAGGCACAAGGAGGTCACTTTGAACATTTCATCTGACAGAACAGAGCGCTCCAACAAATCCCTTGCATTTTTGTCGCCATGTACTAACATACACAAAAGTTTGAAAAACTCTGTAATTATCAATTTCCGGACCCATGTTGTAATGTACCTTATTTATTCTCTCCATATGATGAACTCATTCCTGAAATTTTGCCTTTGAATTATGTTACACCCTGTATACGTATATAGTGTATATAGTAGTAGTAGTAGGACTTTATTAGACAAAAAGTAATATATTTACAATATTATTTATAAATATGGGTCGCACAGCCAGTAAGCCGTACGTGCTGTTGACAGTCCGTAACAATAAAGTAATAATTGGTAATAGTATAAAGAAAAACAAAAAAAGAAAACAATAACATTACAATTACATAAAGAAAACACAATAATATTACAATTAAATAATAATACAATAGCATTATGTATTAATTAAGTTATGTATAATTATTAAGTATTAATGGCATTGCATTTTCATAACATATATTTATTCATGAATGAGTGTTCTTATTTTCCGCGTTTTGTCCAGAAATTAACCCAAGTTTATCCAATTTTCTGGATTTACCAATAACTCGTAGCATGCCAATCTTTCCCGATTTGAATTTATAAATCTTTCCGGTAATAACTGACGTCTCCAATATTCTAAACCATTACATTTTCCTAATATATGTATCTCATCTTCAAAGTTCTCGCACATTGGACATATTTGCATATCGTGATCGTCGCTAATTTCTAAAAAAAATCCATGCCCCTAGCCTCAACCAAGCAAGCCCTGATCTCTCTTTAAATCCTAGGTTGAGTATATAAGATTCTTTTTCCCAAACGTCTTTTAGGTCTCTTTGTAAACAGTGTATATAGGCCTATATATATATATATATATATATATGTGTGTGTGTGTGTATATATATATGTATATTTGGTTCAATGTTTCGATTGATTTTTTTTACTTAGGCCTATAATTAACTGTGGCCCTCCCACTACTCAATTCACGAGCCGCCACTGGTTACACTTTATAGTGATGACGAAATGTTAGAAGGGAAAATACTTCATTTCGATGTTCTGCGGTACAAAGTAACCAATTATACTGCGTATTCACGTGCCTCGGCTGCTGCAGTAACCAACATTAATGATTCGCACTTCCGCGTATCTCTCCCCTCACCCCCCGAGGGTGCCATTACCTCCCCCCTTGTTCACAATTCACCCCAACTTCTCTTTTCATTCATTATTTCCTTTCATATCATGGGAAAAAAAACTGTATTTTTGCCAACTACAATTCAACTCATAAATGTAAAAAATTAAATTACGAGTAAAAAAATCGCACATCCATTCCTTTTTTTTTTGTTGCATAAATGAAACTTTACAATTGCAATTTAAAAAAATAAAAGCATTTTGTATTTTTGTATTGCATTTAAACTGTGATAACATGGCTATATGGATCTAATATAGCTCCCATCTCTAGAGTTTGTTTCTGCATCTAGAGGGATAAAAAATGAAATTAGAGTTTTAACCAAATATCATAAAAATTTCTAAAAATTAAAGTTTCTTAATATTATATACGTGTTATTATACATTACAGAGACTCTTGATGTCCCAACTCCTTTCAAAAAACGTAAACAGAAAATATATAAAACTATTATTCTACCAGTTGTAATAATAATACAAGTATTGCAGCCAATTGGCCATATACAATTAGGTTACCATTTTTGTATATTCATTGATTCAGATTGTTCTTATGGTACAGAGTTCCAGGTGGTATCGACCACATTTTTGTTCACACAGTTTGTACAGACATGTTGCGTTTGGTTCATGGAAAGCTGGATTGTTACAGATGATATGATGAAATCCGTGGATCGCCATTCTTGCACATATGTGCCTCATCACGAAGTTTTCTACCTGTTATATAATATGGATGCGAAACATGGACTCTTACTTTAAGGGAGGAAAGGAGATTACGAGTATTTGAGAATAAAGTTCTTAGGAAAATTTTTGGACCAAAGAGAGATGAACAGGCAGAAAAATGGAGAAGACTGCATAACAGTGAATTACATGGTCTTTATAGGAAGCCAGATATAATAAGAACAGTTAAGTCTTGTAGACTGCGATCGGCGGGACATTTGGCACGAATGGGGAATTAAAGACTTGCATGGAAGCTTCTTGTAGCAAAACCAGAGGGAAAACGCCCAGTTTGTAGACCAAAAATGAGGTGGGAGGATAACATTAACTATGATTTGAGTGAAGTAGATTATACAGGGGTTGATTGGAAAAAAATGACTCAGGATAGGGATATATGGAGAGATTATGTCCGCGCGGCCATGAACCTACGGATTCGATTGTGCCACTGAGTTAGTTAGTTATTTATATATGAGTGCATTATCCCATAAGGGCAGCTTTATTTCCTAAATATCAATTTTACATTTTTTATAAAAATAAATTTAATTATCACTCATTCTTATCAAACAATGATGGGTCCTACAATACAATGAAATTGCACAAGGTGGCTTTGTTATGGAAATTTAATTAAACTTATTTACTTACAGATGTCAACGGGTTACATTTGGTTAGCACATCTTCAATAACCATTATTATTATTATTATCATTATTATTATTATTATTATCGTTATTATTATTGTTATTATTATTATTATCATTATTTGCTAGGAATTAATTTTTATGTTTATCCACCGAAAATGTATATTTGAAAGTAAGTGGTTCACCCAATTCAAATCGTTGAGGAAGGGGTTCGCGAGTCAAAAAAAAGTTAGTAACCGCTGAACTAGAATAATAGTTCATACAAATTATCAAATGATACAGTAAAGTTGAAAATGAGGAGGAGATATAGGAAACAGTTTTAAAAGCATAAAGGGAAAAAACAGAATTTACGCTGGCATCTATCCCAGAGGTGCGAGAGGATGCTATACAAATGGTAATTGTTCTAATACTACTGCTCATGACAAATGTATCGTTTCAATAATTCTCCTGAAATGTTCTTTCTTGTCACTAGATTATATGTACGATAAAATATCAAACTTACTGAGTGCATTCTTCAGCGTTGACCAGGTCACTCTGTAGAAAATACAGCAGGAACAAACATGATATGACGCGTAACCACGTCATCGCTACACGCCCCATCACTCTGCAGCTCTCCTGCTCACAGCATGGCTCCTGAAATAAATTGGAATGTATAAAATTAGATAAACTGCATTCCGTACCAGAGTTCTATCTATCTCTTCCCAAACGACTTAGTTCATGGGACACTTCCAATTTAATGAAATCTACATGTATGAATGAGTGTATGTTTGTTTTGTATAGACTTCCAATCGCTAAACCCATTTCCATAAAAAAATACATAATTATATATATATATATATATATATATATATAGTATATATATATATATATATATATATATATATATATATATCCATCCATAGTAATTCTGCCCGAAGGCAGGTCCTTCACTGCAATCATAGCATTTTCATGCTATGCTTGCAGCTTTACTAGGGAATTGTAGGTGTGGTAGCTTCCCGTTGCTTTCCACACCGGTGAAGGATGATGATGATGATGGTGATGGCCATATGATTTCGGGAACCGTTTGGGCCTTAAAGTTTTCCTGACATTTGTCTTACAGGTGAGGAAAAACCCCGAGAAAAACCTCACCCAGAAAAACTGCCACGACCGGGGATCGAACCCGGGCCCGCTGCGTGACAAGGCAGCACGCTACCTCGAGACCACAGCGGTGGACTATATATATATATATATATATATATATACTAACTAATGCCCGGCGTGCGCTGCTACGCCTAAATAAATGAAAACGTGTTTTTACGTTTATTTGAATAAGTGAAAGGAAAAATAATTATAAATTTACATCGTTATTGTTTTTAAATTATCCGTGCTGATTACCCAGCATTGGCCTGGAATCTACGTATCCCGATGCATTTGGCATAAATGAGCTGAAAGACAAAATTCGTTATTTCGAATTATCCGTGTTGCTGCTCTGCTTGCTCGGGAATCTACTTACCCCGTTCCTTTTGGCATCAATCATATGTTTTTAAATTGACATTCTTCTTAAATGTAAGATTCATGTCACATACGCCTATACGAATTTGCGAAAATTCACTTGAAGTCTTATCAGTCTCTAGAACTGATTCGCCATATTGTTCAATGTCCCTTCTCGGTACAGTTAAATTTAAATTAAGTTGCTGTCTTTCAGCCAGATTACTTAAAAGTAATACTTACACACGAAATTAATATTATTATCAATATAATGAACACACTTAAATTATGAAATAATCAATATTTATAATTCAATAGAAAATCGCGGTTGCAACAAAAAGCACAGCCACCTGGATCTCTCTTTGTTAAATTATAAACCAATTAGGCCTACCTTACCAAATTACCTTACACCGCCATCTGTTAGAATCGTATGGAACTCACAGATAATTATAACTTTTTGTTAAACAAATAATTTGCAATAAAAAATAATGCGACTATAAACTTAGTTATAAACTACCCTATGTCTCAAGTTGGATCAAACTGCACACAGTGTGCAAAATTTTATTAAAATCGGTTCAGTAGTTTAGGATTCCATCGCGGACAAACAACGTGACACGAAATTTTTATATATTAAGATATATATATACGAAAAGAAAAAATAATTCTTGAGTCGGGATTTGAACCCGAGTCTCTAAACTCTGTACGGTTAGCGCTATAACCAACTGAGCTACTCAAGTATTCCAACACAAACATAAATTTTTCTTATATATGTAGTATTCTCAATTCACAGAAGAGGTAACGAGAAGTCGTTCGAACTGACATGTTGTGGCCAACATAACAGGTAAGCAAATTTTTAACGCTTGTATATTTAAATGTTATGAATATATTTTTGACATTTGGCAATATATATAGACATTATTTTGTTCAATGACACATGTTTGTCATTCGATATTTCAGGTATTCTCTCATTAGGCGGGGTTACGCTGCCCCAATGATATGATGGGTGATGATGGGTCAAGAGGGATGCTCCAGACGTGAAATATAGCAGAAAATCGCCATTTCTTACTTTCTAGGTGAGTCCGAATGTTCGAATATTCTGCAGTTACGAATGTAGAAAATATTAAAGTGTTTGAAATTATAAAAACCTGTCTCTTGGAAACCTTGCGGGATGGAGAAAACCCGATATCTTAATTTGAAGTCAGGAGAAAGAATACTATCAGAATCACATATTTTTCTTTCTGGGACAAAAAAAAGTTTATTTTTGTTGCTCAGTGATATCAAATAATTGTCAAGGTACCTGGTTTCCAATCTATGTCGAATGCATGATGTAAGAGGCATGATTTAATGTATGAAGTGTAAGGAGTGGGCTTACCAAGATTGTGCAAAAGGGGGACCTAAGGGAAAGAAATACTATTGTGATGGCTTCAATTAATAACATATAGGTTACTTTCACCGGTGCTTTTGATTATATATATGAATACAATAATAAACGAATGGAGGAAAACACAACGAGGATATATAGGCCTACTTATCAATAAGAACCTCAAACTCGATGCTATTCTTTTTGCAGACGATTTAGTGCTTCTGGCACTTTCCGAAAATGATTTGCAACGATCAATTTATAATTTTCAAAAAAATAGCTGCCAAATTTAATATCAATTAAATGGAAATATCAATTAACAAAACTAAGATTATGGCATTTCATTGGAAGGACCCCATGCAAAGTAAAATCTGTCTCCAGAATAAAATTTTAGAGAGATCTAATCAATTTAAATATCTTGGATATTCTCTCTCTATCTGAGATGAGAAGGATATCCCTGAAAAAAATACTAGGTATAATAAAAGTTTGGGAATTATTAATCAAGTTGTTAAACCATCATTTGTGTAAACAAACACCATATTACGTTTATATAACACTTTGGCTAGACCAGTGTTGACCTATGATAGTGAAGCATGGACACCAAAAGACAACATGAAAGCAGAATAACGGCTTGTGAAATGAGATTCATGCGCAGAACCCCGGGTTACACCAGATGGGATAGGAAAAGGAACACCGATATCTTAAAAGAATTGAAGACTACGCCAATTTTGGAATATGTTAAACAGTACCAACTAAACTGGAAACTCCATCTTGAAAGAATGAGTTCAAATCGGATCCCCAAAGCTGTTTATAATTATATACCAAGAGGATGAAGATCACTGGGCCGTCCTATTAAACGCTGGAGGGAACATTTTCTATAGGATCGTAACAGGCCTTGGCCTAATACTTGGAAGGAAGAAGAAGAAGAAGTTACTTATACTTTCTCATGTTGTTTCAACCCTGGTCCAATTTAGAAAGCTTATGGTCCAATATAGGAAAGTGTATTTTTAAGAACCAATACAGACTTTTCAGAAAATGTAATTTATGTTGTTATTTGTAGAATAAATTAAAAATTATGCGCGTGAATCAATAGCTAATGAATGCGCTCTTAAGGGGTTGATGGGTGAAATTTTCGACATTTTCTGTCAAATTTAACATTTTTTGTTTTTTGTATTAAAACATACTATGTACCTTAAAGTATAAGTTGGCGAAATTTCAGTGTCCTATGGCGCTTGTAAGTCTCCCTAGGTGGGCATGTATGCTACATTCTAATTTAACTGCATGCAAACTTTCAAACTGGCTTTTCCACACTTTTATTTTCATTGCATTTCAATACATTCAAATCAAAATAGCATTGACAAATTTAATGATAGAAGCACGAACTTTTAACTGCATCTCCCACACACTATGGCTAATAATTCTATATATGGATTTTGAAACAACGTTGAGAGTTTTTGAAGTAAAAAATAAAATATGTGTAGTAATTTAAAAAAAAAATCATATGCAGAGGATGTGTATATTTTTTTCTTCCTTTATTATAATGATATAGAAAAGTTGATACATTGTGTTGTTCTAAATAAGTCAGTGGTCGTGTAGAAAAAAATTCAAACATTTTACTAAAACATTATGGGACTTATGCCTCTAGCTTTGGTTTTAGACGAGGCTATTAACCCGGCCCAGTGTGTACAGGGGACAGAGAGATGAACTACATATCTATAATATAAACGAGAGAATACACAGAAATAAACGTAATTGGTTTGAACATATACAAAGAATGCCAAATAATCGTTTATCAAAACAGCTGCTTCATTATAGGCCTCTAGGCCGAAGAAATGTAGGAAGACCAAAACGTCGTTGGAAGGACGACCTGCGCCTGCGGCATATTGTGCGCCGGGGAGCGGAACGGGCCAACAGGCCCATACCTTGAAGATGATGATTATGGGATTTAATACAAATTTTAATATGCAAATTTGTATATGGATTTTCTTCAATAACTCAAAAACCTTTACGCCTAGAAGGTTGAACCTTTAATATAATATTACCTATTATGGCATGAATGTGTGTACAAACCATCAAGTATGTAGTGGAATGCAGGCTTTCACGGCCGGTAATCATTGTAATAAAAGATTCCGGGCTATGTCGCAGTCGAGTCTACGACAGGGAAACAACAGCTGGAAGCGCTCGCCACTGAAGATGCCCTCCGCAGTTGAGGGAGAAACATCTGGAAGAAACGCCAGTTATAGACCACGGCCACATAACCCGGAATCTTTTATTACAATCAAGTATGTAGCTTAAAAAATGTAGAAAATAGAAATTTCACCCAACACCCCTCTTAAGAAAAACTCGTTTTTAATTTATTTCCTCTCACATTTCGTATCTACGGTGTAATGTTGTTAGGGGGTCCAATATAGGCGGTCTTACCCTATGGTTGTACCCTGATTCCATTATAATTTGCACAAAATGGTGGAATACTAAACAAGTGTAGTAGATAAATCCCCTTTTAATGATAATGAAAATTGCGTGAAGCATCATATAGACTGTTTTAATGTACAGTGTCAGCATTTGAAATGTGACCATGACCACGCTCTTCCACTCTTCAACCCAGTTTCATGCACACATTTTGCCTAATAATTGATTTCTCATATTGTTACAGCATTAACATGTTTCATATCAATCTACAAACTCTATCCATTACAATAATTGCATGGCTGAACCTTGCCATTCAATGTACATGTTTTGTAAAACGAATAATAGTGTGCGTATTAGGGTTGTAACTTTTTGGACGTTTGTGAAATAAAATATTTCCTGTTTGGAATAAGAATATCAGAAAATAGAAAATTAACACCCTATTGTTTGCAGATGACCAAATAATAACAGCAAATTCCGAAGATAATCTACAGAAAGGTCTGTATGAACTTAACAAAATTACAGAAGAATATGGATTAAAGATATCTACAGAAAAAACAAAAATTATACAATTTCAAGGTGTAGATCCTGTCAGAAGTAAAATTGTACTGGACAATAAAATTTTGGAGCAGGTGAATAATTTTACATATCTAGGATGCAATATCTCATATGAAGAAGAAAAGGATGTAAATGCAAAAATATCTAAATTTTTAAGAATTTTAGGGTTAATAAATTCTATCTTCAAGCCACAGTTAATCCAAAAGCATTCAAGACTGAAAGTGTATAAAACACTGGCTCTTCCAACTCTTTTGTATGGTAGCGAAGTATGGACGTTGAAACAGAAGGATATACAGAGACTTAGATCTGCTGAAATGAGATATCTTCGGAGGACTGCAGGATACACACTACTAGATCACAAAAAAAAAATGAAGACATCTTAGAAGAATTACACATGGAATCTTTAGAAAAAAAAATTTTGATTATAAGTCAAGATGGATACAACATGTTCATCGAATGGAAGATCACAGAATACCCAAACTAATGTTAAGATATTCAACCTGCAGGAAGAAGAAGACCAGGACCGGTCCACTCAAAAGACTTCTGGATAGTCCGGACGCACACACTCTGCAGGCCACGAAACAGGGTCAACAAATGGCCTAAATTCGTGAATGTACTATGATGATGATGAAATATTTCCTGTGGAATGGATGGGTGAACTTTTACTTAGATATAAACCAACAAGATACTTTTGCCGAATGTACAGGAAAACGCTCACTGTGTTTACAAAGAGACCTAAAACACGCCTGGGGAAAAGAATCGTATATACTCAACCTAGGATTTAAGGAGACATCAGGGCTTGCTTGGTTTAGGCTAGGGGCATGGAAATTTCTAAAAAATTAGCGACGATCACATATATGCGAATATGTCCAATGTGGGGGAACTTTTGAAGTGAGAGATACATATATTAGGAAAATGTAATGATTTAGAATATTGGAGACGTCAGTTATTACCGGAAAGATTTCTATATTCAAATCGGGAAAGATTGGCATGCTACGAGTTATTGGTAAATCCAGAAAATTGGTTAAACCTCGGTAAATTTCTGGACAAAACGCCGAAAATAAGGACAATACTCATTTATGAATAAATATATGTTATCAAAATGCAATACCATTAATTCTTAACAATTATATATAAATTAATTAGGGTATAATGCTATTGTGTTATTATTTAATTGTAATATTATTGTGTTTTCTTTATGTAATTGTAATGTTATTGCTTTTTTTGTTGTTTATTTTTCTTTACACTAGTAGCAATTATTACTTTATTGTAACGGACTGTCAACAGCACGTACGGCTTACTGCCCGTGCGACCCATATTTGTAAATAATATTGTAAATATCTTACTTTTGTCTAATAAAGTCCTACTACTACTACTACTACTACTACTACTACTACTTAAACCATTGAAAAAGGCCTTCATTTCACTGAGCTTCAAGAAAATGTCACCCCCAAATATATTTATATATCAATATTTAATATTGATTTGGGGATGACCTTTTCTTGAAGCTCAGTGAAATGAAGGTCTTTTTCAACGGTTTTAAGTAAACGATCAACCATTCATTGCACAGGAAATATTTTATTTCACAAAAGTCCAAAAAGTTATAACCCTAGATGGTTATAACTTTTTGGACTGTTTGTTAAAATAAAACATTTCCTGTGCAATGAATGGGTATAAAGTATTTCCTGTGCAACGAATGGGTGAACTTTTACTTAAAACCACTGAAAAAGGCCTTCATTTTACTGTGCTTCAAGAAAAGGTCACCCCCAAATATATTTATATACCAATACAGGGTGTCCGAAAAGTCTCTAACCATTTCTGGAAAGGAGCAGTTTAATTCAAATCAAATATTTTTAGTATCAAAGAAGACACTTTAATTGGACGAAATCACTGTAGTTCGACATCACTGCCCTCCATATCGAAGCAGAGTTTCCATCTCTCCTAGCGCACCTAAACACACGACCCAACATTGCTGGGGTAATTGTACGCACCGATGCCGAAATGCGATCACGCAGGTGTTGTAAATCCCTAATCTTGACCTTGTAAACCTGACTCTTGATGTAGCCCCATGCATAGAAGTCCAAGGGAGTTAGATCAGGCGAGCGTGCTGCCCAGATCCGTAGTGAGCCTTTTCCAATCCAGCGTCCTGGGAACGTCTGGTTGAGGTCATCACGCACAATATGCGCAAAGTGTTGTGGGGCACCGTCTTGTTGGAACACCACCGAATCCAGAATGTTGTAGGGAAACAATTAATGCTCCAGGAATAGCTCAAGCATGTCCAGGTACAATGTTGAATAGACTGTAAATGCGCTCTTGGGTTAGGCGCAACCATACGTTCACCTTTGGCGAGTTATGGTCCAGTTTCATGGCGATGTTTGGTTGTTCATCAGCTCGTATCCTGCTGTTGTGGCGATTGACGAGGCCACATATATGAAAGGTAGCCTCACCACTGAATAGGACGTGTGCCAATAAATCTTCAATGTTTTACTGCCTCAACTAAATCGTGGCACATGACATACACGCCGTATAGTCTTCATGTTCAAGATATTGGAGCACCTGGATGTGGTAAGCCTTTTTCTTCAGTACGAAGTGCAAGATTTTGGGATGTCGTGTTCCCGACTGAGACGACGTACCGACGCTTTGGACTCTGCTCGATCGCCTGTCGTATGGTCTGCAAGTTTCCTGTGATGTCAATGGTCTCTTATGGTTATTCGCGTTGGGGCTTCTGTTCGGTGCCGTCGGCGAAACCGTTCTTGTACCTCAGCGAAGGCAGTTCATTGAGTCTCCAACTTAGGACGTCTATTCGTTGTTGTATGGTCAACATATTTCAGATTACCTAGATAGTAAAACATTAGTGTTTTATTTCTCAAAAATGGGTAGGGACTTTTCGGACACCCTGTATTTAATATTAATTTGGTGGTGACCTTTTCTTCAAGCTTAGTGAAAATGAAGACTCTTCTCAATGGTTTTAAGCAAAGTTCACCCATTCATTGCACAGGAAACATTTTATTTCACCGAAGTTCAAAAAGTTATAACCCTAGTGTGTATAGTTGGTAGTATATTACGATGCGAGGTTGGGAAGTGTTTTTTACAGAAGCGAGGAAATGTTTAAAACCTTCGCTATCGCTCGGTTTTTAATTTCCTAGATTCTGTAAAACACTTCACAAATGTGCGTTGTACATTATTTTTGCGCGATGGTGTTTTTAAAAATAATAAATAATAGTAAAATAATAACATCTTAGTTGGAGATATTTGCGTTCATTATAAACAATTCACTAACGTTAACAGTGTGGGCAATGTTTATTAGTTGAAACTACAGGAGGCTGTGAGACCAATTAATGATAATATGACGGCTAGTACGCTCCAATCTCAAAAGTGAATTACAATAACGCCATCCAAGAGAAAAACCAGTATGTCGAATGACAAAAAAAGTGGAATGAGAACGAGAAGAGTGGGGGATATGAGTAGATGGATAGAGTGAGTGGAGAAGGAAAATAAATCTTTAGGAACAGAAAGATGCGTAAACATTGAAAATCTGTATACAAATAAAAATATTATTATTATTATTATTATTATTATTATTATTATTATTATTATCTCATCTAAGAGTATTATAGCAATTCTGGTATCTGAAAGATGTTTATTTCAAGACTTTGTTTTCATTTATTCGTGAGCTTGTAACATAGAATGAAGTACCATTCAATACATCTCCCTTTAGAAAATTAAAAAAAAATGAGCAAAAAGGCTCTTTAATTATATTTATATTTCATACAATATTACGCCAAGATTCAATGCCTAACTCCACAATTTCTCATCGCATTGCAATTAACAAAATAACGTGTTTGATGGTTGAGATATTCCTGTCGACAAATTAAAAATTCTCAGTTTGAGGCAGAGAGAAAACGTGTAAATAACTTATATGTAAAACATGCACAGTTGAAACTCTGTTCTCTTGCACTCGTAAAAGAATATCGGACCTAAATCAGAACCTATGAGTAAAACTAAATCGGTCTATCCAGGTTCGTAAAAGAACTTAAAGCTTGGAAATTGTATTACCTTGAACCTCCTAAAATAATATATTTAAGAAACCTACTATACCCGCCAAGATACCGCTGTGGAAACTTTATTCGATTGCGGTGGCTTAGTGGTTATGTACTTTGCCTCTCGACGCGAGGATCGCGGAGACAAACCTCGGCCAGGTTCGATGGACATTCTAGAATAATAAAATCGAAGGAACAAATTATCCGGGAGGGAATTTAAGCCGTGGGCTTCGAGTCTCAAGAATTTCAGGCTCGTAAAAGAACCTTAAGCTTGAATAAAGAAGCCTCTAAGCAAAATTTATCGACCGTGGTTTTCTTCAACCACGGTTGGGCAACATGAAGTGTGGTCGACACTTGGATGGGTGTACGGCTTACGAAACGGACCACACTGAAAACTGAAGATGTTTAACCACATAAGAACTAAACCTTGGATAGGTGTACGGGTTTGGAAACGGACCACACTGAAAACTGAAGGCATTTAACAACATAAGAACTAAACCTTGGATGGGTGTACGTCTTACTACTGCTTTTTAGGCATTTTAAATAATCAAACTTAATTGAAAATACATTAAATGCATTCAAGTACCACATAATATATCACAGAAAAGAAATAATATAATTATATATTTCGAATCGAATAAAATAACACATTTTCAAAAAAGGGGCGTGGCATCCCCAGACAGCCACGCGAATGGCTAATACATTATTCGCGATAATAATAATTTTAAATTAAACCAGGCTAATAATATTTAAGTGTTAGCTTACAACATTCATTAAGAACACCCTGGATATCATTCGATCACGATATCCTAACAAAACAATACAAAAATTCACACTTTAAAAAATCACCAGCCTCTGATTGGCTGACGGCCACAAGCGCCATATTAAAAAATCACAAAATTATACACAAGTCGGAGCACATTGACGCTACCATGCGGGTTAGAATGATGGTTATTCGCTATTATTTATTATTATACCGGTATCTAATCATATCTAATTCACACCGGGGCTAATGCTTAAGCAGGAACCCGGGGTTCTCCTTTCTAGGACATCCTGGAGAACAAAAAGGAATCGCTCACCGCTAGTCATTAATTTGGCTAGCCGCAGGGCCTTTCCACCAAGACTACTTTAAGACGTGGGTGTACGTCTTCGGAAACGGACCACAGCGAAAACTCTATGTGTTTTATTATATAAGACCTAAACCTGTGACTAGAACTTATCATTCCTTGATAATGACATGTGGGATCATGCCGAAACGGCGCAATCAGTGGTCAGAGACCGAACTTGAATCCAAGACGCGGAAAACCCAAGAAAACTTTCATATTCATACTTATAGGCTATCCGCGAAAATCTGCAATATAACACACACATACACACACACACACACACACACACACACACATATATATATATATATATATATATATATATATATATATAGCGCTGGTTAATCGTGTAACAGGAATAGCATTAACGGCCAAACGGATCATTGCACAATTTTTTTGTCATATGTGTAGGTTATTTTATATAGCAATATCTGACGTTATTTTATTTATTAAATGAAATTCATAGGAAATATTAGCTATTTCAGTACCTGCTTCAAGTTCTCTCAGTTATATGTGACATAAATGAACAATTGTTCTTTTCCTCAATGACATAGGG
The DNA here is from genome assembly GCA_030220185.1 of Diploptera punctata. NCBI lineage: Eukaryota > Metazoa > Arthropoda > Insecta > Blattodea > Blaberidae > Diploptera > Diploptera punctata. The sequence goes on from JASPKZ010000803.1 coordinate 429,560, forward strand.
GAGGGGGATGGAATACTTCCGAAAATGGAATTGATTTGAGTTGCCAGGTAATTATAAACTTTATCACAACTTCACCGCAAAAGCGCTGGTTCATTTCCCCCAGCCATATTGAAAGTCTCGGTACTATATTATACTATTTTATAATTATGTAGGTCTGTTAGTTTATAGAAAATAACTAACTTTAAGTACCTAAATATATGGTCACACGTAGAAAATACTGTATATAATGGAAATGGACATCTAATGACAAATGAGGGAAATTTTGAGGAAGTGGCTGAATTCAAATACCTAGGAACAGTAATCACAAACAGGAATGAGATGCACAAAGAAATTAAACATAGGCTCAATTCTGGAAATGCATGCTATTATGCATTGCAGAGACTCTTGATGTCCCAACTCCTTTCAAAAAACGTTAAACTGAAAATATATAAAACTATTATTCTACCAGTTATATTATATGGATGCGAAACATGGACTCTTACTTTAAGGGAGGAAAGGAGATTACAATTGGAGAATAAAGTACTTAGGAAAATTTTTGGACCAAAGAGAGATTATTATTATTATTATTGTTGTTGTTATTGTTGTTATTATTGTTATTGTTATTATTTTTATTATTATTATTATTAATATTATTATTATTATTATTCAAGAAGGGATAAGGTCAGATACAGCACAATAAGGGAAATTATGCAAGTTGAAAAAAAAAAGAATATTAGGAAAAATAGAAGAAAAACGTTTGAAATGGCATGGGCACCTCATAAGAATGGAAGAAAAGAAAACACCATATAAGATCCTTAATTGGAAAGCTAATGGAAGAAGTGGAAGAGGCAGCCTAGAGAACGATGGATGGATGGAGTGAAGAGAAGTATGGAAGCTAAAGATTTGAGGGAAGACACGAACCTCTAGCGAGTAATCTCTTTGGGTTGAAGGAGAAACACTGTATTGTGGAATATTCCTTCTTGTATCTTGTAAGCCCATGTTTCCCTTAACAGAGATTTAGGCGCTCTCCCCCTACAGAGAAGAATTTGAACCATACTAATTTAGTTACACTTGTTTTCGTATAGATATCATTTGAGTAGTACGTGGTCAGCGTTCCGCCTCATACTGACATCTAGGAAACCAAGGTAGTACTAGGGCGGGAAAATCCGGTAAATTTTGTTTAGAGGCCTTTTCATTCAGGCTTAAGGATCTTTTGCGAGCCTGAAAATCTTCAGACTCGGGACCCAGGCTTAAAGTCCCTCCTGGAGGACTTGCTTCTTGGATTTTTCCATCCTAAAAAATCCATCGAACCCTGCCGGGTTTGAACCCGCGACCCTCGGGACCAGACGCAAGGAGCATAACCACTAGTCCACCTCCTAAATAAAATTATTATTATTTTTTTTAATTGCGGATGAGCCCAGGTACTTACAGGCGTTTCCTTTGAGCCCAAATTTCTTTCATTCTTTTGCTATGAGCTTGTTTTCTCTCATCTGTCCAAGCTGTTCCAGTTTTTTTCTTCGATTTGTCCTCTATTATTATTATTATTATTATTATTATTATTATTATTATTATTATTATTATTATTATTATTATTGTTATTATTATCATCATATTTTGATAATATTATTTGTTATTTTAGTTTATAATCACAAGTTACGAGCAGTTTTATGTAATATTTACGAGTTACTTCCATTAGTCGCTATGTTTTATAGCCAAGTTTTATGGCTGCAAGAAGACTGCAGTCTCAACATAAAAACTATATTTTCTTTATCTACTTTCTATCCCAATCGTATAAAATAAAGTTAAGATCTATTATTAAGTTATTTAGCTCATATTAAGTTAGATTATGTTTATCATCTGTCAGTAAAAAAAAAGTCCAACAATAAGCGTACGGTACGTAAAATAACTACGGAGACAGACGCTAAACTAAGGTACACTATTTAACTCATTCCCCAAATGGGAGTCAATGACCAATCACAATTCAATGATTTTTTATTTACAACCAATCACAGTCTTTTTTCACCTAGATTTTATCAATTTAATTTTATCACTTTAAAATCAAGCTCCTCCTTTTTAACATTCTGAATAGGTTGCATCATATTGCAGTGACCGCATGTGGCTACCAGACTGTATAACATATAGTGCACGAATGCGCTTGCGAGATATAGGCCTAATATAAAAACATTTGTAGCAATTGATTATACCAAAAAAAAAAAAGTTTGCACTTTCTTAAACGTATTATTTCCCAGGAATTTACGTTCCAGAAAATATAATTTACATATTTACATCAGAAATTAATTAATAACCTATAACGTTGGTTATAAATTTCTCCACTAGGGAGTATTCTTACAATATTGCGATCTTTGGCAATAAACAAATAAATAAATAATATTATCTGGTTGCAGTAATGAACAAATGAAGCATTACAAACGTTTCTCATTTGTTTTCAAATATCGCCGTTTACATTAAATATATAAATATTTTAAAATAACTATAGTTAAATAATGATTTGTGAGTAAACATCTTAATTTCATTCGTTGAATAGTCCCAACAAATGCCACTATTGATTTCCAAATCCTCTACATAAATTGGAAATCACTCTGGCCCAAGATCGTAGTCTTTGAAGGTTTGGCACGGGAAGACGGCACCAGCTGTAAAAATCCGAAGATGTAACAAATTATTATTATTATTATTACTATTATTATTATTATTACTATTATTATTATTATTATTATTATTATTATTATTATTATTACTATTATTATTATTATTATTATTACTATTATTATTATTATTATTATATTATTACTATTATTATTATTATTATATTATTTATTATTATTATTACTATTACTATTACTATTACTATTACTATTATTATTATTATTATTATTATTAGTATTATTATTATTATTATTATTATTATTAAAGTTAAGTTGCTCTGTTATGTTGGTATTCCCAGCTTGAGTTATATTACTTTCTAGGGACCAAAGTTAGGCTGAGAGAACTGGGAAAGCGAGGTCACATGTTAGATGGCGCCAAATTCATGAAATAGTCTGAGATCTGGGTCATATGTCTGCCAAACGCTACTAAAACAATCTAGAAAATGTAACTGAATAAATCATTACAATATACTATCTCTTCTTTTATCTCTCTCTCTGTAAATCAAGTTATATGTAGTATTTGGTCAGTGAATACAAACATCACTAAAAAATTAATTAGAAATCAAGGTTGAGATAACCTAAAAGTCGTGATATAAACAAAACGAATCGTGAAAAAAATGTATGTATGCAAAATACGTTGTGCTATGGCCGTTAGCGAGGGGATACTAAAGGACAACACGCACACACTACTGAGTAACACTACGAAATTAGGACTGGAACAAAATATCAATAAAACAAAATATATGGTCACACGTAGAAGTGCATTATATACTAATGGAAATGGACAGCTAATGACATATGAGGGAAATTTTGAGGAAGTGGCTGAATTCAAATAACTAGGAACAATAATCAAAATAGGAATGAGATGCACAAAGAAATTAAACATAGGCTCAATTCTGGAAATGCGTGCTATTATGCATTGCAGAGACTCTTGACATCCCAACTCCTTTCAAAAAACGTTAACTGAAAATATATAAAATTATTATTATACCAGTTATATTATATGGATGCGAAACATGGACTCTTACTTTAAGGGAGGAAAGGAGATTACAAGTATTTGAGAATAAAGTACTTAGGAAAATATCTGGACCAAAAAAGAGATGGACAGACAGGTGAATGGCGAAGACTAAAAAACAACAATGAACTACATGGTCTTTATAGGAAGCCAGATATAATAAGAACAGTTAAGTCTCGTAGACTGCGATGGGCAAGACATGTTGCACGAATGGGGAATGAAAGACTTGCATGGAAGCTTCTTGTGGGAAAGCCAGAGGAAAAACGCCCAGTTGGTAGACCAAGAAAGAGGTGGGAGAACAACATTAACTATGATATGAGGGAAGTAGATTAAACAGGGAATGATTGGAAAACATTAGCTGAGGATAGGGATGTATGGAGAGCTTATGTCCGCGCGGGCATGAACCTATGGGTTCCATAGTGCCACTGAGTAAGTAAGTAAGCATAGCAGCATGTGTTGGATATTCTTTTACGGATAACTCACAATAACGAATTTTGTTTTTTAGCTCATTTATGCCAAGACAATCGAGATAAGTAGTTTCCCGGGGAACACCGGGTAAACAGCAAGGGGCATCTAAAAATACTCTACAAGTTAACACAAAATACACTCAAGAAGTGTTGTCACAAATATGAAAACACAGCAAGAAAGTAGAGTTCCTGTCATCTAAGAGAGAGAAGAAAAAAAAATGTTTCTCTCGCCAATACAACTTCGTTATAAACGAAAGAAAAAATGTAACGAAATTATCCGTGTCACGAAATTAGCCGAGTTTGTCCTATATTTTAACTGCGAAATATGGACTTACAGCAATATAATATAATACAAACATAATAATAACAATAACAACCGCTGTTGTTCGTTCAATACAATTTATTATCTGATTTAATTTATAAAACTATAATTTGTAGGAGTGACACAGTAATTATGTACGCCATTAAACCTGACATACAATTCTGTGGAATCGGATTATAATAAATTACACTGGTCAACATGATTTTTGTCTCATGAGTACCAATAGTTGTACTTAATGCAGTTTTTTATCACGTTTTCAAATATGTATTCGGAATTTCTGCATCACTCACAGTTTTTTTATTTCAATTTCAATTAATGAATTTAAATAATTATTTTTTAATAAACTTTTTTTCGTCTATTTGTCCAAATGAGCTAACTCAGGAGATTTCAGCTATGGAAAAGAGATATCAAGGCAAATGGGATCCTAATATGCTGGCTGATTATTGTTGGACCATCAAGAGGGATGCTCCACGGGCGAAATATAGCAGAAAATCGCCATTTCTTACTTTCTAGGTGAGTCCGAACGTTCGAATATTGTGTAGTTACGAATGTTGAAAATATTAAAGTGTTTGCAATTATAAATTCCTGTCTCTCGGAAACCTTGTGTGATGGAGAAAATCCGATACCATATTTAAATTCAGGAGGAAAAATACTATCAGAATTATCATATTTTTCTTTCTGAGAGAAAAAAAAGTTTCTTTTTTGTTGCTCAGTGTAACAGATCCTCGCTACTGATATCATGTAGGCCTAGTAACTTTAATTCCTAAGTCTCGTAGAGTCCGATGGATAGGACACGTGGCACGAATGGGGAATGAAAGAGGGGCATGGAAACTGGAAAAACCAGAAGGAAAACGCCCACGATGTAGTTCAGGTGTTATGTGGGAGAATAACTTCAATCATGGAGGTAAAATATACAGGATATATTTGGAAAACGTCAGCTGATGATAGGGATGTATGGAGAACATATATCAGCGCGACCATGGAGGTAAAATATACAGGAGATATTTGGAAAACGTCAGCTGATGATAGGGATGTATGGAGAACATATATCAGCGCGACCATGGAGGTAAAATATACAGGAGATATTTGGAAAACGTCAGCTGATGATAGGGATGTATGGAGAACATATATCAGCGCGACCATGGAGGTAAAATATACAGGAGATATTTGGAAAACGTCAGCTGATGATAGGGATGTATGGAGAACATATATCAGCGCGACCATGGAGGTAAAAATATATCAGGAGATATTTGGAAAACGTCAGCTGATGATAGGGATGTATTGGAGAACATATATCAGCGTCGACCATGGAGGTAAAATATACAGGAGATTTTGGAAAACGTCAGCTGATGATAGGGATGTATGGAGAACATATATCAGCGCGACCATGGAGGTAAAAATTACAGAGTGATATATTGGAAAACGTCAGCTGATGATAGGGATGTATGGAGAACATATATCAGCGCGACCATGGAGGTAAAATATACAGGAAGATATTTGGAAAACGTCAGGTGATGATAGGGATGTATGGAGAACATATATCAGCGCGACCATGGAGGTAAAATATACAGTGAGATATTTGGAAAACGTCAGCTGATGATAGGGATGTATGGAGAAACATATATCAGCGCGACATGGAGGTAAAATATACAGGAGATATTTGGAAAACGTCAGCTGATGATAGGGATGTATGGAGAACATATATCAGCGCGACCATGGAGGTAAATATACAGGAGATATTTGGAAAACGTCAGATGATGATAGGGATTTATGGAGAACATATATTCACGCGCGACCATGGAGGTAAAATATACAGGAGATATTTGGAAAAACGTCAGCTGATGATAGGGATGTATGAAGAACCATATATCAGCGCGACCATGGAGGTAAAATATACAGGAGATATTTGGGAAAACGTCAGCTGATGATAGGGATGTATGGAGAACATATATCAGCGCGACCATGGAGGTAAAATATACAGGAGATATTTGGAAAACGTCAGCTGATGATAGGGATGTATGGAGAACATATATCAGCGCGACCATGGAGGTAAAATATACAGGAGATATTTGGAAAACGTCAGCTGATGATAGGGATGTATGAAAGAACATATATCAGCGCGACCATGGAGGTAAAATATACAGGAGATATTTGGAAAACGTCAGCTGATGATAGGGATGTATGGAGAACATATATCAGCGCGACCATGGAGGTAAAATATACAGGAGATATTTGGAAAACGTCAGCTGATGATAGGGATGTATGGAGAACATATATCAGCGCGACCATGGAGGTAAAATATACAGGAGATATTTGGAAAACGTCAGCTGATGATAGGGATGTATGAAGAACATATATCAGCGCGACCATGGAGGTAAAATATACAGGAGATATTTGGAAAACGTCAGCTGATGATAGGGATGTATGGAGAACATATATCAGCGCGACCATGGAGGTAAAATATACAGGAGATATTTGGAAAACGTCAGCTGATGATAGGGATGTATGGAGAACATATATCAGCGCGACCAGGGAGGTAAAATATACAGGAGATATTTGGAAAACGTCAGCTGATGATAGGGATGTATGGAGAACATATATCAGCGCGACCATGGAGGTAAAATATACAGGAGATATTTTGAAAACGTCAGCTGATGATAGCGATGCATGGAGAACATATATCAGCGCGACCATGGAGGTAAAATATACAGGAGATATTTGGAAAACGTCAGCTGATGATAGGGATGTATGGAGAACATATATCAGCGCGACCACGAACTTGCGGGTTCGATATTGCCAGTGAGTGAGTGAGTGAGTGAGTTAGTTCATGAGTTATATATTAACACTTACATCTATGTATATATACTTACTCCCTACGTCAGACGTGGGGACATGGGTTTAATAAGCAAGCTAATTTTAATTACGCTTATTTACCTACAGATGTCAACGAATGGCATGTGGTTAGCACATTTCATTCAGCAAGTGGCTGGAAGAGAAGAATTGTGGTGTAAGTGAAAAAAGTATGGTTGCTTATTTCGCGCTTAGGAGTGAAGCATTAAAGTCTCCAGCGAGTTTGTGGACAGAATATTCAATGCTGATGACGATTGTAAATTTAAAATAAGGTATCAATATTACAGATTTTATATAATTGTAGGCTTTCACGGCCGGCATCTTGATCCATATTTGGTTCGTCTTCCGGGCTTATAGGCATTTCCGAATAGAAAGAAACACATCCTTCCCGTAGAGGTTGCTTATATATAATTGTAGGCTTTCACGGCCGGCATCTTCATTCATATTTGGTTCGTCTTCCGGGCTTATAGGCAAAAAAGAAGAAACCATGAAGATAAACAAAATTTGGATCCCAGCACTGCATAACACGACAACGAAGCCTATGACTTCTGCAAACTGCAGTACGGCGCATAACTCGGTCCGCGCAGAAAACCCCCCTTCCACCCGGGGTTTAGCTATAAACAGAGAGAGACAGTTTCCAACGACCAGCCAGTCTGCAGCCGACTGTTGAGGAGTTCACAGAGAGCACGCAGTATCTCCTGATGATGTCTACCGCAGCAGTAGACGAAACGTCGAGTATGAAGACAACCAGACCACGGCCTATAAGCCCGGAAGACGAACCAAATATGGATCATTACAGATTTTGTTACACTAGTTAGCTTCCTCAAAAAGAAGAATATTGGACGTAAAAAACTAAAAAGTATAAAAGTTTTCAGTAGAATTTTGTTAAGTTAATTTTAATATTGTTACAAACAAGTTCAGCTCATATAAATGCAGTGATTTATTCCGTATAATGTATATTAACACTACCTTTTGGATATATTTTTGTATATACATAAAGGAAAGTGGGGGGGGCACGCCGTAGCGTAGTGGTTAAGGCACTGAGCTATAAGCCGGAGGGTCGAGGGTTCAAGTCCCGTTGGGGTCAGGATTTTTAAACTGACCCAAACCCTCTGGCGGCACTATGGCCCTGGGGTCGACTCAGCCTCTAACTGAAATGAGTACCAGACGCTTGTTCTGGGGTAAAGGCGGCCGTCACGCAGGGCTGACAACCCGGCTGACATAAAGTGCCGATTGTCTAGAAAAAGTGGGAGCCTTAACCTCCTACTACCCCAAGGGCCTCCTGAGGCCTGTAGTGGGATCACTTTACTTTACTATAAAGGAAAGTGGTTGTACTTTCTGCACGTGGTTTGTAATATGTAATATTAACGTATATTTATTTAGGTTGGCAACCCCGAAATGTAGGAAGTTGAACTTTCAATCATGGTCGCCATTGCTGTAAGTACGATAAAACGCACTATTACGATGCAAAGTTGGGAAGTGGTTTTACAGAATCGTGGAAAAATCGCTTCCGAGGTTCTGTAAAACACTTCACAAACGTGCGGTGTACATTATTTTTTGCGCGATGTTTTTTCAAAATAATAAATAATAGTAAACCGATAGAACAAGTAACACACTTTAATTATTTAGGCAATAATATATCACAGTTTCATAATCAAAAAGATGTGGAAACAAATTTAGAAAAATATAACAGATTAAATGGTATAATTAGGAGACATTTTGGAAAACAAATGAGGAAAGAAATCCAATTGAGATTTCATAATGCCATAGCCAAACCTGCTCTACTATACGGAAGTGAATGCTGGACACTTCGAGCAAAAGATAAATCCCGCATTAATAGTTCACAAATGAGATTCCTCCGATCACTAACTGGAGTAACATTAAGGGATAGAATGAAAAGTGATGAGATAAGGATGCAGTGGAATAGTAGGGAAATGGTTGACATATACAAAATTATCAGATTAAATGGTTCCAACACGTCCAGAGAATGTCAAATTCCCGTTTACCAAAGATGATTTACCACCTCAACCCTAAAGGCAAAAGAGACCTCGGAAGACCCTTCAACCGATGGAAAGATCAGTTTTTGTAGTCGCAGAACGGGCATCATCACCCAATACTGCATTCGGAAGAAGAAGAAGAAGTAAACTAATTACATATTTGTTGGAAATATTTGCGTTCATTATAAACAATTGACTAACGTTAACAGTGTGGGCAATGTTTATTAGTTGAAACAACAGGAGGCCTTGAGAACAATTATTGATAACATGGCCGCAAGTACATATTTATTGTTTTATATTGTTTCAAATAAAAGTTCAGTTCATTTAAAATGCAGTGATTTGTTTGGTATAATGTATATTAACACTACCTTTTGGATATTTTCTGTATATACATTGTACGTAGTATACATAGAGGGCAGTAGTTTTACTTCCCGCACGTGCGTGTAAATGTAATATTACAGTATAGTTATTTATGTTGGCAACCCCAAAATGTAGGAAATTGAACTTACAATAATGATCGCCATTGCTGGTAAGTATAACAAAACTCACTATGGCGCAAAAATGTAATTTAATTTAATTGTATTCATATTTCAGCTACATTTTATTAAAATTGCTGAAATTATTGTATAACGAACGCGGAAATGATTTACGTTACTGCGTCATTGTCATTAGTGAGGGGTCTGATCTTTTTTTATAATCCGATTTCACAGAATTACATATCAGGTTTAATGGATGGATTTAATGGCGTGCATGATTATTAGAATACAAATAATAGCTTTTGGAATGAAATCAAATACTATTTCATTTGTGTGTCATATTATTAAAAAAACAAAATGCTGTAGTGGATAACAGAGGTGTTAAAACAGATAGAATATATTTAATTTAATTCGATAAATGTTCACACGGGAGGAAACAGGACTCCTTATAAGCGAATAGGAGTTACAATCTAGTCGTGTGCAGCGAGCAAACGAACTCTCCAGACTTGCTTTCTGGATAAATCAGTTTCCAGAAACATCTATTCCAATCTCATGAAATTATATTCAAGAGAATTCGATCCTGATGACTACAATGTTCCTACCTCATATATAATACTAACAACAATAATAATAGTAGTAATAATAATAATAATAATAATAGTTTTATTTTACCTGGCAGAGTTAAGGCCTTAAGGCCTTGTCTGCCACCCAACCAGGGTTTAAAAAAATTACAAAAACATTGTCTTACATCTAAATTACAATAAACATAAACGATTACATGCTATAAATACAATACAATTAATAATCAATTGAGTTGGTGTTTACTTGATGAAAATCTATATTTATTAATTAAATAAAAATAAAACGTAGTTTTATTTGATTTTCATATTTATTACATAATTCAGTGACAGCTGTTCCGGTACACTGTAACTTCTTCAGTGATAATCAAATAAAACTACGTTTTATTTTTATTTAATTAATAAATACAATTAATATTTATAATGTATTTTTATTTGCTCTAAATTTAACGAGTTTAATGTATATTACGTACAAGATATATATAAAAAAGCGAGAAAAAAGTATTAATTACATAGTATAAATTTAAGTAAATAGAGAAAAATTAATTATTAGACAACAGGTAACTGTACAAGCGTGACTTAAAAGTGCCAAGTGTGCGGCAACCCCTGATATCTTGAGGAAGGGAATTCCAGGAGCGGCAGAGGTAAGAGGGCCTACCGGGCAGTTAAGACAGAGTTTTGAACCAGTAAAGCGATCTGAAGAGCGAAGACAAGAAATTGTTGTAAGTGAAACCGTCAGCGAGTGTAAAGAACTGAGAAATGAAATAAATTTTGAAGAGAGTTATCAAATTATTTACGTAAAATCAGTGAAATTGTGTGAAATAAATTATTATTATTAAATTATGTATTGCTCCGGGTTTCTCACTGATTCCAGCTATATCATGTAGATGGCAGCAAATTATATTTCACATTTCATTGAAAAGAGTAATCTGGTCAAAATATTCTTTTCTTTCAACGATTCAATTACTTTCATGTCAAAAGCAAATTGTAACACATTGAATCTCTTTATTTCTTTCAACGTTTTTCATTTGAAATTGATTAGAGAAAACGGAAATGTGAACATTTTTATATTTCATTCTAAGCTATTTTCTGAATTCTATACGAGCAGGATATATCAGCAGCTTGAATTTAAACAGAGATCGACTGAAACAAAGGAATATCGCAATTTTTCAAGTACAAAGAACACATTTGTATCTGAATTTATCTAAACGAGGAAAAATTGTTTTTAACAATTTTTGTTTCTGAGAAATCACAAAAGGAAAAGTAGTCCTGTACCAGGAATGATAAATTTACTGCTGTAATGATTTGTTCTATACAGAATCAACTTCTAAGATGAAGATATTGTCATTAAGTTTAACACTAGAATAAATAGTACATTACGATGCGAGGTTGGGAAGTGGTTTTCACAGAAGCGAGGAAATGTTTAAAAACCGAGCGATAGTGAGGTTTTTAATTTCCGAGATTCTGTAAAACACTTCAGAAACGTGCGTTGTACATTATTGTTTGCGCGATGGTGTTTTCAAAATAATTATTATTAATAATTATTAATAATGGACAGATTCCGTTTTATAGCAAATAAATACACGTAAAATTACTGTTATTTTGCCGGGACCAATACATTTGTTCACATTGGACAGATTTCCGCATTATTCACGTTCCGCATTATGCAAGTTTTACTAATTATCTTATTGATCAAATCTTCATTTAGTATTTAATATTAGAGTTAATTGTGATTGTTATATTCTGATGTAACATATGTTTGTCCTGTTGAGTTGAAGAGAAAGCCACATGGTCTTAATTCCTTACTTACTTACTTAATTACTTACTCACTGGCACTATCGAACCCGTAGGTTCATGGCCGCGCGGACATCAGCTCTCCATACATCCCTATCCTGAGCTAATGTTTCCCAAAGCCTTAATTCCACCAGGCTAAATAAATAAATAATCAAAGAAACCAAGATAAAAATGTATAATGTTATGGCGGTTCCCACAATATTGTATGGATGTGAAACTTGGGTTCCAGTGAAAAAACAGAAGGAGAGGATACAGACGGCGGAGATGAGGTTCCTAAGACAAGTAAAAGGATGTACAAGACTTGATAGAATAAGAAATGAGGATATAAGAGAAGAATTGAAAGTACAGCCTTTATTGGATAAAGTCACGAATTACAGACAGAAATGGATTGATCACATGGATGGAATGGGTAAGGAGAGATATCCATTGTTAGCAAGAAATTATCAAGCAAGAGGAAGACGTAATGTTGGAAGACCTAGAAGACGTTGGGCTGATGCATTATGAAGTCGGAACGGGCAATTGCCTAATCCCTGGAGTGATGATGATGATGATAAATAATCACCACCCCCACGTGTCATGCAGTGATCGAGACACGAACGCGGGTCCGAGATGTCAATGGAGAGTGTCACTTGCCTCGCCTGCTACTACTGCTGCTGATAAACTTGTTGTCCCGAAGCACCAAATAATACAACATTTATGAGTTAATCACAGAGTTGTAAACTAAGGCAATTAGCCGCCAGTTATTGAATTTTATCGTGAACAGATGAGCAACGTTACGACGCCAGCAAGTGTTAATACATCAAACTTTTATAGACTTGTAAAATTACACAAGAAAATTAAACACAAATTTAATAAACACCTTTCATCATCAAACTTAATTACTAAACATAAATAAGACATTCCCCCATTGTTCTTAATCATAAAATATACCTCTACATCCGTACTTTGAGAAGTTACCTTCTTACAACAATATTAACCTTTACACTGCTACGAACGGGTATATCCGTTAGGAAAGAAAATGCTTGCTGTGCTATGGGTGTGTATATCCATTCTCAACTCCAAACGCCTGCTAGTTATATAATACGTATTGCATTGCTTTCAAACTAAGCAGGCATATACTGCCATCTCTTAGGAACCTAAATAAACTTTTTCCATATTTCTCCCTGCATTGAGCAAGGAGGGTTTTAAAGGCTGGAAATATCTCAGCAGTGAAAAGATTAACATGTCATATGATAATAGTCTGCTAGCAACGTCTCTCCATAGCACTTCTTCTTAATCTACTTCTTTCACAGTAGCTTCTGCCCGCTCCTGTAATTCCCTCCCTCAATGTATCAGGGGTTTTCGCAATCTTCACACTTTTAACCACGCTTATACCATTTCCTCTTCTTCTTCTTCTTCTTCTTCTTCACTTCACGGGCTAGGGAAAAATTGCCTGTTCCACCTCACAATTGTTCTGTCCATCTTTTCACTGGCTTCCTACATTCCTTGAACCTCTTGGCTTGTAGTTGAACGCTGCTCTTGGTAATCTTGTTACATTCATTCTTTCCACGTGTGTACACCATTTCTCTCTATATTCTCTGATTTTCTCATTCAATGGATATATATTTAACTATGTTCTTATATCTTCATTCTATATCCGATCCAATCTTGTGCAGCCTTTTGTTCTTCTAAGGAAGTTAATTTCTGCGCTTTGTATTCTACATGGTTTCATGGTCTCCTCGAACGGTGAGACCATTTCTTGTTAAATTCTTGTTAAACAATGTTTTCTCCAGAACTAAATTTATTCTATGTCATTTATAGTAAATTGATTTTCTCATTTTTCTAGTTTGCATAGTGCAGTTCTGGATTCGTTAGCTGCTTTGTGGGGTCCATGTTGTACGGTGCGGTAAGAGGGGAGAGCGAGTTGCAGGTACTGCCGTAAACTATCCTCAGTTTTGAAAACATAATAGTTGCTTCACGTTCAAATTTTGTATCTAGTAGTTCTGTGTTAGTGAATAGTTCTGTGTCTAATAAGTTTGAAGTGTTCATTATAGAATAGCGTTGTTTTTATAACAACTTATTTTATTACGTTTATTATTATTATTATTATTATTATTATTATTATTATTATTATTATTATTATTATTATTATTATTATTATTATTATTATTGGATACAGAAATGTATGTTTTAACCCTTAAATTCGTAATGTATCCTTTTGGATACATCAGTTGCTTTAGTTAATTTAATATTTTAAATAAATCAGAAGAAAACGAACAAAAATATACCACTTAAATGTGTGTATAATTATACAATATACCTAATAATAACAGTTACACAAGATTCCGTTTTCACTGCGGTCCGCTACATTCAAATAACTAACAGAAGATATTTGGGTTTTGGCAATTTAAGGGTTAAGATGATCAACTGGAAAATCTAGAATGGATAGAATACGAAATAAAGAAATAAGGGAAATTATGGGTGTACAAGAGGAGCCAGACATCACAGACATTATAGAAAATATTACAGTGGTATGGTCATGTCAAAAGAATGCCAGAGCAAACATTACCTAAAATTGTAATGGAATCGATCCCAATAGAAAGGAGGAAGAGAGGAAGACCGAAGAAAAATTGGATAGAAGAGATACAAGCAGCTATGAATATCAGAGGAATGGAGGAAAATCAATGGATGGACAGAGAAGAATGGCGTTTGGTTTCCGGAAGACGGAGGCAGCTGCTATGATACCTGATAATTATTATTATTATTATTATTATTATTATTATTATTAAGAAAATGTTTTTTGCATGGCTACTAGTTCCCTCCCCCACTCGGCAATGCTCCCTCCGGCCACGCATCCTTGGCTTCACAAGACGGCTACAGTTTCCAGAATTAGACTGTACATTTTATATTTCATTCGTCAAATATAGAGTAAATCAAAATAAATCAAAATATATTGTAAATATCAATTTTATTGTAGATATACTACGAAATAATTTTGTTTATTGTAGCCGTAGCCGGTGGTTAAGGCAGGAAGCCTTGACGCAGAGCTACAGGACTTGCACTGGTTCGAGCCTCCATGGGAGAAGACATTTTCTCATGGTATTTCGGCCAGTATGGGACCGGTGTCCACCCAGCATCGTGATGCATTTAGGTAGCTACAATAAATACCTCCTACTCCAGGTTGAGAAAACCAGCTATAACGGCTGGGGGACTGGACATGCTGACCACAAGTCACCCCTACTCTAGCTAGATGATCATCTACCTCTGTGATTGACACATGTGAATGTGAGGCCAGCAGCCGGCTGGTAGGCTAAAGGTCTTCTAGGCCTCTCGTGCCATGGAATTATTATTGCTGTTATTATTATTATTATTATTATTATTATTATTATTATTATTATTATTATTATTATTATAGTCGGCCGCGGTGGACTAGTGGTTATGCTCCTTGCCTCTGGTCCCGAGAGTCGCGAGTTCAAACCCGGCCGGGGTCGAAGGATTTTTTAGGACGGAAAAATCCAAGGAGCAAGTCCTCCGGGAGGGACTTTAAGCCGTGGGTCCCTTGTCTTAAGATTTTCAGACCCGTAAAAATCCTTAAACCTGAATGAAAAGACTAAGCAAAATTTACCGAATTTTCCCGTCCCAGTACTACCTTAGTTTCCTAGATGTCAGTATGAGGCGGAACGCTGACCTCGGACCACTCAAAATGACATCTATACGAAAACAAGTGTAACTAAATTAGTTTGGTTCAAATTCTTCCCTGTAGGGGCAGAGCGCCTAAATCTCTGTAAATGGAAAACATAGGCTTACAATACAATACAATTATTATTACAAACTCACGTTGGGTTAAGGTGCTTCCTTGTATGATTTGCTTCACCAAGGCAATTCATTTACGCCTATTTACCTACAGATGTAAGCTAGCGAGAGTGATTAGCCGCCTCAATAGAAGCGTAATTAGTATGCCCGGCTAATTATGCATTACAGAGACACTTGTGATCCTAGCTTCTCTCCAAAAACATTAAACTGAAAATATATAAAACTGTTATTCTCCCAGTTAATTATATGGGTGCGAAACATGGACTCTCACTTTAAGGGAGAAGAGAATTTTACGAGTATTTAAGAATAAAGTTCTTAGGAAAAATTTTGGACCTAAGATAGATGAAGAGACAGGTGAATGGAGAAGACTACTTAACAGTGAGCTACTGGATCTTTATAGGAAACCAGATGTAATAAGAATAGTTATGTATCCTAGACTGCCATGGGCAGGACATATGGCACAAATAGGGAATGATAGATGGGTGTGGAAGATTCCTGTAGGAAAACCAGAGGGAAAACGCCTGGTTGGTAGACCAAGAATGAGGTGGTAGAGTAACATTTACCATGATTTGACGAAAATATATTATACAGGGGATGGCTGGAAAACATAATGCTTGAGGATACCGATGTATGGAGAGCTTATGTTCGCACGGCCACAAACCTACTTGTTTCATAGTGTCTGTAAGTGTGTTAATTATATTGATGAGTGATAAGTTAATATCTTGAAACATTAAAATATAAAAGTAAATATCGTATGGTCAAAGGGGATAAGCCAGGCGAAAAAAGTACCTTGGTCGAAAGAGTGACGATCTTTCACCATAAAAATACAACCGTCAAGAAATGCGGACATGGGTTCAACTGGGGTACATTTTCCGGTGTTATAGTATCCTGCTGGAGTTCAGAATTCCTTAAAAGTTAGTTAGATTTATACGAATATGTCTACATGGCACAAAGAGTAGGCTTGCGTGTAGGAAAACAGTTGGTTACTTTGAAATTCACAATGCGTTGAAGCAAGGAGATGCACTATCTCCTCTACTATTTAATTTTGTACGAGAGGATGCCATTAAATCTTTAGAGAATGAGGAAGGCTTATAACTGAATGGTATTAATAACCTGTTAGTTTATGCTGATGATGTAGTACTACTGGCCGATAGCGAGGAGATACTAAAGGCCAACACACACACTATTGAGTAACACTAAGAAATTGGGACTGGAAGTAAATATCAATAAAACTAAGTATATGGTCACACGTAGAAATCCATTATATAATGGAAACGGACAGCCAATTTCAAATGAGGGAAATTTTGAGGAGGTGGCAGAATTCAAATATCTAGGAACAATAATCACAAATAGGAATGAGATGCACAAAGAAATTAAACATAGGCTCAATTCTGGAAATGCGTGCTATTATGCATTGCAGAGACTCTTGATGTCCCAACTCCTTTCAAAAAACGTTAAAGTGAAAACATATAAAACTATTATTCTACCAGTTATATTATTTGCAAGCGAACATGGACTCTTACTTTAAGGGAGGAAAGGAGATTACAAGTATTTTAGAACAAAGTCCTTAGAAACATTTTCGGACCAAAGAGAGATGAACAGACAGGTGAATGGAGAAGACTACATAACTGTGAACTACATGATATTTTTAGGAAGCCAGATATAATAAGAACAGTTAAGTCTCGTAGACTGCGATGGGCAGGACATGTGGCACTACAGGAGAATGAAAGACGTGCATGGAAGCTTGTTGTAGGAAAATCAGATGGAAAACGCCCAGTTGGTACAGGTGAATGGAGAAGACTGCATAACAGCTAATTACATGGTATTTATAGGAAGCCAGATATAATGAGAACAGTTAAGTCTCGTAGACTACGATGGGCAGGACATGTGGCACGAATGGGGAATGAAAGACGTGCATTGAAGCTTCTTGTACGAAAATTAGAGGGAAAAGGCCCAGTTGGTACCTACAATGAGGTGGGAGAATAACATTTACCATGATTTGAAGGAAGGTGATTATACAGAGATTGATTTGAAAACATCAGCTCAGGATAGGGATGTATATCCGCACGGCCATTAACATATGGGACCATAATAACAGTGAGTTGGTTATATTGATCAGTGATAAGTTAATATCTTGAACATTAACATACAAAGTAAATATCGTTTAATTGAATCATTGCCTCAGTTTTAATGAAGTCAATTCATGTGAAGATATCTTTAAAGCTATGTTGGAAATTCCAAGAGAGTAATAAAGGGTAACGCGTCAAAAACCACAGCGAATGTATCTCACTTTACTGAAGGGAAAGTTGGCTAAACTAACTTAACCACACGAGAAAAAAGTTTAACGCTTTACGTAATTAATCTCGGCTACAGAATGTTTTATTAATGGACTTCTTGGCATTTTTAACGAAATCATAAGCCCCATTAAACATCTTGAACTCTCGGAATAAAATGTCAATATTACAGCTCAAGCTTTACAATATTAAAGCTCTGCTAATAAAAGCTTCTCTAATATTTATTTAATCTAAACCATAAATTAAAATTTTAAAATACATTTTCTTTATTTCACTTTTGGTATCAAATGTCACAGATATAAGACGTCAGGCTATGGTTTGGAAGACATAACTAATCTTATATATAAGAATCAATGTTTGTTTGTTTGTTCGTATTCAATGCGTTGATCCGATTTTGATGAGGGTTTCTTGCAAAATGTTCAGAAGATTCCCGGGATGAACATAGGCTATAATAGAGTTGTGATATTCAACCCCTTCACCTCCAAAAACCACCCTTTGTAGTGAAAAATGTGAAATGAAGCCCCTATTTTGACGCTTAAATGGCTTACGCTGCCTAAACCATAACAAATACACAAAATTAATGTACACAGAATAGAATATCTCATAAAACTCTACAAAAAAGTCCGCGACAGCATATGTTTATCTCTTACGGATAACTCACAATAACCATTTTTGTCTTTCATTGATGCCAAGAAGATCGGGACAAGTACGTAGATTCCTGTGCAAGCATAGCAGCACATGGTGGGTATTCTTTTACGGATAACTCACAATAACGAATTTTGTCTTTTAGCTCATTTATGCCAAGAAGATCGAAATAGTAGATTCCTGGGCAACACCGGGTAATCAGCACGGGGAATCTTAAAATAATTACGATATACATTTATAATTATTTTTCATTTTACTTATTCAACTAATCAGAAGAAGTACATAAATTTTCGTCTTTCAGCTCATGTGTGCCAAGAAGATCGGGATGAGTAGATTCCCGGACAACGCCGAGTAAAGAGCACGGGGTGTCTGAAAATAATTATGATATAAATGTTTGCTTTTATTTATTTAACTAAACATAAAACACATTAATTTTCGTATTTCAGCTCATTTATGTCAAGAAGATCGGGATAAGTAGATTCCCGGACAACGCCGGGTAATCAGCATGGGGTATCTAAAAAATATAAATTTATAATTATTTTTTCTTTCACTCATTCAACTAAGCATAAAAGCATATTAATTTTAATTTATTTAGGCGTAGCAGCGCACGCCGGGTATTAGCTAGTGAATTATAAAAAAATAATACATATTCTGACGCCTTTCAATTTCTCGGGCGACAGGTCTCGAATCGTATGACTGGGCAAGTGGTATAATCAGTGGCAAAATCTAGAGGTAGACCTGCTTTAAATAGGAGATGAAGTTAATGGGTCCCGCGCCGTAGCCGAGCGGTTAAGGTAGGAAGCCTTGGCGCAGAGCTACGGGACTTGCGCTGGTTCGAGTCTCCATGGGGGAAGAAATTTTCTCATGGTATTTCGGCCAGTATGGGACCGGTGCCTACCCAGCATCGTGAGGCAATTGGGTAGCTACAATAAGTAGCGGCTCCAGGTTGAGGAACCAGCTATAACGGCTGGGGGACTCGACATGCTAATCACATGTCAACGCTACACTGGCTGTTGATCATCTACCTCTGTGATTGACACATGTGGATGTGAAGGGCCAGCAGCCGGCTGGTAAAAAGGCAACCGCTGAAAAGTGGAAAGACCCTCAATCGGAAGTTAATGGTGGCTGATAATAGGAGATGGAATGTGATAGCAGGGTGGGTGTAAAAACGCCCAAGCATATCCAAGAGTTTTGACAAAATATTAAAATAAATGGCAATAAATGTTATTTTGAACATTGTTAGACCAGGACGGCACTCAAGCTTAGAAGAGGATAATAGAAATCACGACAACTAAATCCCCACGGACTGTACCACTAACGTCAATTAAAAACTACTGTCATAGCTGGATTTATTTACCTGAAGCCACAACTTATCATAGCCATTCAAATTCCTCACAATGCGAAATAATATAATTTCGCAGAGGTCAGATGAAATATTACAATTTAAATTCTGGGTGAAAGTTAAAGAGAAAGAGACAGAAAAAAAGCTTTCCGCTGTATGAATGAGTTACTTGAGAAGATATGGAGGAAAAATGAGGCTTCTGAAAAGCAGGAGAGAAAAGAAACATGAATTATTAATAACGAGACTTTGCACTATGTGCAACTCTTCTGTATAATGCATGCTACAAGCCAAATATTTAACGAACCCACGGGCACTGTTTCTTCACCGAGCTGCTCCTGAGAATTACCACGTGCTACTGCATCTCCTTCTCATGTACAGTGTGTTACGTCATCTACTCGGCAAACAATTTCTCCAACAAAAGAATTAACATTTTCAATGTTTTTGTATTTTATAGGCCTAAGTTACATGACATGTTGATTTCTTCACTCTCTAAACCACTTAAGATCTCAGTGATCGGTTTACAAATGATGTTACATAACGGTGTTTCATGCTCATATTAGCAGTTTCCGAAGGAAGCTATTGAGGTTCTTCCCATGAAATTTTTATTTCACATTTTTTTACAAATCTTAATCGCTCCTACTTAATAGACACAAAAATAACAATAAAACTTATAACTATTGTCACGAGTGATTTCCAATTTATCTAGAGAATTTACAAATCAAGAGTGGCATTTGTTAGGACTATTTAACGAATAAAATTAAGCGTTTACTCACAAATCATTATTTAAATATAGTTATTTTCAAATATTTTATATATTTAATGAAAACAGCGATGTTTGAAAACAAATAAGGAACGATTGGTATGCTTCATCTGCTTCTTTTGTTCATCACTGCAACCTGATCGTATTATTTACTGCCAAAGGAACGCAATATTGTAAGAATGCACCCTAGTGGAGAAATTTATAACCAACGTTATAGGTATTAATTAATTTGATGTCCTATATGTAAATATGTCAATTATATATTTTCTGCAACGTCATTTCCAGGAAAATAATTCGTTTAAGAAAGTGCAAACAGTGTTTTTTTTTTGTGGTATAATCAATTCTTACAAATGTTTTCATATTACCTATCGCATGCGCCTTCTGCTGACATTCATGCACTATATATACAATTGGTAGCCGTATTTACTGGAGGGTCTGCCACTGCAAAATAATGCTATGACTTATTCAGAATGCTAAAAAGGAGGTGCTTTCTTTATTATGATAAACTTTAGTTGTATATTCTAGACGAAACACGACTGTGATTCGTTGTAAATAAAAAAAATAATTGAAATGTGATTGGTCATTGCCTCCCATTTGCGACATGATTTAAATAGTCATAAGTAATGCCACGAGTGACTTCCAAATGATCGATAAATTGACGACTCACGAAGTGAGAATTTGGCAGCGATATAGTGAACAGAGCTAGAGAGAGTTGCAGAGAGTGGACACATCAGAGACTGTGAAATAATTCTAGGTTTATCTAATCCAGCAGAATAATCGTTGAAATAAATTGTGTGATCTTCTTCTTTTACATTTCACGGGCTAGGCAAAATGCCTGTTCCGCCTCACAGTTGTTCTCTCCATCTTTTCACTGGCCTTCCTACATTCCTTGAACCTCTTGTCTTGTAGTTAAATGCTGCTGTTGGTAATCTTGGTTATGTTCATTCTTTCTACACATCTGAACCATTTTTCTCTATATTATTTGATTTTATCATTTAATGGATACATATTTAACTCTGTTCTTATATCTTCGTTCTTTAACCGATGCATTCTTGTGAAGAATGTTGTTCTTCTAAGGAAGTTCATTTCTACGCTTTGTATTCTACTTTGCAATTTTTTGGTTATTACTCAAGTTTCGCTCCCATAACGTAATGCAGGAACTGCCAATGTTTTATAAAACTTCAAACTAGTATCTCTTCTTGTTTTGTTCTTTAATGTTCTATGTATAGTTCCGCATATCATTTGAAATCTTGACGGTTTCGCATTTACGTCTCTTTCGGTTTTTTGTGTTTGTAGTAAAATTACAACCCAAATAATTAAAATTTGATTTTTGACCACTCTGTGGGTGATCTTTAACTGACTATTTAACTCATGCCCCAAAGCCTTAAGCTATAATCAACACCTAAAGGAATCCCAAACACCATTTTACACCCATGGTTATGGCCTACCACCAATATTTAAGACCACCATGAAAGGCCTCCCGCCCTCCATCACACTAGAAAATATATATGAAGAAATAGTGCATCGAAAACTGCCCCTAATTGAAGTACGCAGCCTTGAAAGACACCACCGAGAAAACGGCGAGCTGAAAACAATAGAACTACCAGTCTACGTCCTCACGTTTCATAAAACGAAGGACCTTAAAACCAGATTATCAGAAGATCTCGACGAACTATTTGGCATCAAAGTTCGCCTAGAATCCTACAGAAAACCGACAGGAGGGACACAATGCTTTAACTGCCAGGGATTTGGACACATAGCGAAGCACTGTTTCAGGGCGACGAGATGTGTGAGGTGTTCAGGAGAGTACAGGGTGACAGACTGTGATCAAACGACACCTAAATGTACCAACTGCAACATGGAACATGCGGCGAGCCATCGGCAATGCCCAGCGTTCCAACGATACCTACAGTCCAGACAACCTAGGCAACATCAGACCAGGCAGAAGAACACAATTAAGCCAAGCATCCCAACTGAACGCAGTCCAACTACACCTGAACCCATCCCCCCCCCAAGCATCCCATCTTCCCCAAATTCCTCTATCCAACAACTCCTAACCCTACTTACAACAATCCCAAATTCCTCCCTTCAAACAATCCTAACTCTAATAACTACAATCCTAAATAATCCTCAACTTCTCCAAGTTATACAAACTCTCTGTTCCATAAATTAAATTAACAAAAACTCAAACAAGTTGAATCGGGACACCTTTTCAACCCCCAACTACAAGACGACACAATAAAGATAAAAAATCAACAGAAGAATGGGTCAAAGCGCACCCAGGCGCTGGTACCATTTAAAAACAAATCAGATACTCTAGTGGAAGCTATAATCAACCGAGGAAGAAGAAAAATAAGTAATTCTCACAAGGGAAAATTTAGCCTCACGTGTTGTTGTACCCAGACAGGCAGGCATTTATAACTTTACTTGACTATTTAACTCATGCCCCAAATGGGAGTCAATGACCAAACACATTTCAGTGATTATTGATTTATAACCAATCACAGTCGTGTTTCGCCTAGAATTTTTACCAACTAAAGTTTATCATAATAAAGAAAGCACCTCCTTTTTAACATTCTGAATAGGTCATAGCATTATTTTGCAGCGACCAACACTGCGAGAAATACGGCTACCAGATTGTATATATAGTACATGATTGTCAACACAGCGCATGTGGGAGTTAATATAAAAACATTTGTAACAATTGACTATACCACCAAAAATAGAAACCACTGTTTGCACTTTATTAAATGTATTTTTTCCCAGGTAATAACATTCCAGAAAAATATTAATTGTCATATTTACATCATAGAGTAAATATACAGTTTGAGGTGTTTCATGTTTTCTCCACTAGAGTACATTCTTACAATATTGCGTTCTTTTGGCAATAAATAATATGATCTGGTTACAGTGATGAACAAAAGAAGCAAATGAAGCGTACCAACCGTTTATCATTTGTTTTCAAACATCGCCGTTAACATTAAATATATAAATATTTGAAAATAACTATATTTAAATAATGATTTGTGAGTAAACAGCTTAATTTTATTCGTTAAATAGTCCTAACAAATGCCACTCTTGATTTCCAAATTTTCATAAGTAATGCCACGAGTGATTTCTAAATTATCGATATATAAACGACTCACGAAGTGAGGAATGAATTTATCTAGAGAATTTGGAAATCAAGAGTGGCATTTGTTAGGACTATTTAACGAATAAAATTAAGCTGTTTACTCACAAATCATTATTTAACTATAGTTATTTTAAAATATTTATTTATTTAATGTAAACGGCGATGTTTGAAAACAAATCAGAAATGTGAGGTTATGTTCATTCACTGCTGCTTGATCACATTATTTATTGCCAAATAAGATCGCAATATTGTAAGAGTGCACCCAAGTGGAGAAATAATGAAACACATCAAACTATATATCATAATCAACATTACGGGTTATTCATTTATTTTTTTAGTAAACAACTCAGTAAAATCAAGGAATCTTTTCGTTATTTTGCTATATTCAATGTATTTGTTGGAGAAAAATAATGATTTGACCTGTTCAGAACATTACAAAGGAGGAGCTTTCTTTATCAAAAAAGCAGGAGCTGATAAAGAGAAATCGATAAAGAGCGAGGTGAAACACGACTGTCATTTGTTGTAAAACAACATTCATTGAAACGTGACTGGTCATTGACTAGCATTTGTGGCATGAGTTAAATAGTTTAGATAAATTTATTCCTCACTTTGTGAGTCGTGAATTTATCGATAATTTGGAAATCACTCGTGGCATTACTTATGAAAATTATTAAGTTTAAATTTTTTATTGTGTGTTGGAAAAATTGCGTCCGTATATTCTTAATATTACAGTGTGTAGTATTATACTGCAATTTTCCATTTTGTGTCGTTCTTGTAAATCATCATATGGTGAAATTAGAGACAGTGTGATATGAAGATAATAAAAATGGCTGTTCATTTGAATAATTCCGCATGTATTCCACGATATGTAGCCTATGTTACGATTCTGCGTACCAAGGACACAATCCCTTGACGATAATGTCAATTCCCTGCACAATGATGACATTAATACTTGATCAACCGACGAGAGCGGAATATCATGTATCCTCCGCAGTGGGACTGTGCGTACCAGACTATTTCTGGCATCAACCAAACTATATCAAATAATTCATCTGGTTTTCTGCTAAAACACATAATCCGTTATGGCTCTTTAAGTTATCTTCAGATTTAATTCAGGAGGTAGTGTTTCAGATCTAGGAGGTTTCAGGTTCAAATCCCAAGGTGCACAAACCTCACTGAGGACCACTTTCAGTTTTTCTCATGCGCGAATGTACACGTTACTTCTAAGTTGGAAAATCAATACCACGACAAACTCCATCAATGTGATATTTCTTAAAATTATTATAATTTTATAAAGCAACTACAAAAACTGAATTCCTACCACTATCAAATCCGCAGCTTTATGGCCGCGCGGACAAAACCCCTCCACACATCCCTATCCTGAGCTAATGTTTACCAGTCGACCCCTCTATAATCCACGTCCCTTAAATCATGTTAATGTTATTCTCTTGGTCTACCAACTGGGCGTTTTCCTTCCGGTTTTCCTACAAGAAGTTTCCATGCACGTCTTTCATACCCCATACGTGCCACATGTCCTACCCATTTCAGACTACGAGACTTAACAGTTCTTATTATATCTGGCTTCCTATAAAGATAATGTAGTTCATTGTTATGTAGTCTTTACCATTTACCTGTTTGGTCATTTCTCTTTGGTCCAAAAATTTTCCTAAGTACTTTATTCTCAATTGCTCGTAATGTCCTTTCCTCCCTTAAAGTAAGAGTCCATGTTTCGCATCCATATAATATAACTGGTAGAATATTATTATTATTAATATTATTATTATTAATATTATTATTATTATTATTATTATTATTGAACAAAAACTTATGTCGGTGGAAATGGATTTCTTGAGGAGTGCAGCACGATGTTCAAAATTAGACAAAATAAGAAATACTGTTATAAGAGGAATAAAAAATGAATATTGGTTATTCAATAGTAGATTATATACGGTATAAGCAATTAAATTGGTATGGGCACGTACGACGAATGCAAGAAGGAAGGTTACCCAGGAAAACATTGGAATGGTGTCCACCTGGAAGAAGAAAGAGAGGAAGATCTCGAAACTCGTGGATGCAGGAAATAAGAACTGGAATGAGAGCAAGAGGACTGGAGGACATGGATTGGATGGAGAGAGACGAGTGGAGAAGAAAAATAAAACTTTAGGCACAGAAAGATGTGTAAACATTAAAATTCTGTATATAAATATTGTCCACCGCCGTGGTCGCGAGGTAGCATGCTGCCTTGTCACGCAGCGGGCCCGGGTTCGATCCCCGGTCGGGGCAGTTTTTCTGGGCGAGATTTTTATCGGGGTTTTTCCTCACCTGTAAGACAAATGTCAGGAAAACTTTAAGGTCCCCGAAATCATATGGCCATCATCATCCTTACCATTATCATCATCAACATCATCCTTCACCGGTGTGGAAAGCAACGGGAAGCTACCACACCTACACAATTCCCTAGTAAAGCTGCAAGCATAGCATGAAAATGATATTATTGCAGTGAAGGACCTGCCTTCGGGCAGAATTACTATGGATGGATGGATATAAATATTATTATTATAATTATTGAAAATTACAAATATATCAAACCATAATTCAGAGCATTTTAACATATGGTTCTGAAGTATTGCAAATTCCTACCAGGGAAATGAAAAGAATTTTAAGTACAGAAATGGATGTTTTAACAAGATCAGCTGGAAAATCTAGAATGGATAGAATACAAAATAAAGAAATAAGGGACACTATGGGTGTACAAGAGGAGCCGGACATCATAGACATTATAGAAAATATTACAGTGGTATGGTCATGTCAAAAGAATGCCAGAGCAAAAATTGCCAAAAATTGTTATGGAATGGACCCCAATGGAAGGAGGAAGAGAGGAAGACCGAAGAAAACGTGGTTAGAAGGGGTACAAGCAGCTATGAATATCAGAGGAATGAAGGAAGATCAATGGATGGACAGAGAGGAATGGCGTTTGGTTTCCGGAAGACTGCGACAGCTGCCATGATACCGGATGATGATGATTATTAGTATTATTATTATTTATTATTATTATTATTATTATTATTATCTTCTTCTTCACTTCCTGGTTTAGGCAAGAGTTGCCTGTTCTGTCTTCACTAATAGATCTAAGACCATCTCTTCCGAGGACGTCCGACATCTCTTCTTCCTCTTGGAAAATAATGGAAGATTTTATTTGGTAATCTACTTTCTTCCATTCTTTCTACATGTTCTTTCCACTGTATCTTGTTCTTAAATATCTTTTCTTTTATGGAGTAGATCTGCAGTTCTTCACGGATATCCTCGTTTCTTATCTGGTCCATTCTAGTGCAGCCTTTTACTCTTCTTAAAAATTTCATCTCGGCTGCTTGGATTTTACTTTCTTGTTTGGTAGTGGTAATCCAAGATTCACTCCCATACAAAAGGACAGGGACAGCCATTGTTTATAACATTTTAATTTTGTTTGTTTATGAGCTTTAATATCAATGTGTCTATTATGTGTACCACAAATAGCTTGAAACTGATGAGTTTGTGTTCAATGTCTTTATCATACCCCTAGCTGATGTCACATCCTGAATATTGAAAGTGGGGATACGTGATAGTATTAGTAGGATGAGTATTATATTATTTTTAGTGGTTTAAATGTAGCCAGGATTACATAATGTAGCAGGAGGAGCAGCAGGAGACAGCAGGAGCAGCAGGAGGAGCAGGAGGAGCAGGAAGAGGAGGAGGAGGAGGAGGAGGAGGAGGAGGAGGAAGAGGAGGAGGAGCAGCAGGAGGAGCAGGAGCAGCAGGAGGAGCAGGTAGGAGCAGGAAGAGGAGGAGGAGCAGAGGAGCAGCAGGAAGGAGCAGCAGGAGCAGCAGGAGGAGCAAGAAGAGTAGGAGGGAGCAGGAGAGCAGGAGCAGGACGAGCAGCATGAGCAGCAGGAGTAGCAGAGGAGAAGTAAGAGGAGGAGCAGGATCATCAGTATGATCAGGAGATCAGTAGGATCATTAATATGATTATATCATTATTACATTATTATCATCAGGATCATAATTATCATCATTATTATCATTAATATTATTATAATTATTATAATTTTTATCATTATTATCATCATCATCATGATCATCATTATTATCATTAATATTATTATTATCATTATTATTATCATTATCGTCATTATCATCATTACTATTATTATTATCATTATTATTATTATTATTATTATTATTATTATTATTATTATTATTATTTAACTGTTATGTCACATCTGCATTACAAGTGGGATGGAAGGCTGTGAGGCGCTATGAATAAAATGCTGTGTTTTTCACTCGGATTGCACGCGATGTTTCATAACCATTCCTACTAATGGAACAGTGGATGGAGGTGTGCTAATGGTGTGCAGGATTAGTCTCCTGTCTATTTTAATCCTTTCAACTCCACCTGCGTTTCTTGAAAGCCACATCCATATTTTGTACGCTTCACAGATACATCTTCTTCCCAGAAAAATATATTTTTCACTGAACAAAACCCTGATTCTAAGATGAAAAAAATCAGTCTCCTAGAAATTGTATAAACTAACCAAATTCCTCTGAAAGTATAATATACGTTCACAGATACATCTTCTTCCCAGAAAAATATATTTTTCACTGAACAAAACCCTGATTCTAAGATGAAAAAAATCAGTCTCCTAGAAATTGTATAAACTAACCAAATTCCTCTGAAAGTATAATATACGTTCACAGATACATCTTCTTCCCAGAAAAATATATTTTTCACTGAACAAAACCCTGATTCTAAGATGAAAAAAATCAGTCTCCTAGAAATTGTATAAACTAACCAAATTCCTCTGAAAGTATAATATAGGTTCTCAGATACATCTTCTTCCCAGAAAAATATATTTTTCACTGAACAAAACCCTGATTCTAAGATGAAAAAAATCAGTCTCCTAGAAATTGTATAAACTAACCAAATTCCTCTGAAAGTATAATATAGGTTCTCAGATACATCTTCTTCCCAGAAAAATATTTTTCACTGAACAAAACCCTGATTCTAAGATGAAAAAAATCAGTCTCCTAGAAATTGTATAA
The DNA here is from genome assembly GCA_030220185.1 of Diploptera punctata. Lineage (NCBI taxonomy): Eukaryota > Metazoa > Arthropoda > Insecta > Blattodea > Blaberidae > Diploptera > Diploptera punctata. The sequence continues at coordinate 458,743 of JASPKZ010000803.1, forward strand.
ACTAACCAAATTCCTCTGAAAGTATAATATAGGTTCTCAGATACATCTTCTTCCCAGAAAAATATATTTTTCACTGAACAAAAACCTGATTCTAAGATGAAAAAAATCAGTCTCCTAGAAATTGTATAAACTAATCAAATTCCTCTGAAAGTATAATATACGTTCACAGATACATCTTCTTCCCAGAAAAATATATTGTTCACTGAACAAAACCCTGATTCTAAGATGAAAAAAAATCAGTCTCCTAGAAATTGTATAAACTAACCAAATTCCTCTGAAAGTATAATATACGTTCACAGATACATCTTCTTCCCAGAAAAATATATTTTTCACTGAACAAAACCCTGATTCTAAGATGAAAAAAATCAGTCTCCTAGAAATTGTATAAACTAACCAAATTCCTCTGAAAGTATAATATAGGTTCTCAGATACATCTTCTTCCCAGAAAAATATATTTTTCACTGAACAAAACCCTGATTCTAAGATGAAAAAAATCAGTCTCCTAGAAATTGTATAAACTAACCAAATTCCTCTGAAAGTATAATATAGGTTCTCAGATACATCTTCTTCCCAGAAAAATATATTTTCCACTGAACAAAAACCTGATTCTAAGATGAAAAAAAAAATCCGTCTCCTAAAAATTGTATAAACTAATCAAATTCCTCTGAAAGTATAATATACGTTCACAGATACATCTTCTTCCCAGAAAAATATATTTTTCACTGAACAAAAACCTGATTCTAAGATGAAAAAAAAATCCGTCTCCTAAAAATTGTATAAAGTAATCAAATTCCTCTGAAAGTATAATATACGTTCACAGATACATCTTCTTCCCAGAAAAATATATTTTCCACTGAACAAAAACCTGATTCTAAGATGAAAAAAATTCCGTCTCCTAGAAATTGTATAAACTAACCAAATTCCACTGAAAGTATAATGTACGTTCACAGATACATTTTCTTCCCAGAAAAATATATTTTTCACTGAACAAAAACCTGATTCTAAGATGAAAAAATATCCGTCTCCTAAAAATTGTATAAACTAATCAAATTCCTCTGAAAGTATAATATACGTTCACAGATACATCTTATTCCCAGAAAAATATATTTTCCACTGAACAAAAACCTGATTCTAAGATGAAAAAAATTCCGTCTCCTAGAAATTGTATAAACTAACCAAATTCCTCTGAAAGTATAATATACGTTCACAGATACATCTTCTTCCCAGAAAAATATATTTTTCACTGAACAAAAACCTGATTCTAAGATGAAAAAAAAATCCGTCTCCTAAAAATTGTATAAAGTAATCAAATTCCTCTGAAAGTATAATATACGTTCACAGATACATCTTCTTCCCAGAAAAATATATTTTCCACTGAACAAAAACCTGATTCTAAGATGAAAAAAATTCCGTCTCCTAGAAATTGTATAAACTAACCAAATTCCTCTGAAAGTATAATATACGTTCACAGATACATCTTCTTCCCAGAAAAATATATTTTTCACTGAACAAAAACCTGATTCTAAGATGAAAAAAAATCCGTCTCCTAAAAATTGTATAAACTAATCAAATTCCTCTGAAAGTATAATATACGTTCACAGATACATCTTCTTCCCAGAAAAATATATTTTCCACTGAACAAAAACCTGATTCTAAGATGAAAAAAGTTCCGTCTCCTAGAAATTGTATAAACTAACCAAATTCCTCTGAAAGTATAATATACGTTCACAGATACATCTTCTTCCCAGAAAAATATATTTTTCACTGAACAAAAACCTGATTCTAAGATGAAAAAAATTCCGTCTCCTAGAAATTGTATAAACTAACCAAATTCCTCAGAAAGTAGAATATATGGCCTATTTTGCTGGTTTGTGGTATATATCTTTTTAATTAAATCACCTATAGTGCCTGTCTAGTATTATTCCTAGAAAACAAACATACTGGTCCTTTTTAATTTTACTTTTTCGGTAATAAAGGGTCCCCCCCAGCTCCTACTGGCCGGAGTTCTCTTATTTTTTTTGGGATACAATTCTCGTTTCATTCCGATAATGTTTACCGCTTTTAGTTTCTAAAAATTTTGAAACTTTGGTTGTTATAGAGAAATTTTAATTCAAATTTAAGATGACTCCTACATCCCACAATGTGTGTGTGTGTGTGTCCTTGGGCGCTTTAGCGGGCGCGCAATATTTTGCTTATAATCGAAACCAAACCAATATAAAAGTGGGGACTGAATGTAAATTTTACAGAAACAGAGAATATATGTGTTAGAGAAATGATGTTGATGACCTCATACTTGAAACCAGGGAACATAAAAAGTGTGAATTTTTTAAATATCTTGTGTCAATAATTACAAGTTTAGGTACCTGTGAGAGAGATGTACAGACTAAAATTGCAGTAGCAAAAAATTCAACTAAGACATTATATGGAAAAATTTGAAACAAAAATATTACAAAGGAAACTAAAATGAAAATTTATAAGAGCATAATATAGAATAATTTGTCATATGGAAGCGAAAATTGGTCTTTGACGGAATTAAAGAATAAAATTAGAACAGTTGAATTTGATTACTTTAGAAGAAGCCTCCATAAAACAAGACAGGATAAAATAACAAATGAATTCCTTTGGAGAGAAATGAATGTCACCACATCTGTTGTTAAGAGGAATGAAAATCGAACGCTTAAATGCCATGGCCATGTACAAAGAATGGAAAATGAAAGATGGCCAAAAATATATACCAATGGTCACCCCCTGGAAGAAATAAACGTGGCAGACCAACATGGAAATGGAAAACCTACGTCAGAACCATAATGGATGATAGGAATTTGGAAGAGGGAGATTGGAATGATAGAGATAAATGGAAACTGAAGACGGCAAACCTAAAAGTGGGGGAAAGCCGAGTAAGAAGAAGAAGAGAAACTAAACATGGCATACAGCAATTAACTTAAAAAAGTAAAGTCTAGTTGAATAGCTGCAATATTGAACCATTAATCACAAAAATCGACCATTAGTTGTGTAGGTTCCCCTTTATGAACATTTAAAAATCAGTCTCAAAAAAAAAATCCAAGCGCGACACGCCAAAAAAGGCCCTTAGCTTACCAGCCGGCTGCTGGCCTCACATCCACATGTATTAATCACAGAAGTAGACATCAACCAGCCAGTGTAGGGGTAACATGTATTCAGCATGTCCACTTCCCCAGCCGTTATAGCTTGTTTTCTCAACCTGGAGTTGCTACTTATTGTAGCTACCCAAATGCCTCACGATGCTGGGTGGGCACTGGTCCCATACTGACCGAAATTCCCTGAGAAAATTCTTTCCCAATGTGGACTAGAACCAGTGCAAGTCCTTCAGCTCTGCGCTAAGGTTTCTTGCCTTAACCACTCGGCAAAAAAAAAAAAATCAATCTATTTACACTGAGCAAAAAAAAAATAAAAATAAAATAAAAACTTTTTTGTCTCAGAAAGAAAAATATGTGATTCTGATAGTACTTTTTCTCGTGAATTCAAGTATGGCATCGGTTTTCTTCATCACGCAAGGTTTCCGAGAGTCAGACATTTATATTTATAATCTCAAACACTTTAATAGTTTCTACATTCGTAACTACACAATATTCAAACTTTTGGATTCATCTAGAAAGTAAGAAATGACGATTTTCTGCTATATTTCACCTGTGGAGCATCCCTCTTGACGGTCCAACAATAATCGGCCAGCATATTAGGATTCCATTTGCCTTGATATATATTTTCAATAGCTGTAATGCTCTGATGAATGTGTTCCCCGTGCACATTTCTCAATGGACAAATGGACGAAAAAACGTGGATTAAAAAATAACTGTTTAAATTAATTAATTGAAATTGAAATAAAAAAAACTGTGGGTGATGGAGAAATTCCGAATACATATTTGAAAACACGATAAAAAACTGCAAAAAGTACAATATTAGTAGCCATGAGACAAAAATCATGTTGACCAGTGTTATCAATTTTACTAGAATCCCCAAACATCGGAAATGATTGCCAGGAGAGAATGCCTAAATTTTGCAATAAAATCTGGAGGTATTAGAATATATATGACATGAAAAATAAAAACATGACCCGGGATTTGAACCCTAAAAATCTAACTTTTGATACGTTAGTACGCTACCAACTGCGCCACTCACACATCCTAGCGCAAGCACTTATTGTTCTTCCTTTTATATATGTGTGTATATATATATATATATATATATATATATATAATTCTCTATCAAGAGAGTAGCGTGACATCGGTCGCATTGCCATCACGGGTTGGAAAAATAAGTGTTTGAATTGGATTCGCCTGGTGGTGTAATGGATATCACGCTGAGGTACAGACTCAGAGATCCGGGTTCGAATCCCATCCAGGCATTTATTTTTCTTATCATTCCATATTAAGCTTGCATTGCTCAATGTTAAACATTTAATTATAACATCTATAAAGCGTCACTGCTATAAGGTAGAAATATTCTCTTTAATTTGCTTACTTGTTATAGTCAGCTACTAGATGGCGGTGAAGACCGAGTTCTCGCGACATCTAGTAATAATGGAGAGTATAATATATATATATATATATATATATATATATATATATATAAGAAAAATAAGTGTTTGAATTGGATTCGCCTGGTGGTGTAATGGATATCACGCTGAGGTACAGACTCAGAGATCCGGGTTCGAATCCCGTCCAGGCATTTATTTTTCTTATCATTCCATATATTTATATATATTCTCGTTAATCTGCTTACTTGTTATAGTAGCTACTAGGTGGCAGTGGAGACCGAGTTCCCGCTACATCTGGTAATAATAGAATAGAGAATATGTACAAGAAAAATTAAAAGTTTGGTCTAGATTCGCCTGGTAGCGTAAGTGGTAGCGCACTGTGATATCAACTCAGAGGTCCGGGTTCAAATCCCGTCCAGGCATTTATTTTTCTTATCTTGTCATATATATATATATATATATATATATATATATATATATATACTCCTCTCTGATATCATAAAACGTTGATAAATTGACCTAAAATGAAAGTGATATAATATTGGAATGACATTAATTTCCAACAGCATCACAGAGCATGCGCGGAATGTTGCAAAGTCACGTGGTATACAACAATGCAACATTAATCTTGTTGACAAATAGTGTTTTGTTTTAGAGCTGGCTCTGGAATGCAGGACATAGTTCTTTAATAATTAATTCTACCCAAGACGAGTTTGTGGTCCGTTCTTACATTGCGGCAGTGTTTTGTTTCTCTCTTGCTCCCTGGATACCTCAATTTTATTGCTACAGAAAGATCACAAAGAAAAAAAGTCGCAGAATAACGTCCAAATAAATACGCAAGAGAATCCAATAGAATTTATACGGACGTGGATGTTAAGTTCATATTATCAGCGGTATATATTGTCATTTAAAATTTAACTAAAATAAATGTACCTACCATTAAAACAATGATCAGCCTCATGGGCTAGTGGTCAGCGTTCCTGACTACTGTTCATAAGGTCCTGGGTTCGATTCCCGGTCAAACCATAGGAATTTTTCTTTAGTGAGAGTTATTCCTTTTAAAAAAACATAGAGGCCTTCAGCATTCAAATCCTCCTCTACTACTTTCAGTCTACTGTTCAGCCTTTCCTGATATATTACACATCCAAGTTAACTGATCACGGGCGGAGGGGAAGAGTTTTAGCGCTAGTGTCGCCGATCTACTGAATCTGTGGAAGGGATGTAGGAGAAAACTGTACATCCGATCACGTATTGCAATTTTTCAACTTCAAATGTGGGTGGAGAATCCCTAAACACGTGTGTAAGATCTAAACATGGTTGTCAAATTAGTCATTTAAGCACTGAACGCTCAAGCGGTCGGATCATTTAAAATCACAGTATTTGTCGTCTCTCCATTACCAGCCTGACAATAAATCACAAGTGGCAACATGTAATGAGAAGGGCAAGGAAGGGACAGCTCATTCCTAGACGTAACCCCAAAAGTAACAGGGTTGTCAAATTAGTCATTCTGCCACTGACCGCGCAGAACGACGGATCATTAAAATACATAGTATTTGTCAGCTCTCTACCTGCCAATCAAACAACATAATTCAAAGGACAGAAAGTGGCAACATAGTAAGGAAGAGAAAGAGAAAGACAGTTTGTTAGTTAACATATTTTCCGTCTGCACAAAACACTTGGATGGGTAATAGGTAGCGTACACCATCTTCTTGTAATAGATGCACCAAATATATGGGGTCATCTATAATAGTCATTTCTTTATTTTTCTGAGTTTTAGTTGTTTTTAATTTAGTTTTCATTGGGAACGCAATTTTTGATACAACAATATGATGATCCGATCCACATTCTATCTTCCTCCGTACTCTAACATCCTGTACTTTAATCAATAGTTGCTGTCTTACTATTACGTAGTCTATAATAGACTTCAAATTCCTGGAGTGGTTTACCCAGGTATATTTATGTATATCCTTGTGTTTAAACTTTGTATTCATGATAACACATTCCTGCTCCTTACAGAATTCAATCAACCTCCTGCGATTATCATTTTCTGTATCTTCTCCCCAGGCTCCAAAAATGTTACTATTAATTTTTCTACCGACACGTCCATTAAAATCTCACATTAGCAAGAGCTCATGTCCATTCACACAATCATCAATTACTTCTCTCAAATCTTCATAAAAAGCCCTTTTCTCATCAACTGAAGCATCATTGTTGGGGACATATACCCCTATTACTTCCACAGTAATTTCATGAATGCGTATAGTTATCTTAATTATCCTGTCACTTATTTATTTCCAATTAACTATTCCAGAGAATATTTGGGATCACTTATTGATGAATCAGGGAGTTGTAAAGCTGAAGTAGATAGCAGGTTAGTACAAGCACGGAGAGCCATAAAAATGTTGAATGGAGTACTGTGGAGTAGGACCATGTCAAACCACACGAAGAAGAGGATTTTGAAGTCTGTTGTGGAAAGCATAATGACTTATGGTGCTGAGGGATGGACTTTGGTAGAGGGAGAAAAAATTAAGATCTTGGCAGTGGAGATGAATGGAATACGACACAGTGCCAGGGTGTCCAGGTTGGGAAGAAGAAGAAATGAAGAAGTGAGGCAGTGAGGAGACAGTGGTGGAAAAGGATTGAAAGACGAGCTCTTCAGTGGCATGGCCATGTCAGGAGAATGGAGGATGATAGGTGGCCCAAAACTCTTTTGGAATGGTCACCTTCTGGTAGAAGGAAACGGGGCAGGTCAAGAACAACTTGGAGAGGAGAGATCCATAGATTGATGAACGACCGAGGTATGGAGGAGGATGAATGGCGTGATCGGCAAGAATGGCGAATGGGAATATAGGGTAACCGCTGAAAAGTGGAGAGGACCTCAAAAGTAAAAGTAAAGTAAAGTTATTCCTGTGGTTGCCTATGTTCTGGAATTTAGGTTAAGTTTGGGTTAAGAACTCTCCTGGCGCTTCATTATGTACCATGTCATTCACTCAGCCTCCTTTGCATAGAGTAACTGAATAAATAAATCCCAATGTCAGGCAATAAAAATCACAAACAATTAGAAAGATCATTGAGAGAAGAAGTTTAACAGACTGGTCATATGTATATTTAAATTAATCAGGAAAGCGAGTAGAATACGATTATGTAAGAATAAATGACAAATAAAACGCTCCTACGAAATTAATATTAATGCGAACTAAATGACTAGTCATTAAGAATGTAGAGAGAACTCAGGTAATGCCGCCCTTTCTTTTGTGAAGGCGGAAGTGACCGACACATGTATAAAGAGTTAAAACGTTGACAAACCCTTTATTCTCAGGATTTAACTGGACATCTCTTGTAAGTCAGAATTTAACAGATCTGTGTTGACAGTCAGAATACATTAACTAAATTTACAAGCGGGGATTTCATCCTGGGACAAACAACGCTAGCAAAAGTGTGGGAAGAGAGAAAACTCAAGCGTCAGGGCCTATTACAAGTAAAGATCAATGACCTAGGAAAAACCCAGCAGCCTAAGCTACTAACTTGTGACCCGACTGTACGTGAAGCCAGCACGGATAGGGCCCAACCTCCAACGGCAAAGATCATAATAACAAATTTTAACACCCGTTTGATTATAATATAAAGGTACATTGACCAATCATATTATTTGTTACGTGTGCCTAAGCACTGCTCTCAGGTCCACGAGGTCGATATAGTGGGAGAACCTAATTTACGTAATGGGCGAGGGAGAGGTACCTCGACACTTACACTTATACATGCACTCTTCTACATACGCTCTTCGACACATACTGGCAGCATAGTCACCAGTGGTAACTTAACTTAAATTTTGGACCTAGAATTTTCACCGAAGTACCTCACTATCGGGACTTAAACATTTTTATTAATCGACTGAATATTTAAACTTCATAAGTTAAGTCATAAATCAGTGATTCAGCACGCCATCGAATAATTATTAACGGGGTAAACCCACGACGAACGCCATCGCCGACTGGAGATCAGTGCGAGGGAATAAAATTAAAACTTGACAGTGTTCTACATTTCGTGTGTTTCAAGACATAATAAAGTGCATTGAACACGATGCATTCTACGCAATAATTCTGCCCGACGAAGTCCTCGTGTAAACCCTGAGTAAGAACCTCATGTTTACTGATATTAAGACCTAAGCGAACCAAATACCTAAATTCCCCAGCGAACCGGGAAAGTCCTTTACAAATCCAGCGCCCACCAAATCCTTTACTATCCAAATAAACCTGGGATTGACCAATAACCCTATCCCATATTGCCACGACATTGGGGTAAGCAATAATCCATGTCCCAATTATCATTTATCACACTTCATACCATCGGAGTAACGTACCTCAGCCTTGCAGGCGCCCCAATCGAAATGGATTACAATTCTGCCAATGCTTGAGAAAAAATCAGAAATGTCATAAAAGACAACCTGGTGGTTTTAGACTAAAAAAACTATTAAAACAATAAGAGACGCTTTAGTTCGTAGTTGCTAGGCAACAAAGCCAATACTTTATAAATTCTAACAAAAGACAAAACACGCCATCAAAACATAAAATACAGGTTCAACAAAACGTAATAGCATATTACAATACGAGGTTGGGAAGTGGTTTTTATAGAAGCGAGAAAATGATTAAAAATCTCGCTATCGCTCGGTTTTTAATTTCCGAGATTCTATAAAAGACTTCACAAACGCGCCTTGTACATTATTTCTTGCACAACGGTGTTTTTAAAATAATAAATAATAGCAAAATAATAACATCTTTCTTGGAAATATTTGGGTTCATTATAAAAAACTGACTAACGTTAACAGTCTGGCCAATGTTAAAAAAACGTCAAACTGAAATTGTATAAAACCATTATTCTACCAATTATATTATATGGATGCCAAACATGGACTCTTACTTTAAGGGAGGAAAGGAGATTACGAGTATTTGAGAATAAAGTTCTTAGACAAAATTTTGGACCAAAGAGAGAGATGAACAGAGAGGTGAATGGAGAAGACTACTTAACAGTGAACTACATGGTCTTTATAGGAAGCCAGATATAATAAGAACAGTTAAGTCTCCTAGACTGCGATGGACAGTACATGTTGCACGTATGGGGAATGAAAGACTTGCATGGAAGCTTCTTGTAAGAAAACCAGAGGGAAAACGCCCAGTTGGAAGACAAATAATGAGATGGGAGAATAATATTAAGTATTATTTGAGGGACAGGATATCAAAGACCAGACAAAAAACATAACACAGAAATAAGACAACAACTAAAAGTAGAAGAATTAAACACAACAATAGAAAAATACAGAACAAACTGGAAATAACACTTGGCAAGGTTGACCGAGAATAGAATACCAAAAGCAGCATACAGCTATTCACCACGAGGAAGAAGAAATTTGGGAAGACCAAAGAAAAGATGAAAAGAGCAGCAATTTGGAGCTGGAACAGACTAGAAAATAAGCCTAAACCGTGAAGAAAAAGAAGAAGAAGATTTGAGGGTAGTAGATTATACAGGGGATGATTGGAAAGCATTACCTCAGGATGGGGATGTATGGAGAGCTTATGTCCGCAAGACCATTAATCTACGGGTTCGATAGTGTGAGTAAGTAAATAATTAAATTCTGATACTTGTTCTATATATAACTTTCATAAATAACTTTTCTGTGATTTTATTGACTCTTGATATTCTGTTCTACCCATTCCTGTAGTAATAACATAGATGTTAAGAGTTTATTCAATAAATATGTTGGTAATTGGTTTCCATGTTAATATTTCCTCGTGAGTAAAATATTTTCTACATTGCATCCTAATTTCTCACTTGAGATCCTAATATTTCCTTGTCAAGGTTTATCGACGTCGTAAATTCACAAATGAAATGGCGTCTCCGTCGCATTTACAGTTGCAGGAACCTTCCAGCATCGTTACGCTTAGCGACGTTCTCTTGTTTTTGAGGTCATGCAGTACGCCATTAACCTCATTTCCAAACACAAAAACATGGCGCCCATAATTTTGTTCATTTATGATACCAGATGCTTGTATTACTAAATATCGCTTTTCTATTCCTTAAATTAGATCATCATTGTATTGTAAATTTGCATACTCATTCTATTTTTTTGTTTTCTATTATGATGAGGTATCTGAAACCCATTAAGGGTGAAATTTCATACCCCTTTTGTAAATTCTTCTCCATTTTCCACAACAACTCATGATTTTTGTATAATAAAATTAATTTTAAAATATATTTATCTCTATAGTAATCAAATATAGATTATAAATTTTTTATGAGATCCAAATAATAATAATAATAATAATAATAATAATAATAATAATAATAATAATAATCTCTCTGTCTTCGGGTTTTTACAGCTGCTGCCGTCTTCCGTGCCAAACCTCCAAAGCCTACGGCCTTGGGCATCTTCGATGCTTAGCCCTCTAGCTTGCATTACTGTCATGTTTTCCTTCCATGTTAACCTTGGTCTCCCTCTTTTATTCTTTCTGTTCGGATGTCATTCATATAGTTGCTTCGGCCATCGCTCATCTTCCATTCTTAAGACATGTCCTAACCACTTTAATTCCTTCTCCTCAATTCTTTCAATTATGCTTTCTTCTGCTTCCATTATGTTTCTAATTTCCTTATTAGTGACACGTTCTAATTTAGACTTTCTGGCACTTCTCCGTAAATAATCCATTTCTAGAGCTATTAGTCTATTCTTGTAGTACTTATTGATTGTCCATACCTCACTTCCATACATTGCAACAGATTCCACCAATGTTTTACCAATATATTTTTTTTTGTCTTTCCAAATATGCTTATCCCACAATAATAATAATAATAATATATTGTTATTATATATTATAATTGAACCTATATGTTCACACATAGAAATGCATTATATGGAGTGAATCATAAATATGGCTATACGTTTGATCGCGTTGTGTGATGAAAATATTACCATTACAGGAAATATGAAATTACCGTTGGAAAGGCAATTATTCAAATTACAACAATGGAATATAACAAAGCAGTGTAGAACTTACGTCATTAGTCAAAATGGCGTTCAATATGAAACAGAAAATTACAATTGCTGCATGGGCAATAACGTGTGCTAATGATCGTGAGGCCGCAACACGGGCAAGACGTGAGTTTAACGTAGAATTGCAAGACGTTCGACATACTGAAATTAGAGCTATTCCTCTAAACATGTATCATAACGCAATGAATGACTTCCCAAAGTGTTGCCAATTATGCTTGGATGCAAGCGGTGAACAGTTTGAAGCAATAAAGTGACTTGCTTAATGTTGTTGTAAGTGATTTGTTTTATTCTATTGTTGTAATTTGAAGGATTCCCTTTCCAATAGTAACAACATATTTTCTTTAATAATAATAATATCTTCGTCAGAAAATGCGATCAAACGTATAGCCATATTTTTGAATCACCCTGTATAATGGAAATGGACAGCTAATGGCAAATGAGGACATTTTGAAGAAGTGTCTGAATTCAAATACCTTACTTACTTACTCACTGGCACTATCGAACCCGTAGGTTCATGGCCGCACGGACATAAGTTCTCCATACATCCCTATCCTGAGCTAATGCTTTCCAATCATGTTAGACGGGAAACCACCAAGTTACTAAAGAGTAAAAAGAGGGAATATTTGAGAGAGAAGATTAATGATCTTGAAATGAATGCAAATAAATATGAAATTATTGTATTGTCACGGGTCCTCTACAAGTATACAATGTTTCAAGTCGATGCAATGTTTCTAAGTGGGTGAAAATCGCGTTGAAAGATTCCGTTACATTGATACAAAAACACTTTTTTTGATTTTCTGATGATTATGGCCAGGATTTTAGAAAATAAATATGAAATTATTGTATTGTCACGGGTCCTCTACAAGTATACAACGTTTCAAGTCGATGCAATGTTTCTAAGTGGGTGAAAATCGCGTTGAAAGATTCCGTTACATTGATACAAAAACACTTTTTTTTATTTTCTGATGATTATGGCCAGGATTTTAGAAAATAAATATGAAATTATTGTATTGTCACGGGTCCTCTACAAGTATACAACATTTCAAGTCGATCCAATGATTTTAAGTGGGTGAAAATCGTGTTGAAAGATTCCGTTACATAGATAGATAGATAGATAGACAGATACAGGTCAAGCTAATATAAAGCGTGAAAAAATAGGAACATTAGAGAATTATATCAGGGAATTAGTATAGAGAAGAAAGGGTTTCAGGCTAGAACAAACATAATTCGGAATGAAAATGGGGATATGATTACAGATTCTGGAAGTATATTAAATAGATGGAAAAGTTAAAAGAATTCAAATACCTAGGAAGAATAATTACAAATAGGAATGAGATACACAAGAAATTAAACATAGGCTCAATCCTGGAAATACACCGTGCCCCATTCAAACCTCCCACATTTTAATTAAACATAACATTCAAAGTATGCGGAATTATGAAATGATGTTGGTATTAAAAGAAAGAGAAACTCAAAGAATTTTTGTTTTCATTGCTGCAGTTAATTCATCTGTCGCATGTTGGACAATAATGACATAAAACAAAATGGTGACTCCTCAGCAACGAACCTGATGGGAAGACCATTAAGGCATGGCTTGAGAAGTTTCTGGCGACTGGAAGCTTTAAAAAAATAAGGAGGTACTCGTACAGAAAATCGAATGCAGGCTTGATATTATTCGTGCTACTTATGGTGCACATATAGAGGTATTTTAGTGTGTAGCAATGAAAATACTTTGAGTTTCTGTTTCGTTTAATATCGGCATCATTTCATAATTCCGCATACTTTGTTAGTTAGGATTAAAAAGTGGGAGGTTTGAATGGGACATTTTTTTCTCTATATTTCACTGTGACGGCCGCGGTGGACTAGCTGTTAAGCTCCTTGCATCTGGTTCCGAAGGTCGCGGATTCAAACCCGTCCGGGGCCGATGGATTTTTTTAGGACGGAAAAATCCAAGGAGGAAGACAAAAGACAGTCAGATGTCTAACTTCTCATTATATTATTCAACTGTTTGTGTGTGAAGCAGAAACAAATGACAGTCATAAGTCTAACATCTCATTATACTCTGTTGCAATCTTACCTTTTTAGTACAGAAAAATCCTAGCCCTAGTGATGTGTTTCTGTGTATGTTTGTGTGTGTGCCCTATTAGCTTTCATGGGTCAAGTGTTGTCCAGGATCCATTTTGAACTTTGTGTTTGTTGTTGGCTTTTTCATAAGTTCCCAGCGATGCCAAAATTTATGGATCTATTGACCCGTTCCTCTCCCCGCTGCACAATATGCTAAAGGTCGTTTTGGTCTTCCTACATTTCTTCGGCCTTCAAGTTTATAATAAAGTATCTGTTTTGATAAACGATTATTTGACATGTTCAAACATTTACATTTATTATAGAAATAAAAACATATAGGCCCAATCATTTATTTAGCTAGGGTATTAGCTAGTCTCGAGGTAGCGTGCTGCCTTGTCACGCAGCGGGCCCGGGTTCGATTCCTGTTTGGGACAGGCTCCTGGGTGAGGTTTTTTTTTTGTCCCGCTCCGTAGCCGAGTGGTTAACGTAAGAAGCCTTGGCGCAGAGCTACGGGACTTGCGCTGGTTCGAGTCTCCATGGGGGAAGAAATTTTCTCATGGTATTTCGGTCGGTATGGGACCGGTGCCTACCCACAATCGTGAGCAATTTCGGTAGCTACAATACGCAGCGGCTCCAGGTTGAGAAAACCAGCTATAACGGCTGGGAGACTCGATATGCTGAACACATGTCAGCCTTACACTGGGTAGACGATCATCTACCTCTGAGATTTACACACGTGGATGTGAGGCCAGCAGCCGGCTGGTAAGCCAAGGGGCTTATAGGCCTGTCGCGCCAGGAGTTTTTTTATTAGTTAGTAGGGCGGCACTACGCTACAAGCCGGAAGGTCGAGAGTTCGAGTCCCGGTGAGGTCAGGATTTTTAAACTGGCCCAAACGTTCTGGCGGCACTATGGTCCTAGGATAGACTCAGCCTCTAACGGAAATGAGTACCAGACGCTTGTTCTGGGAGTAAAGGTGGCCGTCACGCAGGGCTGACAATCCGGCTGACATAAAGTACCAATTGTCTAGAAAATGTGAGAGCCTTAACTTCCTACTATCCCAAGGACCTCCTGAGGCCTATTGTGGTATTAATTTACCTTTACATTTATTAGCTGGTAGATCTATAAAGCAATATCGATGAAGATTTCTAAAATCTTAATCTTGTTTTTTTTTACAACATGGAAATATCCTCACAAAAATAAAAAACAATGGCCTTCAAGGGCGCTCATCCAGTTCGGACAAAGATAATATTAGAAAATAAACCAATAGAACAAGTAGTAAGATATAACTTCCCAGGTTGCGAAATATCATACACAACAGAAACAGATATAAATAACAAAATAAATAAGTTTAATTATATAACAGGAACACTAAAAAGAACTTTGAAAAATAAAGCCAGCAAAGACTATAATGAAATTATACAAGACAATGGCAGTGCCTATTATTACTTACGGATCCGAAACATGGACAGTGACAACGCAACAATCTGCCAGAATACAAGCTGCTGAAATGAGATTCCTCAGTCAAATAGCAGGATATCAAAGAACAGACAAAAAATATAACACAGAAATAAGACAACAACTAAAAATAGAGGAATTAAACACAACAATAGATAAATACAGAACAAACTGGAAAGAACACTTGGCAAGGATGACTGAGAATAGAATACCAAAAGCATCATACAACTATTCACCACTAGGAAGAAAGAAGTTTGGGAAGACCAAGGAAAAAATGGAAAGAGCAGCAATTTGGAGCCGGAACAGGCTAGTAAATAAGCCTAAACCGTGAAGAACAAGAAGAAGACGAATATCTTTTTTTTTCATGAGAAAGTCTCAATAGTTAGGTAGGCTACATACTTTCGGAATTCGCAAAAAGGCATGCGGTCCTCAATTGTTACCAAGGCAGTTAATGGGTTTATTCGTCTTTTTTCCATTGAATTTGTGATTATTTTAATGTTGAACTGCAAATTGAATACGATTAAATGTTGAGAAGTATGTTACTGCTTAGCATGAACGTCAATTAAAAGGGCGGTAAAGTGGTGTTTCTATTATAGTCAGGGGCTGATGAATGTAATGATAAAAATTAGCAGTAAATCGTTCTGGTAGAGCGGTTTGTGCCGCCCATTACATTTTATTGGAGGTCAGATTGAAATCAGAGAGTAAGGGGAAAACTTACCGGTTCGTTTGTTTTTTATAGCCCGCCATTTTATTTAGTGTGATCAACGTAACGTAAAAATTTACTGTCTGTCTTTCATTCACCACGACTTTCACCCGGCAGCCCATTACTTGCCCATTAAATTACACAGCATGACTTCCGAAAATAAATTACCCATAGGTTCAGTTCTGGAAACATATTATTTTTAGAGTAATCTGGCTCACATTAACGAAACTTATTGACACATAATAATATGCTATCACGGTGTACTGGTTATGTTCGTTGCCTATGACCCCGAAGGTCGTGGGTTCAAACCCAGCCAGGGTAGATGGATTTTTAGGATGGAAAAATCCTCCAGGAGGAACTTTAAGCAGTGGGTCCCGAGTATGAACATTTTTCCGGATTGTAAAAGAACCGCAAGGCTGAATAAAAATACCTCTGTGCTAAATTTAATCAAACCTTCATCTATCCAAAGTAATATCTTAGCTTGCCAACTATTGCGATGATATGCTAACCACATGTCACTCGTTATCATCTGAAAGGATATAAACATAACTATGTTAAACTGGCTAAGAAACTATCGCTAGGGAGGCACACATGTCCCCACGCAGAACGTACGGTATATATATATATATATATATATATATATATATATATATATATGTGTGTGGGAGGAGGTACTTAGATATAAACCGACAAAATATTTTGGCCGAATGTGCGGGAAAACGATCACTATTTTTACAAAGAGACCTAAAACAAGTTTGGGGAAAAGAATCTTATATACTCAATCTACGATTTAAAGAGAGATCAGGGCTTGCTTGGTTCAGGTTAGGAGCCATGGAAATTTTTAAAAATTAGCGACGATTACGATATGCGAATATGCCCAATGTGCGGGAGCTTTGAAGACGAGATACGTATACTAGGAAAATGTAACGATTTATAATATTGGAGGCATCAGTTATTACCGGAAAGATTTCTAAATTCAAATCGTGGAAGATTGGCATCCTACGAGTTACCAGTAAACCCAGAAAATTGGATAAACCTGGGTAGATTTCTGGACAAAACGCGGAAAATAAGAACAACACTTATTCAGGAATAAATAAATATGTTAGCAAAATACAATGCCATTGATTCTAATAATTCTACAAAACTAAGTTAATGTATAATGTAATTGTATTGATATCTGATTGTAATATTATTGTGTTTCCCTGGATGATGATTGTGTTTTTTTTTTGTTTTTAAACATCAACTTATTGTAACGGAGTCCCGCGCCGTTGCCGAGCGGTTAAGGTAGGAAGCCTTGGCGCAGAGCTACGGGACTTGCGCTGGTTCGAGTCTCCATGGGGGAAGAAATTTTCTCATGGTATTTCGGCCAGTATGGGACCGGTGCCCACCCAGCATCGTGAGGCAATTGGGTAGCTACAATAAGTAGCGGCTCCAGGTTGAGGAACCAGCTATAACGGCTGGGGGACTCGACATGCTAACCACATGTCACCCCTACACTGGCTGTTGATCATCTACCTCTGTGATTGACACATGTGGATGTGAAGGGCCAGCAGCCGGCTGGTAAAAGGGCAACCGCTGAAAAAGTGGAAAGACCCTCAATCGGAACTTATTGTAACGGACTGTTAACAGCACGTACGGCTTACTGCCCGTGCGATCCATATTTGTAAATAACATTGTATGTATCTTACTTTTAGTTTAATAAAGTCCTTATATATATATATATATATATATATATATATATATATATGTACAAACTAACTCACTGACACTATCAAAGCCGCGAGGACATAAGCTCTCAATATATCCCTATTCAGAGCTAAAGTTTTGGAATCAACTCCTGTATAATCTACTTCCTTCAAATAACGCCTACTTATGAGACACACACACACACACACACACACACCCACTCCCAAAGTACAGGCCTTTGTTATTCATTTTCTGAGAGATTTCAAAGTAATAGTATCATTGGATGTCTGGCTAAGGCATCAGGTGTTCCATAAGAAGGTGTGTATAACTACCTTCGCAATATCACCACATGTATTCCACCGTTATTACCATATTGTGCGTCTAGAATTTTTAACAGAGCTCGTTAACAGGGTGCGGATTTCAACTATTAGACTAAAACTGCTGAAATTAACCGACAAAGGGAAGAGAGTAAAGAAATTAAATTTGCCTTTATAAAACTGGTAACATGAATTTCTGCACAGCTGGTTTAAACATATGACGGTCGAGGTGGTCTACTGGTTATGTTTCTTGCCTCTGGTCCCAAGGCTCGCGGGTTCAAATCCGGTTGGGGTCGATAGAATTTTAGAATGGAAAAATCGAAAGAACAAGTCCTGCCGGAGGGAATTTACAACCGTGGATTCCGAGTCTGAACACTTTTAACATCGTGAAAGAATCTTAAGCCTGAAAAATATCCTCTAAGCAAAACTTACCGACTTTGTATCATTCAAGTAATACTTTAATTGACTACTAGATGTCTCTGAAGGCGACTTGACATAATTTCACTCACTAAATCTATAGGGAAAAATCTATAGGGACAAGTTTCCTGGGTGAGGTTTTTTTTCGGGGTTTTTCCTCACCTGTAAGACAAATATCTGTATATTTTAAGGCCCAAACGATCCCCGAAAATCATTTCGCCATCATTATCATCAATATCATATTCACTTCATTAAATTAAGTTTAGGTTTAAGGCCTCTCCTGGCGCATCATTACCGATCGCCATCACCCATCATATAATTGGGGCAGCGTAACCCCGCCTTCCAGGCGACCCATCCTCAGAAGTGGATTACAATACGCCAACTAAATAGGATCGGTTAAGAATCATAAATGAGGAGACGAGGATCCGACATGGAGCGTAAGTGCCATAGGATCAAGAATGTATGGTTAAACATATACGTTGAAAAGTACAGTCTACTAAAATATATAATTTAGTTACGCTATTAGTTATATTTGTATTTATAGTATATTCAGACTTTGTCCACCGCTGTGGTCTCGAGGTAGCGTGGTGCCTTGTCACGCTGCGGGCCCGGGTTCGATCCCCGCTCGGGAAACGTTTCCTGGGTGAGGTTTTTTCGGGGTTTTTCCTCACCTGCAAGACAAATGTCAGGATACTTTAAGGCCAAAACAGTCTCCGAACATCATTATCATAAGTAATGCCACGAGTGATTTCCAAATTATCGGTAAATTCACGACTCACGAAGTGAGGAGTGAATTTATTTAGAGAATTTGGAAATCAAGAGTGGCATTTGTTAGGACTATTTAACGAATAAAGTTAAGCTGTTTACTCACAAATAATTATTTAAATATAGTTATTTTAAAATATTTATATATTTAATGTAAACGGCGATGTTTGAAAACAAATGAGAAACGATTGGTATGCTTCATTTGCTTATTTTGTTTGTCACTGCAACCACATCATATTATTTATTGCCAAAGGAACGCAATATTGTAAGAATGTACTCTAGCGGAGAAAAAATTAAACACATCAAACCGTATATTAATTCATTTCTGATGTCCTATGATGTAAATATGATATTTATATATTTCTGGGAAACAATACATTTAAGGAAGTGCAAACAGTGGTTTCTTTTTTTGGTGGTATAATCAATTGCTACAAATGTTTTTATATTAACTCCCGCATGCGGTATGTGTTGACATTCATGCACTATATATACAATCTGATAGCCGTATTTCTTAGTAAGTCAGTCACTGCAAAATAGTGCTATGACCTATTCAGAATGTTCAAATGAGGTGCTTTCTTTATTATGATAAACTTTAGTTGGTAAATTCTAGGCGAAACACGACTGTGATTGGTTGTAAATAAAAAATCATTGTAAAGGGATTGGTCATTGACTCCCATTTGTGGCATGAGTTGAATTGTCATCAATGTCATATTCACGTCATTAGATTAAGTTTAGGTTTAAGGTCTCTCCTGGCGCATCATTACCCATCGCCATCACCCATCATATTACTGGGGCAGCGTAACCCCGCCTTCCAGGCTTCCCAACCTCAGAAGTGGGTTACAATACGTCAATGCTAGGAGAGAATACCTGAAATGTCGAATGACAAACAGGTGGCTTTGAACAAAAAAAAAATATTCAGACTCTTACTTTAAGGGAGAAGAAAAATTAGGAGTATTTGAGAATAAAGTTGTCAGGAAAATATTTGGACCAAAGAGAGATGAACAGACAGGTGAATGGAGAATACTACATAACAGTGAGCTACATTATCTTTATTGGAAACCACATAGGCCTATAATAGGAATAGTTAAGTCTCGTAGAGTGCGATGGACAGCACATGTGGTACGATTGGAAACGAAAGACGGGCATGAAAGCATCTTGTAGCAAAACCAGAGGGAAAGCGCCCAGTTGAGAGTCGAAGAGTGAGGTGGGAGAATAACATCAACCATCATTAGAATGAAGTAGATTATAAGGGAATGATTGTGAAACATAATAATAATAATAATAATAATAATACTAATAATAATAATAATAATAATAATAGCTTTATTTTACCTGGCAGAGTTAAGGCCTTAAGGCCTTGTCTACCACTCAACCAGGTTTAAAAAATACAAACAAAAAAATAGTCTTAAATCTAAATTACAATATATATATAAACGATTACAAGTTATGAATACAATACAATTGGGATGTATCGAGAGTACCATGGTCCTGGGGTCGAATCAGCCTCTATCGGAAATGAGTATCAGACGCTTGTTCTGGGGGTAAAGGCGGCCGTCATGCAAGGATGACATCAAGTGCCGATTATCGAGAAAAAGTGGAAGCCTTAACCTTCTACTACCTCAAGGGCCTCCTATGGCCTGTAGTGGGGTCACTTTATCTTTACGATAGTTTTTTATACTCACAGCATATTTAAACTTCCAACTGGGGGATTTTTAATAACTATTTTGATGAAAATTAGTTCCAATTAAACCAAGATGTAATCTGAAATTATTCTAAACAAAGTTTAAACCTTTTTAGAAAAAGTGGTGCTACAATTGATGTGGTTTATTTAATTGAAGGTGAAAGAAAAATACAATTTAAGGTCAAAGTTGTAGTAAAAACAACACAAATAAATTTACTTTATTCTTTAAACATCAGCACTCGCTTTTGTTTGTAACTTTTCCAATCGCTAAAGGCAAAACAAACTGCTAGAAATTTCTAAAGAAGGCGTGTTTCACTTAATGGGGAGGTGCGTTCTTTCTTTTACGTTGCATAATTGGCAAACAAAGGAGAATCAACTTCAAGCAGAAAAACATTTCACGGCTTCTTGGATCGCTGCTTCCAGACAGAGAGAAATGACTATTTACAGTGGGACATTTATGCAGCACCAGCAGGCTGGCATAAATACAAACACTAATTACAGGGCTAAGTTTGGTGAAATAAACCCTAATATTACTCCCTTTGCCTTTAAAATGTAAATGAATTTCACCTTTCCTCGAGTTACAAAGGAAAGTACGTATATATTAAGATTTAAAGAAGAATTGAAAAGGAAATTACAAGCATTTAAAGGAGGGGGGCTAAAATTAATTATATTAAAACAGAATGTATGGTAATCGGAGGACATTCTGAAGGCCTACAAATAAATAATATGCTAATTAAATGTTTCGAATTTAAATATCTTGATTCTATAATAGATATCTGGTACTTGTGAAAAATATATTATTCTTCTTCTTCCTTCCAAGTATTAGACCAAGGCCTGTTACGATCCTATAGAAAATTTTCCCTCCAGAGTTTCATAGGACGGCCCAGTGATCTCCGTCCTCTTGGTATATAATTATAAACAGCTTTGGGGATCCGATTTGAACTCATTATTTCTAGAAGGTGTTTCCATTTAGTTGGTACTGTTTAATATATTCCAAAATTGGCGTAGTCTTCAATTCTTTTAAGATATCGGTGTTCCTTTTCCGATCTCATCTGGTGTAACCCGCTGTTCTGCGCATGAATCTCATTTCACAAGCCGTTATTCTGCTTTCATGTTGTCTTTTTAGTGTCCATGCTTCACTACCATAGGTCAACACTGGTCTAGCCAAAGTGTTATATAAACGTAATCTGGTTTTTTTTTTGTAGAAGGGATGGTTTCATAACTTGATTAATAATTCCCAAACTTTTATTATAACTAGTAATTTTTTCAGGGAAATCCTTTTCATCCCAGATAGAGAGATAATATCCAAGATATATATTATTAACAGAGTAAATTGTGCAAGGAAGGCAATTAGATCCCTGAATGGTCTTTTATAGAGTAAGAATCTGTTCAGGAAAAAAATACATTATACAAACAGTAATAGAAAGTATACTTACATATGGATCAGAAAGCTGGACAATAAATGAAAGAATGCAGAAAAGAATATTGGCGGCAGAAATGGACGGATTACGGAGAAGAATAATATCCAGATTACAACATATTAGAAATGCATATATTAGACAAGAAATGGATGCACAAGAGACTGTTATCGATAGGATAACAAAGAGAGCTCTACAGTGGTATGGACATGTACAACGGATGTCTGAAGAACAGTGGCCTAAACGGATGTTAGATTGGATGGTACCAGGCAGAAGGAGGAGTGGTGGAGAAGCAGAAGAACATGGTATTAGGGAATATATAATGCCATGATGAAGAGGGGTATGGAAGAAGGACAGTGGGAAGATAGGAATCATTGGAAAGCAGGAATTAAGGGCGAACTGCTGTAAAGTGGAAAGCCTGTATTCCATCCATCCATAGTAATTCTGCCCGAAGGCAGGTCCCACTGCAATCATAGCATTTTCATGCTATGCTTGCAGCTTAACTAGGGAACTGGAGCTTCCCGTTGCTTTCTACACCGGTGAAAGATAATGATGATGATAATGATAATGAAAAGGATGATGATGATGGCCATATGATTTTGGGGACCGTTTGGGCCTTAAAGTTTTCCTGACATGTGTCTTACAAGTGAGGAAAACCCCCGATAAAAACCTCACCCAGAAAAACTACCCCGACCGGGGATTGAACCCGGGCCCGCTCCGTGACAAGGCAATACGCTACCTCGAGACCACAGCGGTGTAACAGCCTATATTAAGTAAGGAAAAATATAAAAAAGCTGGACGAAAGTTTCTGTGACAAAAACATTGGAAGATGCTTACTGGAAAAAAACTCATCAGTGTCCGACAGACAAAGAAAAGGTTCTGTGATAATCTTCCCAATAACTGTGTGTGTGTGTGTGTTCTAATGCCACCCAGTGCTCTATTTGTGTATCGGGTTCCGCGCTGGGCACATAGATGGCGTTAATGTGGTAAATTTTCAATTTACGCACCACTTCGGCAGACCACTTTACATAGATGATGTATTCTTGTACTGTGTACAGCGAGGAGTGTAGGACGAGTGTGTGTTTACGTGATTGTATTATGTAAATTGTATTGTATGAAGGATGATGATGAAGTGAAGGGAGAAGATAAAACAAGGCTCCTCTTGTCGTAAAGCACTAAGGGGCCACCAGACTTTACATTCTCATCCGATGGACGAATCGCTATCAACAGCACCACATGCCTTCTCAACATATGTAATGCGGAGAGCTTTACAATGTAATTCAGGGTCGTAAAAGAACTTCAAGCCTAAACTGGAGCATCTGAGCACAGTTTAATCGACTAATACCTTAGTTGCTACTGGACGTCTCTTTGAGATGGTAATCTAACCACATGTCATTTTCTGACATAGGTAAAGAGAAATAAGTGCAATTAAATTAATATTCGTTTAATAACCCTCTTGGAATATACGTCTATGACTGTGATATATATATATATATATGATAAGAAAAAAATAAATGCCTGAACGGGATTTAAACCCGGATCTCTGAGTTGGTTCCCTAGCATGTTATCCATTACACCACCAGGCGAATCCAATTCAAAAACTTATTTTCTGCCCACATATATGTATATATATATTTTTTTTTCAAATGCCCCAGGTTGTTTTCGACATTCCTGGTTTCTCTCCTCGCATGGCGTACTTACAACCCACTTCTGAGGTTGGGGCGCCTGGAAGGCGGGGGCGTACTTACAACCCACTTCTGAGGTTGGGGCGCCTGGAAGGCGGGGATACGTTGCCCCGATGATATCATGGGTAATGATGATAATGGTGCGCCAGGAGAGTCCCTAATCCTAAGCTTAACCTAAGATGAATATGAATGATGATGATTGCGATGGCCATATGATTTCGGGGGACCGTTTGGGCCTTAAAGTTTTCCTGACATTTGTCTTATAGGTGAGGAAAAACCGCGATAAAAACCTCACCCAGAAAAACTGTCCCGACCGGGGATCGAACCCGGGCCCGCTGCGTGATAAGGCAGCACGCTACCCCGAGACCCACAGCGGTGGACATATATATTCTCCATTATTACTAGATGTCGCGAGAACTCTGTCTTTACTGCCACCTAGTAGCTGACTATAACAAGTAAGCAAATTAAAGAGAATGTTTTTATTTGATAGCAGTGACGCTTTTTCGATGTTTAAAAATATTCTCTTTAATTTGCTTACTTGTTATAGTCAGCAGGTGGCGGTGAAGACCGAGTTCTCGCGACATCTAGTAATAATGGAGAATATAATACATATATAAGAAAAATAAGTGTTTGAATTGGATTCGCTGGTGGTGTAATGGGTAACATGCTGGGGTACCAACGCAGAGATCCAGGTTCAAATCCCGTTCAGGCATTTATTTTTCTTATCATGTCATATATATATATATATATTATATATATAGATATAAAACTCACCGAGCCTATCGAACACAGAGGTCGATTAGCAAGTCTGAAATAAGCTCTCCAAATATCCATATCCTGAGCGAAATGTTTTCCAATTTCCCTTGTATAATTTACCTCCTTCTAATAACACTGGTCAACATGATTTTTGTCTCATGAGTACCAATAGTTGTACTTAATGCAGTTTTTTATCGTGTTTTCAAATATGTATTCGGAATTTCTCCATCACTCACAGTTTTTTTATTTCAATTTCAATTAATGGATTTAAATAATTATTTTTTAATACACCTAGATTTCTTCCCGGAAAATCTTGGCGCAGTGAGCGATGAGCACGGGTATCACTTTCATCAGGAGATTTCAGCTATGGAAAAGAGATATCAAGGCAAATGGAATCCTAATATGCTGGCCGATTATTGTTGG
Organism: Diploptera punctata; assembly: GCA_030220185.1. NCBI lineage: Eukaryota > Metazoa > Arthropoda > Insecta > Blattodea > Blaberidae > Diploptera > Diploptera punctata. Next base: position 483,668 of record JASPKZ010000803.1, read on the forward strand.
ACCATCAAGAGGGATGCTCCACACGCGAAATATAGCAGAAAATCATAATGTATTACTTTCTAAGTGAGTCCGAATGTTAGAATATTTTATAGATACGAATTTATAAAATATTAAAGTGTTTGAAAATATAAATTCCTGTGTCTCGGAAACCTTGCGTGATGGAGAAAAACCGATATCATATTTGAATTCAGGAGAAAAAATACTATCAGAATCATATCTTTTTGTTTCTGAGACAAAAACAACAGTTTCTCTTTTTGTTGCTCAGTGTAACCAAAAGTACTGAAATAACACGATTATAAAATAAAATATACAAATGCGACATAGCATGAAAAACAAGATTAAACCAAGTATCATTTCCCCTTCAATGTTGCATATACTAATTTCAATAATAAGGTTATATTACGAGTCTTGACATCTGACGTATGAAGTCAGGAAGATGTTACACTTGAAATGAACACAGACAGCTGTATCTGCTACAGATTTACGAGCTAGACTTAACAATATTCTTTGGTGTCTTTCCTTTGTGATCGGTCGTAAAAAGTTACGATCCTGAAGTCTTTATATTACGGCCATTACACTCTCATTTCCAACAGCTTCCATTACTGAGACTTTGGTTTGCATGAGAGACCTCGCATATACTCAACACCGGTAGTACGATTTCCATATATACACATATTGGAGAACTCACTATTTCTTTATTAACGATTTTCTCTACATTACAGAAATTATCCTTCAGTCCTAATGTACACTGCTCAAAACAATTAGAGGAACACTTGTAATAAATGGAATAAGTAATTGTTTTTTAAAGCTGTGATGCTGAAAGGTGGACAATATGTAAATTGAATTATTAATTATATCATTGGATACACATCTCAAAGATCCATGGCCTAAATACGGAGAAATCACCTCAAATAACAAATATAGAAAATTTTTTTTATTTTGGAAGGCACTGGCCACTTCTAATTGGTAAGCTTCCCTGATGTTGCTATAGTGACGAATGTTGATTATTGCCTTGTTTATTGAAGTCTCTGACAAAATGAGGCATTTAAACGAGTTTGAAGTGTATCATGCTCTGCATCTTTTACGACAAGGTCAATCTCTGCGACAAGTGGCTAGAGAGCTTGGGGTTTCCCTTCCGTGGTGTCCAGGTTACGAAACGTCGGGGAACTACAAGCCTCACAACCATGGCCTACAGCTCGAAAATCTTCTTCAAGATCAATGTATTTTGCTCCGCCACAGATTTATATTCTCTGCATCTTCTTCTTTGAGCTCTCTGCTGATCATGTTTCTTCTCAGTTCATCCATCCACCGTTCCCTTGGTTTCTCCCTCCTTCTCCTGCCTTCAGCATTCCAATCCAGCATCATTTGTGGGATTGTATTATTCTCCATCCTCTTCAGATATCCATACCATTTTAATCTTCGTTCATCTATTACTCGCTAATTAATAATAATAATAATAATAATAATAATAATAATAATAATAATAATGATAATAGTCTATTTATATTACCTGATGGAGTTAGCTATACAAATATTAACAATAATTGTTCATAATTAATTATAATTATAATTAATTAATTTTTCTGGAACGTGAATTCCTGGGAAATAATACGTTTAAGAAAGTACAAACAGTGGTTTCTTTTTTGGTATAATAATTTACTACGAATGGTTTTCTATTATATCTCGCAAGCAGAATCTGGTTACATTCGTACATTATATATATGGGGCACGCCGTAGCATAGTGGTTAAAGCACTGAGCTACAAGCCGGAGGGTCAAGGGTTCAAGCCCCGTTGGGGTCAGGATTTTTAAACTAACCCAAACCCTCTGGCGGCACTATGGCCCTGGGGTCGACTCAGCCTCAGTGTTTCTCCTTCAACCCAAAGTGATCTGTCCCCAGAGGTTTCCTGTCTAAAGCATATTCTTCTATCAAACCTCTAGCTTCCATACTTCTCACTCCATCTATCCAACTTCTCTAGGTCTGCCTCTTCCATTTCTTCCATTAGCTTTCCATCACGGATCTTCTTTGGTATTGAATCTGATTCCATAATTATGAGGTCCCCATACCATTTTAAACGTTTTTCTTCAATTTTTTTTCTAATACGATTTGTCAACTTGCATAATTTCCCTTATTGTGTTGTTTCTGACTTTATCCCTTCTTGAAATTCTTGTCGATTGCCTCCAAAAATCCATTTCTACTGCTAAAACTTTTGGCTTGTTTTCTACTTACTGTCCAGGTTTCGGACCTATATACCCTTTAATTTTTCCTTTTGGCCCAATTCGATATTGTACATAAAATTTCAATATAATAAATTAATATTAACCCGTGCCGCACTCTACCTAAATTTAAAATAAAAATATTTAAAAAATTACTGTATCGTTAAACTACTTAATAGTTGTTTATTTTTCTAACCCTTAAATTCGTAATTAATTCTTTTGATACATTAGTTGGTTTAATTAATTTAATATTTTAAATAAATCAGAAGAAAACGAACGAAAATAAACTACTTAAATGTGTGTATTATTATACAATATACATAATAATAACAGTTATACAAGATTTGTTTTTCACTGCGGTCCGCCTCATTCAAATAACTGACAGAAGACCAATAATCCTACAGTCTCATATAGTTCTATGGTAAATTCTGGCATCACAGTTTAAAACCTACTACAGGCACTGTCCCATGTCAGCCAGGGTCTGTGGCTGCTATACCAATGACGGATCAGGGACAACAACTTTTCCATAACATTCAGCCTCTGCTGAATGGTCTGTCGACACCTATGGAAAGGTTTGTGTTCCTGACAAATCTAGTGAACTCATGTTTCATATCATCCATACCTGCTACGGTAATGAACACATAAGCAGCGAGACAGCAAGGCTAAGGAACAAAACCCCATACTGAATAAACACAATGGTGTTTGGCCGCCAAGGGACCTCAACTGGTTCCCAAAAAAGCGGCACACTGGGCAATGCTAGTCATTGCCACAAAACAGTCAGTCATGTGTTTTGCCAATTTAAGGGTTATTATTTTAAACAAGATAAATAATTGGATAAATATCTAAAAAAACTGCTGTTTTAATGAAATTGTTAATATAAATGTAATATTTGTTAAAGAAAATGAACCTGGTGAACATAGTCCATAAGCAATTATTAAAGTGTAGGGTCCACAATATACTCAATAAGTTATTAATCCACGAATTACAATCCCGTATATGTGCTACTGAAGAATAAGCAATTTCGGAGGATATAAGGAAGCTGAAAATCAAAGGATGGTGGCTGGTTGCCAGTGACAGAGAAACATTGAAGAGGATTCCGAAGGAAGCCCAGGCACGAGTCCTGCTACAATATTGCTGCTGATGATAGTATTTGGTTATTTGACATACCATAAAAATGCAGCTGTAATGGCGAAATTATAAAAAAAATGAAATTTTGAAAATTGAGTTTTTTTTTCCAAGGCTATAGTGTTGGATTTTTTCCCCCAAAAATGACAAAATTTTAGAAATTTCATTCATTCTAAAATGAAAAACTGCAAAAATACAATCTAGAGGGTGTGTCCGCGATTTATAATGCAAAACATCCGGTCTAAGTCGAAAATTTGAAAATCGAGTTTTTTTTTTCCAAAAATGACAAAATTTTAGAAATTTTTAAAACTAAAAAATACAATCTAGAGGGCGTATCCGCGATTTATATTGCAAAAAATTCGGTCTAAGTCGAAAATTTGAAAATCGAGTTATTTTTTCTAAGGATTTTTTTCCAAAAATGACAAAATTTTAGAAATTTTTAAAACTAAAAAATACAATCTAGAGCGCGTATCCGCGACTTATATTGCAACAAATTCGGTCTAAGTCGAAAATTTGAAAATCGAGGTTTTTTTCTCAGGCTATAAGTTAATCTTGGATTTTTTTCAAAATGACAAAATTTTAGAAATTTTTAAAACTAAAAAATACAATCTAGAGGATGTGTCCGCGATTTGTAATGCAAAACATCCGGTCTAAGTCGAAAATTTGAAAATCGAGTTTTTTTTTTTCAAAATGACAATATTTTAGAATTTTTTAAAACTAAAAAATACAATCTAGAAGCCGTATCCGCGATTTATATTGCAAAAAATTCGATCCAAGTCGAAAATCTGAAAATCGAGTTTTTTTCTAAGGCTATAATCTTGGATTTTTTTCCAAATATGACAAAATTTTAGAATTTTTTAAAACTAAAAAATACAATCTAGAGGGCGTGTCCACGATTTATAATGCAAAAAATCCGGTCTAAGTCGAAAATTTGAAAATCGAGTTATTTTTTCCAAAAATGACAAAATTTTAGAAATTTTTAAAACTATAAAATGCAATCTAGAAGGCGTATCAGTGATTTATATTGCAAAAAATTCGGTCTAAGTCGAAAATTTGAAAATCGAGTTATTTTTTCTATTGGCCTAAGCATCGAAGATGCCCAAGGACCGTAGGCTTTGGAGGTTTGGCACGGGAAGACGGCAGCAGCTGTAAAAACCCGAAGATAGAGATAGAGAGTTATTTTTTCTAAGGATTTTTTTCCAAAAATGACACAATTTTAGAAATTTTTAAAACTAAAAAATGCAATCTAGAAGGCGTATCAGTGATTTATATTGCAAAAAATTCGGTCTAAGTCGAAAATTTGAAAATCGAGTTATTTTTTCCAAAAATGACAAAATTTTAGAAATTTTTAAAACTAAAAAATGCAATCTAGAAGGCGTATCAGTGATTTATATTGCAAAAAATCCGGTCTAAGTCGAAAATTTGAAAATCGAGTTATTTTTTCTAAGGATTTTTTTCCAAAAATGACAAAATTTTAGAAATTTTTAAAACTAAAAAATGCAATCTAGAAGGCGTATCAGTGATTTATATTGCAAAAAATTCGGTCTAAGTCGAAAATTTGAAAATCGAGTTATTTTTTCTAAGGATTTTTTTTTCCAAAAATGACAAAATTTTAGAAATTTTTAAAACTAAAAAATGCAATATAGAAGGCTAATCAGTGATTTATATTGCAAAAAATTCGGTGGCTACGTCGAAAATTTGTAAATCGAGTTTATTTTTCTAAGGATTTTTGCGCAAAATGACAATGAATTTAGAATTTTTAAAAACTCAAAGAATGCAATCTAGAAGGCGTCATCAGTGATTTATATTGGGCAAAATATCCGGTCTTAAGTCGAAATATTTGAAAATCGAGTTATTTTTTCTTAAGGATTTATTTTTTTCCTAAAAATAGACAGAATTTTAGAATTTTTAAAAAAACTAAAAAATGGCATCTAGAAGGCGTATCATTGATTATATATTGCAAAAAATTCTGTCTAAGTCGAGAATTTGAAAAACTGCGAGTTATTTTTCTAGAAGGATTTTTTGTTTTTGCGCTAAAATGACAAAATTTTAACGAAATTTTTAAAAGTAAAAAATGCAATCTAAGAGGGCGTATCAGCGATTTATATTGCAAAATACGAGTATTCGGTCTAAGAAAAAAAATGAAAAAAAAAACGAAACGTGCAGTTGGTAAACGATAGAGTACATAAATATGTAAAAACCACACAATCGTATCCATTAAACGGCTATTTGAGGACGTCACACGCTCTGTCAGCTATCGGATGCATAATGCAGACATCTACTACCTCCCATGAAGAGCTTTGTACGTACCGAACATTTTTACTAATTTGTGATCAGTTATCTGATAACAGTAATCCAAGCTAATTCTCGGAACATATAACCAATAATTCCGCACTGTTTGCCATCAAAAGCATCAGATATGCACAGTAGCTTCCTACCACAGCGTGTCACAGAAATGCTTACTACTTCTTCCAACTTGAAATAATATTTCATACGTAGATCTATGACCTTGTATCTTGTAAGCCCATGTTTCCCTTAACAGAGATATCATTTCATGGGAAGGACACCATACGAAGTAAAATCTGTCTCCATAATACAATTTTAGAGAGATCTAATCAATTTAAATATCTTGGATATCATCTCTCTATCTGGGATGAAAAGGATATCCTTGAAAAAATTACTAGTTTGGGAATTATTAATCAAGTTATGAAACCATCCCTTGTACAAAAAAACACCAGATTACGTTTATATAACACTTTGGCTAGACCAGTGTTGACCTATGGTAGTGAAGCATGGACACTAAAAATACAACATGAAAGCAGAATAACGGCTTGTGAAATGAGATTCATGTGCAGAACAGTGGGTTACACCAGATGGGATCGGAAAAGGAACACTGATATCTTAAAAGAATTGAAGACTACGCCAATTTTGGAATATATTAAATAGTAACAACTAAATTGGAAACATGATCCAGAAAGAATGAGTTCAAATCAGATCCCCAAAGTTGTTTATAATTATATACCAAGAGGACGAAGATCACTGGGCCGTCCTATGAAACGCTGGAGGGAAAATTTTCTATAGGATCGTAACAGGCCTTGACCTAATACTTGGAAGGAAGGAAGAAGAAGAAGAAGAAGAAGAAGAAGAAGAGATTTAGGCGCTCTCTCCCTAGAGAGAAAAATTTGAACCATACTAATTTAGTTACACTTGTTTTCGTGTAGATATATTTTAAGTAGTCCGTGGTCAGCGTTCCGCCTCATACTGACATCTAGGAAACCAAGATAGTACTAGGACGGGAAAATTCAATAAATTTTGCTTAGAGAACTTTTCATTCAGGCTTAAGGATCTTTTACGAGCCTGAAAATCTTCAGACTCGAGACTCACGGCTTAAAGTCGCTCCCGGAGAACTTGCTCCTTGGATTTTTCCATTCTAAAAAATTCATTGACCCCGGCCGGGTTTGAACCCGCGACCCTCGGGACCAGAGGCAAGGAGCATAACTACTAGTCCACCGCGGACGATACTGAAGATAAATTATAACATGCTATGAATAAGTTGTTCACCACTATGGCCTCTAAGTAGCCTTGTCACGCAGCAGGCCCGGGTTCGATTCCCGGTCGGGACGAACTTCCTGGGTGAAGTTCTTTTTCCGCGTTTTATTCCTCACCTGTAAAACAAATTTCAGGTACCTTTAAGGCCCAAAAGGTCCGCGAAGATCATGTGGCCACCATCATCATTATCATCTTTCACCGGTGTGGAAAGCAACGGGAAGCTACACACATATATATTTTCCAGTAATGCTGCAAAGTGTAGCATGAAAATGCTATGATTGTAGTGAAAGACCTACTATAGAGCACTATAGAATACTTCGATTATTGTGACATTATATATAATGATCTAAACTATGCCTTGTCGCAGAGACTGCAGCGTGTTCATAATGCTTGCGTTCGATTCATTTTCAATATCCGCCGTTATGACCATATTTCCGAACACTTTAATAACCTCTCTTGGCTCCGTCTTACTGACACACGTAAATTGCACTCTCTTTCACTACTTTTCAAGCTTCTGAATTCCTACATTCCTACTTACCTGGCGTCCAGATTTGAGAAGTTATCCTCTTACCACAATATTGACACTAGGTCACAAGATAGCAGTCTGCTAACAATTCCTCTTCATAGCACTTCCTCCTATTCTACTTCCTTCACAGTAGCCTCTGCCCGCTCCTGGAATCTCCTTCCTCAAGATATCAGGGGTTGCCGCACACTTGGCACCTTTAAGTCACACTTATACAGTTACCTGTTGTCTAATAATTAATTTTCCTCTATTTATTTAATTTTATACTATGTCATTAATCTTTTCCTGTTTTTTTATATATATTGTACATATTATATATTTAATTCGTTAAATTTAGAGTAAATCAAAATACATTATAAATATTAATTGTATTGTATTCATAACTTGTAATCGTTTATATATATATATATATATATATATATATATATTGTAATTTAGGTTTAAGACTTTTCTTTTGTATTTTTTTAAACCTGGTTGAGTGGTAGACAAGGCCTTAAGGCCTTAACTCTGCCAGGTAAAATAAAGGTATTATTATTATTATTATTATTATTATTATTATTATTATTATTATTATTATTATTATTATTATTATTATTATTATATTTCATAATAATTCCCTGCTTTTTCATAAATAATTTGCTGCTAATATAGTCTCTTTATTCACAATTTATTTTATTACTTAGTTCCTTCTGAAGAAGGCCAGGCCAACATAGGGCTGATGTGACATTGATTATGACGATAAAAACTCCGTCGACTCTAGCTGGTATTGAACTCGCGAAACTTTGAACCTGAGGCGAGCATTGTAACAATTACACCATTAGGAATAACTGATTTTACAGCTTTTATAAGAAATTGGGTATCTGTATTGTCACAAATAGGGCCCACATCGAACTTCCGTGAATGTCCATTGATGTTATACTTGTATTTAGTAAGATAATTGATTACAGAAGAAACATTAATGTTTCTTTTTTATACAATTAATTTATAACTTTCTGCATTTTAATTGAAAAGACATTAATATAAATCCATCCATCCATCCATAGCAATTATGCCCGAGGGCAGGTTTTTCACTGCAATCATAGCATTTTCATGCTAGGGTGTGAGGGGGCTAATTTACGCATGCGGCTTTTTCACGCACTATTAGTGTCATTGACTCTGAGAGACTGAAGGTTGAAATTGGTTTTTGTAAAATTCCCGATTTGTCATTATGTTTTGCAGTTTTACTAGGGAATTATAGGTGTGGTAGCTTCCTGTTGCTTTCCACACCGGTGAAGGATGATGAAGATAATGATAAGGATGATGATGATGGCCGGATGATTTTCGGGGACCGTTGGGCCCTAAGTTTCCTGACATTTCTCTTACAATTGAGGAAAAATCCCGAAAAATCCTTCACCGAGAAGCCTGTCCCGACCGGGAATCGAACTCGGGCACGCTGCGTGACAAGGCAGCACGCTACCTCGAGACCACAACGGTAGACTAATAATAGGCTATATATGTAAAATATTTTTGTGATATTTCAAGTAATATTTCTGGAGAAGAGAAGTTAAAACCATCACTGAAAATGGAAGATTACTCTACTTTTGTTTTTAAAACCAACCCTCTAATGTGTCGTTACGTCATTAACCTAAAAGCAAATTCAGGTCACAAAAATAAAATAAGCCCTTAAAACATTGCTAACGTGTTTATGTTATTAACCATACAGCGTTCCGCCACGAAATTATGTTTATTACTGCACATGGGCCAATTCATGTAGAAGCTTTCTGTCTAGCAAAATATTTCTAAGTTAAAATATAAAGGTCCGTCTTCTCAACTTCATTATTTAACTGTAACGCCTTCGGGACCTGTCCCATCATCGGCAGGATTCAAAACTGGTGTTTCACTGAAGATCTGGTAGAGGGGGTTACATGTATTGGGTTCGTTTTCGTTTAACAGATTGTCGTTATTATGAGCTGCTTTCATGATTTGCATCTCTTCGAGTATGTTTATCTTCGCTGGATTATTTTCTCTGTACATACTCGAAGAGATAGAAATCATGATAGCAGCTCACAACAACGACAATCTGATAAACGAAAACGAACCCAATACATGTAACCCCCTATACCATATATTCAGTGAAACACCAGTTTTTAATCCTGTCGATGATGAGACAAGTCCCGAAAGCGCTACAGTTAAATAATTACTTAAGTTGAGGAGACGGACCTTTCAGGTGAATATTCCATAATTTTATATTTTAATTTTGAATAATACCTCAACGGAACACATAATGAATTTTATAAAAGTTCAAAATATTTCTAGTCTCATCACACAAGGAATAGCCAAATAACATACCGAAGATGAAACATGTTTTGAAAGGCCTACATAATTTTAAATAATTAACGAACTTTTTAAACAAAAATCCATTTTAATTGAGGAAGACGGGTATAAAATGTATTTATAGTAAAAAAAAAGTAATCCTACTACAGGCCTCAGGAGGTCCTTGGAGTAGTAGCAGGTTAAGGCTCCTACTTTTTTTGGACAATCGGCACTTGATGTCAGCCGGGTTGTCAGCCCTGCGTGACAGCCGCCTTTACCCCCAGAACAAGTGTCTGGCACTATTTCCGTTAGAGGCTGACTCGACCCCAGGCCCACAGTGCCGTAGAATGTTTGGATCAGTTTAAAAATCCTCGACCTTCCGGTTTGTAACGCAGTGCCTTAACCACTACGCTACGGTATGCCCACGTATTTATATTAATTTAAAAAATAGCAAGATGTGCGTTTAAAAAAGAAGGCTTTAAAACTCTACAAGAGATCATACATTAATCATATTTTCCCATGAATTTGCTGCCTTTTGTTTAATTAACTAATTAACACCAAATTAAACATTTTTGTGTAGATCATTCTTTCACAACCTGGGGTTCGCGAATATTTCAAGGGGTTCTCCAAAACTTTTCTGTAATGGCGTATTTCGAGATTAGGCCTATTATTGTCATAACAATAATTTTTATTTATTATTCCGGCTTTTAAAATGAATATACATTTTTCCGGTACCCATGTTCACAGTTAACTACACATTTGTTTCAACACATTTTTCCATACTTGTCTGTTCATCCATATATCTTCTTCTATTTCCCATTCCCTCTTAGTTTCATTGATTCCCTGAATCCACGTAATATTTGGTCTACCCTTCTTTTTCCTTCCCTGTGGTTCCCAATCCATGATTATCTTAGGTAGTCTTCCTTCTTCCATCCTTCTAATGTGTCCGTACCAATTTAATTGTTTCTTCTTTATAAAATCTAATATTGAATATTGTACCTGCATTTTTTCTTTTATATATGAATTTCTGATTTATCCTTCTTGGATATTCTTGCAGCACATCTTCAGTAGTCCATTTCAATAATAATAATAATAATAATAATAATAATAATAATAATAATAATAATAATAATAATAATAATAATAATAATACAGTAATACTTACTCATTGGCACTATTGAACCCGTAGCTTCACGGCCGCGCGGACATAAGCTCTCCATACATCCCTATCCTGAGCTAATGCTTTCCAATCATTCCCTGTATAATCTACTTCCCTCAAATCATAGTTAATGTTATTCTCCCACCTCATTCTTCGTCTACCAACCGGGCGTTTTCCCTCTGGATTTCCTACAAGAAGCTTCCATGCACCTCTTTTATTCCCCATACGCGCAACATGACCTTCCCATTGCAGTCTACGAGACTTAACTGTTGTTATTGTATATCTGGCTTCCTATAAAGACCATGTAGTTCATTGTTGTGTAGTCTTCTCCATTCGCCTGTCTGTTCATCTCTCTTTGGTCCAAAAATTTTTCTAAGTATTCCATTTTCCTGCCTTAAAGTAAGAGTCAATAATACAGCAATAATGATAATATTATTATTTTAAAATTGAATTAACCCTATAACGCCCCTTGTTACATATGTATACCCCTATTCCTGCGAAAAGTCGTTTTCTTCATATGCCTATTTAAAAAATATACAGAAACAGACTTTGTGCTGAAAGTGATTTGAGACTTTATTTAACTTCTGAGGTTCCTGACTTCAAAGCTCTGTGCCATGCAAATCAGGCGCAACCTTCTCACTGAATTCCAAAAAAAGAAGAAACTAATTACAATGAAAACTTGTATTTTTTATTGCAACTAGGCCTACGCGTTGTGTAACTTTTAAGCCGTAACTAGAGTAACTTTAGGTTTTAACCGTTAAGATAATTTAACGTTATTTAACCTTTTCTTCAAATCAGATTTTATGTTTGTCTACTTTTATGTACGTTTAAAAGTCAGTGATTCACCCAACTCAGATCGTCGTGGAATGGGTTCGCGAGTCGAAAAAGGTTGGGGACCGGTTATATAGACTAACAAAATTTCGTCATTGAAACAAAAAGAGAAATGCGTTCTGCAAAACTCAGCAAATCCAACCAAGGGTAAATCTCAAACCCAAAATTTAAAAATCACTAGCAGCGTCGCCATGTCTTTTTTCATGCAATAAATACGATTTATTTAACATTTTCCAATACTGTTATTTTAACACAGTTCCAATAATGGATCATATTATAATATTATAATGATATTGTGAAAAGAAAAATTAATGTCTGAACCAGGAATCGAACCGTGAACCTCTAGTTTACTGCTTATAAAAGTGGTGGCGTAAAATTCTCAAATATACATACTTCTAAACGAAGACGACCGTTGGCGTTGGTAGTGACACCTACCTTGCAGCGGACGAAACGAGAATTAAAAATTTGTACATGTGGAAAGAATTGTTAATGTTTGTGCCAAGTCTAGAATGGGGTAGAGAGCTGCACACTAGTACGGAGAACCAGAGGTCCACGGTTCGATTCCTGGTTCAGACATTAATTTTTCTTTTCACAATATCATTATAATATTATAATATGATCCATTATTGGAACTGTGTTAAAATAACAGTATTGGAAAATGTTAAATAACATCGTTTACTGCTTATAAAAGTGGTGGTGTAAAAGTCTCAAATATAGATACTTCTAAACGAAGCCGGCCGTTGGCGTTGGTAGTGACACCTACCTTGCAGCGGACGAAACGAGAATTAAAAATTTGTACATGTGGAAAGAATTGTTAATGTTTGTGCCAAGTCTAGAATGGTGTAGTGGGCTGCACACTACTACGGAGAAATAGAGGTCCACGGTTCGATTCCTTGTTTAGACATTCATTTTTCTTTTCACAATATCATTATAATATTAAAATACGATTTAATTAATAAAACAGAGTACATTTAATAAACAAACAAAATGGAATAATATAGGGAGGATTTCTCAACCAAACTCTAAATCACGACCGCGGTTTTCCGATTATTTGATTCCATAACACCTATAAAAATGATTGAAATATCACAGAAATTGTTGTGAAAACATAGACATGATTAACAGCCGTAGATTTTCAGTTTTTATGGTTGTTATGGAAACAATAGAAAATCGGGAAACCGCGGTCGTGGTTTAAACAACGGTTGAGAAATCCACCCATATTCGCTTTGTCGAGGAAATCACTTAGTTGAGCCAGTACCTGCATGGCGGACTTTTTCTTAACTCCAATGGGATCCATCATCAGAAAGGTTTGGAAACCACACTGTTATAAAAACAAGCCGCCACTGATTAAACATTGAAAACAATGTTTTTGTAATGCATAGTATAGAGGTTGAGAGTGTAAAATATGGCTCAGTTGGTTTCCTAGTGCTTCTGCATGTAATGCTAATGTATGGTCTGTTGTATAAAACTTGACCTGACCTCAATCAGCTAGAAAGAGAGAGAAAACCCGGTCAGAAAGCGACAAACTCCGTTTTTTATTACTATTTCGAGAACCGGGCAAGCTAAATGGAAGCTTATACTTTATTTATAAGCCTAATAAGAACTGTTCTGAGGGAGAAACCTAACAAATTGAAATACCAACGTGAAAAAAAAGCTCTGTAGTTACGGACACGAATAAAATAAGATCTTACACTGCAAAATAAACTTTCAGTCGCTTTGACATGGGTCAAAATTAAACCCTTTCTTTCAATATTACCTCTGTTTTATTTTCTTTTTCAATCATTTACCTTGCTTTCTTCAGTACATTCACTGGAGTGAAGCATGGAAAGAAACAAAATAAACTGCAAGTATTTACTAATAGATTTTTGATAATATCACAAAAATATTTCTTTTTAATAATGGAGTCTTTAAAAAAATTCTAAAAAATTCTTCTGACTGACGTCAAAATAATTCTAACGCAAACTCTCATGAGCCTTACTTTGATTACACTGAGGAACTAAAAATAAACTTTTTTTGTCTCAGAAAGAAAAATATATGATTCTGATAGTATTTTTTCTCCTCAATTCTAATATAATATTGGATATTCTCCACCACGCAAGGTTTCCGAGAGACAGTAATTTATAATTTCAAACACTTTAATATTTTCTACATTCGTAACTACACAATATTTGAACATTCGGACTCACCTAGAAAGTAAGAAATGACGATTTTCTGCTATATTTCGCCTGTGGAGCATCCCTCTTGATGGTCCAACAATAATCGGCCAGCATATTATGATTCCATTTGCCTTGATATCTCTTTTCCATAGCTGAAATCTCCTGAGTTAGCTCATTTGGTTTTATTTTTCAGTGGACAAATGGACGAAAAAGGTTTATTAAAAAATAATTATTTAAATCCATTAATTGAAATTGAAATAAAAAAAACCTGTGGGTGATGGAGAAATTCCGAATACATATTTGAAAACACGATAAAAAAACTGCATTAAGTACAACTATTGGTACTCATGGGGTGCTTTTTGTGGTTTTTACGTTTTCTTCTTAGAGACTTTACTTTTACCAATATATATTTATTATCAAATATATTAATTGATAAAGAGCTCCCCACGCTTTGGATGGTAAAATGATTTTTCTTTGTAGATAACTCTAGTTTTATTCTAGATGTGTCGGATATGATTCTTTTTTGTTGATCACTTTAATTTTATCCCAAGCGTGTTGGATATTAGAATTATTTTTTTTATTTTTTAGTTCGGTTTTCTAATAAAGCGTGTTGTTTTAGTTTTTTTAAAACTATTATTTGTTTTTTAGTTTGATTGTCATAAACCGGAATCCCATGAAAATGTATTTGCTTACGATATTTTCACTGTCTACGCACGAATATAATTATATATGTTTTTAAAAATTAATATTATGTAACATTATTATAATATTTTTGAATATTTTAATATAAATAAATAGTTACAGTTAATCGTGCCCTTCTCATACTTTTTGGATAAATTACAATGTGGTAAGTTTACAAAATTGTCATTAATATTTTAGCAGAATAAGATAAAAATGTAATATCTTTAAATTCGGTACTATTGTAGTATGAGCTACAAGTAATGCTCTTCTAAAAAAATCCTCCGACCAGATTTGAACCAGCGACCTAAGGATTACTGAAATTATATACCACTACTGTCCACCGCTCAACCAACTGAGCTACCAGAGGATATAATATTAATTTCTTACAACGATGGACTATAAAGTCGATACGTTCGCAACCTATTATACCGGTATTTATTTTTTTTGATGTCCTGATGATCCTGGCAAGGATTTTAGAAAAAAATATGAAATTATTATATTGTGATTGGTCCTTTGCAAGTATACAAAGTTTCAAGTCGATCCAATGTTTTTAAGTGGGTGAAAGTCGTGTTGAAAGATTCCATTACATAGGTAAACAGATACAGGTCAAGCTAATATAAAGCGTGTAAAAATTAAATTTTTCTTCACTTGATGAGAACACAAGATGTAAACAAAACTATAACAGCTTTTGTTAAAATCAGCAAGTATCAACCAGGAGAATAGACAGATCAAGAACCGCACGGCATAATAGGGTCACAAATGAGAATATCAATAAATAAGCCAAAAGTAATGGTATTTATTGGTAAATATGGAATTAGATCAAAAATTGTACTGGATAACAAAGTAATAGAACAAGTATCACATTTCCAATATTTAGGATGTGATATAACTTATAGAGAAAATAAAGATATAGAAAATAAAGTAAATAAATTTCAGGCTATTTGTGGAACCATAAAAAGAACCTTAGGTCGGAAAACAAGGCAAGATACGAAACTTAAATTATATAAAACAATGGCTGTTCCTTTGTTGTTGTATGGAAGTGAAAATTGGATAATGAAATCAAGGGATAAAAGCAGGATACAGACTGCGGAAATGCCGTTTTTACGTAATGTGAAAGGATGTACAAGAGCGGATAGAATAAGGAATGAAACTATATGAGAAGAATTAAATATATATATATATATATATATATATATATATATACATATAATTGAAGATAAAATCAGCGAAAATAATAAGAAATGGACAGAACACTTAATGAGAATGAACAACGAAAGAATACCAAAAAGAACCTTCCTGTATAATCCCAGAGGAACAAGAGATGTTGGCCGACCACGTAGAAGATGGACTCCACTTTTAACTTCGCCGGAACATGCTGCATGGCCTAAACCTTGTAGTAGAATAAGAGAATGAGGGCCGTGGCGCAAATGTCATGATACAGATCTTAAATATTACTCTGAAAATATATAGCCATGGGGTCAGTTACATCAAAACACTTCCAAAATGAAATTTTACGTGTATTTATTTTGCATAAAACGGAATCTGTCCAACGCGGAAACGGAAGGATAGGCCTATTTCTATACAATTCATGAAAAAATATAAACCGAAAAAACAGAGAGAAAAATAAATTAGTTTCCACTTCACTGAATACCCGCTAGGCCAGAAAACAATAAGGAATGATTCCTGCCGCCGGGTGAATTCTAATATAGCCATGGGGTCAGTTACAGCAAAACACTTCCAAAATGTTTAAATAACCTCTGAAAGTTTATAAGTGTAATTATGTCCCACCCTGTACAATAGTTATTGTAGAGAGCACTTAGGTAGAGAGTAGATGAGGCTATAATGTTACCCTAAGCATTTAGACCTACATGGGGGTCGTATCGCTGTACCTTAATCCTTACCCACATCAACCAATAGCAGCACGAGTAATCCAACGAAATATTTAATGACCTTTCGACCCTTCCATCTGTAAATGCAGTGGGAGAGGGTGATCGCAGCCCCAGGGTGTTGTTAGGGTGGCCTGTGGTTGAGTGGATTAGTGGATACATAATGTATCTAACTGTGCACCTCGGCTCTCAAGGAATTGGTTTGGCCTTTTCCTGGAAAACGTGGGTAACAGCTTACAGGGAAAAGTAATGTGTTCAGCTAAGAGATGTCGCTTATATACCAACGGCATAACAAATAATAATAATAATTAATAATAATAATAATAATAATAATAATAATAATAATCTATTGTTCTACCATTTATATTATATGGGTGCGAAACATGGACTCTTACTTTAAGAGAGGAAAGGAGATTACGAGTATTTGAGAATAAAGTTCTTAGGAAAATTTTTGGACCAAAGAGAGATGAACAGACAGGTGAATGGAGAAGACTACATAACAATGAACTACATGGTCTTTATCGGAAGCCAGATATAATAAGAACAGTTAAGTCTCGTAGACTGCGATGGGCAGGACATGTTGCACGTATGGGGAATGAAAGACGTGCATGGAAACTTCTTGTAGGAAAGCCAGAAGGAAAACGCCCAGTTGGTAGACCAAGAATGAGGTGGGAGAACAACATTAACTATGATTTGAGGGAAGTAGATTATACAGGGAATGATTGGAAAACATTAGCTCAGGATAGGGATGTATGGAGAGCTTATGTCCGTGCGGCCATGAACCTACGGGTTCGATAGTGCCAGTGAGTAAGTAAATAATAATAATAATAATAATAATAATAATAATAATAATAATAATAATAATAATAATACATTTTGAGGAAGGCTGAATTAAAATACCTAGGAACAATAATCACAAATAGGAATGAGATGCACAAAGAAATTAAACATAGGCTCAATTCTGGAAATGCGTGCTATTATGCATTACAGAGGCTCTTGCCTTCCCAACTCCTTTCAAAAAACGTTAAATTGAAAATATATAAAGCTATTATTCCACCAGTTATATTATATGGATGCGAAACATGGATTCTTACTTTAAGGGAGGAAAGAAGATTACAAGTATTTGAGAATAAAGTTTTTAGGAAATATTTTGGGCCAAAAAGAGATGAACGGACATGCGAATGGAGAGAACAACATAATAGTGAGCTATATTGTATGTACAGGAAGCCAGATATAATAACAGTTTCGTCTCGTAGACTGCGATGGGTAGGACACGTGGTACGAATGGAGAATGAAAAAAGGTGCATGGAAGGTTCCTGATGGAAAAGCAGAAGAAAAAGCGCAGTTGGTTGACCAAGAAAGAGGAGGGAGAATAACATTAACCACGATTTGAGGGAAGTAGATTATACAGGGAATGATTCGAAAGCACTGACTCATGATAGTGATGTATGGAGAGCTTATGTCGCGCGGCCACGAACCTATGGGTTCGATAGTCAGTGAGTTCGTTAATCATAATAATAATCATCATCATCTGCATTCATGGATTAGGTCTGTTGACCCGTTCCGACTTCAGCCCATCTATTTCTAGGTCTGCCCACATCTCGGGTGCCTTTAGGTTTGTACTTTGTTATTTGTTTTGGATATCTATCTTCATTCATTCTGTCTGTGTGTTGCTTCCATTTTTGTCTATATGTATCTATTTTATCAGTTATTGCAAATATTTCAAGTTCCTGACTTATTTCTGTGTTCTTGATTCTGTCTTCCTTAGTGCACCCTTTAACAGATCTCAAAAATTTAATTTCTGCCGCCGTTATCCTACTTAGATCTTGTTTATTATGTATCCAGGCTTCTGAACCATAGAGCAGTACCGGTACTGCCAACATTTTATAAAATTTCAATTGGGTCTCTCTTGTTGTTTTGTTATTTAGTGATCGTTTTATCGTACCACATATTCCCTGGAATTTTGCTATTTTATTATTTATATCATTATCATAATTAAATGAAATGTCACATCCTAGATAATTGAGATGGTTCACCTGTTCTATGATTTTATTTCCTATTAATATTTTCGATCTGATTTGATTTTTCCCTTGGAATGCCATTGGAATAGTTAATAATAATAATAATAATAATAATAATAATAATAATTCATATTTTGCAATATTCCACAAAAAACCGGTTGACATCTAATGGTGATTGTTAAGAAAGCTGGGAGTCTAAACCTATTACAAACCCAAGGGCGTCCTGTCACCTGTAGTGAGATTATTTTTCTTTACAGTGATGCACGTGATTTCTGCTTCGGACTTAGACAAAATATATATATATTGTCTCTACATTACCTATTTTTTACTGTTTTACTTCTCTATTGTCAAGTGTACTTTGCAACTTTTAACATACATATTTCGAATAAATGAAAAATACATGTATTTTGTATATAATATCTTACAGATTTTCTCTTAAGAATGTTTACTTAAATAAAATAGCATTTTATAAATATAATCTCCAATAAAATTATACCAGGAACTACAACTCCTGCTTCAGAATTTAAACCTAGATGTTTTGTGTTTGAAAAATCAACTCCCTAAATAAATACCCTAACATTAAATCAATGACACTGAGGAAAAAAAAAAAACTTTTTTTTTGTCTCACAAAGAAAAATATGTGATTCTGATAGTATTCTTTCTCCTGAATTCAAATATGATATCGGCTTTTCTCCATCACGCAAGGTTTCCGAGAGGCAGGAATTTATAATTTCAAACACTTTAATATTTTCTACATTCGTAACTACACAATATTCAAACATTCGGACTCACCTAGAAAGTAAGAAATGACGATTTTTCTGCTATATTTCGCGTGTGGAGCATCTCTCTTGATGGTCCAACAATAATCGGCCAGCATATTAGGATTCCATTTGCCTTCATATCTCTTTTCCATAGCTGAAACCATTTGAGTTAGCTCATTTGGTTTTATTTTACAATGGACAAATGGACGAAAAAACGTTTATTAAAAAAATATTATTTAGATTCGTTAATTGAAATTGAAATAAAAAACTGTGGGTGATGGAGAAATTCCGAATACATATTTGAAAACACGATAAAGAACTGCATTAAGTACAACTATTGGTACTCATGAGACAAAAATCATGTAGACCAGTGTTATTACTTACATTATTACGGTGACTGCTCATCAAAATTATCTCGCACTTACCTGAAACAAACATAAAACTTACAATTAATTTGTGAGAATACTGACAGCGGGTCATAATTAAAACTACGCTTTATCGATGTTGTAATTAAATGTTTAACATTGAGCAATGCAAGCTTAATGTGGTATGATAAGAAAAATAAATGCCTGGACGGGAGTCGAATCCGGAACTCTGAGTCTGTATCCGTTACACCACCAGGCGAATCCAATTCAAACACTTATTTCTCCGTTCTTATATATGTATTATAACCCTCAGGGGACCCCATCTAGGGGATATGTGGATGGCGAGCACAAGGTGCCTAAGCTGAGCAAAACATTGCTTCCACTTACTTGGGTTTTGCTCCTTACTTTTATCTTTAACGGATCTGGTATTTCTTCCTTTCTTCCACTTACTTATACCAGACTCTTTTAACTTTACTATCTAACTTTTTTTGGTTAACTCTTGTTTTTTCGATCCCAATGCTATTAGGGCATCCGAAGACTAGGGAGGCTTTCCTTTCTTGCATTTCTTCTTTCCTTTAATTTTCTTTTCTTCTCCAGAGAAGCCTGACCAGAGGTTATAAGATGGCAGCCCCATCACTGGTCTTGCCTTCCTTTGGCCAGCAACCAATCGAAGGGACTATTATTATGCTTTCAAATCTTATATGAGAATTTCCCGGATGGATCACGCTGGAGGGAAAATCTTCTATAGGATCGTAAACAGGCCTTGGCCTAATACTTGGAAGGAAGAAGAAGAAGATATATGTATTATATTCTCCATTATTACTAGATGGCAGTGAAGACCGAGTTCTCGCGACATCTAGTAATAATAGAGAATATAATACATATATAAGAAAAATAAGTGTTTGAATTGGATTCGCGTGGTGGTGTAACGGATAAAACACGCTGAGGTACAGACTCAGAGTTCCGGGTTCGAATCCCGTCCAGGCAATTATTTTTCTTATCATACCATATATATATATATATATATATATATATATATATATACATACACAGTGCGATCAGTATAGCACTGGACAGCAGACGCGGGGATTTCACTGTACACTGCTGACGCAGTCGCGGCGGGGAAAGGACAGCCTTGGATCGCGGTGACACAACCACACACATTTTCGTAACTATTTTACACATTGTCGTACTTACCAACTTTATTGAAGAAGGTGCTGGAACTGTTCACCTTCGTTGTCCATACATTTTTGACACCTCTTTATAAAATTTGTTTTACATATTATGGACTGTTGAACGTGACGGAATTTTTACATCCGGGAATTGTGTTTCAAAACGTCTTCGTACTTGGCTGGCAGACCGAGTTAACAAATATTGTTGACTATTTAACTCATGCCCCAAATGGTAGTCAATGACCAATCACGTTTCAATGAATTCTGTTTTACACCAATGACAGTCGTGTTTCACCTGGCTCTTTATCGATTTCTCTTTATCAGCTCCAGCTTTTGTGATAAAGAAAGCTCTTCCTTTTTTAATATTCTGAACAGATTATACCATTATTTTTCTCCAACAAATACATTGAATATAGCAAATATTGAATAGATTCAGTGATTTTACTGAGTTGTTTATTCAAAATATAAATGATTAACCTATAATGTTGATAATAATAGTTTGATGTTTTTCATTATTTCTCCACTAAATAATATGATCGAGTAACCTCACATTTCTAATTTTTTTTCAAACATCGACGTTTACATTTAACTATATAAACATTTTAAAACACCGGTAACTATATTCAAATAATTATTTTTTAGTAAAGAGCTTAATTTTATTCGTAAAATAGTCCTAACAAATGCCACTCTTGATTTCCAATTTCTCTAGACAAATTCACGACTCACTTCGTGAGTTGGAAATCACTCGTGGCATTACTTATGATAAATAAATACACGTTGTTTAGTAGAAAAATTATTAGCCAATATACAGTTTATATATTACACTCATGCACTCGTGATTCACTTTACACTTTTGTTTTATAAGATACAAATTTAAAAAACTGAAATAATTTATACACACGTCATTCAATTCACAAATAAAAGCGAGTGAGCACCTTATCTACTCGATGTACACTATCTGACTGTGAATGCGTGGGATGTAAACTGCTGAGTCAGCGCACATTACAAGTCCCGTGCCTGCACGTGTAAGCCTTCGTTATCGCACAGCAGAAACCCCGCGTATGCCGTCCACTACTATACTGGTCTCACTGTGTGTGTATATATATCCATCCATAGTAATTCTGCCCGAAGGCAGGTCTTACACTGCAATCATAGCATTTTCATGCTATGCTTGCAGCTTTACTAGGGAATTGTAGGTGTAGTATCTTCTCGTTGCTTTCCACACCGGTGAAGGATGACGATGATGATGATGATAAGGATGATGATGATGATGATGATGACCATATAATTTCAGGGACCGTTCGGGCCTTAAAGTTATCCTGACATTTGTCTTACAGGTGAGGAAAAACCCCGATAAAAACCTCACCCAGAAAAACTGCCCCGACCGGGGATTGAACCCGGCCCGCTGCGTGACAAGAGAGCACGCTACCTCGAGACCACAGCGGTGGACTATATATATATATATATATATATATATATATATATAAAAAAGGTAAAGTGATCCCACTACAGGCCTCAGGAGGCCCTTGGGGTAGTAGGAGATTAAGGCTCCCACTTTTTCTTGACAATCGGCACTTGATGTCAGCCGGGTTGTCAGCCCTGCGTGACGGCCGCCTTTACCCCAGAACAAGCGTCTGGTACTCATTTCAGTTAGAGGCTGAGTCGACCCCAGGGCCATAGTGCCGCCAGAAGGTTTGGATCAGTTTAAAAATCCTGACCCCACCGGGACTCGAACCCTCGACCTTCCGGCTTGTAGCGCAGTGCCTTAACCACTACGCTACGGCGTGCCCCCATATATATATATATATATATATAAGTATACCCACTACAGGCCTCAGGAGGCCCTTCGGGTAGTGGGAGGTTAGGGCTCCCACCATTTCTATACAATCGGCACTTTATGTCAGCCGGGTTGTCCGCCCTGCGTGACGGCCGCCTTTACCCCAGAACAAGCGTCTGGTACTCATTTCCGTTAGAGGCTGAGTCGACCCCAGGGCCATAGTGCCGTCAGAAGGTTTGGGTCGGATATATATATATATATATATATATACATCTTAAATGTATAATAATTATATAGAATTAAAAATTAATTTCGTTATACATATCAAATATGGATAAAACATTGTAGATAACGTTACAAAATTACGAAGTAAATCGAGACAAAGAAGACCTTCTTCCAGTCGTGTTGTAACTTTATTGTCTCGATAATAAAGCACTGATTTTCTATTTTTCTGGATAATTACCAAGTTATGATCTTTATTGAAATAAAAAATGCATTACTTAATTCAATACCATGTTATTAGCAGACTGTAATTGTGCTGTGCATTACCATATATATAAAAAAACAAAACACTCATCATAAAAGCTTCTTTTGTTTTCAAACATATCTCGTTTAATGTTTCTTTATAAAAATGTATAACCTAGACTTTCCCCTGGGGAAGTTACGTGTTTTATATTCACAAACGCAATGCACTATTAATAAATTATGAACTAGTTCATATTTGAAGTTTCAAAATGCATTTTATCTCCTCCATTTTTTAAAAACACCTAAAATATTAATGTATGTGTACTATCATTCTAACTTAATCATAAAGCATGTTTTTTATTGTTGTTGCGAGGAACGAACCTCACAAAAATATCTGGCATGAGGTGCATCTTCGTGCGGACGTAAGCTCTCCATACATTCCTGTCCTAAGTTAACACTTATTCAATATTTCCCTGTATTGCACTGAGCAAGAAAAAGGAAACCTTTTTGTCTCAGAAAGAAAAAAATATGCGATTCTGATAGTATATTTTCTCCTGAATTCAAATATGATACCGGACTTTCTCCATCACGCAAGGTTTCCGAGAGACAGGCATTTATAATTTCAAACAATTTAATATTTTCTACATTCGTAACTACACAATATTGGAACATTCGGACTCATCTAGAAAGTAAGATATGACGATTTTCTGCTATATTTCGCCTGTGGAGCATCCCACTTGTTGGCCCGACAATAATCGGTCAGCATATTAGGATTCCATTTGCCTTGATATCTCTTTTTCCATAGCTGAAATTTCCTGAGTTAGCTCATTTGGTTTTATTTTACAATGGACAAATGGATGAAGAAACGTTTATTAAACAAATAATTATTTAAATCCATTAATTGAAATTGAAATAAAAAAACTGTGGATGATGGAGAAATTCCGAATACATATTTGAAAACACGATAAAAAACTGCACAAGTACAACAATTGGTACTCATGAGACAAAAATCATGTTGACCAGTGCTAATTAATTGCCCTCAAATCACTGTTAATGTTATTCTCCCACTTCATTCTTGGCCTACCAACACGGCGCTTTCCTTCTGGTTTTCTTAAAGAAGTTTCCATGCCCCTCTTTCATTTCCAATTTGTGTCACACAAGACCAGCCATTCCAGTTTACGAGAATTAACTGTTCTTGTGACATCTAGTTTCCCATACTTACTCTTACTCACTGGCACTATCGAACCCGTAAGTTCATGGCCGCGCGGACATAAGCTCTCCATACATCCCTATCCTGAGCTAATGTTTTCCAATCATTCCCTGTATAATTTACTTCCCTCAAATCACAGTTAATGTTATTCTCCCACCTCATTCTTGGTCTACCAACTGGGCGTTTTCCCTCTGGCTTTCCTACAAGAAGCTTCCAAGCAAGTCTTTCATTCCCCATCCGTGCAACATGTCCTGCCCATCGCAGTCTACGAGACATAACTGTTCTCATCATATCTGGCTTCCTATAAAGACCATGTACTTAATTGTTATGTAGTCTTCTCCATTCACCTGTCTGCTCATCTCTCTTTGGTCCAAATTTTTTCCTAAGTAGGGCCTACTTTATTCTCAAATACTTGCAATCTCCTTTCCTCCCTTAAAGTAAGAGTCCATGTTTCGCACCCATATAATATAACTGGTAGAATAATAGTTTCTAGTTTCCCATAAAGATCGTAATTAGAGTCTGAAGATTTTCTGGCACGTAAAAGAACTGAAGCCTGAATAAAAAGGCCTCTGTGCAAAATTTAACCGACCTTCATACATTCAAGTAATACTTTAGTCTGCTTCTAGATGTCTCACTGAGGCGATGTGCTAATCATGCGTCACTTGTTGACATCTACACATAACTAAGCATAACTAAATTAGCTTTGTTAAACTCCCGCTAGGAACCATATGTGCCCTCGCGCGGAGGTATGGAGTATATTCATTGTAAACCCAGAAGTACTGGATTAGAATCCCGGTTAAGGCAGAATATTTTATCATAAGTAATGCCACGAGTGATTTCCAATTTATCTAGAGAATTTGGAAATCAAGAGTGGCATTTGTTAGGACTATTTAACGAATAAAATTAAGCTCTTTACTCACAAATCATTATTTAACATTTTGACCGCCGAGTTTCCCTTTTGCCAGCTGGGCTGATGGTGCCAGGTTTTTTAAATGTAAAGTACTACGCCATACTATATAATGTAAACCTAAAGTATAATTAACTGTCTACATGCCATGCTAAACTCACTATTATACATTTATTTGATGGTTAGGCGGTGTTGCTTCCACTTGTAAAGATCCCAGGTTCGAATTCAGCACGGTGTCTTCATTGAAATTTGTTATCACTATCACTAAAACATTTATTCTATTGAATAATTTTGATGGCATTATGACTAAACACTTATAATATTAAATATCGTTGAACATTTTTATGGTCCTGGGTTCGAATCAATTCCAGTCAAATAGCTGTTCTATGCCACGTATTTCGTCTGGCGCGCCATGCCCACCACTGTCACTCACACCCTGTTCATTTAGGTCTACATCACTTGCTTTATTATTTACAGGCTTAGATTGTAATAATATTCTCTTAGAAACAGGACTACTATTCGTAAAACGAATAACCATTTGATGAACTGCTACTGTCACTCTTGTCTTCTGATAAAACTGACACAATAAACTCGCGCATAGTATTTTCGTTATTTTCGTCAACTTCGAGACATGAATCACTGTGTTTCACAGCACGACCTACCCCTTGGTCAGGTATATTTTCAACTAAAAATAAAATAAATAAAGAGAAAATCCTGAAATTGCAATATTCCATAGCAAAAAATAAAAAAGGGGCCTTGAAACGTGAATGTACACCCTCCTTTTGAAAACCTATTCACAACCAGCCTGCACCGTTATTCTGTAAGGGATGTGCAAAGTATTGCTAAGAAAGGATGTACAAACACAGAACGAAAAATAATTTTAGTTTATTGAAGTAAAAACATCCGGAAAAAATAATTCAAATAATGAGATTAAAAACCAGAGCTTGCCGGGCGTGGCGTACCGCTGTACACACACTTTCACCGGCGCACGCCAGGCATGGCGTACAAAAGGTTAAATATAGTTATTTTAAAATATTTATATATTTAATGTAAACGGTGATGTTTGAAAACAAATGAGAAACATTGTGTTTCGCCTGTTCATCACTGCAACCAGATCATATTATATATTGCCAAAGGATCGCAATATTGTAAGAATGCACCCTCCATCCATCCATAGTAATTTAAGATGCAAGAGAGAGAGTGGGGTGTGGAAAGAAACGGGAAGCTACCGCACCTATATTTCCCTAGTACAGCTGCAAACTTGGCATGGTTAGTCTTTCCATGGTAAACGACTCTGGACGTAAATTATCTACCCCATTCGGACGTTCAGGAGGAGATACTGTGGAAGGAGATATCATGAAGTCAAAACAACAGAAATCTGAGTTAAGGAAAGAGTGGAGAACGTTGAGTTTGCATTCAAACACGAGCTCGTGGGCATAACACTCCATATATACTGTATATATATATATATATATATATAATTGGAAATCCATTTCAATTCGTACACTCCGAATGTGAATTATTGATAAGATATAATGAAAACTCCTGTGGAATTGCCTTTGGTAATTTAATATTAGCTATGGAAATTTTATTTAAATCCAAAGGTCTGTTTCATAAAAGTACTACTTTCAGAAATTCACTTATTATCAGTGTAAAATTTACTAAATAGCAGTCTGGTGTATCCTTTTTCATACACACAAATCTACACTGCTGGAGTCGTAACTTCCACAAATAACTGCATCAATGCGCCAAATATTTGTTAAAAGTTACTACACCGTGTTTCAAAATGATGGACGGGGTTTCAAAGTTGTGTAATTTTCCTTATATGATATATATAAGAACAAAACTTACATGGGATTAAATATAAATGTTTCGAGTTTTCATAACATACATTAAAGTGCTCGATGTGAGCACCTTTCGTTACACAGCACAAATCTAGCCGATAGTCGAATTCCTCCCAAACCTTGATCATATTTGGAGTAATGGATTCAACAGCAGCAACTATACTTCTTCTCAAGTCTGGAAGGTCGACGGGAAGTGGTCATCCGTACACATGGTTCTCCACATACCTCCACATGAAGAAATCACAAGGAGTGAGTTCGGGAGACCGTAGAGACCATCGGGAATGAACCATGTTATCCGGACCGGCGCGTTCTATCCATCGTCGGCGAAAATTATCATTCAATCACTGTTGCACATCATTAAGAAAATGAGGTGGAGCGCCGTCTTGTTGTCAAATGAAGTCTTGTAGTGCGGACTCATTTAGCTCTGAGGATAAAGATAATTCTGCAGCATAACCAGATACAAGATACCTGACACTGTTTTTTTATTGAAAAGAGCGGCCCATAGATTTGTTATTTGGACATAGCACAAAAAACATTGACCTTCGGAGAATCTCTTCCATGTTGGATTATTGCATGTTGATTCGCCACCCCAAACTACGCACATTATGTTCATGCAATTCCAAATTGCCGTCGTAAAGCTCGCTGCACTGCAACAATTGAACCAGATCTCGCAAATTGCAACACACAGAATGACTTCTGTACAGGAGTCACCATTTTCACAAATTTAACGCTGTGACGTAATAATGACAGGAAACAAATTACTGCATATATGATGTGAAACTTTCACAGTTTTTCTTTCATCATAGCAAATAATCACGCATCCAATTTGGTTTAGAAGTATCTATATTTGAGAATTTCACACCACTTTTATAAGTAGTAAACGATGTTATTTAACAAATTCTCAAATATAGATACTTCTAAACGAAGCCGGCCGTTGGCGATGGCAGTGTCATCTACCTGACAGCGGACGAAACGAGAATTATAGATTTATATATATGGAAAGAATTAGGGTTGTAAGGGGTAGTGACATGTGTATAACCTCTCCTACCCAATTCTCATCCTCACCTTCTCGTGGTACGACCCGTTTTCACAAACGAGGCTCTGAGAAACGAGTCACGGCGGTATAACCGTTCAATCGGGTACTGATTAAATGCGGTATCCTAATGTCTGTCCAGAGACTAAAAGGTAGCAGCCCTACCACTGAACTACTTAGCGTCGGGCCAGTAACCCGTCCTAAGGAACTTCAAAACTACTTTCAAGTCTTAACCTGCAGGAAGAAGAAGACCAGGACTTCCACTCAAAAGACTTTTAGATGGTATTTCTCTTGAGGCCGGAACAGGTCAACGAATGGCCTAAATTCGTGAATGTACTATGATGATGATGATGATGATGGAAATAATTATTGGTGTTTGTGCCAGGTGTGGAATGGTGTAGTGGGCTGTATACCAGTCTGGAGAACTAGATGTCCACGGTTCGATTCCTGGTTCACACATTAATTTTTCTTTTCACAATATCATTATAATATTATGGTATGATCCATTATTGGAACTGTGTTAAAATAACAGTATTGGAAAATGTTAAATAAAAAAGCTATACCAAGTATTTAAAACCCCGTTCATCATTATGGTACACTATATGTCCACCGCTGTGGTCTCGAGGTAGCGTGCTGCCTTGTCACGCAGCGGGCCCGGGTTCGATCCCCGGTCGGGGCAGTTTTTCTGGGTGAGGTTTTTATCGGGGTTTTTCCTCACCTGTAAGGCAAATGTCAGGAAAACTTTAAGGCCCAAACGGTCCCCGAAACCATATGGCCAACATTATCATCATCATCACCATCAATCTTCACCGGTGTGGAAAGCAACGGGAAGCTACCACACCTACAATTCCCTAGTAAAGCTGCAAGCATAGCATGAAAATGCTATGATTGCAGTGAAGGACCTTCCTTCGGGCAGAATTACTATGAATGAATGTATAATATAAAGAACAGGGACATATCAATAGAAAACAGAGAATATTCATTTTTGTAGATATATTTGCTCAACAAATTGTATTCCCGTTATCACTGAAATCTCTTTAACATTTAGGAAAGATCGTTATATATTAAGTGCTGCAAACGTTTTCTATAATTTTCTTTCTCTACTTTGACTAGCTTCTTTCTCATTCAGAAATGCCCTCGAGTTGAAGAGGAGAGAAAAAAAATCCATTAAAAGGAATAATTTTCCCCATCACTTTATGCTTTTAAATGTAGGGTTCTGGCACAATGTCAGATTTATATTTGAAATTACGAAAGTGAAAATTAAGTAAATAACTGGTGGGAATTTTGCGTTGAGAGCATTGAGTGTGGGAGAGTGGAATTATTCGCATGAACTGTTGCAACCTAAAGCAATATACAGAGTGTTTCAAGAATCCTTATTACACACAATATTAGATATTGCAGAGGGGAATTCGTGAACGCACAATCTTATACTAGAGACCGGATGTTAGGGAAAATGCCTATAGTTATTTATTATAGATATTGCAAAAGTGATTTCATATAAGTTCATACCAACAACCCTAGAGTTGTTTTCCATTAAGTTAATTTTGCCTACGAATACATATTTCAGTTTATAATGTCTATAAATGCTATTTGCAATTTTTTTCTCGAAATTAACTCAGCATTTCAATGAAATCAATTGAAATGGACAGACTTCAAGACACAAATCATTTCATAGAAGTTTTCAAGTGTTCTCTTTTTATAAATTTGCTTAGAATATTTTAGAATAAGGATAGCAATAACCTAGCAGGTAAATTTTTTCCCCTCAATGCACTCCCGTTAGGTAAATATTGCATTTTTCCACCTCATGTATTCCCGTTAAGCGAAATAGCCCTATGCTACGTCGGATTGTATTAAGCGGCTCCAAGGCTTGGAGAAAAGTTCTTTGCTTCGTTTGAATACAAACATTACTGAGTGACAAAGAGGATAGATGGCTCAAGCTTTATTTCTCTGTGTCACATCTGGTGCTGAAACCGGCAATATTATTTTTGATGTTGGTAGCACTGAATTCAGTCTGCAGTCCTCATTCACACACAGGTGTTTCAAAGACAAAATGTATTTTTTTTTACCTTCAGAACTGTTTTTTTTAAGATACCTAAAGAGCGGACAAACTGACCAGTATCGTGAAAGAATTTGGTGCTGAAATATTCTCAAGTGACGGTTCTGCTCTTTGTAAAAAGGCAAAACAAATTCCAAAAGCATTTCTGATATCTTCGCATGCTATTGATAGCATATGTTTATATTCTTAACGTAAGACTGTAAAAAGTTATGTTGTAGTCCATTTTTTGTAAGAGCCTATTTTGAATATTTTTGTGCCTAACATCCGGAATCTACTTATTACACACAATACTAGATATTGTAAAGCGGACTTCGTGAACACATGAAATCATAGCCTTAGATATTTTGTTATCCAAAACGAGAAACTAACAGTCCTTTAACAATTATTACATATTATGAGGATGATTATGCAGACTTACAGAAAAAATACATAATAAATTAACTAATCCACTGGCACTATCGAACCCGCAGGTCCAAGGCCGCGCGGACACAAGCTCTCCACACATCCCTATCCTGAGCTAATTTTTTTCCAATCATTGCCTGTATATTCTATTTCCCTCGTTAAGAATTAATGGTATTGCATTTTGATAACATGTATTTATTCATGAATGAGTGTTGTTCTTATTTTCCACGTTTTGTCCAAACATTTAACCAAGTTTATCCAATTTTCTGGTTTTACCAATAACTCATAGCATGCCAATTTTTTACGATTTGAATTTAGAAACCTTTCCGGTAATAACTGACGTCTCCAATATTCTAAATCGTTACATTTTCCTAATATATGTTACTCGCATATCGTAATCGTCGCTAATTTTTAGAAATTTCCAATTATGTATATAATACATGATACCCGCGGATTACTGGATAACTGGGGATCCACGGATCGCTATTTGCGAACTTAGTTGAAAGTAATATTTAAAATTTTACGTTTCTCTATAAACTTAGCTCTGAATTAATAAATTGACCACAGCTCTATCTATGAAAGATCGTGCATAAAATCGTTGATATGAGAAATATCAGACTGAGTTTCCACATTATTTTCTTCTCTACAGTGGGGAGGGGGGACTTCCTTTTTCTCCACCTCCATTCTGCTTTCTTCGCACACACTCGATCGGTTTCAACTTTAAGCCCTTTCCGCCTCCTGTCAACGTCAGAATGAATCATGAACTGAATTCAATTCCCTAGAAATATGCAGCTCGCATAGCACAGCTTTCGACGTACACAAGAAAAAATCGCAGTTCTCTTACATATTAGCGAAGTTCAGAAGAATGGAGCTATTGTGGTTGTTCTCATGAAAACATTTTTGAGAACAAATGCAGATCTTCAACGATCCTATCTAGTAGACACCGAAAATAATATTTTTTTTTGTATTGTAAGCCTATATTTTCCCTTTACAGAGATTTAGGCGCTCTCCCCCTACAGGGAAGAATTTGAACCATACTAATTTAGTTACACTTGTTTTCGTATAGATGTCATTTGAGTGGTCCGTGGTCAGCGTTCCGCCTCATACTGACATCAAGGAAACCAAGGTAGTACTAGGACGGGAAAATTCGGTAAATTTTGCTTAGAGGCCTTTTCATTCAGGCTTAAGGATTTTTTACGAGCCTGAAAATCTTCAGACTCGGGACCCACGGCTTAAAGTCCCTCCCGGAGTACTTGCTCCTTGGATTTTTCCGTCCTAAAAAATCCATCGACCCCGGCCGGGATTGAACCCGCGACCCTCGGGACCAGAGGCAAGGAGCATAACCACTAGTCCACCGCGGCCTACACAATAATAATAATAATAATAGTAATAATAATAACAATAGTAATAGTAACAATAATAGTATTAATAATAATAAAAGTAATAATAATAGCATTAATAATAATAATATTAATAATAATAGTGATAATAATAAAAGTAATAATAATAGTAATAATAATAACAATAATAACAATAGTAATAATAATAGTATTAATAATAATAAAAGTAATAATAATAGCATTAATAATAATATTATTATTAATAATAGTGATAATAATAAAAGTAATAATAATAATAGTAATAATAATAATAATATTAATAATAATAACAATAGTAATATTAATAATAATAGTATTAATAATAATAAAAGTAATAATAATAGCAATAATAATAAGAATATTATAATAATAGTGATGATAATAATAAAAGTAATAATAATAAAAGTAATAATAATAATAATAGTAATAATAATAATAATAATAATAAAAGTAATAATAGTAGTAATAATAATAATAATAAAAATTATATATATATATAAATATATTTCCGGTTTTAACAATATTGATACATTTTTCCGGCATCAATGATTTCTCTTCAATTTCGCTTTATAATATTTCTCTATTCGTCTCTATCATAACACATATCTTCCTCTATTTCCCAGTCCTTCAAAGTTTCTCTAATCCCTTGGATCCACTTGAGATTTGGTCGTAAATGTTTGGTAAATTTAATTTCCGAACATTCTGTATTTTGTTGCATGGATGCGAGGCAGGTAGAATATATAACACTTTTTTATCAACGGTTGTAGTGGAGTGTGGACGTGTATATACGCTGTAGTTAGAGCCTACGTATCTTTATTCTTCACTCATAGAACAGGAACAAGCATGAACAGCCAAACATGCGCGCACTGTTACAATCAACATTTAGTGTAAAACAATAAAATGTTAATTTCAGGACTCTTCTTCTTCTTCTTCGGCTTTCCCCCACTTATAGGTTTGCCGTCTTCAGTTTCCATTTATCTCTATCATTCCAATTTCCCTCTTCCAAATTCTTATCATCCATTATAGTTCTAACGTAGGTTTTCCATTTCCATCTTGGTCTGCCACGTTTATTTCTTCCAGGGGGTGACCATTGTTATATATTTTTTTGCCATCTTTAATTTTCCATTCTTTGTACGTGGCCATACCATTTAAGCGTTTGATTTTCAATCCTCTTAACAACAGATGTGGTGACATTCATTTCTCTCCAAAGGAATTCATTTCTTATTTTATCCTGTCCTGTTTTTTGGAGGCATCTTCTAAAATAATCAAATTCAACTGTTCTAATTTTATTCTTTTGTAATTCCGTCAAAGACCAAGTTTCACTTCCATATGACAAAATATTCTGTATTATGCTCTTATAAATTTTCATTTTAGTTTCCTTTGTAATATATATTTTTTTTCCAAATTATTCTATGTAATGTCTTAGTTGCATTTTTTGCCATTGCAATTTTAGCCTGTACATCTCCCTCACAGGTACCTGAACTTGTAATTATTGACCCAAGATATTTTAAAAAACCACACTTTTTTATTTTCCCTGTTTCAAGTATGAGGTCATCCACATCATTTCCCAAACACATATATTCTGTTTTCTCAAAAATTTATATTCAGTCCCCATTTTTTATATTCTTCCATTAGTTTATTTATCATATATTTCATACCATTTTTATCCCCTGCAAAAACTATTTGATCATCAGGTCTCAAACATAAAAATCACTAAGTTTTCATCAGAAAACCTATATAAATATTGTTTTGCTTCAAAAAACTTAAAAGTTTACATATGACATGTCATAGGAATCCACACCATATTTATCACCAAATCACCATCATATTAACAGCGTAATGTAATTCCTCCTTCCAGGCGCCCCAACCTCACAAGGGAAATTTCAACCATGTATGCCAAAAACTACCTTGAAATTTCTCCCAGAAAAGCGTTGTGTCGTTCCAAGATCTTGCCCAAAAATTTTTCAGACGCTTTTAACTGCAAAGCATTGAAATCAAGAGCCAAATTTCTCAATTAAACTACAGGGAATTAATAAAACTCCTGACTTTGTAGATCGGATAACCCTCACAACCTGCGATCCTCGCCGCGTCCCGCCTCATTCCTCTCCGCTCTACTCTAACCTGGACGTCCATCTATTTGGTTGCCATTGCTGGATTTTTTCTTCGATTTCTAACATTCATTTAAAAGCGTCAGATGTATGTTTTGGACACGGCCTTGCTGCAAAACAACGCTTCTCTGGGACTATTTAACTCATGCCCCAAATGGGAGTCAATGAACAATCACGTCGCTCTTTATCGATTTCTGTTTATCAGTTCCTGCTTTTGTGATAAAGAAAGGTCCTTTTTAATATTCTGAACAAGTCAAAGCATTATTTTTCTCCAACAAATGCATTGAATATAGCAAATAATGAAAATATTCATTGATTTTCTGAGTTGTTTACTAAAAAAATAAATGAATAACCCGTAATATTGATTTATGATATATAGTTTGATGTGTTTCATTATTTCTCCACTTGGGTGCACTCTTACAATATTGCGATCTTATTTGGCAATAAATAATATGATCAAGCAGCAGTGAATGAACATAACCTCACATTTCTGATTTGTTTTCAAACATCGCCGTTTACATTAAATATATAAATATTTTAAAATAACTATAGTTAAACAATGATTTGTGAGTAAACAGCTTAATTTTATTCGTTAAATAGTCCTAACAAATGCCACTCTTGATTTCCAAATTCTCTAGATAAATTCATTCCTCACTTCGTGAGTCGTGAATCTATCGATAATTTGGAAATCACTGGTGGCATTACTTATGATAAATTTCAAGGTAAAATTTGGCATGCAATAGTTGGCAGTTCCTTTGTTACAAGTGACTTACAATACCATAAGAGAATTATAGAAATGTCTTGAGTCAATGTTATGGCATTGAAAAATGATATTTTCATTTAAAAAAATCAACTTTATCTAGAATTATTTTTTTAGATTAAAGGTCAGCGCCTTGAGAGATCTTATGTCGAGTTGGTTTCTTGAAATGTATCGTGAGTTTAGTAGGACATGGGGAAAGAATTGTTGACAATACAAACTTTTCCAGTGTCCACAACAAACTGACATGTGGCAGCGGAGAGGAAGGGGGTTGTAAGATATTGGAAGTCTGGTTCACATGTGGTAGTATCCAGGGGATGAGAGAAATATATCTTCTAGCTGTGCAATAAACCCCTTCACTTTCAACCCCTTTCCTCGGTACAGGCGTGTTTTCCGCACACTGTATTATATATAAAAACAGTAAACATACATCTATACACATACCAACTTCTGTATTTCCCCCCTTAAACTTTTTCTCATATTTTCCCATAAAAGTGAGCAGAGCTCTTTATTTTTTTCTCTATGTTTGCTGGAAGAGGAACTTTTCAATTTTTTTATGTTCATAAAAATATTCATACGCCACTCACTGTATTGTCATATTTATTTTTACTGTTCCTTCGCCTTTTTATATACGGTATATATATAAGGAATTGAAGGAAGTCTTATTAAAATTCTATATAAAAATATAAAAATAATGTTATAATAATTTATGGGTGCGAAACATGGACTCTTACTTTAAGGGAGGAAGGGAGATTACGAGTATTTGAGAATAAAGTTCTTAGGAAAATTTTTGGACCAAAGAGAGATGAACAGACAGGTGAATGGAGAAGACTGCATAACAATGAACTACATGGTCTTTATAGGAAGCCAGATATAATAAGAACAGTTAAGTCTCGTAGACTGCGATGGGCAGGACATGTTGCGCGTATGGGGAATGAAAGACGTGCATGGAAGCTTCTTGTAGGAAAGCCAGAGGGAAAACGCCCAGTTGGTAGACCAAGAATTAGGTGGGAGAACAACATTAACTATGATTTAAGGGAAGTAGATTATACAGGGAATGATTGGAAAGCATTAGCTCAGGATAGGGATGTATGGAGAGCTTATGTCCGTGCGGCCATGAACCTTCGGGTTCGATAGTGCCAGTGAGTAAGTAAGTAAGTAATATAATAATTATTATTAATCTTGTAAGATACACAAACTTTTGACTGGAAGTCAAATATACGAAATATATGCTTCTTCTTCTTCTTCCTCTCCTTCCTTCCCAAGATTAGGTCAATGTGACCTGTTCCGGTCTCAAGTCCATCGTCTCCTTGGCCGTCCCAAATATCTTTTCCCATGTGGTTTGTAGGTGTTGATCTTTTTGGGTAATCTTGTATTGTCCATTCTGTCTAAATGTTCTTTCCATTGGTATTTGTGCTCTTCTAGTTTATCAACTATTGAAAATATCTCCAGTTCATTTCTTATTGATTCATTGTGTAATCTATCCATGCGTGTACATCCTTTTACAAATTAATAAGGAAATGTATATGAATTTTTTAATGTATGCAGACGATCTGGTAATTATACAGAAGTCAGAGGGTGATTTACAAGAGCCATTTACACGTTGAATCAATTAGGACTCTATTATAATCTCAAAGTCTCAACTTCAAAAACTAAAATTATGGCTTTTCAAGGCAAAGTGCCAGTCAGAGCAAAAATAGTGATCAATAATGAAATAATAGAGCAGATAGCACACTTTAATAATCTTGGTTCAGATATAACACACAGCTATGATTGGGATATACATAATATACTAAATATATTAGATAAATAATAATTTATATATCCAGGATGTTGCAGAAAAACACCGACAACGGAGGTGAGATAGTATATTGAGAAATGTTGATCATTTTTTAATCAGGTACCCATGTCCGGAAATGATGCATTTTCACACTATGACTAGTTAATTATGTCTCAAGATCAGTTTTAGTTCGAAGGATTTGAAGACTCATTACTTGACAACACCTCACAGGTACGGAACCTGTGATACGTGGCTTCGCAACGGAATGTGTCTGCAACATGACGGAGCTCCAGTTCTCTTCGATACATTTGGATACCAGGTCGATGGATTGGAAGAGGGAGACCAGTCCCATGTCCTCCTAGATCACCTGAACTTAACACTCTCGACTACGTTTTGTGGGGCGACATGAAACAGTCTGTTTATCAGACTCCAGTAGAGTCACGTATGGATCTTATTGCCCGAATCAACGCTGCTACACAAATAATTCAAACGAGGCCAGGCGTATTTGAACCTGAAATGCCATCCTTTGAATTTCACGGGCAGTATCGGACTCCTTATAAGCCAATAGGAGTTGGATTCGGATCGTGCAGTTAGCAAACGACATCTCTAGCAGTACCTTCTGGAAAATAAACACCGTTTTTTCGTATAGGCATATTCTAGAAGAATCTGTTTCTCAAGCCTTCCGTTCGAGAGGAATATAGATTGGCATTCAGGTTATTCCTATCCTCACATATATTAAGAGAAGGGTATGACCGGCCAGTCGTGTTCTGTTGATCGTCTAGTGAAAGTATGGAAGAGAAAATCCTAATATTGGTTCTATCTTAAGTTGTATTCAGTCTTATTTCTCGTAAAATGCGATGTTAACTGAAAACAATGTTTCTATCGATGACACTTCCGTAACAATTCAGTCATATGGCGGGTAAAAATAGCACCATATTTCCCCCAATAGTGTCTTCGAAATAAACCTTATGCAAATGTGTTTACAATACACCTGGAACTTAGCTCGGAATTGGTATGATAATAATAATAATAATAATAATAATAGCTTTATTTTACCTGGCAGAGTTAAGGCCTTAAGGCCTTGTCTACCACTCAACCAGGTTTAAAAAAAATACAAAAGAAAAGTCTTAAATCTAAATTACAATATATATATATATATATACATATGTATATATAAACGATTACAAGTTATGAATACAATACAATTAATATTTATAATGTATTTTGATTTACTCTAAATTTAACGAATTAAATATATAATATGTACAAGATATATAAAAAAACGAGGAAAAGATTAATGACATAGTATAAAATTAAATAAATAGAGAAAAATTAATTATTAGACAACAGGTAACTGTATAAGCGTGACTTAAAGGTGCCAAGTGTGCGGCAACCCCTGATATCTTGAGGAAGGAGATTCCAGGAGCGGGCAGAGGCTACTGTGAAGGAAGTAGAATAGGAGGAAGTGCTATGAAGAGGAAATGTTAGCAGACTGCTATCTTGTGACCTAGTGTCAATATTGTGGTAGGAGGATATCTTCTCAAATCTGGACGCCAGGTAAGTAGGAATGTAGGAATTCAGAAGCTTGAAAAGTAGTGAAAGAGAGTGCAATTTACGTCTGTCAGTAAGACGGAGCCAAGAGAGGTTATTAAAGTGTTCGGAAATATGGTCATAACGGCGGATATTGAAAATGAATCGAACGCAAGCATTATGAACACGCTGCAGTCTCTGCGACAAGGCATAGTTTAGATCATTATATATAATGTCACAATAATCGAAGTGTGGTAACACAAGATTCTGCACTAGGATTTGTTTTAACGAAACTGGGAGAAAATTCTTTAAACGTCTAAGATAATGTAAGATGGAGAAATAGGTGAGCAAATCGCTCAATGTCAAGGCCCGTCTTTTCTAAGAGGTAGCACGATATATTTTATAGCCGAGGACACAAAAATGAGATGGGCTTAACATTAAATCAAGGTCAGGATTTCGATAACCCTGCAAAGGATAGGAAAAACTAAGGAATTAAAGGCAGTCACATAAATTAAATAAATCTAAAAACGAAAAAAATATATTTAACAAATTAAAAATAAGAGAAAAGTGAAACATAATAAAATTCAGACGTTATTTATCTACACAGTTCATAAAGTGAGCTGATGCTAAGTTATTTCTACTAAGAGTTTTCCTTTAATTTTATACGAAGTTATATGCAGAGTTTATTAGGAATGTCTAAATCTAACACAAATACTACTCTATGATTAAGTATAAACAAGTACGCCGGCTTACGTTCGTCCATGGTAAGTGGCCTCGGAGTCGTGAAGCTCGCTGCAAACAGCCACATGGGGGTCAGGAGCCATCTGTCCAACCCCGAGTTTATATATATATTTCTACAACAAGATACTTTCGCCGAATGTACAGGAAAACGCTCACTGTGTTTACAAAGAGACCTAAAAAACGTCTGGGGACCAAAAGGGGGAAAAAGAATCGTATATACTCAACCTAGGATTTAAGGAGAGATCAGGGCTTGCTTGGTTTAGGCTAGGGGCATGGAAATTTCTAAAAATTAGCGACGACCACGATATGCGAATATGTCCAATGTGCGGGAACTTTGAAGATGAGATACATATATTAGGAAAATGTAATTATTTAGAATATTGGAGACGTCAGTTATTACCGGAAAGATTTCTAAATTCAAATCGGGAAAGATTGGCATGCTACGAGTTATTGGTAAATCCAGAAAATTGGATAAACCTCGGTACATTTCTGGACAAAACGCGAAAAATAAGGACAACACTCATTCATGAATAAATATATGTTATCAAAATGCAATACCATTAATTATTAACAATTATATATATAAATTAATTAGTGTATAATGCTGTTGTGTTATTATTTAATTGTAATATTAATGTGTTTTCTTTATGTAATTGTAAAGTTAATGTTTTTTTAGTGTATAATGCTATTGTGTTATTATTTAATTGTAATATTATTGTGTTTTCTTTATGTAATTGTAATGTTATTGCTATTGTGTTATTACTTAATTGTGATATTATTGTGTTTTCTTTATGTAATTGTAATGTTAATGTTTTTAGTGTATAATGCTATTGTGTTATTATTTAATTGTAATATTATTATTGTGTTTTCTTTATGTAATTGTAATGTTATTGCTGTTTTTGTTGTTTA
This sequence comes from Diploptera punctata, assembly GCA_030220185.1. Classification (NCBI taxonomy): domain Eukaryota; kingdom Metazoa; phylum Arthropoda; class Insecta; order Blattodea; family Blaberidae; genus Diploptera; species Diploptera punctata. The sequence continues at coordinate 523,302 of JASPKZ010000803.1, forward strand.
TTTTTCTTTACACTAGTACCAATTATTACTTTATTGTAACGGACTGTCAACAGCACGTACGGCTTACTGCCCGTGCGACCCATATTTGTAAATAATATTGTAAATATCTTACTTTTTGTCTAATAAAGTCCTACTACTACTACTATATTTCTAAGGGTCAGTTTCACCAACAGAGGTAACTGTTTTACGCCAGTTTTCCCCATATATAATACATAGCTTAAACTGGCGTAATACAATTACCTCTGTTGGTGAAACTGACCCTAAGTGGGTCGCTTTCACCTGACGTGGAAGCGTTAAGAATAACTTTTCGCGCCGATACGTGTTTGATACACGTCAACCACATATGCATTTATATTAAATAAACTATATAAAAAGCGCTAATAATTATGATAACCAAATATTTTTACGGGATTAATTAATTATTAATAAAGCCCTTTTGATAACAATGACTTCCGGCTATCACTTACTTACTTACTTACTCACTGGCACTATCGAACCCGTAGGTTCATGGCCGCGCGGACATAAGCTCTCCATACATCCCTATCCTGAGCCAAATTTTTTGCAATCATTCCCTGTATAATCTACTTCCCTCAAATCATAGTGAATGTTATTCTCCCACCTCATTCTTGGTCTACCAACTGGTCGTTTTCCCTCTGGTTTTCCTACAAGAAGCTTCCATGCACGTCTTTCATTCCCCATACGTGCAACATGTCCTGCCCATTGCAGTATACGAGACTTAACTGTTCTTATTATATCTGGCTTCCTATAAAGACCATGTAGTTCATTGTTATGTAGTCTTCTCCATTCACCAGTCTGTTCATCCTCTTTGGTCCAAAAATTTTCCTAAGTACTTTATTCTCAAATACTTGTAATCTTCTTTCCTCCCTTAAAGTAAGAGTCCATGTTTCGCACCCATGTAGTATAACTGGTAGAATAATAGTTTTTTATATTTTCAGTTTAACGTTTATTGAAAGGAGTTGGGACATCAAAAATCTCTGCAATGCATAATAACACGCATTTCCAGAATTGAGCCTATGTTTAATTTCTTTGTGCATCTCATTCCTATTTGTGATCATTGTTCCCAGGTATTTGAATTCAGCCACTTCCTAAAAATTTCCCTCATTTGTCATTAGCTGTCCATTTCCATTATATAATGTATTTCTACGTGTGACCATATATTTAGTTTTATTGATATTTACTTCCAGTCCTAAGTTCTTAATGTTACTCAATAGTGTGTGCGTATTGTCCTTTAGTATCTCCTCACTATCGGCCAACAATACTACATCATCAGCATAAACTAACAGTTTATTAATACCATTCAGTTGTAAGCCTTCCGCATTCTCTAAAGATTTAATGGCATGCTCTAGTACAAAATTAAATAGTAGAGGAGATAGTCACTATCAATTATTAGTCCAATAAACAAGGAGTTTATAAAGCATGTAAACTTAGGGCCATAACACTCAATTTAAACAGTTTATGCATGATTGTCTTTTTATATTTTTAGTTTCACAAATTTTGAAATAAATTACTCGTAGAATTACACGTGTCCATATATCTCAAAGAGTTTTAACTGTTGTCAAACATAACTTGCTTTTCAATTTACTCCAGGAATATACATCATTTCAAAAGTAGTTGATATATTAAATTTGGCAACACCTTATTTAGCTCATTAATAACCTGTCTCAATTTTATCGTGTTATGTTGTATTTAGCTGTGTAAAATATACCTCAATATTCCCCCAAACCTAAATACGGTAGAATGGATTTGATGTTATGTTGGTAGATTGGATTTGATGTTATGTTGGTAATGATACAGTGCATTCTGTTGTACAGACATAACCAATAACCGCACCTCGCACCATTTTAGAATACCGGTACTTAAATTTGAATTTATCCTCTAGAGCTAAATGTCAAATGTTACCTATATGGGAAGAGTCAAAAAAATACAAATCTGTATACATTTGTAGTGAATTCTGAATGAATAAAGCTATAGCAGTTTTTCCAATAAAATTATTTTTAATTTATTTATCAAATATTTGTCGAATACACTTAACCCTTAAATTCGTAATGTATCCTTTTGGATACATCAGTTGATTCAGTTATTTTAATATTTTAAATAAATCAGAAAAACGAACAAAAAACAAACCATTTAAATGTGTGCATAATTATACAATATACCTAATAATAACAGATATACAAGTTTCCGTTTTCACTGCGGTCCGCCACATTCAAATAACTAAGAGAAGAAATTTGAATTTTGCAAATTTAAGGGTTAATAGACTCTGAGAATAACTATATATATATATATATTTTTTTTTTTATGTATGTATTTATTTGCAGTTATCATCATCATCATCATCATCCTTTACCGGTGTGAAAAGCAAAGCTGCAAGCATAGCATGAAAAAGTTATGATTGCAGTGAAGGACCTGCCCTCGGGCGGATCGATTTACAGTGTTCTGTCTTAGGACAGGTCTTTCACAGCAATCATAGCATTTTTAAACTGTGCTTTGCAGCTTTACTAAGAAATTTAGGTGTGGTAGCTTCCCGTTGTTTTCCACACCGTGGATGACGATGATGATGATGGACAGATGATGTCTGGGGTCCGTATGGCCTCAAAGCTTCCTGACATTTGCCTTATAGGTGAGGAAAAACTCGGAAAAATTCCTCTCCGAGGAAGCTTGTCTCGACCGGAAATCGAACCCGGGCCCGCTGCATGACAAGGCAGCACGCTACCTGGAGACCACGCGATAGACTATGTAGCCTATATGTGTGTATGATAACGCCGCTCACGCAATTTTTTTAACCAAACTCGGAATATAGCAATCAATCAAGATAAGTAAGGTAAGGTTCGTTAACTAGCAAAATCGGTGTATTAGGAGTACGTGTTAAACTGAACCAAAAATATAAAGTCGCTCTAGCGGCCGCAATATTGGATTTTTCCGCAACGAAACTCCGTGCATGCTATTTAAAAAAACAAGAAATCCATTCTACAAACATCAGAGAAACCTAACCAATAGGTGTGCGAGTTTACCTCAAACGAGAAATTTCAAAATTCCATCCGGCATGTTTGTTTTCCCGCAACGAAATCCGCATCTAACATCTGAAGAAAAGTAACATCGAATTCGTTAAACAGCAAGATAGGACAATTAATCTGGGAGTTAACATGCGGAAAGTTGTCTAATGTGGAAAAAATAATTGGTCCCATGCGATTCCACATAGAACAAGTTTTACTGCATATGTTTACTAGTGTTAGATTAGGTATGTGATTAGATAGACAAGGTTAATTAGGTAGATTAGATCCTCGGAAACCTTAATTTCTCTATTTGCGTACTTATGATAAATTGGAAACACAGAAAATGATATGCCTAGAATCCCCCAGTTTGACTATGAACAGATCTTCCCTATTTCACATTTAAATGTTATATCCATTACACATGAAGCTTCTAGAAACGTTTGTAGCAATTCGTAACCCATTCTGACTTTTACCGCATATTTATTTCCACTCTATTAAACCTTCCTCGTATTTTGACGAGAAAATCTCTCTTGTCAGCACAGCGTCAGTCTGAATCAGCGTGACATACTCGACACAGAATACCGATACATCCTCTGTATCAGATACAATTAGCTATTCAAACCCACGTGACCTGAAAAACATTGTTTGCCAATTTCTCTGCAATATTAGCAACGCATATTTTTTCTACCCCAACCTCCAACGTTCCAATACAACGCTCATGCATATGGATTACGTCATTTGCAAGTTGATTTAAATTCTGAAACAAATTATTTCAAAATACTGTTGAATTTTTTAAAAAAAATGTATTTTTCACATCCACAATCAGAGTTCATCAAAGTGGCTTCGAATCATAAAGGCCCGAATACTTGCAACATAAAAATACTAATATGTTGGACCCCCATTTACTAGATGGAGGATTCATTAAATCCCACTTGATGTGAAAACAGGTCAAAAGGCCTAATTTCATGAAGCAGAATATGAAGAAGAAATACTAGTAGTAGTAGTAGGACTTTTTTTTAGTAGTAGTAGGACTTTATTAGACAAAAGTAAGATATTTACAATATTATTTACAAATATGGGTCGCACGGGCAGTAAGCCGTACGTGCTGTTGACAGTCCGTTACAATAAAGTAATAATTGGTACTAGTGTAAAGAAAATAAACAACAAAAAGGCAATAACATTACAATTACATAAAGAAAACACAATAATAATATTACAATTAAATAATAACACAATATCATTATACACTAAAAAACATTAACATTACAATTACATAAAGAAAGCACAATAATATTACAATTAAATAATAACACAATATCATTATACACTAAAAAACATTAACATTACAATTACATAAAGAAAGCACAATAATATTACATATTGCTGTTGAGAGTCCGTTACAATAAAGTAATAATTGGTACTAGTGTAGAGAAAAATAAACAACAAAGAAGCAATAACATTACAATTACATAAAGAAAACACAATAATAATATTACAATTAAATAACAATATCATTATACACTAAAAAACATTAACATTACAATTACATAAAGAAAATACAATAATATTACAATTAAATAATAACACAATAGCATTATACACTAAAAAAACATTAACATTACAATTACATAAAGAAAACACAATAATATTACAATTAAATAGGATTTAAGAAATACTAACTCAATAGGCTAGTTATTTATGTTAGAAGGGTGAAATATGAGGTCTTACGGATAAGTTGGGGGGGGGCACGCCGTAGCGTAGTGGTTAAGGCAGTGTGCTACAAGCCGGAAGGTCGAGGGTTCAAGTCCCGGTGGGGTCAGGGCTTTTAAACTGACCCAAACCTTCTCGCAGCACTATGACCCTGGGGTCGACTCAGCTTCTAACGGAAATGAGTACAAGACGCTTGTTCTGGGAGTAAAGGCGGCCGTCACGCAGGGCTGACATCAATTGCTGATTGTCCAGAAAAAGTGGGAGCCTTAACCTGCTACTACCCCAAGGGCCTCCCGAGGCCTGTAGTGGGACTACTTTTTTTATGGATAAGTTGAGATGTCAGCTATACTTCGGTTAGGATTTAGAAACGAATTCAGTAAACATTTTAAAATTTGTATTGTATAAAATTTTATTTCATACTAGCGGACCCGGCAGATGTTGTCCTGCCCGAACGTTGAATTCTCATGTCGTGGCCGGACGATAAAAAAGTAAGTTACTTTTTTTACTATAATATTCGCTAATTAATAAGTTCGCTAGAAAATTCCTCACTGTCATCTGTTGTGGCTCAAGATAAGTGCATTATGACGTCACATTGTTGTCGCGTGGAATATGTCGATAATGTATATGACTACACATCTGCCATAAAAAAGTCCTATAACCCGATTGCAGTGCTACCTACCGGACTCAGACACACAAAAAATTTCATCAAAATTGGTCCAGTAGTTAGGCAATTTTTAATTTCGGATTTCAAATAAATCTCCACTTTTAATTGTCCGATTTCGCTCATTTTTAGATAATATATACCTCAGGTTAATTTAATAGGATATGCTGAGTTTCGTTGTGAAACATCGAAAAATGTGATCACTAGGGCGATTGTAAAATGTTCACTTCAGATTAACTCGTACACTTAATGGTTTCGGAGGGTTCAATTGTGAATCTATACCATCGAGGGACCCACTCACACACACACACACACACACACATACACACACACAAAATTTCATCAAAATCGTTCCAGTCGTTTAGGCAGTTTTTAATTTCGGATTTCAGGTTAACCTCTACTTCTAATTTTCGGAATTAGCTCATTTTTTGATAATACCTACCTCAATTTATACTAAATTTGATTGTGGAAGACCGAAAATTATGATCGCTAGAGCGATTTTTAAATTTTCACTTCTGGTGAACTCATCATCATCATCACCACTCCAGGGATTAGGCAATTGCCCGTTCCGACTTCATATTGCATCAGCCCAACGTCTTCTAGGTCTTCCAACATCACGTCTTCCTCTTGCTTGATAATTTCTTGCTAACAATGGATATCTCTCCTTGCTCATTCCATCCATGTGATCAATCCATTTCTGTCTGTAATTCGTGACTTTATCCAATAAAGGCTGTACTTTCAATTCTTCTCTTATATCCTCATTTCTTATTCTATCAAGTCTTGTACATCCTTTTACTTGTCTTAGGAACCGCATCTCTGCCGTCTGTATTCTATCCTTTTGTCTTTTCACTGGAGCCCAAGTTTCACATCCATACAATATTGTGGGAACTGCCATGACATTATACATTTTATCTTGGTTTCTTTTCTAATTTTATTTTTGAATGTTCTCTGTATTGTTCCACACACCGTCTGAAATTTATTTATTTTGGAGTCAATATCTCTTTCCACATTGTAGCCAACATCACAGCCCAAATATTTGAAACTAGACACCTGTTCTATACTTTGATTTTCTAAAATAATTTTGGTTCTCACTGGATCTCTTCCTCTAAAACTTCTGGTGAACTCCAACGCTTAATGGTCTTAATGGGTCCAATTGTGAATCTAAACAATCCAGGGACACAAAGAGAATCATTAAATCGGTCCAGTCGTTTAGGAAGAGCTCATTAACATACACACGTACAGAATATATAAAATAAATAAATAAATAAATATATATATATATATATATATATTTATTGTGAAAGAGAGGAAGACCGAAGAAAACTTGGATAGAAGGGGTACAAGCAGCTATGAATAACAGAGGATTAGAGGAAGATCAATGGATGAATAGAGAAGAATGGCGTTTGGTTTCCGGAAGACGGTGGCAGCTGCCATGATACAGGATGACGATGATGATATTGTGTGTGTGTATGTATGTACTTACATACTTAATAGGTATAACAATAAAAAGTGCGTAACGCAGGAACTGCGTGAACTAAGCCAATTACTCAGCAGGAAAAATATATGGACCTATTTTTAGGTTTACCGAATGTGTATTTTATTAAATTGGATAATATTTCTGAAGGCAGCTTAATAAAAATTGATGGACTGCATGGAAAAAACACTCATGCATAACCGTAAGTAATTACCTACTTGCATATTGCTGCATAATTTGACATAAATATAGGCCTATATACTTGTCCATTATTTTATTAAAATATTATATAAATTAAACTAATGTGTGTGTAAGATATATTGTAAGATATATTAAGGGTTAATTGCATTGCAAGATACATATAGGGCCGAACCAAACATGGCGGTTGCTAGAGTTAATTTTTAGTTTCGGGTTTCAGGTGAATCCTCACTAAAGAAGAACTGATTTCGCTGATTTTAATAAATTACCTTATTCCGTCTATTGTGATACAAAATACTGTGTTTTTGTGAAACAGCAAAAATTGTGATTTTTTAAAATTTTAGTTTCTACATTAAAATTTAATAGTTCTGATTATTGAAGTAGACCTTACATTTTTTCACTTAATTGCTATGTGCCAAGTTTGATTTCGACGAAACAAACATTGTTGTCTCTAGAGAGTTAACGGACATATGTCATGGTCAATTTCAGTGTCTACGAGGTAGGATAGGTGCGGAAGATCCGTATTTTTCGTAAGTACTGCTACTATTAATTTCAAATTTATCTTGGGAATTTGGAAATCAAGAGTGGCATTTGTTAGGAGTATTTAACGATTAAATTAAGCTGTTTACTCACAAATCATTATTTAAATATAGTTATTTTAAAATATTTATATATTTAATGTAAACGGCGATGTTTGAAAACAAATGAAAAATATTATATTTCGTTTGTTCATCGCTGCAAGCATATCATATTTATTGCCAAATACAATCGCAATAGTGTAAGAATGCACCCTAGCGGAGAAAAATTAAACACATCATTACAGGTTATTAATTAATTTCTGATGTCTTATGATGTAAATATGTCAATTATATTTTTCTGCAACGTTAATTCCTGGGAAATAATACGTTTAAGAAAGTGCAAACAGTGGTTTCTTTTTTTGGTGGATAATCAATTGCTACGAATGTTGTTCTACTCGTATTATATCTCGCAAGCAGAATCTATTTACATTCATGCACTATATATACGATCTGGTGGCCACTTGATAAAATGAAAGTGATAAAATCGAGGTGAAAAAGACTGTCATTGGTTGAAAATCAAAATTCATTAAAGTGTGACTGGTCATTGACTTCCATTTGCGGCATGAGTTAAATAGACAAAAATAATTTCATGAGAAAACCCGCTATAGCTACAGTCTTTCGGAATTCGTCAACACATGGCATCTAATATCTCATTAACTTGGAAGCATTTTAATGGCAGAGAAGATTGAGATAAAGTTGAATTGCGTAAGTACTTTAACTCTGTATCGATTGAGGTTGAAAAAGAATGACCCTTCAAATTGGAGGGACGAATAAAATGAGAGACAAAAAGTGGAAGGTGGTGGTGCGGAGCTCACAACTTGAACAACGCTGTTTTTCAGATGAACATGCAGCCTTTATCGACAGCCATCAACAACCAACTCTAAGTGATGTCACTCAACACGATGGCTTAATTTTATATTAAGATAGAAGTGTACATTCTGACTCTATCTTGAGCACGTACGCCTCTCTTCTTCCAGAAAGCTCTCTCTCTCTCTCTCTCTCTCTCTCTCTCTCTCTCTCTCTCTCCCTCTCTCTCTCTATATATATATATATATATATATATATATATATATATATATATGTTATAATTAAATGTTTAACATTGAGCAATGCAAGCTTAATATGGAATGATAAGAAAAGTAAATGCCTGGACGGGATTCGTCAGAGATCCGGGTTCGAATCCCGTCCAGGCATTTATTTTTCTTATCATTCCATATTAAGCTTGCATTGCTCAATGTTAAACATTTAATTATAACATCGATAAAGCGTCACTGCTATAAAGTAAAATAAATATTCTCTTTAATTTGCTTACTTGTTATAGTCAGCTACTAGATGGCAGTGAAGACCGAGTTCTCGCGACATCTAGTAATAATGGAGAATATAATACATATATAAGAAAAATAAGTGTTTGAATTGGATTCGCCTGGTAGTGTAATGGATATCACGCTGAGGTACAGACTCAGAGATCCGGGTTCGAATCCCGCCTAGGCATTTATTTTTCTTATCATTCCATATATATATATATATATATATATACATATATATATATATTTATTTATATATATATATATATATATATATATATATATATAAATGTTATAACTATATTTTTGGCATTTGGCAATGAAGGCAAATATGATATATATATATATATAGGCTATCACGCCGTAGCGTAGTGGTTAAGGCACTGAGCTACAAGCCGGAGAGTCGAGGGTTCAAGCCCCGTTGGGGTCAGGATTTTTAAAACTGATCCAAACCATCTGGCGGCACTATGGTCCTGGGGTCGACTCAGCCTCTAACGGAATTGAGTACCAGACGCTTGTCCTGGGGTGGTAAGCGGACCCCGTCCCGCAGGGCTGGACAACCCGGCTGATTTAAAGTGCCGATTGTCCTAGAAAAAGTGGGAGCCTTAATCTCCCCTACTAACCCCAATGGCCTTTCGGCCTGATGTGGGACCACTTTATATTAATAATATATTATGACATCTGATAAGAAAAATAAATGTATGAACGGGGTATTCGATAACCGGCTCTTTTGGGTGTGTATATATATATATATATATATATATATATATATTATACTACTTTCCTCATTAGAGGATTGCCTCAAGGACAATTAATTTTTTGGAATTGATAAAATACATTTTGTAAATACATATAAAACAATTCAAATTGTAGGCCTAATTGAAGTATACATACTATAAAGTATAAATTTTGTAAATATGGTTTCTTAAAATTGAAATTGATCCTCTAATGACAGCGATGGCAATTTTAGAAAGATACACCCTGTCCAAATCTAACGAATTCCAAAATTTGGCTAAGAATCCTGGTATAGTACCTCATGCCCCGATCAGCAATCCTGTGAGTTATACTATCAAGTTGGTATTTATCTTTGTAACAGTAAATTGTTGGCTCATATACTCGTATATGGCTTTATTTTCAGAGTCAACTTCCTCAGGTTGGCCACTATGAGTCTCAAAACGAATTGTGAGATCTAATATCATACCAATTTTAGAAGATGTGTGTGTATATATATATATATATATATATATTATATATATATATATATATATATATATATCATGTGCACCGCTGTGGTCTCGAGGTAGCGTGCTACCTTGTCACGCAGCGGGCCCGGGTTCGATCCCCGGTCGGGGCAGTTTTTCTGGGTGAGGTTTTTATCGGGGTTTTTCCTCACCTGTAAGACAAATGTCAGGAAAACGTTAAGGCCCAAACGGTCCCCGAAATCATATGGCCATATCCTTATCATTATCATCCTTATCATTATCATCCTTACCATTATCATTATCATCATTCACAGGTGTGGAAAGCAACGGGAAGCTACCACACGTACACAATTCCCTAGTAAAGCTGCAAGCATAGCATGAAAGTGCTATAATTGCAGTGAAGGACCTGCCTTCGGGCAGAATTACTGTGGATGGACATATATCATCATCATCCTAAGGCACGACAATCTTCAAAAGTGAAAGTTTTGGCCTTCTCAACAATCCTCCTCCATGCCAATTTGTCTCTTGCCATTTCAAGTTAGTCACTTGCATTTTCTTTAGATCGTTCATTGTGTCACCTTCCCGTCCAACAGCTCTGCCTCCTATAGGTTTCCATTTATAGTGTTTTTTTTACCAGTCTCTGATCGTCCATTCTTATCAAATGTCCAAGCCAACCAATTCTGAGAGATATGAAGGGCTTAGGGCAATAACATGATAATTTTGCTGTTTTAAAGCATCATTCTCTCTCCTGTTAATTCTTCTTCTTCTTCTTCTTCTTCTTAAACTTAATTTGTAGGATTTTCATCCTGTTTATTTCCAAAATCACTCCTCGGAGGAAGACGTATTGGATGTGCATCCACTGTCTATCCATCTCTTGGCTGGTCTTCCTCTTGTTCTTCTCCCGTCCATTGGTCTATCTTCTTTAGCTCTTTTTGCAAGTCGGTTTTCTTCCATTCTTTCTATATGACCCTTCCAATATTTCCGTCTATCTATAATAAATTTCATTATGTCTTGAATATGGGGCACGCCGTAGCGTAGTGGTTAAGGCACAGAGTTACAAGCCTGAGGGTCGAGGGTTCAAGTCCCGTTGGGGTCAGGATTTTTAAACTGACCCAAACTCTCTGGCGGCACTATGGCCCTGGGGTCGACTCAGCCTCTAAGGGAAATGAGTACCAGGCGCTTGTTCTGGGGGTAAAGGCGGCCGTCACGCAGGGCTGACAACCCGGCTGACATAAAATACCTAGTCTAGAAAAAGTGGGAGCCTTAACCTCCTACTACCCCAAGGGCCTCCGTGGCCTGTTGTGGGATCACTTTACTTTATGTCTTGAATATGGCATTTGTCCCTAATTCCTGTGTTGTGTATTTTATCAAATAATGTTTTCACCTGAATAGTTCATAAGATTTTCATTTCGCATATTCAATTGTGTGTATCTAGTTTCGTTGCGAAGAAACAATTTGAGATAGTTTAGGGAATTTTTAAATTTTGGGTTAGCCTACCGATAATGACCCTATTTTGATTATTTACGTTGCGGCGAATCTGTGTCCTACGATTTCGGACAGCTAGGCCTATATACTGCTGTTCGAGTGAGCCATGAAGTCCTCCGATCCCTTTTAACGTCAGCTGGATATGTTGATATGTTCTTGTTATTAGGAGCCTATCTATTGTAATATGAGCGACGGGACTCCGGTTAGGTCACGGGTAGAAGCATGGATTTCAAGGGTTCGCGTTGAATATCTAACTAATTCGTCGAATGAAAGTCGTTAATATATTTTACGTTGTTTTTTTAAAATAGAGCAGCGCTGATCCAATACAACTTAGAGAGACGAAGACGTTGCTGGATCAATACTAAGATGGGATGATTATCAGTGGTTCACCCAACTCAGATCGTTGAGGAACGGGTTCGCGAGTCGAAAAAGGTTCTGTTAGGGTTAAATCGGCCCCATTAGGCCTCTTAGGGCCAAATAGGCATCATAGGGACATTTACGGCCAAATAGGCCCCATGGCGACACTTAGGTCCAAATAGGCCCCATAGGGACACTTAGGTCCAAATAGGGCCCATAGGGACACTTAGGGCCAAATAAGGTAGCATGAGGACATTTCGGGCCAAATAGACCTCATAGGGACACGTAGGGGCAAATCGTCCCCATAGGGACACTTAGGGCCAAATAGGCCCCATAGGGACACTTAGGGCCAAATAGGCCTCATATGGACACTTAGGGCCAAATAGGCCCCATATGGACACTTAGGGCAAAATAGGCCCCATAGGGACACTTAGGGCCAAATAGGCCCCATAGGGACACTTAGGGCCAAATAGGCCCCATAGGGACACTTAGGGCCAAATAGGCTCCATATGGACACTTAAGGCCAAATAGGCCCCATAGGGACACTTAGGGCCAAATTGGCCCCATGGGGCACTTAGGGCCAAATAAGGTAGCATGGGGACATTTCGGGTCAAATTGGCCCCATATGGACACGTAGAATCAAATAGGCCCCACAGGAACACTTACGGCCAATTAGGCCCACGGTGACACTTAGGGTTAAATAGGCCCCATATGGACACTTAGGGCCAAATAGGCACCATGGGGACACTCAGGGGCAAATAGGTCCCATTGGACCACTTATGGCCAATTAGGCTCCATTGGCCATTCAGGGCCAATTAGGTCGCATATGGTCAATTGTCTAATTGTCCTTAGGCACAATTAGGCCTCAAGGCCACCCAGAATAGGTTAGGCTAGACTAGGCTAGGCTAGAGCAGGGAAGGCCAGGCCAGGTTAGGTTAGGTTCGGTTAGGTTAAGTTCGATTCGATTAGGTTAGGTTAGGTTCAGTTTGGTTAGGTTTGGTTAAGTGGGGTTAAGATAAGTTAGGTGAAGTTAGGTTATGTTAGGCGAGGTTGTGTGATGTTAGCTATTAATAGGTGAAGTTATGTGAAGTTAATTGACGTTAAGTGAAATTAAGTGAGGTTAGGTTATGTTAGGTGAGGTTAATTGAGTTTATATGTTGTTAGATGCGGTTAGGTTAGGTAGGTGAGGTTATTTGAGGTTAGGTAAAGTTGGGTTAGGTTAGCTTATCTTAGAGTGAGGTTAGGTTTGGTTTGTTTAGGATTGGTTAGGTTTCGTTTGATGTGGTAGGGTTGAGTTGGGTTACGTTAGGTTGCGTTTGGTTTGGTTTTAAATTTTGTATTATAAAAATTGTGGTTCAGAAAGGTAAATTGCACATTAATTACACTTACGCCCTTCAGAAAAGCGTAAATATTAACATACTGATTTCCAAGCGATGGAGCATAAAACCATTTATAATTTGACTAACTTTTCAAGTTGATTATATAACTACACTTTGAGAAATTTATTTTCAACTCATTAGCTTGGCATCGTTTAATTATCCATGTCTCTGAATCACACAAGATAATACTCTCTACAATGACCTCAAATCAAATGTCTTTACGATAATAATAATAATAATAATATAATAATAATAATAATAATAATAATAATAATAATAATAATAATAATAATAATAATATTATTATTATTATTATTATTATTATTATTATTATTATTATTATTATTCATTAACTATGATTTGAGGGAAGTAGATTATACAGGGAATGATTGGAAAGCATTAGCTCAGGATAGGGATGTATGGAGAGCTTATGTCCGCGCGGCAATGAACCTTCGGGTTCGATAGTGTCAGTGAGTAAGTATTATTATTATTATTATTATTATTATTATTATTATTATTATTATTATTATTATACAGCACTGTAGCCTAGACTACTTTGTAATGCTCGGATGAAATAATAAACGCTGTTTAGCATCACCGGGTGAAAGAATTGATTTACCTGTAATGGCAGCGTTTGATTCTACGCTAACAAATCAACTGTCAACCATTGCATGCCGATACCTCCCCTTAAATTTCTTCCAGAGAAGTGTTGCGATGTACCAAGGATGTGTTAAAAAAAATGAGTCGGTTTTCACTATAAGGCACTAAAATTAAGCGCCAAATCTCTCATTTAAACTATATGGAAATAATAAAACTCTCGAATTGGTAGATTCGAAAACTCTCACTTCCTGCTGTCTGCGTCGCGTCTCGCCTCACTCCACTCCACTGTTACTCAAGTAGGGAGTCCATTTGCTCCGTACAATGGGTTGACATTGCTGGATTCTCGCTTCGATTGTATATTTTGTAGATCTTCTTCTTCCTTTCACGTGATAGACCTAGGGGTCTATTACGGTCTCAATCCAACGTTTGAAGGGTCTGCCCAATGATCTCTTGCCTGGTGGCTGGTAATTTAAGATTTGACATGGTATTCTCTTTCAGCTCATTCCTCTTACGCGAGATTTCCAGTTCTTTCTATATTTTTGTACATATTCCATGACTGATTCTGTTTGTAATTCTTTGAAAATATCATAATTCCTCTTATGGTCTGTTCTTGAGTAGCCCGCAGTACGTCACATAAATTTCATTTCTGCCGCAGTTAGTCTTTGTTCATCTACACTGCGAATTGTCCAGGCCTCACTGCCGTAACATAATATGGGTCCGGCCAGTGTTTTATAAATTCTAGTTCGTGTGTGTTGCTGTACTGTGTTTAGCTTACTTACTTACTCACTGGCACTATCGAACCCGTAGGTTCATGGCCGCACAGACATAAGCTCTCCATACATCCTTATCCTGAGATAATGTTTTCCAATCATTCCCTGTATAATCTACTTCCCTCAAATCATAGTTTTTGCAAAGCTTCCTGATTCCTGATTACCTTCTCCTGGCCACCTAACTTCCTGTAAAGCGACTATATCCAAGGGTGATTTATCTAGTTCCCGCGTTAATATCTCTAGTGCCCCGCTATTGTATAAAGTCCTAACATTCCATGTTCCTAGGAACATGTCCCTGTGTTTGAGCCTTTGGCATGGGTTCCCTGAAGTAGTCCCCGCCCGGAGAACCGAATGGGGGACTATTTGACCTCCGGAAAATTTTACCCCAGTTGAACCCATGTCCGCATTTCTTGACGGTTCTATTTTTACGGTGAGAGATCGTCACTCTTTCGACCAAGGTACTTTTTTCGTCTTGACTTGAAAATATTATTTATAATTCCTGTTACTCTGTTAAAATTTATATTTTTTTGACTAAAATCTTTTTTCCTCTTCATATGTAAATTGGTATCCTAGGTATCTTGTAGTTAAAAACGGCATGTATATTTTTTGGACATAACAATGCTTCTCTGGGAGAAATTTAAAAGTAGGTTTTGGGGAATGCAATGACAGACAGTTCCCTTGTGAATATTAAATTCTGAAGTACGTATCTTGCTAGTTCTTATACATAATTTTATAGAAATAGTGTTGGTTTCAGCTGGATTGTACAGTTCCTTTGTTTTATTTCCACACAGAGGTAGAATTATTTTGACCTTAACTAAAAGCCCCTCCATTTCGCAGCAATGCAGGCTTTCAAAGGAAAATCAAGTTCCTCATACAGTAGGGCTAAAACGGCCGGTAAGCACATAATATAATTAATTCATTCTGTGTACCAAAGCTCAGTGCTATTTAGTTGCTTAAGACATCGCTTTCATCTTCAAGTTGCGGGCAAATTGCAAGTTTATATACTAAATTCCAGGAGCCTCTCACACAAATAAATTACTAACGAGCGAGTTGAATAAAGCAGTAGTTGTTGAGATGCGTAATCGGACGATCCCGAGTTCAAAACCCGGTGACGATCAATCTAACTAATTTTGTTTCTGGTTTTAATCAATCGAGAAGAAAAATGATAGATTTCAAGCTCATTACAGGATCAATTTAGTCATGAAAGAATTGTTAGGTTCAGCAACTCAACCCATTGCCTCAAAAGACGAGGTAGAATCGCCAGCAGTTAAATGATCTTCAACTGAGAAGACGAGTTGGATTTTTTTAGGATGGACAAATCCAAGAAGCAAGTCCTCCGGGAGGGAATTTAAGCCGTGGGTCCCGAGTCTGAAGATTCTCAGGAACGTAAAAGATCCTTAACCTTTACACTGCTACGAACGGGTATATCCGTTGGCAAAGAAAATGCTTGCCATGCAATGGGTGTGTATATCCATTCTCAACTCCAAACGCCTGCTAGTTATATAATACGTATTGCATTGCTTTCAAACTAGGCAGACATATACTGCCATCTCTTAGGAACCTAAATAAACTTTTTTCCATATTTCTCCCTGCATTGAGCAAGGAGGATTTTAAAGGCTGGAAATATCTCTGCAGTGAAAAGGTTAAGCTTGAATGAAAGGCCAGTAAGCAAAATTTACCGAATGTTCCCATCCTTAGTACTACCTTGGGTTCCTAGATGTCACTATGAGGCGAAACGCTGACCACGTACCACTCAAATGACATCTATACGAAAACAAGTGTAACTAAATTAGCATGGTTCAAATACTTCCCTGTAGCGGGAGAGGGCCTAAATCTCTGTTAAGGGAAACATGGGGCTTACAAGATACAAGAAGATTTTCATTTATTTTGCTAAAATGGCATTAGTGTAGAAGATATTTATTTTTCCATATTAAAATTAATAATGCAATAGTTATCACTACATGGGTCCACCGCTGTTGTCACACAGCGGGCCCTGGTTCGATCCCCGGTCGGGGCAGTTTTTCTGGGTGAGGTTTTTATCGGGGTTTTTCCTCACCTGTAAGGCAAATGTCAGGAAAACTTTAAGGCCCAAACGGTCCCCGAAATCATATGGCCAACATAACCATTATCATCCTTATCATTATCATCATCATCCTTCACCGGTGTGGAAAGCAACGGGAAGCTACCACACCTACAATTCCCTAGTAAAGCTGCAAAGCATAGCATGAAAATGCTATGATTGCAGTGAAGGACCTGCCTTCGGGCAGAATTACTATGGATGGATCACTACATGGGTAACCTTCTAGAGTTCTCTACTAGTTTCGCGTTACAAAATTCTAATGGCATTGTACAAACTGGAGGGTTAGGGAAGTATTTTTTTTTCGAAAATAATTGTACGTTTGGGATTATTTTTTTAAATCTAAATGTATACGTAAATAGTACAACTTTTAGCATCAACCAATTAAGTTATTGTAACAAAAATTAAAGCGAATAAGTGTTTTTATCAAATAAGGTGGTATTAATAAACAATTATTGTCTATTGTACTTAAAAAGATTAATGGTAAAATGAAACATGGTAAACTAAAATGTCGGCTCTCCTTTTGCCTTGGCAACTGAAACAAATAAGAAAATATTCTGGTTTGAAATTCCTGTGATTTGAATCCTGGACTTCTTGAACACGTATTTGGTAAGAATTTAATATTTTTCTACTGCACTGAAATAAAAATCATAATATTTCATTTTTATGCTCTTTTCAATGCGTTTTTCTTTTACCTAAAAATTACTACCTATATTTCTATTTTATACAATGCTACCATTATTTCACTTTATTTAAGTCACTGCAAATGGATCGTTAAACCTCAACAGAATGGAGTAAAAGCTATAGCGACTATCTGTGACCATTTCCCCTCCATTTGTCATATTTCATTTTAATCCTTATTTTATATCCGCATGGATGAACTCCAACAGAATTTTATGGCTTTAATGGTGAGTTCTGTCCATAAGTCTGTCATGAAGATTGATTATAATTGAAGAAATTCACTAATAAATTACTGAATGAACAAAAGCATCAGAAATGGATAATAAAGTGAGGTTCATTAACGGTAGCGTTAGACACTTGTGTTCTGAAGTTCCTGGGTTCAAAACTATTGTATATCTGGCTTAAGTTGGCAAAGAGAGAGATGGAGATATAAGGGTAGATCCTTGACCGCTTTCGTCCAGTTACAAAAGGAATAACCCACCTTGTTGTCAGTTTTCGTTGTCCCTCTTATCCCTATTAACATCTGATGAAGAAATTCCGACAACACTGATGCGAGTGAGATAGGTGAGTACAGTTGTCTCTTTCTACATATTTCTTACAAAGTTAAGCCAGACGAGGTACAGGTGCTGACAAATCTTACTATTGATTATGTCCAAATATTATTCCCTGAGAGTAGTTAATAATAACAAAAATAATTAATTCGTTATTTCAGTCAAATATTCAATTTATTCAACTCGACATTTCAATCTCCTTGTGTGAGATCATTTTCAGGACATTTGACATTTCCAGTTATCCATTTTGTATGATTGTTTATACCACATAGAAACCATTACAAAGACAATTTTGTTTGCGTGTGTGTGTGTTTTCTTACTATTATTATATCAGTAATGTATTATGGCTGTGAGAGCTCTACTCTTAATACATTGCAAGAAAATGTAATAAACATCTTCGAAAGCAAAAAGAAAATTAAGACGAATTTATTTATTTCTTTATTTTACCTGATGGATTTAGGACCGCAAGGTCTTCTCTTCCACTTCACCAAGGCTAAATTATACATACAATAACTGGACCGATTAAGGAAGGTAGCGCATCAAAATTGTTAATAGATTTGAAGTACTGGAATCTTCCGATGACAATGTGGCAAACGAAAAGAAACTGATATAAATAAAGAATGGGAGGCTATGAGAGATACTATTAAATTGTCAGCATCAGAAAGCATTGTTTATTTAAATAAGAGGCAAGACAAAGTTCTTAGGAAAATTTTTGGACCAAAGAGAGATGAACAGACAGGTGAATGGAGAAGACTAAATAACATTGAACTACATGGTCTTTATAGGATGCCAGATATAATGAGAACAGTTAAGTCTCGTAGACTGCTATGGGCAGGACATGTGGCACGAATGGGGAATGAAAGACGTGCATGGAAGCTTCTTGTAGTTGAACCAGAGGGAAAACGCCCAGTTGGTAGACCAAGAATGAGGTGGGAGAATAATATTAACTATGATTTGAGGGAAGTAGATTATATAGGGAATAATTGGAAAATATTAGTTCAGGATAGGGATGTATGGAGAGATTATGTCTGCGCGGCCATAAACCTACGGATTTTATAGTGCCAGTGAGTTAGTTTAGCGTATGGAGAAGTAGATATAACAGAGAGTTACATGAGCTGTACAAGGAACCGTGTACCTCCATGATAGTTAAACTCAAAAGACTTGAATGGGCAAGACATGTTCATCACATGGGGAAAAGTAGTATCCCAAGGATGATTCTCTATAATAATAATAATAATAATAATAATAATAATAATAATAATAATAATAATAATAATAATAATACTTTATTTATTCTGGCAGAGTTAAGGCCATAAGGCCCTCTCTTCCACTCAACCAGTACAAATACAAATAAATATTCGACAAATATAGATATACACTATACTAATTATAAACACTTAAAGATAAAATAAATGTAACAATGTAAATGTCATGTACAAACAACATTTTATAGGGTAATAACAATAATGATACGATAATAATAATAATAATAATAATAATAATAATAATAATATAAATATGATACATTATTATACGGGGAACATCAATTAATATATATATATATATATTACACTGGATAATAATGAAGTCGAGTTTCATAGAAGGCAAAAGACAGAAGAACTGATGGATTGATGCTGTGGACGAGGATGTAAAGAAGATTCTAGGAATGAGAAACTGGAGTGGGAAGACACTGAATAGGCATATTTGGAGGGGCTTAATACAGGAGACCAAGACCCGATATCGAGCTGTAGCACCACAGAAGAAGAAACGTTACTGGTCTTTCCCCTTGATTTAAATATCTATTGTCTCGAAGGTATTTCTGACATTTATCTGATCACTCATCCAGGGAATCCGTCCATGAACTTGAGTGGTGAAACATGAAGTATGCATTATCACTATGCCCTGGCACTATCCAACCTGTAAGTCCATAGCCGCGCGGACATAAGCTCTCCATACATCCTTATCCTGAAAAAAATAATTTCGAATCATTCCGTGTATAATCCACCTCCCTCAAATCATGTTTAATGTTGTTCTCCCAGCTCATTCTTGGTCTACTAATTGGCCGTTTTCCTTCTGGTTTTCCTACAAGAAACTTCCATGTACCTCTTTAATTCTCCATTCGTATCACATGTCCTGCCCATCGCTGTCTACGACACTGTTCTTATTAGGCCTATATCTGGTTTCCTATAAAGATCATGTAACTCAATTTTATTTACTTTTCTCCATTCACCTGTCTGTACATCTCTCTTTGGTCCAAAAAATTTCCTATGAACTTCGTTCTCAAATACCCGTATATTATTTTCTCCCTTAAAATAAGAGTCCATGTTTCGCATCCATATAATATAACTGGAAGAAAAATAGTTTTACTCGTATATATTTCCTCTCCTCTCCAAGCGCGACAGGCCTAGAAGGCCCTTGGCCTACCAGCCGGCTGCTGGCCTCATATACACATGTGTTAATCACTAAGTAAGACGATCATGAAGCCAGTGTAGGGGTGAGATGTGGTCAGCATGTCGGGTCCCCCAGCCGTTATAGCTGGTTTTATCAACCTAGAGTCGCTACTTATTGTAGCTACCCAAGTGCCTCACCATGCTGCTGGGTGGGCACCGGTCCCATTCTGGCGAAATTCCATTAGAAAATTTCTTCCCCCATGGGTTCTCGAACCAGCGCAAGTCCCGTAGCTCTGCGCCAAGGCATCCTGCCTTAACTACTCGGCTACGGCGCGGGACTTTGTATATTTTCAGTTAAGCGTTTTATAGGACTTGGGATATTACAGCAAATACAGAAAAAAGTAGGGTTCCCATTGATTGTTAACTGTTGCCCACCTAAGAAGGGTGAAAGAAAACTATATTTAGTAGGGAAAACACGGTATTGGTAGCTCTGAAGTAAGAGTATCAAGAAGTGAGAAACAAGAGAGGAATGTTGATAAGATGGAGTCCGGTTGTAGCCTATCCTCTGTGGGAGAGGTGCCACCGTGACCAGAAAACTGCGACATCGATCCACAAACATGCGACATACATCCACTGCAGGCCAATGACTTCCAACTTGTGTGTTTTTCCCAGTTTTCCCATGTACCAGAAACTCAATTTTTTATCCCAGAACATTCTATTTTATTCTAGAGAAAGAAGTGAACAAATCTAGAAAAAAAAATGTTGAAACAAAATTTCCCTCGTCGTTCCAAGTGGACTAGTATTTTTTACCATACTAGCTCCTCATTCACGAGTTCAAAGCTGCCCGGGGACAATTGTTTTTCAATTCGTAAAAATCCTTGAGTATACGTACCTTGGAAAAAGCTAAAGTTGCGATTTGTGGTACGTAGAAGGATCTATCTATCTATAATGGCGTAACAACCTAATATTGCGCCATTGTTATAAATAGAGCTAGATTTTTATGTACTAAAAGGTAAGATTGCAACATAGTATAATGAGAAGTTAGACTTCTGACTGTCTTCTGTTTTGATTTCACACACAAACAGTTGATTAGTATAATGAGAAGTTAGACTTCTGACTGTCTTCTGTTTTGATTTCACACACAAACAGTTGAATAGTATAATGAGAAGTTAGACTTATGACTGTCTTTTGTTTTGATTTCACACACAAACAGTTGAATAGTATAATAAGAATTTAGACTTCTGACTGTCTTCTGTTTTGATTTCACACACAAACAGTTGAATAGTATAATGAGAAGTTAGACTTCTGACTGTCTTCTGTTTTGATTTCACACACAAACAGTTGAATAGTATAATGAGAAGTTAGACTTCTGACTGTCTTCTGTTTTGATTTCACACACAAACAGTTGAATAGTATAATGAGAAGTTAGACTTCTGACTGTCTTCTGTTTTGATTTCACACACAAACAGTTGAATAGTATAATGAGAAGTTAGACTTCTGACTGTCTTCTGTTTTGATTTCACACACAAACAGTTGAATAGTATAATGAGAAGTTAGACTTCTGACTGTCTTCTGTTTTGATTTCACACACAAACAGTTGAATAGTATAATGAGAAGTTAGACTTCTGATTGTCTTCTGTTTTGATTTCACACACAAACAGTTGAATAGTATAATGAGAAGTTAGACTTCTGACTGTCTTCTGTTTTGATTTCACACACAAACAGTTGAATAGAATAATGAGAAGTTAGACTTATGACTATCTTTTGTTTTGATTTCACACACAAACAGTTGAATAGTATAATAAGAAGTTAGACTTCTGACTGTCTTCTGTTTTGATTTCACACACAAACAGTTGAATAGTATAATGAGAAGTTAGACTTCTGACTGTCTTCTGTTTTGATTTCACACACAAACAATTGAATAGTATAATGAGAAGTTAGACTTCTGTCTTCTGTTTTGATTTCACACACAAACAGTTGAATAGTATAATGAGAAGTTAGACTTCTGACTGTCTAGGCGATTAAGGTATTACTAAGATGAAGTATACTGTACCATCTTCAGACATCAAACATAATGTCTGACAGCTGTTTCGGTATACTGTACCATCTTCAGACATCAGACATAATGTCTGACAGCTGTTTCGGTACACTGTACCTTCTTCAGATATCAGACATAATGTCTGACAGCTGTTTCGGTTCACTGTACCTTCTTCAGACATCAGACATAATGTCTGACAGCTGTTTCGGTACACTGTACCTTCTTCAGATATCAGACATAATGTCGGACAGCTGTTTCGGTATACTGTACCTTCTTCAGACATCAGACATAATGTCGGACAGCTGTTTCGGTATACTGTACCATCTTCAGACATCAGACATAATGTCTGACAGCAGTTTCGGTATACTGAACCATCTTCAGACATCAGACATAATGTCTGACAGCTGTTTCGGTACACTGTACTTTCTTCAGATATTAGACATAATGTCTGACAGCTGTTTCGGTACACTGTACCATCTTCAGACATCAGACATAATGTCTGACAGCTGTTTCGGTACACTGTAACTTCTTCAGATATCAGACATAATATCTGACAGCTGTTTCCGTACACTGTACCTTCTTCAGACATCAGACATAATGTCTGACAGCTGTTTCGGTACACTGTACCTTCTTCAGACATCAGACATAATGTCTGAAGAAGGTACAGTGTACCGAAACAGCTGTCACTGAATTATATCTTAATAAATACGAAAATCGAATAAAACTAAGTTTTATTTTTATTTAATTAATACATATGGAATTTCATCAAGGAAACACCAACTCAATTGATTAATAATAATAATATATTTTGAAACACGCTGTATGTTTGTGAAAGTTGAAAATGAGACCATATGCCCGTTTTGTATTATTGAAAGGGGAGAGTGGTATTCTGTTCACGGAGGAACATAAAGGGAACTGCAAGAGAGCTCAATGAATGAGTTCACATCTCAGACCGGAAACTCAATTTGAAATAAATGCTACTCATCAATTTGATATAAACCTTATTACTCGTGCTTTGTTCGGTAGAGTGTGCCCTTCCCATGTCATTTATACACTTTACTTCTCTTACATCCAACACTGTACTCCAACATACTCCCTGAATTATATGTAGTTCTCATAAAATACGTAACTGACACTTCGTGAGTCGTGAATTTATCGATAATTTGGAAATCGCTCGTGGCATTACTTATGATTTTTTTTTATTATTCCGGCTTTTACAATGAATATACATTTTTCCGGTACCCATGTTCACAGTTAACTACACATTTGTTTCAACATATTTTTCCATTCTTGTCTGTTCATCCATATATCTTCTTCTATTTCCCATTCCCTCTTAGTTTCATTGATCCCCTGAATCCACGTAATATTTGGTCTACCCTTCTTTTTCCTTCCCTGTGGTTCCCAATCCATGATTATCTTAGGTAAAAATTAAATATTTCGTCCCGCGTCGCTTACAATGGGGATTTAAATTCGTATTTAAAATGTTACAAGTCACATTTATAATTTTATATATTTTTGAACACCTTAAATAAAGAGAAGCCTGATGTCCGGTTTTGGCCCCTCCCAATACTTGGCACCTTTAAGTCACGCTTATACAGTTACCTGTTGTCTAATAATTAATTTCTCTTTATTTATTTAAATTTATACTATGTCAATAATAATTCTTTTCACGTTTTTTTATACCTTGTACATATTATATTTTTAATTCGTTAAATTTAGAGTAAATCAAAATACATCATAAATATTGATTGTATTGTATTGTTTTTATAATATGTAATTGTTTATATAGTTGTAAGACTATTTTTTTTGTATTTTGTATTTTATTAAAAACCTGGTTGGGTGGCAGACAAGGCCTTAAGGCCTTAACTCTGCCAGGTAACATAAAGCTATTTATTTATTTATTTATTCAATATTGAGTCATCCGAAAGCCAAACTTGGCAGGATCCCGCGTGATCGACCATTCCGATTGAGGTTTTAAACGGTTTCCCTCAATCCAAGAGAAAATGCTGGAATAGAACCCCCCATAAGGTCCGCTTCCGACTCCACTCCGCTACCACCTGTCATAAAAGTCAAATTTCTATCTATCTTCGGGTTTTTACAGCTGCTGCCGTCTTCCCGTGCCAAACTTCCAAAGCCTACGGTCTTGGGCATCTTCGATGCTTAGCCCTCTTGCTTGCATTACTGTCTTCATGTTTTCCTTCCATGTTAACCTTGGTCTCCCTCTTTTCTTCTTTTTGTTCGGATGCCATTCATATAGTTGCTTTGGCCATCGCTCATCTTCCATTCTTAAGACATGTCCTAACCACTTTAATTCCTTCTCCTCAATTCTTTCAATTATGCTTTCTTCTGCTTCCATTATGTTTCTAATTTCCTTATTTGTGACATGTTCTAATTTAGACTTTCTGGCACTTCTCCGTAAATAATCCATTTCTAGAGCTATTAGTCTATTCTTGTAGTACTTATTGATTGTCCATACCTCACTTCCATACATTGCAACAGATTCCACCAAAGCCGGACAGTAAAAGCCAAATTTAAATTCAAAATTTAAACCGGGGATAACGTATTTTGCAGGAACCCCGGGTTCTACCTATAAAGGAGAACCAAAACGGATCGCTCACCGCCAACACTTGAGTGATGGCCGCAGAGCTTTCCATCCATCTATGTATTCTTGGGCAACTTGTTCCATTTTCTGTAATAAAGTCATATTTTAGTCATATTTCGGAGATTTTTATAAGTTGTCAGCCAAGTTTAAATAACCGACATAATATATGCAAGTCACGTCCAACGCTGTGGTCTCGAGGTAGCGTGCTGCCTTGTCACGCAGCGGGCCCGGGTTCGATCCCGGGTCGGAACAGTTTTTCCGGGTGAGGTTTTTATCGGGGTTTTTCCTCACCTGTAAGACAAATGTCAGGAAAACTTTAAGGCCCAAACGGTCCCCGAAATCATATGACTATCGCAATCATCATTCATATTCATCTTAGATTAAGCTTAGGATTAAGGACTCTCCTGGCGCAGCACTATCATCATCACTACCCATCATATCATCGGGGCAACGTAACCCCGCCTTCCAGTCGCCCCAACCTCAGAAGTGAGTTACAAGTACGCCATACCAGCAGAAAACACCAGGAATGTCGAAAGACAACCTGGGACATTTGCAAAAAAGAAAAAATATATATATGTGCAGGTTGCATGGCCACTTGTTCGTAGGTCGCTTTTTATGCATGGAAATTCCTACGAAAACTGGACCGTTACTACATCCGCTTTCAATATAAGGTGAAAGATTGAAAAATGTATATGAATGAACAATTATTAGACTATAAAATTGTTTCGTAATTTTATTAAGCTATCCATCCATCCATAGTAATTCTGCCCGAAGGCAGGTCCTTCACTGCAATCATAGCATTTTCATGCTATGCTTGCAGCTTTACTAGGGAATTGTAGATGTGGTAGCTTCCCGTTGCTTTCTACACCGGTGAGGATGATGATGTTGATGATGATGATGACGATAATGATAAGGATGATGATGATGATGGCCATACGATTTCGGGGACCGTTTAGGCCTTAAAGATTTCCTGACATTTGTCTTACGGGTGAGGAAAAACCCCGACAAAAACCTCACCCAGAAATACTGCCCCGACCAGGGATCGAACCCGGGCCCGCTGCGTGGCAAGGCAGCACTCTACCTCGAGACCACAGCGGTGGAATATATATATATATATATATATATAAACTCCAAGCGCGACAGGCCTAGAAGGCCCTTGGCTGACCAGCCGACTGCTGGCCTCACATCCACATATGTTAATCACAGATGTAAACGATCATCTAGCCAGTGTAGTGGTGACATGTGGTCAGCATGTCGGACCCCCCAGCCGTTATAGCCGGTATTCTCAACATGGAGTCGCTACTTATTGTAGCTACTCAAATGCCTCACGATGCTGGGTGAGCACCAGTGCCATATTGGCCGAAATTCCATGAGAAAATGTCTTCCCCCATGGAGACCCGAACCAGCGCAAGTCCCGTAGCTCTGCAGAATATATATATATATATATATATATATATATATATACATAAGAAAAATTAATGTTTGTACTAGATTTGTCGATAGTGTAATCTGTAGCGCACTGGGGTATCAATCCAGAAATTCGGGTTCAAATCCCGTCCGAGCATTTATTTTTCTTATCATGTCATATTAAACTTGCATTGCTCAATGTCAAAAATTTAATTATATTATATACATATTATCGGTATGTCTAGTAATTATGAACAATGAATATTTGCAAAAAATTTTATGAGAAAAATCTCGAAAGTTACATTCCTTTAGAATTCACTAAAAATAACCATTTTAGAAAAGGATGAGTATAAAAAAAGAAATAAATTATAAGAAACGACATTAATAAGAAGAAAATGGGGGGAAGGAATGATAATGGAGTTGGAATAGAGCACAATGTAGCGTAGATTTTAATGAGCTTTACGTTTTCATCACAGAATAATGTATTACGTACGTTGAAACGCAAGAAATAACGTTTTTCTCTCACCCCTGATAGCAGGCTAACAGCACAGCTTTCCCTGTGGAAATTTGGTTACCATAGTTACAGCTTGCAAGTGAAGTTAGTAATAATTAATGCTTTACAGAGTTAAAGTAGCCCCCCCTCCCCCACTGCCGAGCCAACTGCTCCACAACCTTCCATACTACAGTATTTATGTTTTTGAATGCAGGAAATGATCCCGCCAGAATTATAAAACTCGTAATGAAAAAACAGATGGCATAAAAAGATCCCAGGAAGGTATTTACTTCTTCATGCTAAAAAGCAAGCTATTTTGTCAGACTATTTAACTCATGCCCCAAATGGGAGTCAATGACCAATCACGTTACAATGATTTTTTTATTTACAATCAATCACAGTCGTGTTTCGCCTAGAATTTACCAATTAAAGTTTATCATAATAAAGAAAGCACCTGCTTTTTAACATTCTGAATAGGCCATAGCATTATGTTGCAGTGACTGACTCTGTAAGAAATACGGTTACCAGATTGTATATATAGTGCATGAATGTCAACACGTAGCGCATGCGAGAGTTAATATAAAAACATTTGTAGCAATTGATTATACCACCAAAAAAAAGAAACCACTGTTTGCACTTTCTTAAATTTATTTTTTGCCAGGTAACATTCCAGAAAAATATAATTGTCATATTTACATCATACGACATGAGAGATTAATTAATATACAGTTTGATGTGTTTCATTTTTTCTCCACTAGAGTGCATTCTTCAGAATATTGCGTTCCTTTGGCAATAAATAATATGATCTGGTTGCAGTGATAAACAAAAGAAGTAAATGAAACGTACGAATCGTTTCTCATTTGTTTTCAAATATCGCCGTTTACATGAAATATATATTTTTTTAAATAATGATTTGTGAGTAAACAGCTTAATTTTATTCGTTAAATAGTCCTAACAAATGCCACTCTTGATTTCCAAATTCTCTAGATAAATTGGAAATCACTCGTGGCATTACTTACGAAAAATTTACGAGAACAGAATCTGAAATGTAATCATTTACTAATAGTTTTTGGAATCACTCAACCGCTGTGGTATAGGGATGGGGTCAAATCAAACGCAGCTAGCTGGCTAGGGTTCGATTCCCAGTCGCGACAATTTTAATAGGTGAAGTCTTTTATGGGATTTTTCCTCATGTGTAAAACAAATGCCAACAAACTTTAAAGCATAAAGAGTACCCGGATAGCTTCTTGCTTGCATAATAATAAATATTTTTAGACAATGTAATATGTTACCAAGCTCTGGGTATATTTTCATTATTTTTTGTATTTTCTATTTGCACTAACTAGCAAATAATACTCAAATTACAGCTTATTATTATTATTATTATGAATATTATATTATTATTATTATTATTATTATTATTATTATTATTATTATTATTATTATTATTATTATTATTATTTCAGGATTGCTTCTGTTATTTACACAGGTATCCTCAACCAAAATATACAATTTTTTCCTACCACATTTCCCGGTCTTGCGTGTCTGCTTCTGTCATATTTCTCTTCTTCATGTTGTCTTGAATTCCCTTTATCAACGTTGGCTTTGGTCTACCACGTTTCCCTTTTCCAGAAGGTATCCATTTCAATATTTCATTGTTTGTTTCTGTGTCCCTTCTTCTCATTATATGTCCATACCATCTTAGTTGGGTTTCTTCAATCTCTTGTACAATATCCTTTTCTACATTCATAATTTCTCTTATGGTATTACTTTTATTTTGTCTAATTTTGATATTCTTGTCGATCTTCTTAAAAAGTCAATTTCTCATCATCATCATCATCCGGTATCATGACAGCTGCCGCCTTCTTCCGGAAACCAAACGCCATTCTTCTTATAAATGCCGAAAATAAATTAGTAGAGACTACAGTAGGATAAAATGGCGGCAAGTAGGAATTTATTGTTTTACATTGTTTCAATTAACTTCGGTTCATTTAAAATACAGTTATTTGTTTAGTATAATGTACATTAACACTACCTTTTGGATATATATCTTAATATATAAAAATTTCGTGTCACGTTGTTTGTCCGCGAAGGAATCCTAAACTACTGAACCGATTTTAATACAATTTTGCACACTGTGTGCAGTTTGATCCAACTTGAGACCTAGGGTAGTTCATAACTAAATTTATAGTCGCATTATTTTTTTATTGCAAATTATGTGCTTATTATTTAACAAAGAGTTATAATTATCTGTGAGTTCCATACGATTCTAACAGATGGCGGTGTAAGGTACAGCTCAGGTTCAAGCTATGTGTGCTTGCGGGGGGAAGTGTGGAGGAGGTACACTTCTCTGCTTCGCATAGTACTAACAGCTGAGTCAGCAAATTCCTTTCAGACACACGGAGCTGGGTCCCGAGCTATAATTTGGTAAGGTAATTTGTTTATTATTTAACATAGAGATACCCAGATGGCTGTGCTTTTTGTTGCAACCGCGAATTTCAATTGAATTACAAATATTGATTATTTCACAATTTAAGTGTGTTCAGTGTTTATTTTATTTTCAATATTATTAATTTCGTGTGTAAGTATTAGTTTTAAGTAATCTGGCTGAAAGACAGCAACTTAATTTAAATCTTTAACGTATACCTTAGCCACAGCAACGCGGGAATTCTAGTATATATATGTATATTGTATGTAGCATACATAAAGGGCAGTGGTTTTACTTCCCGCACTAAGTAGATAATTTGTAATATTACAATATAGTTACTTAGTTATTTATAGGTTGCCAACCCCGAAATTTATGAAATAGAACTTTTAATCATGGTCGCCATTGCTGTTAGTACGACAAAACGCACTAAACTAACTAACAAACCAACTAACCAACTAACTCACTGGCACTATAGAACCCGTAGGTTCATGGCCGCGCGGACATAAAACTCTCCATACATCCCTATCCTGAGTTAATGTTTTCCAATCATTCCCTGTATAATCTACTTCCCTCAAATCATGGTTAATGTTCTTCTCCCATCTCATTCCTGGTCTACCAACTGAGCTTTTCCCTCTGGTTTTCCCACAAGAAGCTTTCATGCACTTCTTTCATGGTACTATCGTGTAAAAATTATATCTTCTTCCTTCCAAGTATTAGGCCAAGGCCTGTTACGATCCTATAGAAAATGTTCCCTCCAGCGTTTCATAGGACCTCAGGGGTCCTCATCTAGGGGATATGTGGATGGCGACCACAAGGTGCCCAAGCTGAGCAAAACATTTCTTCCACTTACTTGTGTTTTGCACTCTTTTAACTTTACTATCTAACCTCTCTTGGTTAACTCTTGTTTTTTTTCGACCCCGACGCTATTAGGGCATCCGAGGGCTAGGGGGTCTTTTCTTTCTTCCATTTCTTCTTTCCTTTATTTTCTTTTCTTCTCCAGAAAAGCCTGACCAGAGGCTATAAGATGGCAGCCCCATCACTGGTCTTGCCTTCCTTTGGCCGGCAACCAATCGAAGGGACTATTATTATGCTTTCAAGTCTTATACGAGTAAAAATTATATATTGACTTGAAAAATAGACAATTGTGGCGTAGAGTTGAATTAAAGTGTTTATAGCAAAAATATTGTAAATAAACACAAAAAAAGAGTAATTTATAATTTATTATTTCAAAGTCAGACAAAAAAACATAACACAGAAATAAGACAAGAACTAAAAGTAGAGGAATTAAACACAACAATAGAGAAATACAAAACAAACTGGAAAGAACATTTGGCAAGGATGACTGAGAATAGAATACCAAAAGCAGCATACAGCTATTCACCACGAGGAAGAAGTTTGGGAAGACCAAGGAAAAGATGGAAATAGCAGCAATTTGGAGCCGGAACAGGCTAGTAAATAAGCCTAAACCGTGAAGAAGAAGAAGATTATTTAAAGTGTAATTTTATATGTGGCTGAAAATTGGACATATTTTACTACGCTAAGAGTGTATGCAAATAAATAAATAAAAAAGTAATGTTTTAATGGAAGTAGAGAGTGACTTTAGAGAAACTCTGTATTACAGTAGGCTATATTGTCTTTCTGTTAGATCGAAAATGAGAAATGAAGATATTTAAAAAATCGATATCAACAACAAATGCCCAAAATTTGGTGTTAAATTTTACTGGAATATATTGTAACACCCTATATGCAGATCCACTTGTATTAAACAGAATATGGCGTATTGAGAAAGATTGTAGATTCGCGATGTGAAGTTTTGGTATCTGTAGTGGTTCCACCCACCAAACGCTGCTGCAATACGGTTTTACGATTCGTCCCAGGGGCCTCACTAACTCCCCTCACACCCCTTACAAGTGACAAATGGGTTGCAGAATTCTGAAAGCCTAAACGCATTCAAAGCCATACCAACACATCTAGCATTTTTATATCTTCAGAATTCCAGACATTGCTTGTTTTTTTTTTTTTTCGTTCAAGATGTTCTTTCTGCTTTATCGAAAAAATGCAAATGTGTTGCTAAAAGAAAGAAAAATGTTTTCTTATATTATTAATATACTTGTTATCTATTATGTTAGTTTATGTATCAACATGGGTAGGAAGAAAACATAGACGTGCTTTTAATATAAAAATAATAATAATAATAATAATAATAATAATAATATAATAATAATAATAATAATAATAATAATATTAATAATAATAATATTAATAACATTAATAATAATAATAATAATAATAATTATAATAATAATAATAATAATAATAATAATTATTATTATTATTATTATTATTATACGCATTTAATTGTTTATTTATCCTACTGGAAAATTCAGTATATAATGGAAATGGACAGCTAATGACAAATGAGGGAAATTTTGAGGAAGTGGCTGAATTCAAATACCTAGGAACAATAATCACAAATAGGAATGAGATGCACAAAGAAATGAAACATAGACTCAATTCTGGAAATGCATGCTATTATGCATTGCAGAGGCTTTTGATGTCCCAACTCCTTTCAAAAAACGTTAAGCTGAAGATATATAAAACTATTATTCTACCAGTTATATTATATGGGTGCGAAACATGGACTCTTACTTTAAGGGAGGAAAGGAGATTACGAGTATTTGAGAATAAAGTTCTTAGGAAAATTTTTGGACCAAAGAGAGATGAACAGACAGGTGAATGGAGAAGACTACATAACAATGAACTACATGGTCTTTATAAGAAGCCAGATATAATAAGAACAGTTAAGTCTCGTAGACTGCGATGGGCAGGACATGTTGCGCGTATGGGGAATGAAAGACGTGCATGGAAACTTCTTGTAGGAAAGCCAGAGGGAAAACGCCCAGTAGGTAGACCAAGAATGAGGTGGGAGAACAACATTAACTATGATTTAAGGGAAGTAGATTATACAGGGAATGATTGGAAAGCATTAGCTCAGGATAGGGATGTATGGAGAGCTTATGTCCGCGCGGCCATGAACCTTCGGGTTCGATAGTGCCAGTGAGTAAGAGTGAGTAAGAGTATTTATCCTACTGGAGTTAAAGGCATTTGGCTTTCTCCCAGTTACACAAGTTTTATTATTATTATTATTATTATTATTATTATTATTATTATTATTATTATTATTATTATTATTATTAATATTATTACATTTTTAGCATTGCAGAACTTTGGCCATAACAACAAAAACAAATAAGTATCTTTTGGCAACGGAAATGGGTTTTATACGAAGGGCAGCAAGAATTTCAAGAAGTGAAAAAATTGGACAAAATGAAGATTGAAGACACTATTTTAGATTATATTAAAACACAGCAATTAAGAATGGAAGAGGATCGGCTACCAAAATCTGTTTTGGAATTGAAACCTGTGGGAAGACGAGACAGAGGAAGACCTAAAACCTCCTGGAGTCAGGGAATATGTTTATACATGAAGGAGAAGCATCTAAAATCAGGAGATTGTATGGACCGACAAAATTGGCTGTTAGGAATCGGACGATGTCAAAGATATTAATCAACCGATGATCTATCTCTCTATCTGTCTGCCTGTCTGCTTGCCTGCCTGTCTGCCTGTCCGTCTATCTATCTATCTATCTATCTATCTATCTATCTATCTATCTATCTATCTATCTGTCTGCCTGTCTGTCTGTCTGCCTGTCCGTCTATCTATCTATCTATCTATCTATCTATCTATCTATCTATCTACGAGCTAAATGACAAAAATGTTTGTCTTGGAATTCTTGGGTAGCTCAGTTGGTTAGAGCGCTAAAGGTACAGACTTTAGAGACTCGAGTTCAAATCCCGACTCAAGCATTCTTTTTTCTTTTCATATCATATTTGCCTTCATTGCCAAATGTCAAAAATATATTTATATCTATATATACAAGCGTTACTGCTATAAAGTAAATATTCTCCTTAATAATTTGCTTAACTGTTATGTTAGCCGCTAGATGGCAGTCGGAAGATCTTTCCGCTACCTCTTGTGTGAATTGAGAATACTACATGTATAAGAAAAATTGTATGTTTGTCTTGGAATTCTTGGGTAGCTCAGTTGGTTAGAGCGCTAAAGGTACAGACTTTAGAGACTCGAGTTCAAATCCCGACTCAAGCATTCTTTTTTCTTTTCATATCATATATATATAAGTAAGTAAATGATCCCACAACAGGCCCGGAGGCCCTTGGGGTAGTAGGAGGTTAAGGCTCCCACTTTACCCCCAGAACAAGCGTCTGGTACTCATTTCAGTTAGAGGCTGAGTCGACCCCAGGGCCATAGTGCCGCCAGAGGGTTAGGTTCAGTTTAAAAATCCTGACCCCAACGGGACTTGAACCCTCGACCCTCCGGCTTGTAGCTCAGTGCCTTAACCACTACACGACGGCGTGCCCACCTATATATATATATATATATATATATATATATATATGAAGACCATATGAATAGGCCTAGATATAAAAAAATATGAAATATCTAATTTTGTACAATAATACAAAATCGATACTAGTAAAGTTCATGTAAGTTTCCGTTGAGGCATTAGTTCCCAGTAATATAAACTACGGTTAAAAACTATAAAATAGTTACCTTGTAGGTCCGTCTCCTCAACTTAGGTTATTTTAAAACTATGTAGGCCTTTCGGGACTAGTCCTATCATCAGCAGAGTGCATTAGCTCCGTACTTGTTGACCCTTGAAGTACTGACTTGGTTGTGAGAATTTTGTACAGAGGATTGTGTGGACTGGATGTGTATTCATTGAGAATCAGGTTGTTGTTGATTTCTCTTAGGATTGCTATTATTGCGATAACCTCCAGTATAACACCCTCACAATAGTACATAGAGAAAACATTCCAACGAGGATAAATATACTGGAGGAAATCTCAATCCTAAGAGAAATCAACAACAACCTGATTCTCAATGAATATACGCCCAGTCCACACAATCCTCTGTACAAAATACTCACAACCAAGTCAGTGCTTTAACTAGGGTCAACAAGTACGGACCTAATGCATTCTGCTGATTATGGGACTAGTCCCGAAAGGCCTACAGAATTTTAAAATAACTTAAGTTGAGGAGACGGACCTACAACGTAACTATTTTATAGTTTTTAACCGTACATTGTATTATAATAATAGAAAACACTAGATTGACTACAAATAAAATAACTCAGACACGCGCGCACATACACACACATACACACACATACACACACACGCATACACACTCACACACACACTCATTCTCGCGCATAGCAAATGCACTAGAAGGGTATTGAACTAAGATTACTTGTTATAAAATACAATTAAACTGGCGAATAATATGAATATCTTGATAAATTCCATAAGAATGATGAAAAATATTTTCTGTGTATAACAGTCCAGTACGTCGTGACTTTGGCGACGATATGGAATTTCTCTCCCTGCTTTTATAGGGGATATTTTTCTTTTTTTGTGATGGAAATCCCATTAGGGTTGGCTCTGAGTTTTTAGAAGCAGTGAGGGGATGAATCGGACATACCCCTGCAGGCTGGTTTGACAGACCTGCCTTGTTTAATCGCTACCAACCGTGAGTGACGCCTGCTGCTAACGGATTAGAATACACTGCACAGCACGGACGCCTGGGGAGCGTCTTCTGTCTTTCATATTCTTGCACCGAACTGACACCTCTTAATATCCAGTCACGTGTATCCCATACATCTCTTCTGATTTCCTATAACAGTCATTACTCATTACCAGGGAGCGGATTTTTATGTAATAAAAGATAAGATTGCAAAGCAGATAGTATATATTATTCAACTGTTTGTGTGTGAAACCAAGATAAAAGACAGTCAAAAGTCTAACTTCTCATTATACTATTCAACTGTTCGTATGTGGAACCAAAACAAAAGACAGTCAAAAGTCTAACTTCTCATTATACTATTCAACTGTTTGTCTGTAGAACCAAGACAAAAGACAATCAGAAGTCTAACTTCTCATTATACTACGTTGCAATCTTACCTTTTAGTACATAAAAATCCCCTTCTTACTCATTACACTACTTTATACAAGTGTTTGTATGTTATATTCTCCATTTAGCGAATTCCAAAAGATACAAAGGGCCAACAAGTACATCATATTGAATTACACTAAAAAATTAGGTCTGGAAGAAAACATGTCAACAGAATAACTTCAGTTTAAATTGATTTTTGGAGAAGAGCTGCCAGAAAATCTCGACTGGAAAAAATTAGAAATACAGAAATTAGAAAATGGATGAATGCAGAAAGAAGTATAATGTATGAGATTGAACACAAAAGCTAAAATTGTATGGACACGTAAGAAAAATGCAGGGTGGAAGACTACCAAAGGCCGTCTATGCATGGAAAATTGAAAGAAGGAACAGAAAAGGAAGACCAAGAACAACCTGGAAGAACAACATTCAAAATTCAATGAGGGAATTTGGTGCAACAGATGAAGATACAGAGAATAGCGAACGATGGAGAACTATAATTAAGGGAAATTTGTGAATGTTTGTTGCAAACTGATAGTCTATAAGTCCGTAGTCATATATAATCGGCCGCGGTGGACTAGTGGTTATGCTCCTTGTCTCTGATCCCGAAGGTCGCGGATTCAAACCCGGCCGGGATCGATGCATTTTTTAGGATGGAAAAATCCAAGGAGCGAGTCATCCGAGAGGGACTTTAAGCCGTGGGTCCCGAGTCTGAAGATTTTCAGGCTCGTAAAAGATCCTTAAGCCTGAAAGAAAGTCCTCTAAGCAAAATTTACCGAATTTTCCCGTCCTAGTATTACCTTGGTTTCCTAGATACCAGTATGAGGCGGAACGCTGACCACGGACCACTCAAAGGACATCTATACGAAAACAAGTGTAACTAAATTAGTATGGTTCAGAAGCCAGCAACAAGCTACTAGAACAGAGAAGAATGAAACAGCGGAGAAAGATATCGACTTCTATGGGACGACCGCAATGATCGATCTTAACTGGACCAAAGAGAATCAGGAGCAGAGACACACCATTACAAGACTAGCCATTCACGGCTTCCACCACAAATTATGCAAGAACAAGAGATTCCACACCCCGAATGACCAATGTGTACGCGAACTGTGCGGACAGAGATGCAACCAATATCATATCACCGAGTGCCGTGAAAGAACAAAATCGATCTCCGAATATAGCAAAGAATAATTCGGGTGAACCTTCCATATGTATGGTTCAAATTCTTCCCTGTTGGGGGAGAGCGCCTAAATCTCTGTTAAGGGAAAACATGGGCTTACAAGTTTATTATTATTATTATTATTATTATTATTATTATTATTATTATTATTATTATTGGAGATTACAAGTATTTGAGAATAAAGTAATAAAGTACTCGCCGTAGCCGAGCGGTTAAGGTAGGAATCCTTGGCGCAGAGCTACGGGACTTGCGCTGGTTCGAGTCTCCATGGGGGAAGAAATTTTCTCATGGTATTTCGGCCAGTATGGGACCGGTGCCCACCCAGCATCGTGAGGCAATTGGGTAGCTACAATAAGTAGCGGCTCCAGGTTGAGGAACCAGTTATAACGGCTGGGGGACTCGACATGCTAAGCACATGTCACCCCTACACTGGCTGTTGATCATCTACCTCTGTGATTGACACATGTGGATGTGAAGGGCCAGCAGCCGGCTGGTAAAAGGGCAAACGCTGAAAAGTGAAAAGACCCTCAATCGGATCGGAGGAAAATTTTTGGACCAAAGAGAGATGAACAGACAGGTGAATGGAGAAGACTACATAACAATGAACTACATGGTCTTTATAGGAAGGCAGATATAATAAGAACAGTTAAGTCTCGTAGACTGCGATGGGCAGGACATGTCGCACGTATGGGGAATGAAAGACTTGCATGGAAGTTTCTTGTAGGAAAGCCAGAGGGAAAACGCCCAGTTGGTAGACCAAGAATGAGGTGGGAGAATAACATTAACTATGATTTGAGGGAAGTAGATTATACAGGGAATGATTGGAAAGCATTAGCTCAGGATAGGGATGTATGGAGAGCTTATGTCCGCGCGGCCATGAACCTACGGGTTCGATAGTGCCAGTGAGTAAGTATTATTATTATTATTATTATTATATTATTATTATTATTATTATTATTATTATTATTATTATTATTATTACGACATGTACTGATATATATATATAGCTATATATATATATATATATATATATATATAGTTATTTAATTGTAGATGAAGAGTAGGCACGAATGTCAGAACAGACCCGATTAATGTCAATAAAGGCCTATGTATTTTCGAAAATAAAAGTCAGTGCTAAGTTAGAATTTTTGGTTTTTAATACAAAGGAATCCGGTATTTGCAAGTTAGAAAACAAACGCCTGTCTCTTACAAAGAGGAGTGGCACATGTCTCTGAATTCCTATTACGTAGAGAGAATGGTATGCTTGAGAGAACTGCAATCTAGGGACCGCAATCCGATTAGCAGTTTGGGGTGAATGGGATGTTTATGTAACAACGACGATTAAATGAAATAAGATTAGTAACACAACCCGACAGAAACATGTATTTTACGTAACTATCTAATACCCTTCCCGAGACTAATTTTCATATTAGGTACATCAGAATACGATACCATTATATCTGCGTGCTTCTTCTTCTTCTTCTTCTTCTTTATTAATTCTAAAATAATAAGGAATGGCTACACCATGATTCAACTCGTATCATAAGTAATGTCACGAGTGATTTCCAAATTATCGATAAATTCACGACTCACGAAGTGAGGAGTGAATTTATCTAGAGAATTTGGAAATCAAGAGTGGCATTTGTTAGGACTATTTAACGAATAAAATTAAGCTGTTTACTCACAAATCATTATTTAACTATAATTATTTTAAAATATTTATATATTAATGTAAACGGCGATGTTTGAAAACAAATGAGAAACGATAGGTACGCTTCTACTGCTTCTGTTGTTTATCACTGCAACCAGATCATACTATTTATTGCCAAAGGAACGCAATATTGTAAGGAGGAGCTTTCTTTAATATGGTAATTATAACACTGATAAATATTTGGTGAAACACGACTCTGATTGGTTGTAAAACAGAAATCATTGAAACGTGATTGGTCATTGACTCCCATTTGGGGCATGAGTTAAATAGTCTACAGAATTTGAAAATCAAGAGTGACATTTGTTAGGACTATTTAACGAATAAAATTAAGCTGTATACTCACAAATCATTATTTAAATATAGTTATTTTAAAATATTTATAAATTTAATGTAAACGGCGATGTTTGAAAACAAATGAGAAACGGTTGAGACGCTTCATTTGCCGCTTTTGTTCATCAATGCAACCAGATCATATTATTTATTGCTAAAGGAACGCAATATTGTAAGATTGCACTCTAGTGGAGAAAAAATGAAACATATCAAACTGTATAGTAATTCATTTCTGTTGCCCTATGATGTAAATATGACAATTATATTTTCAAACCCGGCCGGGTCCATGGATTTTTTTAGGATGGAAAAATCCAAGGAGCAAGTCCTCCGGGAGGGACTTTAAGCCGTCTGAAGATTTTCAGGCTCGTAAAAAATCCTCAAGCCTGAACGAAAAGGCCTCTAAGCAAAATTTACCGAATTTTCCCGTCCTAGTACTTACTACCTTGGTTTCCTAGATATCAGTATGAGGCGGAACGCTGACCGCGGACCACTCAAATGACATCTATACGAAAACAAATGTAACTAAGTTAGTATGGTTCAAATTCTTCCCTGTAGGGGAAGAGCGCCAAATCTCTGTAAAGGGAAAAAATGGGCTTACAATACAATACAATATATAGAGTTAATTAGTACATACTCTATGTTGGCTGCACTGGAACACGCCTTTGTTGTTGCATAGAATATTCGTTAAAACGATCGATGAATCGTTCATAAAGATCGATGTTAAAACCCCTAACATCGACGATACTTCGCACTTTATGAACGTTGTTTTTTTAACGATATTTTTATATGCCTAGCGCCATCTATTGTATTATTTTCGCTGCTCGTTCGCTTCCTCAGCCAAAAGCAGATGCTTTAGAAATGTGGGATAAAATGAAAGTTTTATTTTCTGGGCTGTATAAACTACTTGCCTATCACAGCAACGTCTGTGCCCAGTGAGCGGTTGTATTCAGAGGCTGGGGCTACGATTTCCCAAGAAAGAAACCGCCTACTAGGCATAAGATTGTCAAAATGGTTGTTTTTAAATCCTTTTTTGCGAAGTAAATAATTAATATATATTATTTTGTGTTTTAATTGTTTTCCCAAAACATCGAAAAACATGGACATATCGTTCATAAATATCGAATTTTGGGATATCGACATTTAACCTTTGAAAATATCGACGTTCTAACATCGATGTTTTTTATGTGAGATCTCTAGTACATGCCTATAGGCCTAAAACTTGGTTGGATGAAGAAGAAAGTATATTAAAATAATAGTTAGAAAAATGAAAATATCATTGTAAATGGTCAGAAATAAGTTGAAAAATGGAAACCTAAGAATAAAATTTGAGCCTGTTTTGCGAAATAAATAATTAATAAACATTATTTTGTGTTTTTATTTGTTTTCCCAAAACATCAAAAAACATCGATATATCTTTCATAAACATCGATGTTTTGGACATCGATATTTCACATTTGAAAACATCGATTTTTTTATGAGCGATGTTGAATCCCTATAATATAGGCCTAAAACACGGTTGAATGGAGAAAAAGAAAGTATATTGAAACAATCGTTAGAAAAAATGTAAATATCATTGTAAATGGTAGGAAATAATTTGAAAAATGAAAACCTAAGAATAAAATTTGAAAGGAGTTTGCGAAAGAATTTAGAGTGTGCAGTTTAGACAACAAATTACACTGAGCAACAAAAAATAAACTTTTTTTGTCTCAGAAAGAAAAATATATGATCCTGATACTATTATTTCTCCTGAATTCAAATATGATATCGGTTTTTCTCCATCACGCAAGGTTTCCGATAGACAGGCATTTATATTTTCAAATACTTTAATATTCTCTACATTCGTAACTACACAATATTCGAACATTCGGACTCACCTAGAAACTAAGAAATGACGATTTTCTGTTGTATTTCGCATGTGGAGCATCCCTCTTGATGGTCCAACAATAATCGGCCAGCATATTAGGATTCCATTTGGCATGATATCTCTTTTTCATATCTGAAATCTCCTGAGTTAGCTCATTTGGTTTTATTTTACAATGGACAAATGGACGAAAAAATGTTTATTAAAAAAATAATTATTTAAATCCATTAATTGAAATTGAAATAGAAAAAAACTGTTGGTGATGGAGAAATTCCGAATACATTTTTGAAAACACGATAAAAAACTGCATTAAGACAATTATTGGTACTCATACAGGACACTCCCAGAGTAAAAGTGTATTAATTAAATGTGACACCATACTGTATTTACAGTACATCAGTCTGACTACTGAACCAACCCAACATTAGCGCAAATGAACATTTATATAAAGCAATGAGTCCAGCGAGGGCACATGTTGTAAACCTACAACAGTCGTGTGTAAATAACAATTATCCTGATATATATTGGAGATAAGGTTAACCTGGTAACATCAAAATAACCCGTCATAAGAGCTACTCGACGCTAGCACCATCTGTGTACAAACATTCATAATGACGGATTTAAACAACTAACAATGCCTCTTGTAGAGGACGTATTGCGCATGTGCAGATGGCACTGAAATTTATTAGACAACTTTGAGATACAAATTACGCAGGGCATAGTCGTTAGCACGTACTGCTTAGGGGACACGCTACATTACGCCTAAAGTTTACGCGAAATTGCTTCTAGGAAATAGGGAGTGGTTCAAAACCACCCTCCATTTTGTGAGAGG
Organism: Diploptera punctata; assembly: GCA_030220185.1. Taxonomy (NCBI): domain Eukaryota; kingdom Metazoa; phylum Arthropoda; class Insecta; order Blattodea; family Blaberidae; genus Diploptera; species Diploptera punctata. Next base: position 564,645 of record JASPKZ010000803.1, read on the forward strand.
GTTGAACTGCGGTTTTTGTAGTGAGAATTGTGTGTTGTTGGTGCTATTACATACTTCGTGGTTTAACTTCGTAGATGGTGCCCAGTTTTTCCAAAGAAATGCGATTTTTTTATCTCTCTCAGCAGATGTCCTTGTTTTTCGTTAAAGCTGGAGCACCTTCAAATGTTTTCATAAAACAATTCTAAGATTATCTTGGCGTATTATTAACTTGTTTTTACTCATTGCGTAGTGTTAACTTGATTTAATTTTGTTCTTTAACAAGATAAACACCATACATACATAGTGTTCTGACCAAGAGCAGGTCCTTCACTGCAAACTCATCATTCTCCACTTTTTCCTTAAATCAGCCTTCCTTTTTGCATCCGCATACAAACCACTTATTTCAATATTAATAGTAATAATAATAATATTAATAATAATAATAATAATAATAATAATAATAATGCTCTAATTTAGCTGGCAGAGTTAAGGCCATAAGGCCTTCTCTTCCACTCAACCAGCGAATAGGTGAATTATACAAAAATTACATGTATATTACAATTTTAAGATATTATTAAAATACAGACTAAACAATGTGATCTAATACCAGCTAATACTAACAAAAATATAGAATATAATAAAATTAAAATGATATAAAATAAAGTTTTTAGAGGAAGAGATCCAGTGAGAACCAAAATTATTTTAGAAAATCAAAGTATAGAACAAGTGTCTAGTTTCAAATATTTGGGGCTGTGATGTTGGCTACAATGTGGAAACAGATATTGACTCCAAAATAAATACATTTCAGACGGTGTGTGGAACAATACAGAGAACATTCAAAAATAAAATTAGAAAAGAAACCAAGATAAAAATGTATAATGTTATGGCGGTTCCCACAATATTGTATGGATGTGAAACTTGGGCTCCAGTGAAAAGACAGAAGGATAGAATACAGACGGCAGAGATGCGGTTCCTAAGACAAGTAAAAGGATGTACAAGACTTGATATAATAAGAAATGAGGATATAAGAGAAGAATTGAAGGTACAGCCTTTATTGGATAAAGTCACGAATTAAAGACAGAAATGGATTGATCACATGGATGGAATGAGTAAGGAGAGATATCCATTGTTAGCCAGAAATTATCAAGCAAGAGGAAGGCGTGATGTTGGAAGACCTAGAAGACGTTGGGCTGATGCAATATGAAGTCGGAACGGGCAATTGCCTAATCCCTGGAGTGATGATGATGATGATGATGATAAAATAAAGTAAGTAGCTTCCTAGATGATTATTAATGGAATGCTCTATATAGTTGTTATGCAGTTAATGTTTTCATTGTGTCGAACTTAAGATATCAGTTAATTTGGATTTAAATAATGATAGCGATTGACAGTCCCTGACATGACTGGGAAGTGAGTTCCATGCTCTAGTCATAGATATTGTGTAAGATTCATAGTATAGACAGGTCCTGTGTTGTGGTATCAAAAGTAAAGAAGAGTCTTGTGATCTTGTTCCTAAATTGTGATGAGCCGATATTTTTTGAAAAGTGTTGTTAAATAACTTGGTAAACATGTGTGCAGAATTTGGAATAGTAAGGTATGTGAATGTAAAGTTCTTCTGTCATTTAGGCGTAGCCATGATAAGGCCTGAAATGAAGGAGACATAACGCACTATTGTGCAATATATATATATATATATTATATATATATATATATATATATATACAATTAAATGGAATAAGTTATGTAGGGGAATGGGAATCAACATTAATGGTCATTTACTGCACAATTTATTATTCGGTGATGACCAGATTATAATAGGGCAGGATAAAGAAGATATAGAATAGGCCTATATGCTTAGAAAGTTGGTAGATGCATTTGAGGTAGGTGGACTGAAGATAAATTATATCAAAACAGAATATATGGTAATCGGAGCAAATTCAGAAGACCTACAAATAAATAATATGATAATTAAACATGTTGAATAATTTAAATATATTGATTCTATAATAGATAAATCTGGTAATTGTGAAAAATATATTATTAACAGAATAAATTGTGCAAGAAAGGCGATTAGATCCCTGAATGGTCTTTTATGGAATAGAAATTTTACCAGAAAAACAAAAAAGATTATACAGACAATAATGGAAAGTATACTTGTATATGGATCAGAAAGCTGGAAAATAAATGAAAGGAAGCAGAAAAGAATCTTGGCGACAGAAATGGATGAAATATGGAGAAGTATGAGAATATCCAGGCTGCAACATATACGAAATACATATATCAGACAAGAAATGGATGCACAAGAAACTGTTATCGATAGGATAACAAAGAGAGCTCTACAGTGGTATGGACATGTACAACGGATGTCGAAGACCAGTGGCCTAAACATGTGTTGGATTGGATGGTACCAGGCAGAAGGAAGAGGGGGAGAAGTAGAAGAGCATGGTATGAGGGAATATATGATGCCATGATGAAGAGGGGTATGGAAGATGGACAATAGGAAGATGGGAATATCTGGAAAGCAGCAATCAAAGGTAAACTGCTGTAAAGTGGAAAACCTGTATTAAGTAAAGTATATATATACGAGGGCGGATCGGAAAGTAACGCACAATAATTTTTTTCTGCCTTGGTATTGCAGCTAGAATGTTGAAATTTCACAGAGATATAGTTTGAAGTTTTCACTATAGATGGTATTTTTTCTCAGGTGCACCTCTTGCGAGAGAAGCTTGAACTATGCAACAAAGTTGGCGCGCATGCTATAGTCGTCCACCTGTGAGGGACGGATCGGATCGGAAAGTAACGCACAATATTTTTTTTTAAAGTTTAATAGTAAAAAAAAGGAAAAAATCACAAATGAACTTACATCTTTTACCTACTTTTCGACATAATCACCAACTTTCTCAACACATTTTTCCCATCGTGTTACCAGTTTCAATATGCCCTGTTCGTAGAAGTCCGTTTGGTTGGAGTGTAGCCATCTGCGCACTGCTGATGCCTGCTTTGTTTCGGGCGTGTAGTGGTACGCCCACGACTCATCACCTGTGACGATTCCTTCCAGAAAGTCATGTCCTTGTGCGGTGTACCGCGTTAAGTGGTCCAAGCTTGCCATCATTCGCTGGCCCTTGTGGTCGTCTGTCAGGTTCTTAGGCACCCAGCGAGCACTAACTTTACGGAAGACATTGCTACGGTCCATACAATCATCCCCATACACGCCACGCATGTCCCTGTGAATTTCACTGGGTTTATGCCCTTTGGCCCACAAAAATCGAACAACACTTCTCTGTTCCTCACAGGTGGACGACTGTAGCATGCGCGCCATCTTTGTTGCATAGTTCAAGCTTCTCTCGCAAGAGGTGTACCTGAGAAAAAAATACCATCTGTAGTGAAAACTTCAAACTATATCTCTGTGAAATTTCAACATTCTAGCTGCAATACCAAGGCAGAAAAAAATTATTGTGCGTTACTTTCCGATTCGCTCTCATATTTTTATTATGAATGGAGAGACATAGAAACAGATATATAAGTAGGCGTTGCTGTACTTATTCAAGCAAGTGATAGAGTAAGGATTTTTCGAACGATTGTTTGATAGAGATATAACGAGCTAGCTGTATGGATGGGTACATATTTGAACAGATGGATACAGTGAATTTTGTAAAGCTAAACAAAGCCTGGAATGTGGGGCATGCTTGACGTGAAGAGTAGAGTTAGTAAAACAAGTGACTATCACAGAGCGAGTTACTGTATGATCACATATCATGTGTGAACAATACAAGTAATACACTTCACTAGCTTCAATGCAAAACTGGCTTAAAGCTGCACTGTACCTTACACTACAAAAATTAATTAACATCACTAAAAATTGGGAAAATGATATACAGTTTCAAACTTACAGACCGAATAATTAAATATAGGAACGACTGGAAAAACCATATTGATAGAATCCCAGAAGGAAGATTTCCAAAATCATTGCTAAATTACGGGTTGAATCATAAATATGGCTATACGTTTGATCGCGTTTTGTAATGAAAATATTACCATTACAGGAAATATGAAATTACCATTGGAAAGGCAATTGTTCAAACTACAACAATGGAATAAAATAAAACAGTGTTTGATGTCCCAACTCCTTTAAAAAACCGTTAAGCTGAAAATATATAAAATTATTATTCTACCAGTCATATTATATGGGTGCGAAACATGGACTCTTACTTTAAGGGAGGAAATGAGATTACGAGTATTTGAGAATAAAATTCTTAGGAAAATTTTTGGACCAAAGAGAGATGAACAGACAGGTGAATGAAGAAGACGACTTAACAATGAACTACATGGTCTTTATAGGAAGCCAGATATAATAAGAACAGTTAAGTCTCGTAGACTGCGATGGGCAGGACATGTTGCACGTATGGGGAATGAAAGACTTGCATGGAAGCTTCTTGTAGGAAAGCAATAGGGAAAACGCCCAGTTGGTTGACCAAGAATGAGGTGGGAGAACAACATTAACTATGATTTGAGGGAAGTAGATTATACAGGGAATGATTGGAAAGCATTAGCTCAGGATAGGGATGTATGGAGAGCTTATATCCGCGCGGCCATGAACCTACGTGTTCGATAGTGCCAGTGAGTAAGTAAGTAAGTAGAACTTACGTCATTAGTCAAAATGGCGTTGAATATGCAACAGCAAATTACAATTGCTACATTGGCAATAACGTATGTTAGTGATCGTGAGGCCGCAAGACGGGCAAGACGTGAGTTTAACGTAGCATTGCAGCCGTCGATTGTGGGGAAGTGGAGAAAACGACTGCTGGAAACGGGAAGGATGCAGAAAATCAAACCTCCTGGAAGGCCTCGCATTAGCACGGAAGCAGAAACAACGAAGAGAATCGTGGAGGTGTTCGACGCTAGCCCACAAAAACCAATCCGCCAAGCTGCACGTGAGCAGTGATTTGTTTTTATTTGTTCTATTACTGTAATATAAAGAATTCCCTTTCCAATGATAACATCTTACTTCCTTTAATAATAATATTTTCGTCACAAAATGCGATCAAACGTATAGCCATATTTATGAATCACTCTTTATAAACCGCACGGAAGGAGAGATGTTTGACGCCCACACAGAAGATTGTCTGACAATTTTAACAATTCTAGCTTTCATGAAACCGGAACGAGCCAACAGGCTTAATCCCTGGATGATGATGATGATATACATGAAAAACATATACATTTCAAAGTAGGTGTGGGACTATTAAAATAACACTACAAACAAAAACAACAAAAGAAACAATGGTAAAGTTTTATAAGGTAACGGCAGTTCCCATTGTGACGTATGGATCAGAGAATTGGGCCATGAATAGATCAGACAGAAGATTACTATAAACGTCAGAGATGAAGTTCCTCAGATACGTTGCAGGATATACTCTAAGAGTCCACATAGTGAAACAATTAGGCAAGAACTCGAAATTTTTAATCTAAATGAAAAAAAATACAAAACTATAAACACAAATGCCCTCCATGGTAACTTTACCTTATCGTGGTGGAGTGGCTTGCGTGCTTAAATGATCCCGAGAGCTATGCCGGCGGTAGCATTGCTGCCGATAGGGTTACCCATGCCAGACTGATCGAAGGTGATAAGCCAGACGAAAAAAGTACCTTGGTCGAAAGAGATCTTTCACCGTAAAAATACAATCGTCAAGAAATGCGGACATGGGTTCAACTGGGGTAAAATTTTCCGGAAGTCAAATAGTCCCCCATTCGGTTCTCCGGGCGGTGACTACTTCAGAGAACCCATGCCACAGGCGTAGACTGCGATGGGCAGAGCATGTGGCACGAATGGGGAATGAAAGACGTGCATGGAAGCTTCTTGTAGGAAAACCAGAAGGGAAACGCCCAGTTGGTAGACCAAGAATGAGGTGGGAGTATAACATTAACTATGATTTGAGGGAAGTGCATTATACAGGGGATGATTGGAAAACATTAGCTCAGGATAGGGATGTATGGAGAGCTTATGTCCGCGCGGCCATGAACCTACGGGTTCGATAGTGCCAGTGAGTTAGTTAATTGGTTAGTTAGTTATAAACACAAACGGCATGAACATATTTTAAGAATGGACTCTTCTAGGCTAACAAAACAAGCACTGTTGTACCAGCCTCAAAGCTATAGAGATGTGGGACGTCCTAGAAGACGGTGGGTAGATGGATTCTGAGAGTGGAACAGGCCGATGGCCTACCATGAAGATGATGATGATGAAAAATAAAATAATTATTTTTATTTCGGAAATAATCGAGAATACAATGGTTATCCATCACACCACGCTGTGTGTAGCAGATGACCTCCCTTCTTGACTTAGATAGAGCGGAGAGGAGTGAGGCGGGTGCAGCGCGGACGGCAGTTATACCTTATCCGCTCTTAGAGTAATTCTAACATACACAAATTGTATCCTTCCGCCATTCGCGCCGCAATTACTGTCACATTGATAGGGAGCACGTATGAAGTATACAACACATGTGTTAGTTGATTGGGATCGATTACAAGAAATCTGGTGAGAATTTTCACTGCACGTGTGAAATACATTTAAAATAATTGTTTTTTGACCACTAGTCAAAGGTCTGCCAGACTTGTGTTTTAAAAATGTAGATGGAACACTCGACACCTTCAGCCATTTTATTGCATCAGAGTCGACTGATAAATGACTCAAATGCATCCTCCATATGTAATAAACAGTTTTAAGTTATAGTTATTGAATAGAAAATGAATAGGGTAATACGAAGACATTTTGGTAAACAGATGAGGACAGAGACAAAACTAAGATTACATAACATCACATCAAAAGCTGCTCTAAAAATACGGAAGTGAAATTTGGATTTTAAATAAAAGAAACTCTCATAAACTTCAAGTAAGCCAAATGCGCTTCTTACGATCATTGTTAGGAGTTAATAGACTGGATCACCAAAGGAACACTATTATCAGAGGAAAACTTGGAGTAACAAGTTTAAATGAAGATATACAAATATACCAACAAGAATGGAAAAATCATCTGAGGAGAATGGCAAGAAATAGACTTCCAAAATTGGCATTCCAATATACCCCAACTGGACATAGGGACGAAGGAAGACCAAAACATCGGTGGAAAGATCAAGACCATCTTCGCTAGGTTTACCGTACAGGCCACATGGCCTAAAACGAATTTGTTCATGATGGTGATGATGTATATTTCAGATTATTTTTTATGTTTTGAATATTATTTTCATTCATGAAGAATATTCAGAGCATATATTTTTAATTTAATTAAGGGAGCTACGTTTTGCGTACTTATTGCTTCTACATCGTACATCGGTGTCCATAACCAATGAAGAGCGATCAGGTCACTGTTTTGTTTTGATGAGGATCATTTTAAGAGCGGATAGCCTTTATTGAGTGTTATCCATTCCATAAAGTAACGAGTTGTACTGCGAGTACTTCCCTATAGTTTTATTGAGAGATTTGGCGCTGGATTTTTGTGCCTTGCGGATAAGAACGGCAGATTTTTTGGACGTGGCCTTGGTAATCACGTCGTTTCTCAGGGAGAAATTTCAAGGTAGATTTCGGCATGCAATAGCTCAAAGTACTTTTTGAGTAATAAAACAAATTGTGAAGAGAGGCTTTATTAGCACCGAATCATTTGTTTAAAACCAGTGATATTCTGTGAAGTAAATAAAAGAAGTTTGGAAATTTTGTGAATATTTGTAGGGTGCGTGTAGGCAAATAGTTTTCGGATACTTCTGAAATCCACAATGGGTTGAAGCATGGAGAAGCACTATCTCCTCTACTATTTAATTTTGTCCTAGAGCATGCCATGAAATCTTTAGAGGATGAAGAAGGCCTACAACTGAATGGTATTAATAAGCTGTTAGTTTATGCTGATCATGTAGTACTATTGGCCGATAGCGAGGAGATACTGAAGGCCAAGACGCACACACTATTGAGTAACACTAAGAAATTTGGACTGGAAGTAAATATCAATAAAACTAAATATATAGTCACACGTGGAAATACATTATATAATGGAAATGCACAGCTAATGACGAATGAGGGAAATTTTGAGGAAGTGGCTGAATTCAAATACCTAGGAACAATAATCACAAATAGGAATGAGACGCACAAAGAAATTAAACATAGGCTCAATTCTGGAAATTAGTGCTATTATGCAAACAAGAACTCTTGAAGTCCCAACTCCTTTCAAAAAACGTTAAACTCAAAAAATATAAAACTGTTATTCTACCAGTTATATTATATGGATGCGAAACATGGACTCTTACTTTAAGGGAGAAAAGGAGATTACGAGTATTGAGAATAAAGTTCTTAGGAAAAATTTTGGACCAAAGAGAGATGAACAGACAGATGAATGGAGAAGACTTCATAACAGTGAACACTACCTGGTCTTTACAGGAAGCCAGATATAATAAGAACAGTTAAGTCTCGTAGACTGCGATGGGCAGGACATATGGCACAATTTGGGAGTGAAATAGTTGCATGGAAGCTTCTTGTAGGAAAATCAGAGGGAAAACGCCCAGTTGGTTGACCAAAGAATGAGGTGGGAGAATAGGCCTAACATTAACTATAATTTGAGGGAAGTAGATTATACAGGGAATGATTGGAAAACATTAGATCAGGGTAGGGATGTATGGAGAGCTTATGTCCGCGTCGCCATGAACCTATGGGTTCGATAGTGCCATTGAGTGAGTTAGTTATTTAATTTGTGAAGTTAATTTCAAGAAATTCGACTGTTTTCCATCAATACGGCCAATCATTTCACATGACACCGTTGTTTCGTTCTATTTGTAGCTCACAACTTGAGATATTCATTAACAAATGCTAGAACATGAAAGACATTAAAAATCCTGTAGTGAAGTCTCGTTGCCCTCAAATATAGATTAAGTGAAGTAAAAACTCACAAAAGAGACCAGTTTTTTCCTTGAGTGCGGTGATTCTTTGCCGGAATTATAAAGGCGTGCTTGAATTTTTTTCCCTAGTTTGAAAGAACTTGAAGTAATGGAAAGCATCTTTCAACATCTTCCTGTATTCAAAACTTCATCTGCACACAAATATAAATCAATATTGACACTAATGGGAGAAGATGTAGAAGTTATTCTTTTTAAAAGCAAGTCGTTGATGTTCAGAAGAAAAACAATTTATCTTAATTGTCCGGTAATTCTTTGATCCCAAGATATTAATGGAAGTATCAAGTTAGTATCCACTGTTACACTCTAAAACTCTTTACGACAACAGATCATGGACTTCAACAACAGCTGCCTTCAAAAGATTAATGAATGGTCATACAAGAAAACTATCACTATTATTCTACCAGTTATATTATCATCATCATCATGAACAAATTCGTTTTAGGCCATGTGGCCTGTACGGTAAACCTAGCGAAGATGGTCTTGATCTTTCCACCGATGTTTTGGTCTTCCTTGGTCCCTATGTCCAGTTGGGGTATATTGGAATGCCAATTTTGGAAGTCTATTTCTTGCCATTCTTTTCAGCAGTTATATTATATGGATGCGAAACATGGACTCTTACTTTAAGGGAGGAAAACAGATTACGAGTATTTGAGAATTAAGTTCTTAGGAAAATTTTAGGTCCCGCGCCGTAGCCGAGCGGTTAAGGTAGGAAGCCTTGGCGCAGAGCTACGGGACTTGCGCTGGTTCGAGTCTCCATGGGGGAAGAAATTTTCTCATGGTATTTCGGCCAGTATGGGACCGGTGCCCACCCAGCATCGTGAGGCAATTGGGTAGCTACAATAAGTAGCGGCTCCAGGTTGAGGAACCAGCTATAACGGCTTGGGGACTCGACATGCTAACCACATGTCACCCCTACACTGGCTGTTGATCATCTACCTCTGTGATTGACACATGTGGATGTGAAGGGCCAGCAGCCGGCTGGTAAAAGGGCAACCGCTGAAAAGTGGAAAGACCCTCAATCGGAAATCGGAGGAAAATTTTTGGGCCAAAGAGAGATGAACAGACAGGTGAATGGAGAAGACTGCATAACAGTGAATTACATGGTCTTTATAGGAAGCCAAATATAATGAGGACAGTTAAGTCTCGTAGGACATGTGGCTCGAATGGGTAATGAAAGACGTGCATGGAAGATTCTTGTAGGAAAACCAGAGGGAAAACGCCCAGTTGGTAGACCAAGAATGAGGTGGGAGAATTACATTAACTATGATTTGAGGGAAGTAGATTATACAGGGGATGGTTAGAAAAGATTGGCTCAGGATAGGGATATATGAAGAGCTTATATCCGCACGGCCATGAACCTACGGTTTCGATATTGCCAGTTAGTTAGTTAGTTATACAAGAAAGCTATCTGTCACTGCATGTCGAAACCTATCTTGAAATTTCTTCCAGAGAAGCGTTGTGATGTACAAAGGCCATGAACAAAATTATCTGCCTTTTTAACTGCAAGGTATTAAAATCCAGTGCTAAATCTCTCATTTAAACTATAGGTATGTAATTTAAAACATGGAATCCCCTTCCGTCCTATGTCAGAGACTGTCAAACTATAACATCGTTCAAAAAACAAACTAAAGAATATAATCACAAACTAACTTATACACCTCACTGATAGTATTCTTTTAACAATTAATAAATTAAATTATTATTTTATGAAAATTATATTAAGATCAACAAATATTTTCATTTATTCAAGTTTTATATAATCGTAAAATTAGTTTTCTATATCTCATTATTATTCTTTGATTTTTTATATACATTAGACAGGGACGATCTACCAACAATTTAATTTATCTTGCTTGAATACATTTTATTATTGGTTTTAGTCTTAATCTTAACTAACATTTAACTGGTTGTATTATAGATCATAATATAATAGATATTATCTTATTGATCAAATTTTCATTTAGTATTTAATATTGGAGTTAATTGTGGTAGTTATATTCTGATGTAATATATGTTTGTTCTGGTGGGTGGAAGAGAAGGCCACATGGCCTTAACTCCACCAGGCTAAATAAATAAATTAAAATAAATAAATACATGAATAAAATAAATACAACTCATGAATTGGAATCGAATAACCCTAACTGCCTGCCGTACGTACTGTGTCCTGCCATACTCCACTACAGTCTTACTGAAGTAGGGAGTCCATCTCCTATTTACATTGGTTTGCCATTGCTAGGTTATACCTTAAATTTCTCTGCCTTACAGTTAAAAAGGTAGTTTTTGTCACACGGCTATGGTACATCAAAACGCTTCTTTGGGAGAAATTTCAAAATAGGTTTGGGCATGCAATGGTTGATGAGTTCCCTTGTCAGCTTATGCTGTCAAAATAAAACTAAAGAACATATTTTGCAAAATGAGGGAAATCAAACGGGCAGTGAGACCGAGTTCCTGCTTCCTCTCATGATAGATAATATATATATATATATATATATATAATATCATCATCATCATCATCTTAAGGCACGACAACTTCAAAAGTGAAAGTTTTGGCCTTCTCAACAATCCTCCTACATACTAATCTGTCTCTTGCCATATTCAAATTAGTCACTTTCATTTTCCTCAGATCGTTCATTGTGTCATCCTCCCATCTGATCTTCGGTCTTCCTACAGTTCTGCCTCCTATAGGTTTCCATTTATAGAGTTTTTGACCAGTCTCTGATCATGCATTCTTATCAAATGTCCAAGCCAACCAATTCTGAGATATCTTACATGGCTTACAATGTTCTGATTTTTTATTAATTTCTTTAGTTCGTTATTTGTTTTGATTATCCAACATTTATCAGTTCCTCTATTTGGTCCAAATATTCTTCTTAAAATGTTCTTTAAAAATTAGTAATTTCTGTTTTATTGTTTCTTTTAGGACCCAAGTTTCACAAGCATATGTAACTACTGGTCTAATGAGTGTTTTGTAAAACTATATTTTTGCAGTTTTTGATACTAATTTGCTTTTAAATATATATATTTCTTGAGGAGAGCAGCAGGATGTTCAGAATTAGACAAAATAAGAAATATTGTCATAAGATAAAAAAAATGAATATTGGTTATTCAATAGTAGATTATATACGGTATAAGCAATTAAATTGGTATGGGCACGTACGACGAATGCAAGAAGAAAGATTACCCAGGAAAACATTGGAATGGTGTCCACCTGGAAGAAGGAGGGGAGGAAGACTTCGAAACTCGTGGATGCAGGAAATAAGCAAGCGGACTGGATGACATGGATTGGATGGAGAGAGACGAGTGGAACAGAAAAATAAAACTTTAGGCACAGAAAGATGTGTAAACATTAAAATTCTGTATATAAAAAATATATAAAGGAAAATAGATGTTTATGCTAGGATGCCTGGATAGCGTAATTGGTAGCGCTCTAACGTAACAAGTTAGAGGTCCTGGGTTCAAATCCAGATTCAGGTGTTCATTTTTCTTTTCATGTCATATAAATATATATATATATATATATATATATATATATATGGTATGATAAGAAAAATAAATGCCTGGACGGGATTCGAACCCGGATCTCTGAGTCTGTACCTCAGCGTGATATCCACTACCAGGCGAATCCAATTCAAACACTTATTTTTCTTATATATGTATTATATTCTCCATTATTACTAGATGTCGCGAGAACACTGTCTTCACTGCCATCTAGTAGTTGACTATAACAAGTAAGCAAATTAAAGAGAATATATATATATATATATATATATATATACGAGTATATATAATGTCAAGGCTTTAGCGGCAGATTTTTTTCGAAACGAAACCCTGCGCATAGCAATCAATTAAGAAAAGTAATGACTAGCTCATTAACTCTACTTGAATTACATAAATACCCTGGAATAAATTATTATTCTAAGTGTCACGTAATGAACAATGGATCTGAAGGCGATAAAGTGTTGTATTCGTTGGTTAATACAATAGTTTATTGTGCTATGTTCCACCTGTTAAACCTGTTGCGCCTATCGGATATGCTGCCCTCTTCACTGACCAGCCACATTAATCTCTCCGCACTATTATAAACGCCAAGAGCATACCATCAAGAAAAACAATCGTGCGGTAACTTATCGCATTATCTCATCGAGTGGATCATCATTTACAGCACATCCATGCGTTCATATTTCCTGCAGAAGCTTTATGCGCTCTTTAACAATCCGGCTCTTTACACGAGAGGGCGGGACCTCATTCTTGGCTGTGAATCGTATTAACAATTCATCATCACCATCATCAGGAGTAAGTTTTTATGCCTGTTCTTCTATTCCAAATTCAAAGTACATCGAAAATATCGGGTATTCTATGTCACCGCGCCACTTGTGAATATTTAATCGGAGAACAAGTGACTGCTAGTATTATGTTAAATACGGGATGAATCATAAATACGGCTATATGTTTGATCGCGTTGTGTGTTGAAAATATTACCAATACAGGAAATATGAAATTACCGTTGGAAAGGCAATTATTCAAATTACAACAATGGAATAAAACAAAACAGTGTAGAACTTACGTCATTAGTCAAAATGGCGTTGAATATGCAACAGCAAATTACAATTGCTGCATGGGCAATAACGTATGCTAATGATCGTGAGGCCGCAAGACGGGCAAGACGTGAGTTTAACGTAGCATTGCAGCCGTCGACTGTGGGGAAGTGGAGAAAACGACTGCTAGAAACGGGAAGGATGCAGAAAATCAAACCTCCTGGGAGGCCTCGCATTAACTGCAGAAACAACGAAGAGAATTGTGGAGGCGTTCGACGCTAGCCCACAAAAATCAATCCGCCAAGCTGCACGTGAGCAGTGATTTGTTTTGTTTTGTTCTATTGTTGTAATTTGAAGGATTCTTTTTCCAATGATAACATCATATTTGTTTTAATAATAATATTTTCGTCACAAAATGCGATCAAACGAATAGCCATATTTCTGAATCACTCTGTATTTAAAAAGAACAATAAAATGTGTACCTGTTGTGGCAGTCGTCCTCAACAAATTAGATTTTTGCGCGATAGTGCGTTTTGTCGTACTTACAGCAATGGCGATCATGATTGAAAGTTCAACTTCCTACATTTCGGGGTTGCCAACCTAAATAACTATACTGTAATATTATATATTACAGACCTCGTGCGGGAAGTAAAACCACTGCCCTTTATGAATACTACGTTCAATGTATGTACAAAAATATATCAAAAGGTAGTGTTAATATACATTGTACGAAACACATCACTGCATTTTAAATGAACTGAACTTTATTTGAAACAATATAAAATAATAAATACGCACTTGCCGCCATTTTATGACTGATTGATGTCACGTCCTGCTATAGTCTCAACTAATAAACATAGTCCACACTGTTAATGTTAGTTGTTTATAATAAACGCAAATATTTCCAACAAAGATGTTATTATTTTTCTATAATTTATTATTTTAATTTTATGTATCCCTAAATATAGTGAATACATTTATAAACGTATTAATACAGAAATTTAATTTTTATCATTTATAGGTTCGTAGTTATGATGATCTAAAATTATCGTAAATATGATAAACTAAAACGTTTACTAACTAATATTTCTGAAACAGTAAAAATTTGTTTCAAACATATTTATATAGCTGATATCATGTAGTTTAAGGGTGTTATTTTTATAATTAGGATATTTTTATTTTCGGTGTCAATTTTCTGTTTTATGGCGGTTTACTGCAGTACATATCAAAAAATGAAAACGGAAAAAATGCAGGATACTATTCACGTAATAAGGGTTAATTTCCAGCAATTACCCTTTTGGAGAGTTGAATAGTTCAGACAATATAAATGTTTTTTATTCTATTTTCGTAAAAAAACTCGCGGGTCCACGGCGCATCAGATTCATTTCACGACCAAGGTCGCGCGCGTACTTTATTAAAAGAGCTTCATCAGTGACTTTTTCAACTGCCATTAAATCGAATAAATTATTATATGTTGTGCTTAATGGAACAGTACCGTAAATTTATAAAAGTGGCGATATTTTAATTCTTACCCAGTAGATATTTATTTATCAAATTTTATTGCTGAAGTGAGCAGTAAAGAGCTCTGTTACTCTGTTACTTACGTTTACTGTGAATTATTAAACAAATTATTTATAACTAACTCACTCACTGGCTCTGTGGAACCTGTAGGTTCATGGCAGCGCGGACATAAGCTCTCCATACATCCCATCCCGAGCTAACGTTTTCCAATTATACCTCTGTATAATCTACTTCCCTCAAATCATGTATAATGTGATTCTCCCACTTCATTCTTAGTCTTCCAACTGGGCGTTTTCCCTCCGGTTTTCCTACCAGAATTTTCCAAGCACCTCTTTCATCCTCCATACGTACCACATTTCCTGCCCATCGAAGCCTACGAGACTTAACTGTTCTTATTATATCTGGCTTTCTATACATATCATGTAGCTCACTATTATGTAGTTTCCTCCGTTCACCTGTCTGTTCATCTCTTTTTGATCAAAATATTTGCCTAAGAACTTTATTCTCAAGTACTCGTAAACTTCTTTCCTCCCTTAAAACAAATTATTTATTTTGTTACAAATTTTTCATTGCAATTAAATGAAATATAATAAAAACTCTTACACCATTAATTGAATAAACTGGTATAGATTTTTATTATGGTTATAATTACTAATTTCAATCTTAAAATAATTTTTATTGAGTGTACTATATTGTACCCTGGAAACTATGACGAAATAGTGTTGTTACAAGATATCACTTCCAAATAAAACCGAATGTTTTAATACTAGTACCACTTCCTAACAACGAATGAAATGCTGAATCAGCGCGTCTTCTTAAAACATCTGTTCCTCTATCAACAATTCTCAAGTTCAGATTATTTACTAGACAGTAGATTTAAATCAGTACGTGTGTTTAGTGTGTCCACCTCATTATTTTAAGTATTACAATCAAATTTAAAATAATCTTTTATCGTTTTTAACTAACAGTTTGCAGATTGAAGTGTTTTATTTTATTACTGTACATATAATTACACTGTCTATTATGAATAAGCCTAACTGGTGTTATGTGAATGGAAAGTGTTTCAATCCACTCGGACGACGACATAAGAGTAGTTTAAAAAAATTCAGATCTATCCCTCCATGGAACTGTGAGGAACTCGGGGTACCCCAAGAACACTGGCTCTCGGCAAAAATATATAGTAATTGCAGGCTATTTTAGAGGGTAAGAGAAATGTTGAGGATGTACAGCCTAACAGATTAACTAATACTGAAAATGAGGAATCCGATGTAACACAACCTAGTAATAATAACGATAGTAGTTCCGACATCGTTAAAGAATCGGCTATACCAACATTAAATGAATTATTTAAATTGATAGGGGAAAGTCCCATTAAGAGAGCAAAAATGTCTCACAATAAATATGTGAAAAATAAATATAAAAGTGTAACTGAGGCAATTAAAAATAAAATTTTCCACCAATTTGACTCTTCAGTGAAGAAGAGGATAAATATGAAATTGAGGTTTTGGAAAATCTTAAGAAGGCGTTTGCTGCTAGCAGTGATAAAAAAGATAAAATCAAAATTCTAACGTTGCTTCCACTCTCCTGGTCAGTAAGAAGAGTACAACAGCATGTTTATGCATCAAAACATAGCATTAAAATAGCATTCAGAATTGTTACGCCTTTAAAATTCCATTGATTCCTATCGAGTTTGAACCCGCGAACCTCGGATGTGCAGAATAATGTGCAGAGTAACCACTAGTCCACGATGAAGGTGATGATGATGATGATAATGTAATAATTGTTATAATGATAATAAAAATAATGTAATGATGATAATAACAATAAAAATATTTGTTAGTGCGCAAAGGACTATTACCAAGTAGTTCCGTCATTGTTTGTACGAGCGAGCGATCTCCACTCACGCGAAAGGTATTGCGGGCAGTCTACACATAGGAGATTTTAGGAAAAATAATTATTTTTGGTAGTTTCCTTTCAAGACTCCACTTTAAAACTAATTACAAAAAATTAACTGGTGTTCAGGTAATAATGTGGCACTTTTTGATTTTATAAATTTTTTGGTGAGGAAGGTCAATTGCATATTAATAGCATTTACGCCCTTCAGAAAAACGTAAATATTACCATACTAATTTTCACGCGATAGAGCATAAAATCATCTATAATGTGACTATCTTTTCAAGTTGAGGGAATAGCCATACTTCGAGAAATGTATTTTATAAAAGAGACTATTTAAAACAATACGATAAATTGACAGCTCTATTACTACTTAATTACACCAAGCGAAGACTTGAAATTCGGTACAGATATTCAGTATATCATAAAGTTTCACTGTAAAAAAAAAATGGTAAACTTTTAAAGATGTGAGTTCATTTTTCACAATTTTTTTCCCGATTTCGTATGGAATGTCCCCAATACCATATTTAGAATAAATATGGTTTCTACCATGTATGTGAAACACGTGCATCTGCACGATGGAGTAATTTTTAAGAGAAATTAACATCATGTTCAAGTGTGGGTATAAAAACAGTGTGTTAGGGAGATGATCTGAGGGTTCAGGTATTGCATAACATTGCTCACGCATCTGGATACAGATATTCAGGGTGCACCTGTTCAAAAATTTAATCCGCATTCCCTATTGATCAGCTTACATGAGACCGGAATTCAAACACAAGTATACTACATTCACTTATATTCAACCCCCATCAATACAAAACTACCAATCAACATTGTTTTCAAACACATTAGATTTCAGATTTACCATGTTATTCATAGATGTCAGCACAAGTAACCATCCATAGTAATTCTGCCCGAAGGCAGGTCCTTAATAATAATAATAATAATAATAATAATAATAATAATAATACTTTATTTATTCTGGCAGAGTTAAGGCCATAAGGCCCTCTCTTCCACTCAACCAGTACAAATACAACAAATATTCGACAAATATAGATATACACTATACTAATTATAAACACTTAAAGATACAATAAATGTAACAATGTAAATGTCATGTACAAACAACATTTTATAGGGTAATAACAATAATGATACGATAATAATAATAATAATAATAACAATAATAATAATGATAATAATATAAATATGATACATTATACGGGAAACACCAATTAATATATATATACCTTACACTGGATAATAATGAAGTCGAGTTTAGAGCAAATATAAATTTAGATTTCTTTTAAAAGATGCAAATGTCCGGCAGCTCCTTATTTCTTGTGGTAGGGAATTCCAGTTGCGAGAAGTGGAGATGGTATATGACATGGAGTGATGTGATGTCCTATGTTGCGGTATATTAAGTAAGAGACTATGTTGTGATCTTGTGTTTAAGTTATGGTTTGAGGATAGATACTGGAAACGGGATGATAAATAATTGGGAATCGAGGTATGTAGGATCTTAAATAGGAGAATTAGACAGTGCGATTTTCTTCTCTCTTTTAGATGTAGCCATGACAATTCGTGGAATAATGGAGAAATGTGATCGTATTTTCGAACATTAAATATGAATCTGATACACATATTATGGACACGCTGCAGTTTGTCCGACAATCCGTCACTTATGTCAGTTAGTAGAACGTCACAGTAGTCAAAATGCGGCATCACTAAAGTTTGGATTAAAAATTCTTTTAAGAGTTGTAGGATCTTAGCATTTTCATGGAGAATACTACATAACAATGAACTACATGGTCTTTATAGGAGGCCTGATATAATAAGCACAGTTAAGTCTCCTAGATTACGATGGGCAGGGACATGTTGCGCGTATGGGCAATGAAAGACTTCCATGGAAGCTTCTTGTAGAAAAGCCAGAGGGAAAACGCCCAGTTGGTAGACCAAGAATGAGGTGGGAGAACAACATTAACTATGATTTGAGGGAAGTAGATTATACAGGGAATGATTGAAAAGCATTAGCTCTAGATAGGGATGTATGGAGAGCTTATGCCCGTGCGGCCATGAACCTACGGGTTCGATAGTGCCAGTGGGTAAGTAAGTAAGTAAGTAAGTATACTTGCAGCTTTACTAGGGAATTGTAGGTGTGGTAGCTTTCCGTTGCTTTCCACACCGGTGAAGGAAGTTGATGATAATAATATGGATGATGATGATGGCCATATGATTTCGGGGACCGTTTTGGCCTTAAAGTTTTCCTGACATTTGTCTTACAGGTGAAGAAAAACCCCGATAAAAACCTCACCCAGAAAAACTACTCCGACCGGGGATCGAACCCGGACCCGCTGCGTGACAAGGCAGCTCGCTACCTCGAGATCACAGCGGTGGACCAGCACACGTATAAAGTAGTTACAAATATTCCTACAGCACCAGCAGCAACAACAAAACGAACAACAACAATACTAACTAACTAACTAACTCACTGGCACTATCGAGCACGCAGGTTCATGGCCGCGCGGACATAATCTCTCAATATATCCCTATCCTGAGCCAATGTTTTCCAATCATCCCCTGTATAATCTAATTCCCTCAAATCATAGTTAATATTATTCTCCCACCTCATTCTTGGTCTACCAACTGGGCGTTTTCCCTCTGGTTTTCCTACAAGAAGCTTCCATGCATGTCTTTCATTCCCCATACTTGCCACATATCCTGCCCATCGCAGTCTACGAGACTTAACTGTTTTCATTATAACAACAATACTGATAAAATAATAATAATAATAATAATAATAATAATAACAAGAAGAGATACTAGATTTAAGTTTTATAAAACATTGACAGTTCCTGCATTACTTTATGGGAGTGAAACTTGAGTAATGACCAAAAAATTACAAAGTAGAATACAAAGCGTAGAAATGAACTTCCTCAGAAGAACATAAGACTGCACAAGATTGGATCGGATAAACAATGAAGATACAAGAACAGAGTTAAATATACAACGTGTCCCATTCAAACCTCCCACACCTTAATTAATCATAACTCTCAAAGTATGCGGAATTATGAAATGAGCTTGGTAATAAAGGGAAGAGCATCTCAAAGAATGTTTAAAATATATATACAGTCAATATGCCCATTTCACCAATAAATGTTTAAAATGGTCAACAAGTTTCTACAGCCAAGCTGTCATTCTCAAGACAGTCAATATCTGGTCTTGAGAATGACAGCTTGGCTGTAGAAACTTGTTGACCATTTTAAACATTTATTGGTGAAATGGGCATATTGACTGTATATATATTTTAATATTGTATCACCAAGTAGATCAATTGTGTATTAAATCAAAGAATGTTTGTTTTCACTGTAGCAGTTAATTCATCTGTCGCGTGTTGGACAATAATGACATAAAACAAAATGGCAACTCCTCATTAACGAGCAAAACTGTTTTCTGGTATATAAAACACCGTGTGTTTGCGACTCCAGAACAAGATCTTTATGATTTACGAACCCGTATCCTTGACACAATTGCAACAGTATCAATTGACATATTGGACAGAACGTGATACGAAATCAAATACAGACTTGATATTGTTCGTGCTACTAATGGTGCACATATAGAGGTGTTTTAGTGTGTAGCAATGAAAATTCTTTGAGTTTCTGTTTCGTTTAATACCGGCCTCATTTTATAATTTTGCAGAGTTTGTTAGTTATGATTAATTAAAACGTGGGAGGTTTGAATGGGACACCCTGTATAGCGACTGAATGATAAAATCAAAGAATATAGAGATAAATGGTTAAATGGTTTAGACATGTAGAAAGAATGAACGTAACAAGATTACCAAAAGCAGCATTTAACTACAAACCAAGAGGTTCAAGGAATGTAGGAAGGTCGGTGAAAAGATGGACAGAACAACTGTGAGCCGGAACAGGTAATTTGCCTAGCTCGTGAAGTGTGGTCTCGATGTAGCGTGCTACCTCGTCATGCAGCGGAACCGGGTTCGATCCCCGGTCGGAACAATTTTCGGGGATTTTTCCTCACCTGTAAGACAAATTTCAGAAAAACGTTGAGGCTCAAACGGTCTCCGAAAATCATCTGGCCATCATCATCATCATTAAGTTTAGGATTAAGGCCTCTCCTGGCGCATCGTTATCATCATCACCTATCATATAGCATCCGGACAGCGTAACTCCGCCTTCCAGGCGTCCAGACCTCAGAGGTAGGCTAGAATATCACCACGCCAGGAGAGATACCAGAATGTCGAAACGACAAGATGCTGACATTGAATAAAATAATACTAATAATTTATTTATATACAGATATTCTATGTTTATACACCGTTCTTTGCCAAAACTTTTATTTTCCTTCTCCACTCGTCTCTATCCATCCACTCCATGTCCTCCAGTCCTCTTTTCCTAATTCCAATTCTTATTTCTTGCATCCATGAGTTTCGAGGTTTTCCTTTTCTCTTCTTCCAATTTTTTCGGTAATAATAATAATAATAATAATAATAATAATAATAATAATAATAATAATAATAATAAAATTAATAATAATAGCAATAATAATAATAACTCACTGTCACTATCGAGCCTAGAGATTAAAGACCGCACGGATGTTGCCTCTGCTTATTATACAACACTTTGTCCATCTCATCACCCCTTTATATATCAACTCGCTTCCATTCACTATCTTTCCACCGTAACTTAAAAATGTACCTCTACATCGAACATCTCACTATTCCTCATCCTTCCTTGTTTCAGTTGTCCGACTCTAGAATTCCCTGCCCTCTTATATCAAAGACTCCGCGGCTCTAAATCATTTAAAAAATAGTTCACTAAATAATTCCTTAGACAATGTAGTATATAACCATGTTCTAGGTATATCTTTATTTATCTTTCATATTTTGCACTTCCTTTACCAAGCCAATTATTTAATCAAGTCGATCCAATGTTTTTAAGTGGGTGAAAATCGTGTTGAAAGATTCCGTTACATAAATACACAGACACTTTTTTTGATGCCCTGATGATCCTGGCCAGGATCTTAGAAAACATTTATGAAATTATTGTATTGTCATTGGTCCTTTACAAGTATACAAAGTTTCAAGTCGATCCAACGTTGAAGTGGGTGAAAATCGTGTTGAAAGATTCCGTTACATAAATACACAGACACTTTTTTTGATGTCCTGATGATCCTGGCCAGGATCTTAGAAAACATTTATGAAATTATTGTATTGTCATTGGTCCTTTACAAGTATACAAAGTTTCAAGTCGATCCAACGTTTGAAGTGGGTGGAAATCGTGTTGAAAGATTCCGTTACATAAATACACAGACACTTTTTTTGATGTCCTGATGATCCTGGCCAGGATCTAAGAAAACATTTATGAAATTATTATATTGTCATTGGTCCTTTAAAAGTATACAAAGTTTCAAGCCGATCCAATGTTTTTAATTGGGTGAAATTCGTGTTGAAAGATTCCGTTACATAGATACAGGTCAAGCTAATATAAAAAAACTTGTAAAAGGGGAGAATATTGTAAAGTATGCAGTAGAATAGATCAGAGTGCTGTAATGTGATAATAATTAGTGAAAACTGACGGAAATGATTAGATTAAGGAAGCTCAGGATATCCCTCATAAGCAGCTTTGTTTAACACAGGAAATGACCGAGATCTATGTTCGGTGGATTATTCAACTTCCTGTGTACTGTAAACACTGCGGTCAAACTTGTGTAAACCCCTGAACTCAGCTTTTGCAAATATCATGAGACCTCCCGGGCTAGACACAACTTTCCAACTATTTTTAAAAGTTTAATAAAAATAAAAATTTAGAACAATAATTAAATTAAATTCTACAGAAACGGATTTTTGGAGGCTTCCCGCTAAAATTACTATAAGAGATAAAGTGAGAAACACTTTAATTAAACAAATTATTTTTGTATTCAATGCCAGCACTTGTCATTTTGACATTTTTGCATTCTCTCCTGGAATTATGTTATTGTAACCCTCTTCTGAGATTAGGGCGCCTGGAAGGGGGAGTTATTTTGCCCCGATCATATATAATAGGTGCTGATGGCAATGATGCGCCAGGATAGGTCTTAATCCTAATTAATTAATGTATTTATTTATATACAGAATTGTAATGTTTACACATCTTTCTGTGCCTAAAGTTTTATTTTTCCTTCTCCGTTCGTCTCTCTCCATCCAATCCATGATCCTCCAGTCCTCTTGCTCTCATTCCAGTTCTTATTTTCTGCATCCTCTGCATCCACGAGTTTCGAGGTCTTCCTCTCCTCCTTCTTCCAGATGGGCACCATTCCAATGTTTTCCTCAGTAACCTTTCTTCTTGCATTCGTCGTACGTGCCCATACTTAGAACAAAAACTTATGTCGATGGAAATGGATTTCTTGAGGAGAGCAGCAAGATGTTTAAAATTAGACAAAATAAGAAATATTATCATAAGAGATAAAATGAATATTGATTATTCAATAGTAGATTATATACGGTATAAGCAATTAATAAAGATAAAGATGACCAGATTGTGTTCGGGAACCTTAAAGTTTCCTGACATTTGTCTTACAGGTGAGGTAAAACCCCAAAAAAACTTACCACCCATGAAATTTGTCCCGACCGGGGATTGAACGCTGCGTGACAAGCTAGCACACTACCTCGAGACTACAGCGATGGACACAAAAAATGAATGTTTAACTTCAATTGTGGATTTCATAACAAAACAAACAAATAAAATAGTATCCTCATATAAAAAGAATGACAGAAGATAGATTCCTATTTCAATAATAGAATATATAATATATGAAAGAATAAATTGGTATGATCATTACTGCGAATGTAAGAAGAAAGGTTATTCAAAAAACATTTGGATGGTGTCTATAAGAAACAAAGGAAGACCTCGTGGATGCAAGGAATAGGAACTGGAATGAGACAAGAAGACTGGAGGACATAGAGTGGATGGATAGAGACGAGTGGAGAAGGAAAATAAAGTTTTAGGCACAGAAAGATGTGCAAACATTATTAACCTGTATATGAATTATCCTCACTTCGTGAGTCGTGAATTTATCGATAATTTGGAAATCACTCGTGGCATTTGTTAGGACTATTTAACGAATAAAATTAAGCTGTTTACTCACAAATCATTATTTAAATATAGTTATTTAAAATATGAATACATTAAATGTAAACGGCGATGTTTGAAAACAAATGAGAAACGATTGGTACGCTTCATTTCCTTCTTTTGATCATCACAGCAACCAGATCATATTATTTATTGCTAAAGTAATGCAATATTGTAAGAATGCTCTCCAGTGGAGAAAAAATGAAAGACATCCAACTGTATATTAATTCATTTCTGATGTCCTATGATGTAAATATGACAATTATATGTTTCTGGAATGTTATTACCTGGGAAAAAATTAATTTAAGAAAGTGCAAACGGTGGTTTCTTTTTTTTGGTGGTATAATCAATTGCTACAAATGTTTTTATATTAACTCCAGCATACGCTATGTGTTGAGACATTCATGCACTATATATAGAATCTGCTAGTCGTATTTCTTGGAGAGTCAGTCATTGCAAAATAATGCTATGACCTTTTCAGAATGTTAAAAAGGAGGAGGTTTCTTTATTATGTGCTGGCTGTAGCATTATTACCGCATATACTAATTAATTATTGCACTGTTAGCCAATAGCATAGAATTCATATATATATATATATATATATATATATATATATATATTAAAGTATTGAATTAACAATCAGAATGTATTTATATTATATTATGAAGGGAAATTGCGTACTGAACACTCTAATACATAATAATAATTACATGTGGATATTCAAGTTGAAACAGGCAGGGGCGTTGAGTTTGGATAATATTACTCACCATCCCCCAGTCTAATACAGGGGCGTCGAGTCAAGATAAGATTACTCTGCATCCCCTAGTTGAATACCGTAAGATAACATGGCTGGTAAATTCCAGTCTTCATACGTAACTTTAGAAGAGATATGTCCTTATTTGGAAATGAGGGTGATACATTCCAACTCAGCGTCCATGCCACGCCCGCTTATCAGAGGGTTTATAACGGCTGATGCCCTTGGTATCAGGGCTTATTCTTCATGGTTCCGACCTCGTCTCTATGACAGTTAGAGACACAATATTGTAACTTTTTAATCATCGTCTTTAATAAATATATTAAATCAAGTTCTGCATTCACTGGAGTTCTTGGACTCACAACGAATCCTACCTTCAAATTGTCTGATCTACCCGAGGGCCAGGTCACGACAATTACGATAAACTTTAGTTGGTAAATTCTAGGCGAAGCACGACTGTGATTGGTTGTAAATAAAAAATAATTGAAATGTGATTGGTCATTGACTCCCATTTGTGGTATGAGTTAAATAGTCATCATCATTAATTATACTATCATGTAAATATATATAAAATTGAAGATAAAATTAGAGAAAATAATAAGAAATGGACAGAACACTTAATGAGAATGAACAACGAAAGAATACCAAAAAGAACCTTCCTGTATAATCCCAGAGGAACAAGAGATGTTGGCCGACCACGTAGAAGATGGACTCCACTTTTAACTTCGCCGGAACAGGCTGCATAGCCTAAACCTTATAGTAGAAGAAGAAGAAGAAGATGTAATATCTTGTTAAGTACTGGACCACTTTTTCAAAAGAAAACTCTTCAAAATGTGCTTTGGCATTACGTAAACAACAAAGTGTTTTGAGGCTCAAAAGACACTTCATTGAAGAGATGACGTCATATTAAAGAGGTGGATGACAGGTTTTAAAAGGTTATTGTGCATCTTGTCACAAGAATTGAATGTGTGATAAATTGTTATCAAAATGAAGCACATTTTAATGACAAGCTTCGTCATCCAACAACACAAATAACACTATTAACAGTTACGTACTTCGGGAACATTCATTTTTCATTCTTTTTTAAAGACGCTTTAATGTTTAAACACTTATTTTTATAATATATTTATTAAACACAATGTGTACATCAAATTAAATTTAGCTTTTTACCAGTCTTTAATTAAATTGTTTAGAGGCAGAATCCTGTTTTTACACTTCGCTAGATGATATTTTGGACATGGATAGTTGCATAATTTACAGATGCAGTCCTCCTTGGGTTCATGGTACATGTTGTTCAGGCATATATTCCCATGAAATCCATGGGCTGCGAAACGTGTGTACAGGTGCCGAAGTTCGAAATTCGGTTGCTTCCAGGTTTCTGTTTTCATTGCGTCTGTTTCCATAATTTCTGTCGGTATCTGAGCGGCTTTGTTCTGTCTCTCCTCGATAACGATTCTGTATGCTTGCGTTTCCGGTAGTCTGAAACAGTGTCTGATATCTTCGATGAAGAAGGATTCCTGGGCTATTGTATAGGCATAACTATTTCTTGTATATTTTGAAATTGACAGCGCTCTTTTGAGAAACCTTGATTTAACGTTCTCCAGTTTCTTAAGATTTTTCACTGTCAAGTAATTCCATATTAGCTGGATTCCGTATGTTGCGGCCGGCATTACTTTAAGGTTGAAGAGTTTCATTGCAGTTGAGAGGGATAGTCTTTGGAGTTTTGGGATATCGTACATGGCTTTCGTTGCAGCTGTTGCTCGATCCTGTATATGAAGTGAGAAAGCGGTTCCAGTTGTTTAAACACTTATCGAAACCTCAAAATTAAAATTGTAATATAAAATTATAAAATTCTTACCTTGTAGGTCTGTCTCCACAATTTTGTAATATAATAATTCTCTGTAGGCCTTTCGGGACTAGCCCCATCAGCAACAGAAGGAGCCGGAGATAGGTATATACGAAATTTTACCTTCTTCTTCTTCTTCTTCTTCTTCTTCTTCACGGTTTAGGCTTATTTACTAGCCTGTTCCGGCTCCAAATTGCTGCTGTTTCCATCTTTTCTTTGGTCTTCCCAAACTTGTTCTTCCTTGTGGTGAATAGTAGTACGCTGCTTTTGGTATTCTATTCTCAGTCATCCTTGCCAAGTGTTCTTTCCAGTCTGTTCTATATTTCTCTATTGTTGTGTTTAATTCCTCTATTTTTAGTTGTTGTCTTATTTCTGTGTTATGTTTTTGTCTGTTCTTTGATATCCTGCTATTGGTTTGAGGAATCTCTTTTCAGCAGCTTGTATTCTGGCAGATTGTTGTGTTGTCACTGTCCATGTTTCGCATCCACAAGGGATTTTACCATGAATTGTAATAATGTTGTTTATCGAACCTCGATTTTTAGGTTTTGCATTTTTATTGGGTGAATTTCCTATTCAAAAAACAATTATATATATATATATATATATATATATATATATATATAGTAAAGTAAAGTAATCCCACTACAGGCCTCGGGAGGCCCTTGGGGTAGTAGGAAGTTAAGGCACTTACTTTTTCTGGATAATCGGCACTTGAAGTCAGCCGGGTTGTCAGCCCTGCGTGACGGCCGCCTTTACCCCAGAACAAGCGTCTGGTACTCATTTCCGTTAGAGGCTGAGTCGACCCTAGGGCCATAGTGCCGCCAGAAGGTTTTGGTCAGTTTAAAAATCCTGACCTCACCGGGACTTGAACCCTCAACCTTCCGACTTGTAGCGCAGTGCCTTAACCACTACGCTACGGCGTGCCCATATATATATATATATATATATATATATATATATATACTGTATTCATTTATTATGTTCAATGTCACCAGTTTGTCATTTCTGGTATTCTGTAATTGCATTAGCGTATTGTAACCCACTTCTGAGTTTGGGGCACCTGAAAGGCGGGCTTACTCTGCCCCTATGATATGGTAGGTAATGATGATGACAAAGATGCGCCAGTTTTGTACAAAAATGAACAGAAGATGATCCATAAGTTTTCGAAAGGCCTCCTATAAAACAACACTGCTGATTATAGAGGACGACTGAGGTATCAGGTACTGTCTCACATTTCTTAAAACTTTAAGGCTTATAGCTAATGTACAAGGCTGCTATATTTCCACTTTTTTCTATAATATGACTTATACTAAATATCTGATATACTGTAGACTTATTCTATCTAAATCCCCACTTACTTTTTTAACTTAAGAGTTTAGGTGTTTATGTATATGAAATGCCTTATTTACTTACTTACATTCGGAATTGCATTCGGAATTCACTAAGAAGTTACAAGGAGCTAATTTCTGCCTCCTCTACTCCCTTCTTACTTACTTACTTACTTACTCACTGGCACTATCGAACCCGTAGTTCCATGGCCGCACAGACATAAGCTCTCCATACATCCCTATCCTGAGCTAATGCTTTCCAATCATTCCCTGTATAATCTACTTCCCTCAAATCATAGTTAATGCTATTCTCCCACCTCATTCTTTGTCTACCAACTGGGCGTTTTCCCTCTGGCTTTCCTACAAGAAGCTTCCATGCAAGTCTTTCATTCCCCATACGTGCAACATGTCCTGCCCATCGCAGTCTACGAGACTTAACTGTTCTTATTATATCTGGCTTCCTATAAAGACCATGTAGTTCATTGTTATGTAGTCTTCTCCATTCACCTGTCTGTTTATCTATCTTTGGTCCAAAAATTTTCCTAAGTACTTTATTCTCAAATACTTGTAATCTCCTTTCCTCTCTTAAAGTAAGAGTCCATGTTTCGCACCCATATAATATAACTGGTAGAATAATAGTTTTGCATATTTTCAGTTTAACGTTTTTTGAAAGGAGTTGGGACATCAAGAGTCTCTGCAATGCATAATAGCATGCATTTCCAGAATTGAGCCTATATTATTACTAATAATATTAATATTATTACAGTTATTATTAGAAATAAAAAACATACATTAAGGTAACTGAGGTCTCCAGGTAGCGTGCTGTCTTCTCACGCAGCGGGCCCGGTTTCGATTTCCGGTCTGGACAAGCTCCTGGGTGAGGTTTCTTTCGGGGTTTTTCCTCACCTGCAAGACAAATGTCAGGAAGCTTAGGGCCCAACGGTCCCCGAAAATCATCCTGCCATCATCGTCATCCTTATCATTATCATCATCGTCCTTCAACTGAAAGATACGTAAATGTGAAACTGTCAATATTTCAAATGATATGTGGAACTATACAAAAAACATTAAAGAACAAAATTAGAAGAGATACTAGATTGAAGTTTTATAAAACATTGGCAGATCCTGCATTACTTCATGGGAGTGAAACTTTGGTAGTGACCAA
The DNA here is from genome assembly GCA_030220185.1 of Diploptera punctata. Lineage (NCBI taxonomy): Eukaryota > Metazoa > Arthropoda > Insecta > Blattodea > Blaberidae > Diploptera > Diploptera punctata. Next base: position 593,735 of record JASPKZ010000803.1, read on the forward strand.
AAAATTACAAAATAGAATACAAAGCGTAGAAATTAACTTTCTTAGAACAAAAGGCTGCGCAGGAATGGATCGGATAAAGAATGAATATATTAGAACAGAGTTAAATATATATCCACTGAATTATAAAATCAAAGAATATAGAGAAAATGGTTTAGACACGTAGAAAGAATATTAACGTAACAAGATTACCAAAAGCAGCATTTAACTACAAGCCAAGAGGTTCAAGGAATGTAGGAAGGCCAGTGAAAAGATGGACAGAATAAATGTGAGGCGAAACAGGCATTTTGCCTAGCCTGTGAAGTAAAGAAGAAGAACCCCTTCAACTGTGTGGGAAAGCAACGGGAAGCTACCGCACCTATAATTCCCTAGTAAAGCTGCAAAGCATAGTATGAAAACGCTATGATTGCTGTGAAAGGCCTGCCCTTGGGCAGAATCACTATGGAGTGAAGGTAACAGAGATTATTAATAAAAATTCCATCTTTGGGATTTGCTGGATTAACTTCTTTTTTCATCTTTTAGTTTATGCTTTACTTAAAGCATTATTATTATTCATATGTATAATATTTAATGCATTCCCTGTTAGGAGAACAGATCTCGAAGGATGAATATTGTATGAAGAAGAAAGTAGAAATAAAAAAACGGTAATAACTATATAGCGGAAGAACTATTTGCATATTATACGTAAATTATTTTTTTTTATGTTTCATAATACATTTTTATTCGTGTTTACTTAATGTCATTAAAATTCGAAATGTATTCAGTTTTTAAAGAAACTCTAAATCATTTGGGACATGACCCACATTAAAATTTATTTTATTCTTATTAAATGCACATAAACACTTACCGGTTCAGAATGAGAAGTTGTATTTCAGGAAATGAGACTTACCTGTAAAAGAAAAAAATACGTACATTTGAATATTATGCTTTCTTATTATCTTTAATGTTACTAAAAGTAAGAGATAAAGAAGTGACCATGTAGTTGGAATAGGTGGCAATAGAAATACTCAAAAAATAGTTGAGAAACTTTTAGGAAAAATATGGTTTCGAAGTTTGTACCTAAGGGTCTCGACCCAATGGTAGATCCTGAAACAGGGCTCGATGGGTCGTGTGTATACCCAAATAATTCGCCTGTCTTTTCATCTCTATTTTGCCCAAAAATTATCCTAAGAACTTTATTCTTAAATATACGTTTCACTTCCCTTAAAGTAAGAGCCCATATTTCACATATCCTTATAATGTAACTGGAAGAATAAGTTTTATATCTGTGGCATTAAGGAAAAAGTACATAAGTTCATTTTTAGCGATTTTTATTTTTAGATTTATATGCCAGAATTAAAGAATTTTTCTTCGTCGATCATAAATTAAGTCCACCGCTGTGGTCTCGAGGTAGCGTGCTGCCTTGTCACGCAGCGGGCCCGGGTTTTGATTCCCGGTCGGGACAGGCTCCTGAGTGAGATTTTTCTCCGGGTTTTCCTCACCTGTAAGACAAATGTCAGCAAGCTTAGGGCCCAACGATCCCCCAAAATCATCCGGCCATCTTCATCATCATCGTCATCATCATCATCATCATCATCCTTATCATTATCATCATCATCACCATCCTTCACAGGTGTGGAAAGCAACGGGAAGCTACCACATCCATAAACCCCTAGTTAAGCTGCAAAGCATAGCATGAAAATGCTATGATTACAGTGAAAGACCTGCCGTCGGGCACAATTACTATGGATGGATGGATCGTAAATTCTTTAAGTGATAGCTAATTTGTTATGGTAGATATCTCTTGAACAGACAGGTGAATGGAGAAGACTACATAACAATGAACTACATGGTCTTTATAGGAAGCCAGATATAATAAGAACAGTTAAGTCTCGTAGACTGCGATGGGCAGGACATGTTGCACGTATGGGGAATGAAAGACTTGCATGGGAGCTTCTTGTAGGAAAGCCAGAGGGAAAACGCCCAGTTGGTAGACCAAAAATGAGGTGGGAGGACAACATTAACTATGATTTGAGGGAAGTAGATTGTACAGGGAATGATTGGAAAGCATTAGCTCAGGATAGGGATGTATGGAGAGCTTATGTCCGCGCGGCCATGAACCTACGGGTTCGATAGTGCCAGTGAGTAAGTAAGTAAGGTATCTCTTGGTCAGATGTAATACAAATCTCCAATTATTAATAAGTTATTTGAAAATGAATAAGCTCTCGTGAAAAGTTATGTTTACAGACGTATGTATGTTTACTCTGTGACCACAGATACATTTTCAGCTTAATGTTCTCTTAATCCATGGCAAAGCTCAAACACAGGGACATGTTCCTAGGAACATGGAATGTTAGGATTATTTTAGAAGATATAACAGAAATTACAGGATGCCAGAACTAGAAAGAAATGGAATGGGCAGCTAATACGAGTATAAAATAATAATGTTTTCATGGAAAGGCATTAGCTTTACTAGATGATGACGATTTATTTTTAATGATACAGGTAGGCCAACTACTAAATTGTGAATGTGTTGAATTGCAACATGTTCTACAATGAGCTCTAAACTGTCATTCTTAACACTGATCAACATGATTTTTGTCTCCTGAGCACCAATAGTTGCACTTAATGCAGTTTTTTTTATCGTGTTTTCAAATATGTATTCGGAATTTCTCCATCACCCACAGTTTTTTTTATTTCAATTTCAATTAATGGATTTAAATAATTATTTTTTAATAAACGTTTTTTCGTCCATTTGTCCATTGTAAAACAAAACCAAAATAAGCTAACTCAGGAGATTTCAGCTATGGAAAAGATATATCAAGGCAGATGGAACCCTAATATGCTGGCCGATTATTGTTGGACCATCAAGAGGGATGCTCCACAGGCGAAATCGTCATTTCTTACTTTCTAGGTGAGTCCAAATGTTCGAATATTGTGTAGTTACGAATGAAGGAAATATTAAAGTGTTTGAAATTATAAATTCATGTCTCTCGGAAACCTTGCGTGATGAAGAAAAACCGATATCATATTTGAATTCAGGAGAAAAAATGCTATCAGAATCACGTACTTTTCTGCGACAAAAAAAAATATTTTTTGTTGCTCAGTGTTATTTATTCACACTTATTTAACTCATGCCCCAAATGGGAGTCAATGACCAGTCACGTTTCAATTCATTTTCTTTTACAACCAATGACAGTTGTGTTTCACCTCGCTCTTTATCGAATTAACTTTACCATCTCCTACTTTTGCGGTAAAGAAAGCTGCTCCTTTTTAATATTTAGAACAGGTCAGAGCATTATTTTGCAGTGACTGACTCCCCAACAAATATGTTGAATATAACAAATAATGAACAGATTCCTTCGAACTACACATTTGATAATCCTGTGTTCAATAATTGTTTTTTTAAGGAATGATTTTACTGAGTTATTTACTAAAAAAATAAATTAATAACCTATAATGGTGATTATAATATACAATTTGATGTTTTATTTTTCCTCCAGTAGAGTACATTCTTACAATATCGCGATACTATTTGACAATAAATAATATGATTAAGTTGCAGTGAATAAACAATTGAAACATAACCACACATTTCAGATTTGATTTCAAACATCGCCGTTTACATTTAATATATACATATTTTAAAATAACTATATTTAAATAACGATTTGTGAGTAAACAGTTTAATTTTTTTCGTTAACCCTTGAATTCGTAACGTATCCTTTTGGATACATCAGTTGGTTCAATTAATTTAATATTTTTAAGTCAGAAGGAAACGAACAAAAAGAAACCACTTAAAATATGTGTCTAAGTATACAATATACATAATAATAACAGTTATACAAGATTCCGTTTTCACTGCGGTCCGCCTGATTCAAATAAGTAAAAGAATAAATTTGTGTTTTGCCTACTTTATTTATTCTCACGAAAAAATTCACACTTGAACAACATGATAAGAATTCAATTAGTTAACACAATAATTAAGTCCTCACTTACATACGCTGCACCCTTTTTACTAAATTTAAGAAAAACGAACTCAAAAAAATTAAATACAGCCTACAGAAAAGCACTAAGAATTTGCATGAATCTAAATAAGTCTTATTCCACTTCATAACATTACAAAAACAGAACCTATTACCAATAACCTGAAAGAACTCAGCCTAAAATATAAGTTCAGAGCTATAAATAAACCACAAATAAATAACATGATTCAAAATGCACTCATTAATACTACAGCATATAAACTCAAAGTACTATAAATAAATAGCAAATTTCTTCAAATAACTAATTAACAAATATAGAAAACCAAATTTAAACAAAATGAAATTATCATAAGTAATGCCACGAGTGATTTCCAAATTATCGATAAATTCACGACTCACGAAGTGAGAAGTGAATTTATCTAGAGAATTTGGAAATCAAGAGTGGCATTTGTTAGGACTATTTAACGAATAAAATAAAGCTGTTTACTCACAAATCATTATTTAAATATAGTTATTTTAAAATATTTATATATTTAATGTAAACGGCGATGTTTGAAAACAAATTAAAAACGATAGGTACGCTTCTACTGCTTCATTTGTTTATCACTGCAACCAGATCATACTATTTATTGCCAAAGGAACGCAATATTGTAAGGAGGAGCTTTCTTTAATATGGTAATCATAACACTGATAAATATTTGGTGAAACACGACTCTGATTGGTTGTAAAACAGAAATCATTGAAACGTGATTGGTCATTGACTCCCATTTGGGGCATGAGTTAAATAGTCAGCAGAACAAGACCAATAGTACTATCAAATTATTCAAGCAGAAGTAATCACTTATATATTGAAGAAAAAAACTTGCAATAACAATAGAATCACAATAACACGGATATGAGACAAATATACCTCTGATATACAATAAATCAAACCATAAAATGTTTACCTCCAGAGCTAGAGAGGGGGTGTCTTGTCTTGTCGCATGTCTCAGTGTGTTAAAGAATATCATAGAAAATTAATTAATTCATCTAGAAACTGATACCACTGGACCTTTGATACTGGACTACGGCTAGTTGTCGTCGGCAGGGGATATACATATTTTACAAAAAATCAGAATACGAACAAATAAGTTCGTCAAATATAAATTATTAATATCAACGACGATATATTTAATTCACAAGGGCTAAAGAGGGTTGGAAATCCCTAAAAATAGCCGGAGGTTGCTGTTCACGATTGAACGATTCCCATTGGTCAGGGACACGTCCATATAAAAATGGAGGTTTTCCTTGATGGATATAAAAGGGAGGTTCAAAAAGTGACACAATTTCCATTACATAGTAGTGAATGAGTGAGTGTTTTGCCTATTTAAGGGTGAAATAGTCCTAACAAATGCCACTCTTGATTTCCAAATCCTCTAGATAAATTCTTTCGTCACTTCGTAACTCGTGAATTAATCGATGATTTGGTAACCACTCGTGACATCACTTATGAAAAAGAAAAAAACAAAACCATTGCAAAATTGTCTTCTTGGCAAACACTGAACGGAAGTTATTTGACACCACTCTTATCCTAACATCAATCAAATGTGCAAAGAAAGTAATGATGATTGTAACACTGGTTTATGTCACTTTTTTCTTTCTCTTGTATTATGCTTTACAACCAGGCTTATTCCTTTGGGCATATTACAAATATTTTAAGCTTGCTGACACGTGGCTGCAGGGAGAGAGAAAGAATTCGCAGAGAATGACGACTGGATGCAGGAAGGGGAGTGTAAAAAAAAGAACAAATAATTGGCACCGAGAAAATAAAAAACTCGAGATAATAAAAGAGATGAAAAGAAAGAAAATGTACCGTCTGACGAAAACAAAAGAACATTAAAGAAAGTTGTTACATTCAACTGGGAAGAAACCACTGAAATGTAAGTTTACTTAATTCCAATATTTCTACTTCAACAGAATAATAAGTAGACAGAGTTTTAATCGAATTACCCGGTACTTCTCTTTTTATTTAAGATAAAATTCCAAAGTTTTTTATGTAAGACATGTTTTATATTTTCTAACTTACAGGCGCTTTAACAAAATGACCATCGAACCTTACATTGTCTTGATACGCTTTTCATTTTTTTTGTAACAATAGTAATAATAATAATAATAATAATAATAATAATAATAATATCAATAATAACTCTAAATACCATCTTGAAAGAATGAGTTAAAATCGGATCCCCAAAGCTGTTTATAATTATATACCAAGAGGGCGAAGATCACTGGGCCGTCCTATGAAACGCTGGAGGGAAAATTTTCTATAGGATCGTAAAAGGCCATGGCCTAATATTTGGAAGGAAGAAGAAGAAGATAATAACTCTAAACTAACTAACTCACTGGCACTATCGAACCCATAGGTTCATGACCGCTCAGACATAAAATCTCCATACATCCCTATCCTGAGGTAATGCTTTCCAAACATTCCCTGTATCTTCTACTTCCCTCAAATCATAGTTAATGTTATTCTCCCACCTCATTCTTGGTCTACCCAATGGGCGTTTTCCCTCTGGTTTTCCTACAAGAAGCTTCCATGCACTTCTTTCATTTCCCATTCGTGCCACATGTCTTGCCCATCGCAGTCTATCAGACTTAACTGTTCTTATCATATCTGGCTTCCTATAAAGACCATGTAGTTCATTGTTATGTAGTCTTCTCCACTCACTTGTCTGTTCATCTCTCTTTGGTCCAAAAATTTTCCTAAGTACTTTATTCTCAAATACTTGTAATCAACAATAGTAATAATAATAATAATAATAATAATAATAATATAATAATAATAATAATAATAATAATAATAATAATAATATCAATAATAACTCTAAACTAACTAACTCACTGGCACTATCGAACCCATAGGTTCATGTCCACACGGACATAAGCTCTCCATACACCCCTATCCTGAGCTAATGCTTTCCAATCATTCCCTGTATAATCTAATTCCCTCAAATCATAGTTAATGTAATTCTCCCACCTCATTCCTGGTCTACCAACTGGGCGTTTTCCCTCTGGTTTTCCTAAAACAAGCTTCCATGCACGTCTATCATTCTCCGTACGTCCCACATGTCCTGCCCATCGCAGTCTACGAGACTTAACTGTTCTTATTATATCTGGCTTCCTATAAAAACCATTGGGTTCATTGTTATCTAGTCTTCTCCATTCACCTGTTTGTTCATCTCTCTTTGGTCCAAAAATTTTCCTAAGAACTTTATTCTCGGATACTCGTAATGTCCTTTTCTCCCTTAAAGTAAGAGTCCATACAGAGATAGGAATAAGCTACTTAAATAGTTTAGGGCTCTAGGTGGCTTATATCGCTGTAATTCTTATGTTTACATTATATCTAATTAATTAATTCATTGGCACTATCAAACTCGAAGGTTCATGGCCGCGCCGACATAAGCTCTCCATAAATCCCTATTCTGAACTGATTTCAACCATCCATGTGTAATTTACCTTGCTCAAATCGTGGTTGAATATTATTCTCCCATATAATTTTTGCCTACCTTCTGGACGTTTTCCTTCTGATTTAACTACGAAGTTTCCATGCCCCTCTTTAATTCTTCATTTGTGCCATATGTCTTGCCCATCGCAGTTTACGAGACTTAACTGTTCTTATTATATCGAGTTTTTCACATGAACACCATGTAACTCACCGTTAAAGTGCCTTTTTTCATTCACCTGTCTGTCTGTCTTTGTTTAGTCAAAAAATGTTCCTAAGAACTTTATTCTCAAATACTCGTAATCTCCTTTCCTCCCTTAAAGTATGGGTCCATGTTTCGCATCCATGTAACCGGGAGAATAATCGTTTTATATATTTTAAGTAACTCACTGTTAAATTGCCTTTTCATTTATCTTGTAACTCACTGTTAAAAGTGCCTTTTTTCATTCACATGCCTGTCCATCTTTATTTAGTCAAAAAATGTTCCTCAGAACTTTATTCTCAAATACTCGTAATCTCCCTTAGAGTATGAGTCATGTTTCGCATCCATATAACCAGGAGAATAGCATTTTTATATATTTTCAATTTAATGCTTTTTGTGAGAAGTTGCGACGACAAGAGTCTATTTATATAATATGGAAAACAGTAATGTTTTGACCCTTTCTTAACAAGTAGTTCTCTAAAATCAAACAAAGTGTGTTTGAAATTTTATTTACTCGCCCACCCTCTACCATGCACCCTCTGTTTCACCTCACTGTCCACTTTAACCCTCTCGTGGGCATGCACGCAATAAACTGAGAGAAATTATGTAAAGGGGTGAGTTTGCAGTAGGAAGGAGGGTTGCATGACACAATTACCGCACCCTATGGATTTGACATGCCTCAATTCCCTGTTTATGCAATTTGGAGATTCAGAGAAGTGGACGCTAGCAAAGGGCCTTTTTTTCCAGTGTAATCCTTTTTATTCCCCTTCAGCACTGACTCGAGGCAATGTAAACCATTCAATGAATAAATACTTAATTTCGAGCGGGAAATTACTGAATAAAATAAATTTGTTATAGCAAGTGAAAAAGTAATTCTATTACTAACTTCTGGAAAGGATTTTTTAAAGCGAATATTTTTGTTTGTAGAGGTAGGAATCACGAATAGAGTTAATTTTCTGGATGAGACATATAAAGCAGGACCAGCCTAGGGATCATGCGGTCACGGTACCGACTACTGTTCATGAGATACCGGGTTCGATTCCCCCTCAAACCACTGGAATTTTTCCTTGAAGGGAATTATTGTCAATGACCCGAAATTTAGGTTACGTTTAGATTTTAGGACTATCTACGTGCTTCGTTTTCACCTATCACCCATCATATTCTGAGTGACGTATCTCCGCCTTGCAGACACCCCTACCTCAGAAGTGGATTAAATTATGTCAATTTCTGGAGATAATGGTTTAGGACAACCTTATGGCGTTGAAAAAACTTCTAAATAGTTACTTCTAATTATATTTAATATAAAAACATAAACTTTAAATTTATTTTTAAATAAATGAAAACGTTCGGCTATTCTAGCCACATGTACATCTGTGAACGTTCCTACAGAAAACAAGTGACTGACAATATCATATTAGCCAACCAAATGTAATTTTAATCCCTATGAAACACTAGCAAAAATGACGTTATATAAAATAAAAAACAATTTTTTAAAATAAAATCAATGCCCATTAGGGCGAACCTTTCTTCTTATTAATATTATAACAGCACGCAATTCCAGAATTGAGCCTATGTTTAATTTCTTTGTGCATCTCATTCCTATTTGTGATTATTGTGCCTAGGTATTTGAATTCAGCCACTTCTTCGAAATTTCCCTCATTTGTCATTAGCTGTCCATTTCCATTATATAATGTATTTTTATGTATGACCATATATTTAGTTTTATTGATATTTACTTCCAGAAAAAAAAGTCACTCTACAGGTCGCAATTTTCAATATTTCACAACGAAACTCAATATGTACTAATAAAATAAACAGAGGTAAGTTTTATCCAAAACTCAACGAAATCAGACCATTAGAAGTAAGGGTTTACGGAACTGACTCTAGCAAACCGCCATATTTTGTTCGTCGCAAGGTAAGTTATAAATTTGTGTATACACATTTTCAGATACGACGAGTGTTTAGCTGCTATTATGCTCTGAAAAGTTAGGTGTAGGAGTTTAGCTGAAACGAAAATTATAAATAATTTATTTAGGCATAGCAGCGCACACCGAACATTAGCTAGTTGCCTATAAAATAGTGATTAATCTGAGGTAAACAGAGGTAAAAAGAGCATTGTGCTAGGCCAATACATATCTACATCATTTCAAATTTCGAATGTAATTTTAAACGTATGGCCTTCAAGGGCGCTCATCCAGTTCGGACAATAGAACAAGTGGTAAGATATAACTTCCTAGGTTGCGAAATATCATACACAGCGGAATCAGATATAAATAACAAACTAAATAAGTTTAATTATATAATAGGAAGTCCACCGCTGTGGTCTCGAAATAACGTGCTGCCTTGTCACGCAGCGGGCCCGGGTTCGATCCCCGGTCGGGGCAGTTTTTCTGGGTGAGGTTTATATCGGGGTTTTTCCTCACCTGTGAAATCATATGGCTATCATCATCCTTATCATTATCATCATCATCATCCTTCATCGGTGTGTTAAGCAATGGGAAGCTACCACACCTACAATTCTCTAGTAAAGCTGCAAGCATAGCATGAGAATGCTATGATTGCAGTGAAGGACCTGCCTTCGGGCACAATTACTATGGTTGGATATAACAGGAACACTAAAAAGAACTTTGAAAAATAAAGCCAGGAAAGACTCTATAATGAAATTATACAAGACAATGGTAGTGCCTATTATTACTTATGGATCCGAAACATGGACAGTGACAACACAACAATCTGCAAGAATGCAAGCTGCTGAAATGAGATTTCTCAGACCAATAGCAGGATATAAAAAACAGACAAAAAAACATAACACAGAAATAAGACAACTAAAATTAGAGGAATTAAACACAACAATAGAGAAATACAGAACAGACTGGAAAGAACACTTGGCAAGGATGACTCAGAATATAATACCAAAAGCAGCATACAGCTATTCACCACGAGTAAGAAGAAGTTGGGGAAGACCAAAGAAAAGATGGAAACAGCAGCAATTTGGAGCCGGAACAGGCTAGTATATAAGCCTAAACCGTGAAGAATAAGAAGAAGCAGAAAAAGAATTTTGAACGTCTTCCATACGTCTTTCATGAAAGATAATTTAACGAAAAAATCCCAATAAAAATAAATCTATTAGACTCAATTTAAGTTATAAAACATTATTTTTACAAATGGACTCTGTGATAAAACCTGGGCTCTTAACAACGGTAAAAGTTTATTAGATGGGATACGAGCATTATAAATTTTAAAATTATGTTGTAGCAATCAAAGAGGAGTGGGAAACGTAAAGAGCGGTAAACGTCATGCACTTTCATTCTATTACGTTTGTTCTCCGCTGCTGATGGATCAAAAGCTGGTATTTTTTATTCATTTTGGAGATGAACGGAACGCAATACGAAATGGAGATTTCCTGCTTTTGTAACTCGCAGTAACCATAAAACCTGCACATTTTATCGATTTTATTTTATTGCCCATTTTATACTCAAGTATAAGCTTTCAAGTTATATACAGAGTGGACAAAAATAAACGTTATATAAAATAAAAACTCATACAGAAGTGACATAATGCAATTAGACCATTTAACTCATGCCCCAAATGGGAGTCAATGACCAATCACGTTTTAATGATTTCTGTTTTACAACCAATCAGACTCGTGTTTCACGAAATATTTATCAGTGTTATAATTACCATATTAAAGAAAGCTCCTCCTTTTTAATATTCTGAACAGGTCTGACCATTATTTTGCAGTGACTGAGCCTGTGAGAAATACGGCTACTAGATTGTATATATAGTGCATGAATGTCAACACATGCCGCATGCGGGAGTTAATATAAAAACATTTGTAGCAATTGATTATACCACCAAAAAAAGAAACCACTGCTTGCACTTTCTTAAATGTATTTTTTCCCAGGTAACAATCCAGAAAAATATAATCGTCATACTTACATCATACGACATCAGAAATGAATTAATATACAGTTTGATGTGTTTCATTTTTTCTCCACTAGAGAGCATTCTTACAATATTGCGTTCCTTTGGCAATAAATAGTATGATCTGGTTGCAGTGATAAACAAAAGAAGCAGATGAAGCGTACCTATCGTTTCTCATTTGCTTTCAAACATCGCCGTTTACATTAAATATATAAATATTTTAAAATAACTATAGTTAAATAATGATTTGTCAGTAAACAGCTTAAATTTATTCGTTAAATAGTCCTAACAAATGCCACTCATGATTTCCAAATTCTCTAGATAAATTCACTCCTCACTTCGTGAGTCGTGAATTTATCGATAATTTGGAAATCATGAGTGGCATTACTTATGAACAATAATTACAAACAGGAATGAGAAATACAAAATAAATAAAACTGGTTGATGTAAAACGTGGCTCTTACTATAAGACAAGAAAAAAAATACACTGAAAAGTCCTTTAAGAAGTTTTTTTGGTATTTTCTTAAAAATCATCATCATCATCCAGGGATTAAGCCTGTTGGCTCGTTCCGGTTTCATGAAAGCTAGAATTGTTAAAATTGTCCAGACCATCTTGTGTGTGGGCGTCAAACATTTCTCCGTCCGTGCGGTTTATAATTTAGCAATAATTTTGGAAATATTTCTTCTGGCATTCTATCAACATGCTCTTTCCAATTCTTCCTATATTTAATTATTCGGTCTGTAAGTTTGAAAATATTTAGTTCCTTTCTTATATCTTCATTTCTTTTCTTATTCAGCAGAGTATATCCTCATATATTTCTTAAAAATCTCATCTCAGCTGCTTCCAATCTTTTTCTTGTATTTTCGTGATCGTCCAACATTCTGATCCATACATCAATACAGGAACAGCCATTACTTTATAAAATTTCATTTTTGTTTCTTTCCTTGTGTTTTTAAGGGTTCTTTTAATAGTGCCACACATTAGATTAAATTTATTTATTTTGTTGTTAAAAACATCACTCCAGTAAATAATATCTAAAGTTTTTTTTTGTCAGCCGCAGTGGACAAGTAAACATTCTCATTACCTCTGGTCCCGGGGTCGATTAATTTTTTAGGACGGAAAAATCGAAGGAGAAAGTCCTCTGGAAGGGACTTTAAGCCATGGATCCCAAATCTGAAAATTTTCAGGCTCGTAAAAGTTTCTTAATCATGAATAAAAATGTCTCTAAGCAACATTTACCGACTTAAACGTCCTAATAATACCTTAGTTGCCTGTTAGATGTCTCATTGAATCGGTGTGCTGACCGCATGCCATTAATGACATCTATGAGCAAATAAGGTAACAAAAAATTAACATAGTCTGGTAACTCCTTATAAAGGAAAGACTGTAGTTTAACAATGGGCAATCCCATTATTCATATATTTTTTCTCAGTGCTACCGAATAATTTTGCGTAATTACCTTTCTGAAATATATCTTAATTAAAATATAAAATTATGGAATATTCACCTGAAAGGTCCGTCTCCTCAACTTAATTAATTATTTAACTGTAGCGCTTTCGGGACTTGTCCCATCATAAGGCAGGATTCAAAACTGGTGTTTCACTGAAGATCTGGTAGAGGGGGTTGCATGTGTTGGGTTCGTTTTCGTTTATCAGATTGTCGTTGTTGTGAGCTGCTTTCATGATTTCCATCTCTTCGAGTACGTTTATCTTCGCTGGATTATTTTCTCTGTGCATTACTGTTAGGGTGTTTTCAATATTTAACATGCGATGTCCTTCACGGATAATGTGTTCTGCGTAGCTTGATTTTCCTTCTGCGTGAATAAAGTCTCGAAAATGTTCTTTAAATCTGATGTTAAAACTCATGTTTGTTCTTCCTATATAAAATTTGTTGCAGTCCTTACATGTCAAACGCATTATCCATGAAGGACATCGCATGTTAAATATTAGATTAGATTAGATTTATTTAGCCTATTGAAAATAGGCTAAATATACCTCTATTTTGGTTTCAACCAAAATAGAATTAGGGTAAATTAATACCAAGGGATTAGGTCGAAGCTAATTACATTATTGCTTCTAATTCTAGTAAGGTAAATTGCTTATGCAATACTTTTTGAATGCAAATCAAATGTTATATTTAACTATTACCCTAAATTAGGAAGCACCCTAACAGTAATGCACAGAGAAAATAATCCAGCGAAGATAAACGTACTCGAAGAGATGGAAGTCATGAAAGCAGCTCACAACACCGACAATCTGATAACCGAAAACGAACCCAACACATGTAACCCCCCTACCAGATTTTCAGTGAAACACCAGTTTTGAATCCTGCCGATGATGGGACAAGTCCCGAAAGCGCTACAGTTAAATAATTAATTAAGTTGAGGAGACGGACCTTTCAGGTGAATATTCCATAATTTTATATTTTAATTTTGAATAACAACGGAACACATCATGAATCTTATAAAAGTTGGAATATATCTTCCTACACGCTTACCTATATACCTTATTATTACACCGATAGATAGATAGATGGAAAGCTCTGCGGCCATCACTTAAGTGTTGGCGGTGAGCGATCCATTTTGGTCCTCCTTAATAGGTAGAACCCCGGGTTCCTGTAAAATACATTAGCCCCGGTTTAAATTTTGAATTCAAATTTGAAGTTAATTAGCAGAGTGAAGTCGGAAGCGGACCTTTTGGGGTTCTATTCCAGCATTTGCTCTTTGGATTGAGGGAAACCGCTTAAAACCTCAATCGGAATAGTCGATCACGCGGGATCTTGCCAAGTTTGGCTTTCGGATGACTCTATATTGGGAGGGCATCCAGGCTTCTCTTTATTTAAATATAATGTGCGTACATTTCAGATTATTACAATTACCGGGTAATCAGACGGTTTGTTATATATTTTTATGGAATTGGATGTAGGTCGAGAAAAACAAATTAGAACTACGTAGTTGTTGAAAGAAAGTTGTAATACAAGATGCGAACCCTAATCCAGTGTGTGTGTGTGACCGTGCGAGTGTGTGTGACAGGATCCTACTTCATCTCCCTTTTCAAAGTGGTCAAGAGGGTGGCATTGCTAATTTCACAGGGATCCCACGGATTTCGCTTGCTATGTATTCCCAACTGACCACTAGGTGGCCAAGAGAGGGAGAGAGAGAGGGAGAGAGAGAGAGAGAGAGAGAGAGAGAGAGAGAGAGAGAGGCAGAAAAAAAAAGCATTTTCCCGGGAGAGATTTACCCTTAAACCGTATATCAGGGAAGAGAGGCTTGCAAACGAATTTCTCCAACAAAAACTCTCTCCTTTTTTGTCTTTTTTTTTTTTTGCTACACTCTAGAAACCTCATCTCCCCCTCTCCACGATCGTTTCTTTTCACCGCATCGCAAGCACGCACCTCTCCCATACATTCTAATCGTGTAGCATGATGGGAAACATACCTCCGGTAGAGAACAAATCAAGTCCAAAGACCGGAATCTGCATTTATAATCTCTCAGAATGTATGTTTGTGTCTTCGCTTAATGGAGTCCTCACAACTTCTCTTTTCACACAGAATTATGTCTCTCCGTGAAAAAATAATTTTAATAAAAAGTAACCGTATATCTCGCACACAGAAATTCAGGTAAAAACAATCCAGCGGTATAACAATGTTTCTTAGCAAGTAGACGGCTAAGATCATCCCCGTTCTGTATCAATTTCCTATGTGAATTCTTTCACTTTTTTCTTAACTACAATTCAAAATTAAGGGGGAGTTCATAGTAAAAGAAAATATTTATCAATTGGTAAACCAGAACAAAATTTAATTTTGGAGACTGAAGAAACAATAAAATCTTGTAGTGAGATCACATATTTAGGAATTAAAATAAATAAAAATGGGAGTTATGAAGAGGAAATAAGAAATAGAAATATTAAAGGAAAATTTGGAATTGCTTGCCTCAATGGAATATTGTGGGATAAAAATATAAGTAATGAAAATAAAATGTATATATACCATACAATTGTTAAAAGCATCATTACTTATGGAGCAGAACTTTGGCCATTAACAACAAAAACAAATAAGTACCTTTTGGCAACGGAAATGGATTTTATACGAAGGGCCGCAAGAATTTCAAGAAGAGAAAAAATTAGGAACTCAGTTATAAGGGAGAAAATGAAGATTGAAGACACTATTTTAGATTATATTAAAACTCAGCAATTAAGATGGTACCGACATGTCCAGCGAATGGAAGAGGATTGACTACCATAATCTGTTTTGGAATGGAAACCTGAGGAAAGACGAGGCAGAGGAAGACCTTAAAACCTCCTGGAGTCAGGGAATATGTTTATATATGAAGGAGAAACATCTACAACCAGGAGATTGGATGGACCGACAAAACTGACTATTAGGAATCGGACGATGTCAAAGACATTAATCAACCGATGATCTATCTATCATAGTAAATTTTTCCCAAATGACCCAGGTTGTCATTTCGAAATTTCTGGTGTTCTCTCCTGGCTTGGCGTACTTGTAACCCACTTCTGAGGTTGGGGCGCCTGGAAGGTGGGGTTACGCTGCCCCGATGATATGAGAGTTGATGATGATAGTAATGATGCGCCAGGAGAGGCCATAAACTAAACTTAAGCTAATTAGGTGGATATGATATTGATGATAATGATGACCAGATGGTGTTCAGGAACCGTTTGGGCTTTAAATTTTCCTGACATTTATCTTACAGATGAGGAAAAACCCCGATAAAGAATACCTTATCCAGGAAACTTGTGCCGACCGGGGATTGACCTAAGGCCCGCTGGGTGTGAAGGCAACACGCTACCTGGAGACCACAGCGGTTGACATATATATACGCTAGATCTGACGCTTAGTAACAAAGAAAACTAAATTTCCTATTTATAAAACTCTTATGAAACCAGTAATTACGTAGGCGCCAGAAACTTGGACACTTTTATACTTAGATGAGAAATCCTTGGCTAATTTTGAAAGAAAAATATTGAAAGCCATTTTTTGGAGCTGTGAAATAGGGATATATTTGGAGAAGAAGGGGAAATAGTAAATTGTATGAATTAAATAAGGAACTTGATTTAGTGAAGTATATAAAAATTAATACATTGGCCTGGGCTGGACATTTGATATGTATGGACAATAATAATAATAATAATAATAATAATAATAATAATAATAATAATAATAATAATAATAATAATAATAATAATAATAATACTAATAATAATAATAATACTAATAATAATAATAAAAATAATAATAATACTAATAATAATACTAATAATAATAATAACAATGATAATAACAATAATAAAATAATAATAATGATAATGATGATAATTATGATAATAATGATAATAATAATAATGATAATATGATAATAATAATAACAATAACGATGACAATAACAATTATAAAAATAATAATAATAAAATAATAATAATGATAATGATAATGATGATAATAATGATGATAATGATGATAATAATGATAATAATTATAATAATAACAATAACAATGATAATAACAATAATAAATTAATAATAAAATTATAATAATGATAATGATAATGAAGATAATAATGATGATAATGATGACAATAATAATGATAATAATAATAATGATGATGATAATAATAATGATGATGATGATGATGACAATAATGATAATAATAATAATAATAATAATAATAATAATAATAATAATAATAATAATAATAATAATAATAGGAATAGCGCGCACAAAAGTGCATTAGTTTATGTCTCTGCTGTATACCAGCAACGATTGTGTTCTCTTTAAACAGACACTGAAATGATATCTTTCACACGGTCTATCACAAAGCTTACACACGCAGTCAATGAGAGTTTGAAATTCTGCAGAGTTTGTGGTGATATCCATGCACTGCCAGCCTTATTATTGCACTGTGTATCTTGTTCCAATCCAGTCTCGATTAATCATTGCATCTGTTGCGTAAAAATCGTCCGGTATTTCTTTTCTCTTCCCCCTTTTTTTTTTTTTTTTTGTCTTAGTTCCTTCAATGCAGTTTCCTGTTTAGTAGCTGGTAGCAGGAATTTTGTGCGTAGATCTTCCACGAGGAAAATTTCACGTGCTAATTCATATGCAACTCTGGATGGAGCAAATTTCGAGACCCAAAATGATGATTTTAGCAATCTTGCTTTCACTTTTTCTAAGGTGCACAAGGGGAAGAAGTAGAAGAGCATGATATGAGGGAATATATGATGCCATGATGAAGAGGAGTATGGAAGATGGACAATGGGAAGATAGGAATCTCTGGAAAGCAGGAATCAAAGGCAAACTGCTGCAAAGTGAAAAGCCTGTATTAAGTAACTCCATAACTGAGGTCAGCCCAAATTATTTATATTCCATACGTTAAGATGGGAAGTATTTTGGCCTCAAAAAGTTTCATGGCTGTTGCAAGTGACAGCTGTGTGATGTTTTCTATGTCGTATGTAGCAGCTGCCGCTCTCTCTTTCGTATGAATTCTGAAGGATTTGGACAATAATCTCTTGCCTAAACCAGGAAGTGAAGAAGAAGAAGAAGAAGAAGAAAATATAGTTGATATAGTTGATGTACAGTACCATTATATTCCCATTTCTTTTCTAAATCTGCCTTATACCAAAAATCTGATCTGTTGTAGACCTGTTTCTTCTAAATCCACACTGATGATCTCCTAGCTAATATGATAACTAATTGCAAATAATTTAATAACACTGAGCAACAAAAAATATAGTTTCTTTTTTTTATCTCAGAAAGAAAAAATATGTGATTCTGATAGTATTTTTCTCCTAAAATCAAATATGATATCGGGTTTTCTTCATCACGCAAGGTTTCCGAGACAGGATTTTATAATTTAAAACACTTTAACATTTTCTACGTTCGTAACTACAAAATATTCGAACATTCGGACTCACCTAGAAAGTAAAAAATTACTACGATTTTCTGTTATATTTCGCCTGTGGAACATCTCTCTTGATGATCCAACAATAATCGGCCAGTATATTAGGATTCAATTTGCCTTGATATTTCTTTTCCATAGCTGAAACCATTTGAGTTAGCTCATTTGGTTTTATTTTACAATGGACAAATGGACGAAAAAAAAGTTTATTAAAAAATAATTATTTAAATCTATTAATTGCAATTGAAATAGAAAAACTGTGGGTGATCGAGAAATTCCGAATACATATTTGAAAACACGATGAAAAACTGCATTAAGTACAACTATTGGTACTCATGAGACAAAAATCATGTTGACCAGTGTAGTTTAATTCTTAAATAAATAGACTTGATATGTCTTTAGACGATAAAGGTTTATGAATAAGAATGAAAAAGTAAAAAAATAAACCGTGGAGAAAATAGAGAGAGATAGATAGATATCTTTTTTTTTTCTTATCATACCATATTAAGCTTGCATTGCTCAATGTTAAATATTTAATTATAACATCGATAAAGCGTCACTGCTATGAAGTAAAAAAAAAATGTTCTCTTTAATTTGCTTACTTGTTATAGTCAGCTACTAGATGGCAGTGAAGACAGAGTTCTCGCGACATCTAGTAACAATGGGGAATATAATACATAAAAGTAAAGTGATCCCACTACAGGCCTCAGGAGGCCCTTGGGGTAGTGGGAGGTTAAGGCTCCCATCATTTCTAGCCAATCGGCACTTGATGTCAGCCGAGTTGTCAGTCCTGCGTGACGGCCGCCTTTACCCCAGAACAAGCGTCTGGTACTCATTTCCGTTAGAGGCTGAGTCGACCCCAGGGCCATAGTGCCGCCAGAAGGTTTGGGTCAGTTTAAAAATCCTGACCCCACCGGGACTTGAACCCTCGACCGTCCGGCTTGTAGCGCAGTGCCTTAACCACATACATAAGAAAAATAAATGTTTGAATTGGATTCGCCTGGTGGTGTAATGGATATCACACTGAGGTACAGACTCAGAGATCCGGGTTCGAATCCCGTCCAGGCATTTATTTTTCTTATCATACCATATATATATATATATATATATATATATATAGAGAGAGAGAGAGAGAGAGAGAGAGAGAGAGAGAGAGAGAGGAGAGAGTGTTTATGAAACACTTTGATTATATTTACCGCAAGGAATTCATGCTTAAAATGTGCTCATTTAAATTACTTCTCTCTGTAGAGAGATTTTTAATTTTCTTTGATACAAGTTGTTAAATTAGAAACTAAAATTATGTAGGGAATTAATTCAGCACGCCTGTGAAATTAGCGCTTGTGCGAAATTAAGAAGGCGGTGCTCTGAAGTTTAAACTTACCGAATCTAGCTAATGCTAGGAAGGCAACTAGAATACGTTTACGATGTTTGTCGACGGAAGAGTATTATCTTGCGCCCATTTAAACTCTCTGGAAATTCTTATTTCACCTACTTTAAAATTTCACGTGGAAAAAATACATTACTTCCATAAAATCCAGGTTGGGATAGAAACTTATATTAACTTGGAAATCCCCACCTTAAACTTGAATACCCGGATTAGATTCTGGATTTTATACTATTTTTCCCCAAATCCTTGCTTCTTTCTTTCCAGGGATAAGAATACAATACAGGATGTATCGAAAAAAGTGTGCTGAACTTTAGAAATGGGTTTCCGACGTGGAGGAAATTTAAAAAAATGTCCCTCTCGCATGAACTGCATAAATTAATGAAATACCTCAGTAAAAGGAATTTATGGTACATTTTGCTAGTTGACGAAATGCATATTTCTTCTTATAATTCTTCTTCTTCTTCCTTCCAAGTATTAGGCCAAGGCCTCTTACGATCCTATAGAAAATTTTCCCTCCAGCGTTTCATAAGACGGCCCAGTGATCTTCGTCCTCTTGGTATATAATTATAAACAGCTTTGGGGATCCGATTTGAACTCATTCTTTCAAGATGGTGTTTCCAATTTAGTTGGTACTGTTTAATATATTCCAAAATTGGCGTAGTCTTCAATTCTTTTAAGATATCGGTGTTCCTTTTCCGATCCCATCTGGTGTAACCCGCTGTTCTGCGCATGAATCTCATTTCACAAGCCGTTATTCTGCTTTCATGTTGTTTTCTTAGTGTCCATGCTTCACTACCATAGGTCAACACTGGTCTAGCCAAAGTGTTATATAAACGTAATCTGGTGTTTTTTTGTACAAGGGATGGTTTCATAACTTGATTAATAATTCCCAAACTTTTATTATAACTAGTAACTTTTTCAGGGATATCCTTTTCATCCCAGATAGAGAGATTAATTAAACTAGCTAATATACGGCGTGCGCTGCTACGGCTAAATAAATGAAAATTAATGTGCTTTTATGTTTAGTTGAATAAGTAAAGAGAAAAATAATTATAAATTAATATTTTTAGATACCTTTGCTGATTACCCGGCGTTGTCCGGGAATCTACTCATCCCGATCTTCTTGGCATAAATGAGCTGAAAGACGAAAATTAATGTACTTCTTATGGTTAGTTGAATAAGTAAAATGAAAAATAATTATATCTGTATATCGTAATTAAGTCGGCCGCGGTGGACTAGTGGTTATGCTCCTTGTCTCTAGTCCCAAGGGTCGCGGGTTCAAACCCGGCCGGGGTCGATGGATTTTTTAGGACGGAAAAATCCAAGGAGCAAGTCCTCCGGGAGGGACTTTAAGCCGTGGGTCCCGAGTCTGAAGATTTTTGGCTCGTAAAAATCCTTAAGCCTGAATGAAAACGCCTCTAAGCAAAATTTACCGAATTTTCCGTCCTAGTACTACCTTGGTTTCCTAGATGTCAGTATGAGGCGGAACGCTTACCACGTACCACTCAAAATGACATCTATACGAAAACAAGTGTAACTAAATTAGTATGGTTCAATTTTTTCCCAGTAGGGAGAGAGCGTTTAATCTCTGTTAAGGGAAAACATAGGCTTACAATACAATATCGTAATTATTTTAAGCTTTCCCGGTTTTGCCCGGGAATCTACTTATCTCGATCTTCTTGGCATAAATGAGCTAAAAGACAAAATTCGTTATTGTGAGTTATCCGTAAAAGAATACCCGCCGTGTGCTGCTATGCTTGAACAGGAATCTACGTACTTGTCTCGATCATCTTGGCATCAACAAAAAAAAAATAGTGGTTATTGTGAGTTATCCGTAAGAAAGAAACACATGCTATCGCGGACTTTTTGTGGAGCTTTTTGAGATATTCAATTCTGTGTACATTAATTTAGTGTATTTTTTATGGTTTAGGAAGCGTAAGCCGTTTAAGCGTAGAAAGAGCTACTTTTTTCACGTTTTCCACTACAAGGGGCAATTTTAAGGGTGTAGGTTAAGGCACTGCGCTACAAGCCGGAAGGTCGAGGGTTCAAGTCCCGGTGGGGCTAGGATTTTTAAACTGACCAAAAAAAACCTTCTGGCGGCACTATGGTTCTGGGGTCGACTCAGCCTCTAACGGAAATGAGTACCAGACACTTGTTCTGGGGATCACGCAGGGTTGACATCAAGTGCCGATTGTCCAGAAAAAGTGGGAGCCTTAACCTCCTACCATCCCAAGGGCCTCCTGAGACCTCTAGTGGGATTACTTTACTTTTTTACTTTACTTAGGATTTGAGTATCACAACTCTCTTATAGCCTATGTTCATCCCGGGAATCTCCTGAACATTTTGCAAAAAGCTCCATCACAATCGGATCAACAGTATGGCCGCGCATAAAGTAGAAACTAACAAACAAACATTTTTATATATTAGATTTTGCTAGGACCAAAAAGAGATGAACAGACAGGTGAATGGAGAAGACTACATAACAATGAACTACATGGTCTTTATAGGAAGCCAGATATAATAAGAACAGTTAAGTCTCGTAGACTGCGATGGGCAGGGCATGTTGCACGTATGGGGAATGAAAGACGTGCATGGAAGCTTCTTGTAGGAAAGCCAAAAGTAAAACGCCCAGTTGGTAGACCAAGAATGAGGTGGAAGAACAACATTAACTATGATTTGAGGGAAGCAGATTATACAGGGAATGATTGGAAAGCATTAGCTCAGGATAGGGATGTATGGAGAGCTTATGTCCGCGCGGCCATGAACCTACGGGTTCGATAGTGCCAGTGAGTAAGTAAGATTTTGCTAGTCGGTGGAATGTGTATGCCTTTTTATAATTAAATTATATGCAATAACTACCAAATTTCATTGCGAGTAAAGAAACTTTTCATTTGTCCGTTGGATTTTACCATCATAAAAATCCATCGACCCCTAAGGAATTTGAACCTTGCGACCCTCGGCACTCGATGCAAATATCATAACCGCTGCCGGCGTTATAATACTTATACATACATATTTTGTCTTAGTCATTTTCGGTGTCAATTAATTAAGATCGGTGAATCTATCTATAATGGCGTAGCCCATTGTTGAGTTGCGGGATTAGCGCTGACTCCGAGACCGAGTGACCCAAGGACAACCTGCGAGGTCGTCAGGAGTTGAGCAACCTGACATACTAATGCTCAGGCTGGATCCACTTCAGCAACAAAACACGTTCTCAGCTGGTGAAGTGGGGGAACGGTCGGTGGATCTGCTAGACAGTCCTCCCGGCTAAGTCCAAGGGACTCGTGAACCATTAGTGGGGTCGACAGGAGTTGAGCGCCTTGTCGTGCTATTGCTCACCTGATGGAGCTTGCGAGCTCCGTGCTGGACCACAACTGCAACAGGACACGTTCCTGGGGGCACACCAGGGAAAAGCTCGGACCAGTGCAGAGGAGAGCAACTGTGCTGGTTCCCGGCTAAGCCTACGGGCTCGTGGACAAACTGTGTGGTCACCAGGAGATGAGCACCTGGATGTGCTAAAGTCTCACACTGTGGGGTCTCACAACGACTGCAGGATGCGTCCGTGGAGGTAGAACAGGGGAACGGTCGGTGGATCTGCGACAGCAGTCCTCCCGGCTAGGCTCGAGGAGCCCGTGTGGTGACGTCAGGACTGAGCGACCTGACGTACTATGTAGCTCAGCAATTTCCCTGAAGTTGCGACTCTAACACGTTCTCCCTGAGGTGTTGGTTTTAAGCCGAGTACCTTGAACATGAACGCGAACAAGATAGGAAGGACAAGATATTGGGACTTGGGAGTATGGTCTTTGACCGAGGTATCCCAAGGGGTGGAGGCATGGGCCCAGAGAGCCCATTGTTTAACCACAGCCTCTCCTTTGTAAGGAGTTACTACACCAAGTTAATTTAGTTACCTTATTTGCTCATAGATGTCATGAATGGCATGTGGTCTACACACCGACTCAGTGAATCATCTAACAGGCAACTAAGATATTGAGGTCGGTACATTTTACTTAGAGGACTTTTTATTCAGGCTTAAGGCTATTTTACGAGCCTGAAAATCTTCAGATTCAGGACCCACGACTTAAAATTCCTCGCGGCGGACTTACTCATTAGATCTTTCAGTCCTAACAAAATTCATCGATACTGACCGGTTCATAGTTAATGCTATTCTCCCACCTCATTCTTGGTCTACCAACTGTTCGTTTTCCCTCTGGTTTTCCTTTTAGACGTCCTATGTCATTTTTGTATGGTTTCCTCTCCTTACATTGGCGGAATTGCAAACTACTTCTGAGGTTAGGACGTCTGGAAGGCGGAGTTATGTTACCCCGGTAAAATGAGGTGATAAATGATAACGAAGCACCAGCAGAGTCTTAAACCCAAACTTAACCTAAATTTCAGACCGTGAGCGACCACACGAATAATTTGCTTTGAAGAAAACTGCCTTTGATCTGACCGGGAATCGAACCCGAAACTTCATGAACTGTAATACAACAGCTGCATCACAAGACCATGAGTTGATCGAATATGGTATTTTGCAAATACTTTACAACTTGCGATGCCAAACAATTTTCCAACAGCCTGGAAATCTTCTACAAGATCATCACAATAACTCCGGCCGTAATAGCTTAAGTCAATATAATAGTAGAATGGATGCCACTTGGTAGAAGAAGAAGTGGACGGCCAAAAATAACGTGGATTCATGGTGTTTTGAGACGTATGAGGGAGAAAAATTGGTCGATGGAAATTGGAATGACAGAGAGATGTGGAGGAGAATGGGTAGATTAATAGGGCGCAAGAAGTTGTGAAACCTTGTGAAACCAGTTAAATAAATTTATTTTTTCTTCTTCTTCTACTACAAGGTTTAGGCTATGCAGCCTGTTTCGGCGAAGTTAAAAGTGGAGTCCATCTTCTACGTGGTCGGCCAACATCTCTTGTTCCTCTGGGATTATACAGGAAGGTTCTTTTTGGTATTCTTTCGTTGTTCATTCTCATTAAGTGTTCTGTCCATTTCTTATTATTTTCGCTGATTTTATCTTCAATTTTATATATATTTAATTCTTCTCGTATAGTTTCATTCCTTATTCTATCCGCTCTTTTGCATCCTTTCACATTACGTAAAAACAGCATTTCCGCAGTCTGTATCCTGCTTTTATCCCTTGATTTCATTATCCAATTTTCACTTCCATACAACAACAAAGGAACAGCCATTGTTTTATATAATTTAAGCTTCGTATCTTTCCTTGTTTTCCGACCTAAGGTTCTTTTTATGGTTCCACAAATAGCCTGAAATTTATTTACTTTATTTTCTATATCTTTATTTTCTCTACAAGTTATATCACATCCTAAATATTGGAAATGTGATACTTGTTCTATTATTTTGTTATCCAGTACAATTTTTGATCTAATTCCATATTTACCAATAAATGTCATTACGT
Source organism: Diploptera punctata (assembly GCA_030220185.1). Lineage (NCBI taxonomy): Eukaryota > Metazoa > Arthropoda > Insecta > Blattodea > Blaberidae > Diploptera > Diploptera punctata. The sequence goes on from JASPKZ010000803.1 coordinate 619,034, forward strand.
TTGACTTATTTATTGATATTTTGCAATTATATCTATTTGTATTAATTTAAATTTATATGCTAACATTTGGAGCTCATTTTAAGATTCTGCTAAAAGTACAACATTTATTAAATTTATTTTTTAATTTTAAATATAAAGTTTAGCTCTCAAACTAAAGAAGTTACAATAACCGAAATTTGTTCAGAAATTTAACTCTATGTAATTGTAATATGACAAAAATTTCAGAGTAATACGATACAAACCCCTCCGTGGTATCTTTACCTTGTCGTGGTGGAGTGGCTTGCGTGCTTAAATGATCCTGAGAGCTATGCCGGCGGTAGCATTGCTGCCGATAGCGTTACCCATGCCGGACTGGTCGAAGGTGATAAGCCAGACGAAAAAAGTACCTTGGGCGAAAGAGTGACGATCTTTCACCGTAAAAATACAACCGTCGAGAAATGCGGACATGGGCTCATCTGGGGTAAAATTTTCCGGAGGTCAAATAGTCCCCCATTCGGTTCTCCGGGCGGGGACTACTTCAGGGAACCCATGACAAAGGCTCAAACACAGGGACATGTTCCTAGGAACATGGAATGTTAGGACTTTATACAATAGCGGGGCACTAGAGATATTAACGCGGGAATTGCATAAATCGCCTTTGGAACAATGAACTCATCATCATCATCATCATCACTCCAGGGATTAGGCAATTGCCCGTTCCGACTTCATATTTCATCAGCCCAACGTCTTCTAGGTCTTCCAACATCACGCCTTCCTCTTGCTTGATAATTTCTGGCTAACAATGGATATCTCTCCTTACTCATTCCATCCATGTATCAATCCATTTCTGTCTGTAATTCGTGACTTTATCCAATAAAGGCTGTACTTTCAATTCTTCTCTTATATCCTCATAACAATGAACTACATGGTCTTTATAGGAAGCCAGATATAATAAGAACAGTTAAGTCTCGTAGACTGAGATGGGCAGGACATGTGGCACATATGGGGAATGAAAGACTTGCATGGAAACTTCTTGTAGGAAAGCTAGAAAGAAAACGCCCAGTTGTTAGACCAAGAATGAGATGGGAGAACAACATTAATTATGATTTGTGGGAAGTGGATTGTACAGGGAATTATTGGAAAGCATTAGCTCAGGATAGGGATGTATGGAGAGCTTATGTCCGCGCGGCCATGAACCTGCGGGTTCGATAGTGCCAGTGAGTAAGTAAGTAATATGATACAAACCAACAAATTTGAATACTTGACAGATCATTGCCTCAGGGCCTGTTCTATATAATCTTTTTCGATAGATTTTCAAAGTTGACGCTATAAACTCTAGAGTTTCTTACATACGCGTAAGAAAAGAAAGGCTTAAAGAAAGTTTGTGAAGCAGTAGGGTAAGTTAAAGGGGTTGAGGAATGTGATATAAAAGTGAGAAAGGATATAAAGATAGTCGGTCAGCATGCCAAGATTTTCTTTTCAATTTATATTCTTAAAGCATATTAAAATGCGAAATTTCACGATGTGTCATAAAAATTGAATGCTGAAATAAAATCAACCTGCGTGCTTGAAAAGACAGGAACAAATCTAAAGAAGAAAAAAATAGATGGCAGCGTTGTTACGTGATTAGAATCGACTCAAAGAGCCAAACACGTGCTGAATTTAAATCCTCGAGTCACTATTTCATATCCAGTGTGCTGTCATTATTTCAACCGCTTGAATTAAAAAAAAAGTGAGAAGAATCTTGAAGTCTTAGCCCAGTTTCCTTTTAGCAAATTTCGAAGAAATGTAGGCATTGAAATATTTTTGAAATAAAAAAAGTTATATAAATCTTCACATATCTTGTCGCGGTGGACTAGTGGTTATGTTCCTTGCCTCTGGTCCCGAGGGTCGCAGGTTCAAACTCGGCCGGGGTCGATGTATTTTTTCAGGATCGAAAAATCCAAGGAGCAAGTACTCCGGGAGGGACTTTAAGCCGTGGGTCCCGAGTCTGAAGATTTTCAGGCTCGTAAAAGATCATTAAGCCTGAATGAAAGGCCTCTAAGCAAAATTTACCGAATTTTCCCGTCCTAGTACTACCGTGGTTTCCTAGATGTCAGTATGAGGCGGAACGCTTACCACGGACCACTCAAATGGCATCTATACGAAAACAAGTGTCACTAAATTAGTATGTTTAAAATTCTTCCCTGTAGGGGGAAAGCGCCTAAATCTCTGTTAAGGGAAAACATGGGCTTACAAGAAGATTGTAATGAAGGGAACTGTGCAATAGTACATTACAATACGAGGTTGGGAAGTGATTTTTACAGAAGTGAGGAAATTATTAAAAACCGAGCGATAGTGAGGTTTTTAATTCCCGAGATTCTGTAAAACACTTAATAAACGTTTGTTGTACATTCTTTTTTGAACGATGGTGTTTTCAGAATAATAAATAATAATAAAATACTAATATCTTTGTTGGAAATATATATATTTTTTTTTCAAATGCCCCAGGTTTGTCTTTCGACATTCCTGGTTTCTCTGTTAGAAATAGTTGCGTTTTAACAAACAACTGACTGAAATTAGCAGTCTGGAAAATGTATATACTGAAAATGCCGAAAATAATTTAGCTGAGAGTACAGCAGGCCGCGACACCAATCAGTCATAAAATGGCAGCAAGTACGAATTTATTGTTTCAAATAAAGTTCAAGTTATTTAAAATGCACTGATTTGTTTCATATAATGTACATTAACACTACGTTTTGGATATATACTTGTATACGCATTGTGCCTAGTATACATAAAGGGCAGTGGTTTTACTTCCCGCACTAGGTAGGTAATTTATAATATTACAGTGCAGTTATTTAGTTACTTATAGGTTGGCAACCCTTAAATTTAGGAAATTAAGCTTTTATCATGGTCGTCATTGCTGTAAGTACAACAAAATGCATTAACGGTCAAAAAATAATTTTATATTTGACCAAATATCATAACAGTTATACTTGTAACCGTAGAAGCAAATAGTAATTTATAGAGAAAATGTGGAGAAAACTATGTTTGGTGGCTTTCAAATTGTAACCACGATTCTATTATTATGGTCAGTCAGATATCAACAAATTTCAGAAAGCTTCATGTCAGTTTATTATTGAATAGTCAGATGGCAGGAAAGTACGGAAACACAAGTTGGAATTCCACATACCATGTCATTTTTTTCTATCAGGACGCAGAGGCTTTGTTCTCCACTGTTTTGAACGACAGACTTTCCATAAAAACTAAATGCTACTGATTCGTTCATCATATTTTTTATTACTTCAACAACTCTTTAAATTTTTACACATGGAGTAGTGATTAATAACTGTATTATTTAAATTGGGTAGAAACTCTTATCCATAATAATAATAATAATAATAATAATAATAATAATAATAATAACAATAATAATAATAATAGATATATAGACCTCAACGGCAGATTCGGTGCAGAAGGAGTCCTTCATCACGGCGGATCTGGCGGAAGTGGCAACCCTCTAGATGGGGTTAGTACATCCAGAAGCTGGACCTAAAGCTTTGAGGTGGCAGCCCCACCAATGATCTACTCTGCATAGCGTTGGTACCGCGATCAGAGGAAAACAGATTACTCGTATTCTTCACAATGGAAACTCGGACGGACTTAACCAAACACGACCTCAGCGTAGAATTAAGGACAAAAGATTTGGTATAAAGGATCTGATTAAAGTGGGAACTTGGAATGTCAGAGGACTAAACACAAAACAAGAACTAATCAGAGAAGGATATCCGTGAAGAACTGCAGATCTACTCCATAAAAAGACACAGTGGAAACAACATGTAGAAAGAATGGAAGAAAGAAGATTACCAAATAAAATCATCCATTATTTTCCAAGAGGAAGAAGAGATGCCGGACGTCCTCGGAAGAAATGGTCTTACATCTACGCATTAGTGAAGACGGAATAGGCAACTCTTGCCTAAAGTAGGAAGTGAAGAAGAAGATAGATATATAGATCATCGGTTGATTAATGTCTTTGACATCGTTCGATTCCTAATAGCCAATTTTGTCGGTCCATCCAATCTCCTGGTTGTAGATGTTTCTCCTTCATTTATAAACATATTCCTTGACTCCAGGAGGTTTTAGGTCTTCCTCTGCCTCGTCTTCCCTCAGGTTTCCATTCCAAAACAGATTTTGGTGAGATAGTGACCCATATGGTATTACTTCCACTTCCATACCATATATCTTTTTATCTTTCCTATCCAGTCTCTCTGGACTTAACACTTGTTGTTTTCCGACCCCGATGGTATTAGAGCATTCGAGGCCGAGGGGATCATTTCATCTTATCTTTTCTGTCAAATTCTTCCTAAAGGGCAGATCAGGCTCTTAGATGTAGTGAAAGCAACTGATCTAAGGATGGACACCTGAAAAAAAAAATCCCTGACTCCAGGATGGGGGTTGATGCAGTAGACCAGCTCCCTCCCATCAGAAAAAAAAATTGCAATGCTAAAAAACTTATAGAGATAAGCCGGTCAGATTAAAAGGAAGACGAAAAAAATAATAATATTCCATAAACCAACCATCAACTCAATAGTATTAATAAGCTGTTAGTTTATGCTAAGGAACAAAGGAACAAAGCACATTACACTGGTCAACATGATTTTTGTCTCATGAGTACCAATAGTTGTACTTCATGCAGTTTTTTATCGTGTTTTCAAATATGTATTCGGAATTTCTCATCACCCACAGTTTATACCAATTTCAATTAATGGATTTAAATAATTACTTTTTTAATAAACTTTTTTACGTCCATTTGTTCATTGAGCGATGAGCAGGAAAACACTTTCATCAGGGGAGTTCAGCTATGGAAAAGAGATATCAAGGCAAATGGAATCTAATATGCTGGCCGATTATTGTTGGACCATTAAGAGAGATGTTCCACAGGCGAAATATAGCAGAAAATCGTCATTTCTTATTTTCTAGGTGAGTCCGAATGTTCCAATATTGTGTAGTTACGAATGTAGAAAATATTAAAATGTTTGAAATTATAAATGCCTGTCTTTTGGAAACCTTGCGTGATGAAGAAAAACCGATATCATATTTGAATTCAGGAGAAAAAATACTATCAGAATCGCATATTTTTCTTCCTGAGGCAAAAAAAGTTTATTTTTTGTTGCTGAGAGTTACTAAAGAATAAGATCCACAATACCCTCAATAGGGGTTTGAACCCGTGACCGTCGGAACCAGAAAACCAATAAAATGAGACCATAAATTCGACATGCTGTGAAATTCTCTTAGATTACCCAGTTCTGCGTGATGATCATTTCTGTATTTTATTTATTTATTTACTTACTTATTTATTTACTTACTTATTTATTTATTCACTTATTTATTTACTTACTTATTTATTTACTTACTTATTTACTTACTTATTTATTTACTTACTTATTTATTTATTTACTTATTTATTTACTTACTTATTTATTTACTTATTTATTTACGTACTTATTTATTTACTTACTTATTTATTTACTTAGTTATTTATTTACTTACTTATTTATTTACTTATTTATTTATTTACTTATTTATTTATTTATTTTTTATTATTTATTTTTTATTATTATTATTTATTTATTATTATTTATTTATTTATTTATTTATAGATTGATTGATTTATTTATTGATTGATTTATTTATTTATTGATTTATTTATTTATTGATTTATTTATTTATTGATTTATTTATTTATTGATTTATTTATTTATTTATTTATTTATTATTTATTATTTGTTATTTATTTATTTATTTATTTATTGATTGATTGATTTATTTATTGATTTATTTGTTTATTTATTTATGTATTTATTTATTTATTTATTTATTTATTTATTTATTTATGGAAATCTCACTTGGATTTTTAAAATCCTTTATCCTGCTGGAAATCGAACCCTTCGCCGGAGTGAAACGACAGTGGGTCGGAAGCCATAGTTTGAGAAAAGCAGACACAGATGAAAGCATTGGGAGCACGGGAGCAGTATGGATGATGTGGATGAATAGAGAGATTTCCTTGGTCTTGTTTCCTCAAGTGGAACACGGTATCTGCCGGGCATGTTACATCCAGTTTCTAACTTTGTCGTCCGGTCTTATTCACCTGTGTCCTGAGGCACGTTCCCATATCCTCTCGCTCCATGTTAATCACCCGACTAGTCGCAGTCCTTTATATGGAACCCGGTAAAAACACGACCAGCTCATCAAACAAAATTTCCTCTTCAAAATGTCGTTCTTTATGGCGGATATAACATTGTATTATATTTAAAAAACATGAGACAAATTCAGAGCTGGAGTGGATCAATAAAAACAAAGCATTTAAATACGCATTTTTAACAACTCAAATAATTTGTGACGCAATTTAAAGTTTTCTTATAGGATATGTTCCCAATTTAAGGGTGATTAAATTGTAAAATAAGTTACAAATATATAATTCAATAGTGAGAAGCACTGTCACATATGGAGCTGAATTTTGGAAATTCAACAAAAATTTAGAACAAAAACTTATGTCGATGGAATTGGATATCTTGAGGAGAGCAGCAAGATGTTCAAAATTAGACAAAATAAGAAATACTGTCATAAGAGAAAAAATGAATATTGGTTATTCAATAGTAGATTATATACGGTATCAGCAATTAAATTGGTATGGGCACGTACGACGAATGCAAGAATAAAGATTACCCAGGAAAACATTGGAATGGTGTCCGCCTGGAAGAAGGAGGAGAGGAAGACCTCGAAACTCGTGGATGCAGAAAATAAGAACTGTAATGAGAGCAAGAGGACTGGAGGACATGAACTGGATGGAGAGTGACGAGTGGAGAAGAAAAATAAAACTTTAGGCTAGGAAAGATGTGTAAATATTAAAATTCTGTATATAAATAAAATACATTGTATTACAAAGAATTTTATTATATGGATCCGAAACCTGGACAGTAAGTAGAAAACAAGCCAAAAAGCTGTTATCAGTAGAAATTTAATTTTTGGAGGCGATAGACAAGAATTTCAAGAAGGGATAAGGTCAGAAACAGGACAATAAGGGAAATTATGCAAGTTGAAAAAAACATATTAAGAAAAATAGAAGAAAAACGTTTAAAGTGGTATGGACACCTCATAAGAATGGAAGAAGAGAGAATATCAAACAAGATCCTTAATTGGAAAGCTAATGGAAGAAGTGGAAGAGGCAGGCCTAGAGAACGATGGATGGATGAAGTGAAGAGAAATATGGAAGCTAGAGATTTGAGGGAAGAAGATGCTTTAGACAGGAACCTCTGGTGATAAATTACTTTGGGTTGAAGGAGTAACTCTGTATTGTGGAATATTCCTAATATAAAACAAGTTGTATGATCCAAAGGAAAATTTTTATTGAAGAAAAAAACTTGGAATACCAAGTTTAGATGAAGATTTAGAAAGGTACCAACAAGAATGGAAATCTTAACTGAGAAGAATTGAAAGAAGTAGACTTCCAAAATTGGCGTTCCAATATACGCCAACTGGACATAGGAACGAAGGAAGACCCAACCATCGGTGAAAAAATCAAGAGCATGTTCGTTAGGCTTACCGTCACCGGTCACATTGCCTAAAACGGGTTTGTTGATGATGATGATAATGATAAATTGTATAATATACCCATCCACGCGAGAAGATGCTAGTAGACGCACACACTATTGAGTAATGCTAAGAAATTGGGACTGGAAGTAAACATCAATAAAATGAAATATATGGTCACACTTATAAAAACATTATATAATGGAAATAGTTACTGAGAGAGAAAATTCGCAGCTCTGTTATTAGAGAAGAATATGAAAATGAACCTATAAACCTCTGGATAAATGATAGAAGACTAAATTGGAACAAACACATAGATAGAATGGAGAACAGTAGATTAGTGAAGAAAGTACGTGACTGGACACCTCAGTAGAAAAGGCCTTTAGGAAGACCACAACTACGATGGAAGGACGTCACCATACCCCGGATCTGTAGTGAATGAAGACGCAACAAGCTGCCAGCTTTCATGCTTAGAGGAAGAAGAAGAAGAAGAAGAAATAAATATGTACTGACAAATGAGGGGATTTTTACAGAAGTGGATGAATTCAAATATCAACTTTTATAAGATTCATGATGTGTTCCGTTGACCTTTCAGGTGAATATTCCATAATTAAGTTGAGGAGACGGACCTTTCAGGTGAATATTCCATAATTAAGTTGAGGAGACGGACCTTTCAGGTGAATATTCCATAATTAAGTTGAGGATACGGACCTTTCAGGTGAATATTCCATAATCAAGTTGAGGAGACGGACCTTTCAGGTGAATATTCCAGAATCAAGTTGAGGAGACGGACCTTTCAGGTGAATATTCCATAATCAAGTTGAGGAGACGGACCTTTCAGGTGAATATTCCATAATCAAGTTGAGGAGACGGACCTTTCAGGTGAATATTCCATAATTAAGTTGAGGAGACCGACTTTTCAGGTGAATATTCCATAATCAAGTTGAGGAGACGGACCTTTCAGGTGAAAATTCCATAATTAAGTTGAGGAGACGGACCTTTCAGGTGAATATTCCATAATCAAGTTGAGGAGACGGACCTTTCAGGTGAATATTCCATAATCAAGTTGAGGAGACGGACCTTTCAGGTGAATATTCCATAATCAAGTTGAGGAGACGGACCTTTCAGGTGAATATTCCCATAATCAAGTTGAGGAGACGGACCTTTCAGGTGAATATTCCATAATCAAGTTGAGGAGACGGACCTTTCAGGTGAATATTCCATAATCAAGTTGAGGAGACGGACCTTTCAGGTGAATATTCCATAATCAAGTTGAGGAGACGGACCTTTCAGGTGAATATTCCATAATTAAGTTGAGGAGACGGACCTTTCAGGTGAATATTCCATAATCAAGTTGAGGAGACGGACCTTTCAGGTGAATATTCCATAATCAAGTTGAGGAGACGGACCTTTCAGGTGAATATTCCATAATCAAGTTGAGGAGACGGACCTTTCAGGTGAATATTCCATAATTTTATATGAATTCAAATACCTAGAAACAATAATTACAAATAGGAATGAGGTAACTAACAACTCACTGGCACTATCGAACCCGTAAGTTCATGGTGCACGGACATAAGCTCTACACTCATCCCAATCCTGGGCTAATATTTTCCAATCATCCCCTGTATAATTTACTTCCTTCAAATCATAGTTAAAGTTATTCTCCCACCTCATTCAGCAACGCTGACCACTAGCTCATGAGGCTGGTCTAAAAATATTAAAGTTATATATTTAGGTACCGGTATATGTTTTGATGACATGAGCCTATCTATATTCGTCTCTTGTGGCTCATGAAAACGATACAGGTTTCAGCGTTAAAGTTTGATGCAACAAACTCAATTAGCCAGTCCTTCCATCGCTACACGTGCTTGCCCTTAATTAGCCCACCGTCACTCTCACTTTTCAACCTCCCAAAAAAATTCCCTCATCCCCTCCGCATTTTTTACGTAGAATGAAGGCTACAATAACTTTTTTTTTTCAGTTTTGTTCAAATACCTGTCGGTTGACAGATGGCACTTCGTTCTTCAACTGTTCATTAACAAAACTCAATGCGTATGTCCTCATTATATTAATTGGAACGTCAAGATTATGTCAATTGTTTCTTTGTACGTCAGAGCAAGGAATGTACCAACTGCACCCACTACATATTTATGGATCACATTCCACACTCCCTTCAAATATTTTTATTAACCCTTAAATTGGCAATGTATCCTATGAAATACACAATTTTTTTGCGCGATAGTGCGTTCTACCGTACTGACAGCAATGGCGACAATGATTGAAAGTCCAACTTCCTACATTTCGGGGTTGCCGACCTAAATAACTATACTGTAATATTACATACTACAAATATTGTGCGGGAAGTAAAACCACTGCCTTTTTATGTATATTGCGTACAATGTATATACAAAAATATATCCAAAAGGTAGTGTTAATATACATTATACGGAACAAATCACTGCATTTTAAATGAACTGAACTGTATTTGAAACAATATAAAACAATAAATACGTACATGTCGCCATTAATAACTGATTGGTCTCACGGCCTCCTGTAGTTTCAACTAATAAACATTACCCACACTGTCAACGTTAGTCAGTTGTTTATAATGAACGATAATATTTTTAAAAAATATGTTATTATTTTCTCGCTATCGCTCGGTTTTTAAACATTTTCCATCGCTTGTGTAAAAACCGCAGGGAAGGAAATGATTTGCTGAGGCAGAAAAGTAAGTAAGCTTTAGTTCGCATATCTTACGGGGGCACAGATCCGTTGGACAGACAATATTTGTGTGCTTGTTCCAATGACACCAAGTATATAATCCACGTTTCGGATTTTAACATGTCCGTTAGGTTGTGTTATTTTTTTTTAATTTAAGCACCACTTTGGCAGACCACTTTATTTAGGTGAATTACTATATTGTGTGCAGAGAGGAGTGTAGTGTATGTTGTGTAATGGATGATGTAATATTCTTGTAATTCATGTCAGTTTTTTAAATTAATGTTGTGTCTCTTGTGGAATTTTGAAGGTGTAATTTGGGAGTTTGTTCCAAACGGGCGTATAGTAGATGCAGATATCTGCTCTCAACAACTGGAATGAGTTAGTGCATCTTTGAGGGTAGAGAGTTCAAATCCGACCGGTTTCCATACTGCATCAACAACCATGACAAAAAAGAACCATCTCAGTAATACACATGCTGATCTTCTAGAATATTTCCGGGCTGTTGGCCGCGGCCTTGAGGCTTGTAGTTCCCCGACGTTTCGCCAGAGAGACAACCCTTGAGGATACCAGACGCAGTCTCTGGCGAAACGTCGGGGAACTACAAGCCTCAAGAACACAAGACAACCCTTGAGGATACCAGACGCAGTCTCTGGTGAAACATCGGGGAACTACAAGCCTCAAGAACACAAGACAACCCTTGAGGATGCCAGACGCAGTCTCTGGCGAAACGTCGGAGAACTACAAGCCTCAAGAACACAAGACAACCCTTGAGGATGCCAGACGCAGTCTCTGGCGAAACGTCGGGGAACTACAAGCCTCAAGAACACAAGACAACCCTTGAGGATGCCAGACGCAGTCTCTGGCGAAACGTCGGGGAACTACAAGCCTCAAGAACACAAGACAACCCTTGAGGATGCCAGACGCAGTCTCTGGCGAAACGTCGGGGAACTACAAGCCTCAAGAACACAAGACAACCCTTGAGGATGCCAGACGCAGTCTCTGGCGAAACGTCGGGGAACTACAAGCCTCAAGAACACAAGACAACCCTTGAGGATGCCAGACGCAGTCTCTGGCGAAACGTCGGGGAACTACAAGCCTCAAGAACACAAGACAACCCTTGAGGATGCCAGACGCAGTCTCTGGCGAAACGTCGGGGAACTACAAGCCTCAAGACCACGGCCTAGAGCCCGGAAATCTTCCACAAGATCATCATAGCAACTCCGGCCGTGAAAGCTTAAGTCAATATAATACACATGCTGTCCTATTTAACCTACCATTACACCAATGTCACCTAGAGCCTGTAGTGGGATCACTTTATTGTATTCATCAATTCAATACAAGCATGACATGTGGTCAGCATGTAGGGTTCTCCAGTCGTTACAGCTGATATTCTCAATATTTTAACTAACAAGAAAATTATCAACATTGCATCTCGAAACCTTACTCACTTACTCACTGGCACTATCGAACCCGTAGGTTCATGGCCGCGCGGACATAAACTCTCCATACATCCCTATCCTGAGCTAATGTTTTCCAATCATTCCCTGTATAATCTACTTCCGTCAAATCATAGTTAACGTTATTCTCCCACCTCATTCTTGGTCTACCAACTGGGCGTGTTCCCTCTGGCATGCAAGTCTTTCATTCTCCATAACATCTTGAAACCTACCCTGAAATTTATTCCAGAGAAGCGTTGTGATGCAGATAGGCCGCGTCCAAAAAAATCTGTCGTTTTTAACTACAATGCACTAAAATCCAGCGCAAAAATCTCTCATTTAATCTATAGGGAAGTAATGCAACGTCTGAACTGATAGATTGGATAAATCACAACGCTTCTCTGAATAGACATTTGAAGGTAGATTTGGGCAATTTAATATGGAAATATCAATTAACAAAACTAAAATTATGGCCCCATAAAAATTAAAATCTGTCTCCATAATAAAAATTTTAGAGAGATCTAATCAATTTAAATATTTTGTATATTATGTCTCTATCTCGGATGAAAAGGATATCCCTGAAAAAAATGACTAGTTATAATAAAATTTTGGGAATTATTAATCAAGTTATGAAACCATCCCTTGTACAAAAAACACCAGATTACGTTTATATAACACTTTGGCTAGACCAGTGTTGACCTATGGTAGTGAAGCATGGACACTAAAAAGACAACATGAAAGCAGAATAACGGCTTGTGAAATGAGATTCATGCGCAGAACAGCGGGTTACACCAGATGGGATCGGAAAAGGAACACCGATATCTTAAAAGAATTGAAGACTACGCCAATTTGGAATATATTAAACAGTACCAACTAAATTGAAAACACCATCTTGAAAGAATGAGTTCAAATCGGATCCCCAAAGCTGTTTATAATTATATACCAAGAGAACGAAGATCTCTGGGCCGTCCTATGAAACGCAGGAGGGAAAATTTTCTATAGGATCGTAACAGGCCTTGGCCTAATACTTGGAAGGAAGAAGAAGAAGAAGAGGAAGGTAGGTTTGGGCATGCAATGGTTGAAAGTAAAGTTGCTAGCATTTTCAGAATCATTTTGATGTAAGTTTCATTTAAATTATTTTCAATATATGAGAAATTCATATATCATTGTTATTCGTAATTTTGGCTACAACCTGTACAATCTAGTATCGCACGGAAAATCAATGCATGTGACGTAATTGGCACCAATTTGAAAATTATGACTCAGCAATATCAGAAAACAATTAAAAGCGATAATAATATTAATTGTATTTGATTTAAACATGGTGAATTATTTATGACGTCAGGGCGTGGCCTCTGTTACAAATACACAAACTGGCGCACATTTTCTACACAGAGATACAGATACCATGTAAAGATAATTTTTATAAAAATTGAATTTTTCAATACAAATTTGAATTTTTCCAATCATCACCAGCGCTTGGAGATATATAAAGAGGAATGCGGGTAATTTGGACCCCTGTTTTGAATTTGTTGTTTTTCTTATTTTATTTAAGGAATTATCGGCCGCGGTGGATTAGTGGTTATGCTCCTTGCCTCAGGTCCCGAGGGTCGCGGGTTCAAAACCGGCCGGGGTCGATGGATTTTTTAGGATGGAAAAATGCATGGAGCAAGTCCTCCGGGAGGGACTTTAAGTCGTGGGTCCCGAGTCTGAAGATTTTCAGGCTCGTAAAAGATCCTTAAGCTTGAATGAAAAGGCCTCTAAGCAAAATTTACCGAATTTTCCCGTCCGAGTACCACCTTGGTTTCCTAGATGTCAGTAAGAGGCGGAACGCTGACCACGGACCACTCAAATGATCATCATCATCATCATGAACAAATTCGTTTTAGGCCATGTGGCCTGTACGGTAAACTAGCGAAGATGGTCTTGATCTTTCCGCCGATGTTTTGGTCTTCCTTGGTCCCTATGTCCAGTTGGGGTATATTGGAATCCCAATTTTGGAAGTCTATTTCTTGCCATTCTCCTCAGATGATTTTTCCATTCTTGTTGATATCTTTGTATATCTTCATTTAAACTTGTTACTCCAAGTTTTCCTCTGATAATAGTGTTCCTTTGGTGATCCAGTCTATTAACTCCTCTAACAATGATCGTAAGAAGCGCATTTGGCTTACTTGAAGTTTATGAGAGTTTCTTTTATTTAAAATCCAAATTTCACTTCCGTATTTTAGAGCAGCTTTTGATGTGATGTTATGTAATCTACAAGTGTAAGTAAATTAGTATGGTTCAAATTCTTCCATGTAGGGGGAGGGCGCTTAAATCTCTGTTAAGGGAAATATGGGCTTACAAGATACAAGAAGATTTAAGGGATTTGAATTTTGTTTAATTACAGTGATTATCATTAGTGTTGTAACTATGAAATAGCATTGTTATTTTATTCAAATATGGAAACATCTTCATAATTTATGAATTTTTTTTACATTGCAAGAAAGGTCCACTTTTACCTCCATATTCCGATAAAATGAACCCCAGAGTCCATCTTAGCTTTTAGTCTATTTAAATACATGCGTAGCATGAAGTCGTGGCAGCCATATTAATTTTAGCGAACATTCTGTACAACAACAAAGACTGTTCCAGTGCAGCCAACATAGAGTATCAACTAATTAACTGAACACATCCTATTTCAGAATTTCAAAATTTACTATTTATTTGTGGGCGTTGATCAGCCTCATGAGCTAGTGGTCAGCGTTTCTGACTACTGTTCATGAGGTCCCGGGTTCGATTCCCGGACAAACCATAGAAGTTTTCCTTATGGGGAATTATTCATGTGGTTGCCTATGGTCAGGAATTTAGGTTAAGAACTCTCTTGGCGCTTCTGTATCATTTATCACCTATCATATCATCGGAGTAACGTAACTCCGCCTTCCAGGTGTCCCAACCTAATAAATGGATTACAATTCTGCCAATGCTAGGAGAAAAAGCCAGAAATGTTATAAGAGTCAACTGGTGGCATTAGACAAAAAAGAATTGGGCGTTGCATTCACAGGATAGAGTGCTTAAATTGAGTTAGATTAGCTTCTGGAAATGCGTGCTATTATGCATTGCAGAGACTCTTGATGTCCCAACTCCTTTCAAAAAACGTTAAACTGAAAATATATAAAACTATTATTCTACCAGTTATATTATATGGCTGCGAAACATGGACTCTTACTTTAAGGGAGGAGAGGAGATTGCGGGTACTTGAGAATAAAGTACTTAGGAAAATTTTTGAACCAAAGAGAGATGAAAAGACAGGTGAATGGAGAAGACTACTTAACAATGAACTACATGGTCTTTATAGGAAGCCAGATATAATAAGATCAGTTAAGTATCGTAGACTGCGATGGACAGGACATGTTGCACGTATGGGGAATGAAAGACTTGCATGGAATCTTCTTGTAGGAAAGCCAGAGGGAAAACGCCCAGTTGGTAGACCAAGAATGAGGTGGGAGAATAGCATTAACTATGATTTGAGGGAAGTAAATTATACAGGGAATGATTGGAAAGCATTAGCTCAGGATAGGGATGTATGGAGAGCTTATGTCCGCGCGGCCATGAACCTATGGGTTCGATAGTTCCAGTGAGTAAGTAAATAAGTAAGTAGCTTTCAGGTTGGTCTTTCATAGGTTAGAGTACATAAACTGCGTTGGGTTAGCTTTTAGATTCGTTAAATATCGTGTATATGTTGGCTGCATCACGTGATTCCATAGTGTAAACCGCTTCGCGTTTGTTGGCGTATGCTCATGGTATATGAATGGAACTTAGTTTTTTTTTTCGAGTCGCATGTTGTAAAGAAGCTCCTAAATACGTATATACATAGAAATCCTGGCCTTGATCATCTTATTCTTCTACATATTTTTCTTCCCGATGGGGTCCAGGATTTTTTAAATAGCCTAAATCTTCTCTTTACTGAATGCCATTGATTAGTACAATCTAACACGTTTCAAACGACAGGTTAATGCTTCTAAAAGCTGAGTATTTAACCCTTAAATTGGCACTACACTACACTACACTACTACGTATTGGAAATTGTGTCACTTTCAAAAATTTGTTTCCCTTTTATATCCGCCAAGGAAGACATCCATTTTTAATGGAAGCTTCCCTGACCAATGGGAACATCAATTTCCGGCCACTTTAGGGATTTCTGACCCTCTTTAGCCCTTGTGATTAATTTTTATTCGTCGTTGGTAATTGATGATATTTCCTCTACGAACTTTGATTGTTCGTCATTGATTTTTAATAATATATATATATATATATATATATATATATATATATATATATATATATCCATCCTCTGCCAAAGATAACTAGCCGTAGTCCGGTGTCAAAGGTCCAGCGGTAGGGCATTCCAATCCTGCTATCAGTTTCTGCGTGAATTTATTAATTCTTCTATGATATTCTTATGCACACTGAGACATACAAGACATGACACACCCTCTCTAGCTTTGGAAGCAAAAATTAAATGGTTTCAATTAATGTATATCAGAGGTATATTTATCTCACATAAATGTATCTGTGCTATTGTGATTTCTATTGTTATTGCATTTTTTATCAATATATAGGTATAGATGGTTTCTTCTGCTTGAGTATTATGTTAATAAGAATATTGATGACTATTTAACTCATGCCCCAAATGGGAGTCAATGACCAATCACGTTTCAATGATTTCTGTTTTACAACCAATCAGAGTCGTGTTTCACGAAATATTTATCAGTGTTATAATTACCATATATTAAACAAAGCTCCTCCTTTTTAATATTCTGAACAGGTCTGACCGTTATTTTGCAGTGACTGAGCCTATAAGAAATACGGCTACCAGATTGTATATATAGTGCATAACATGTCAACATTTGTAGCAATTTATTATACCACCAAAAAAAGAAACCACTGTTTGACTTTCTTAAATGTATTTTTTTCCCAGGTAATAATCCAGAAAAATATAATTGTAATATTTACATCATACGACATCAGAAATGAATTAATATACAGATTGATGTTTCATTTTTGTTTCATTTTTTCTCCACTAGAGAGCATTAGTACAATCATTTGCCGTTCCTTTGGGAAATTAAATAGTATGAATTGGTTGAAGTGATAAACAAAAGAAAGAAGCAGAGAAGCGTACCTATCGTTCTTCATTGTTTTTCAAACATCGCCCTTTGCATTAAATAAATAAATATTTTGAAATAACTACAGTTTTAAATAATGATTTTTGGTGAGGAAACAGCTTAATTGTATTTCGGGTTAAATAGTCCTAACAAATGCCACTCTTGATTTCCAAATTCTCTAGATAAATTCACTCCTCACTTCGTGAGTCGTGAATTTATCGATAATTTGGAAATCACTCGTGGCATTACTTATGATAATTTCATTTTGTTGTAATTTTATTTTCTATGTTTGTTAGTTAGTGAATTGATTTTTTTATAATACCTTGAGTTTAAATGCTGTGGTGTTAATGGGTGCATTTTGAATCATGTTATTTATTTGTGGTCTATTCATAGCTCTGAATTTATATTTTAGGCTAAGTTTTTTCAGGTTTTTGGTAATGGGTTCTGTTGTTGTAATGTTATGAAGTGGAATAATGAGAAAAGACTTTTTTAGATTCATACAAATTCTTAGTGCTTTTCTGTAGACTGTATTTAATTTTTTAGAATTTGTTTTTCTTAAATTTAATAAAAAGGGTTCAGCGAATGTTAGGGAAAACACAATTTTTTTCTGTTATTTCTTCTGGCGGACCGCAGTGAAAAAGAAATTTTGTATAACTGTTATTATTAGATATATTGTATAATTATATACACATTTAAGTGGTTTCTTTTTGTTCGTTTTCTTCTGATTTATTTAAAATGTTAAATTAATTAAACCAACTGATGTATCCAAAAGGATACATTACGAATTTAAGGGTTAAGAAAGGAAATATTTACAATTATCGTCTTATAAAATGATGGCTTTTATAGACTATCATAAAATAGCTGTACTATTCATATTATCGTCCCATGGTACTTGTTCATAGATATCACAGACTGGAGAAATATGGCAGAGAAAGTAGTTAAGTTACTACCATAAAAAACAAGTATGAAAGGATAAAAAAATGAAGAGTAAGGGTTATACAGTGGAGATGATAAATGGCGTAGGGGTAACCAACCCTATCGGGAAAAAAAGGAGAAAAGGGGAATAAAGAAGGGAAAATGAAAGTGAAGGGAAACGATTATGAGTGTTCTTTATGGACTTAATGAAAGTTGACAAATTGATAGAATATTCCTGTCATGTGTAGACCCAGGAAATTTAGACATAAATAAAGTTTTAAAAGTTTGCTATTGTAGCGCAAATGACTGTAAATGCATTTACTTTGAAAATAAAGTAGGAATTAATGTTCTCTCAATCGGTTGCAGTGGACTATTGGTTAAGCACCTTGCCTCTAGTTCCAATGATCGCGGGTTCAAACCCGATGGCGGCCGAAGGATTATTTTTAGGATGGGAGAATCTAAGGAGGGCCGCCCTTAAGCCGTGGGTCCCGAGTCTGAAGATTTTCAGGCTCGTAAAAGATCCTGAAGCCTGAACAAAGAAACATCTAAGCAAAATTTTCCGATCTCAAACATCCTATACCTTAGTTGACTGCTAGATGTCTCATTGAGTCGGTGTGTTGACCGCATGACACTCATGACATCTATGTGCAAATAAGGTAACTAAAATGAATTTGGTCTATTAACTCTTTTCACAATGGACTGCGTCATTAATCACACAACACAAAAAATAATTAAATAGAAATATACGTATTAAGTCTTCAGAAAATACAAATTAATATCAAAATTAATAAATTCAATTATGAAATGTTTACCTTAAAGGTCCGTCTCCTCAACTTAAAATGTTTTAACACTCTGAAGGCCTAGAAGGTTCAAATTTTTACTGCATGTCCTAAAACAATGGGCAACAAAATAGTGCATGAGTTTCATGATTGTTGTAGTATTTAAGAAGTAAAAAGTAAAATATATATAATTATTATTTTTTTGGTAATTCCACGCATGAGGTATAACATTTTTTTCTCCCTTTGTATTCACATTATAAGAATTCTAACGCATGATGTTTTTTCTAAATATTTTAGCGGTCTTTGTAAAAAATCAAACATTTACTAAAAAATTGTGGAACCCATTTAATTATGCAATTTTTTTAAATATAATATTTAATAACTCATAAAATAAATGTCTCACAAGAATGAAACTTAAACACATCATTGCGTATCATGCCGTGAATGTTTGTACAGAAATTAAGGTCTCTACCTCAAAAATGTAGAAAATAGGAATTTCACCCATTAGGGCCTACCACCTTAAAACATTTTAAGTTTAGGAGACGGACCTATAAGGTGACTATTTTATAGTTTTTTTCATAAATTTTAATATTGTGACTCAGTACATATGTTGAGAAAACATGCTGTACTGTTGACAGCGATTCTCAAAATCTATCCCAGGCATATATTTATATGTACTTTCTTACTCACTGGCACTATCGAACCCGTAGGTTCATGGCCGCACGGACATAAGCTCTCCATACATCCCTATCCTGAGCTAATGCTTTCCAATCATTCCCTGTATAATCTACTTCCCTCAAATCATAGTTAATGTTATTCTCCCACCTCATTCTTGGTCTACCAACTGGGCGTTTTCCCTCTGGCTTTCCTACAAGAAGCTTCCATGCAAGTCTTTCATTCCCCATACGTGCAACATGTCCTGCCCATCGCAGTCTACGAGACTTAACTGTTCTTATTATATCTGGCTTCCTATAAAGACCATGTAGTTCATTGTTATGTAGTCTTCTCCATTCACCTGTCTGTTCATCTATCTTTGGTCCAAAAATTTTCCTAAGTACTTTATTCTCAAATACTTGTAATCTCCTTTCCTCTCTTAAAGTAAGAGTCCATGTTTCGCACCCATATAATATAACGGGTAGAATAACAGTTTTATATATTTTCAGTTTAACGTTTTTTGAAAGAAGTTGGGACATCAAGAGTCTCTGCAATGCATAATAGCATGCATTTCCAGAATTGAGCCTATGTTCAATTTCTTTGTGCATCTCATTCCTATTTGTGATTATTTTTCCTAGGTATTTGAATTCAACCACTTCCTCAAAATTTACCTCATTTGTCATTATGTACTTGTAATTTTTATCAGTTGTTACTTTTTAAGTCTCACATCCATATAGCAATATCATTTTGACATTGCTATAAAACAGTCTTAATTTAATCAATTGAGTTGGTGTTTACTTGATGAAAATCCACATTTATTAATTAAATAAAAATAAAACTTTGTTTTATTTGATTTTCATATTTATTAAGATATAACACAGTGACAGCTGTTTCGGTACACTGTACCTTCTTCAGACATGTTAACAAATTATGAATTGTGTTATTATAGTACATATCAACTGATCTAAACAACAATACAACAATAATTTATTTAAATTTTTAAATTTAACAAAGGCGATTCATTCAAATCTAGTTGAGAATTTAACAGTTTATTACTACTTTTCAATTTATTTATTTCTACAGCCTCCAAAAGGTCCAACTTCTTACCCTTATCACAGACATGTAACATTTTAAAATTTAATCATTGTTTCGATCCAAATTTTGAAATTTTACATGTTTGTGATAAGGGTAAGAAGTTGGACCTTTTGGAGGCTGTAGAAATAAATATATTGAAAAGTAGTAATAAACTGTTAAATTCTCAATTTGATTTGAATGAATCGCCTTTATTAAATTTAAAAATTTAAATAAATTATTGTTGTATTGTTGAATAGATCAGTTGATATGTACTATATTAACACAATTCATAATTTAACATGTCTGAAGAAGGTACAGTGTACCGAAACAGCTGTCACTGAATTATATCTTAATAAATATGAAAATCAAATAACATTAAGTTTTATTTTTATTTAGTCTTAATTTAGTTGAGATCTGTTTACATCTTCACATGGGTGACAATAATTGTGAGAATGCAGATTTTGAGTTTCTAATTTTAGCTTTAATATCTTCCTCTGATCCTCCTTTTTTTATATCGTGGTGCCTATATACTGGATGGAACACGGCTGCCTCCTCTATTATTCGAGAGCAGTAACAAAGTTAAAATAGAGCGCTGAAAGTTTCAGGATAATTGTAATGAAACTGAAGCACAGAACGAATAAAAATCAAGCTAATTTAATTATCGAATAATTGCCAATTTCTGAAATGAACAATACATAGCACTTAGCGAACTGGAACGAATTGAAGTTAAATTTGAAAGAGAAAATAACAGAATGGACTGACACGAGACAACTGAACGAAGCAACCAATCAACATCATCCATGTCCGAAATCAAGTACCAATTCAACTTTTGAGTACAGGTTGCAATATAAACATACAAGAAATCAATCAATGAATTAAAATTACAGCTAAACTTTTAAAGAGCAGCACAACAAATGTTTTTATCATGACGGTACAACTTTATTTTGCAGTCATCCAGTAAAATAAATCTATTAAGATTTCGTCTACGAGATCGTAGAAGTGTTCATTCCTTATCCCTTCTCTATAAAACAAATAAAATATCCTCAACTCGTGTCCACTCAGGGTCTGGTCGAGGGATGAGATGAGATGAAGCCCCTTATATAGAGGTCTCTGGTTCAATATTAATAAAATCCGTTGTTAAAACCGTCGAGGTGGAGAGTCATAAAATAAAGTAAGTTAAAATATACCGCGGTGGACTAGTGGTTATGCTCCTTGCCTCTGGTCCCAAGGGTCGCGGGTTCAAACCCGGCCGGGGTCCATGGATTTTTTAGGACGGAAAAATCCAAGGAGCAAGTCCTCCGGGAGGGACTTTAAGCCGTGAGTCCCGAGTCTGAAGATTTTCAGGCTCGTAAAAAATCCTTAAGCCTGAATGAAAAGGCCTCTAAGCAAAATTTACCGAATTTTCCCGTCCTAGTACTACCTTGGTTTCCTTGATGTCAGTATGAGGCGGAACGCTGACCACGGACCACTCAGAATTACATATTTACGAAAACAAGTGTAACTAAATTAGTATGGTTCAAATTCTTCCCTGTAGGGGGAGAGCGCCTGAATCTCTGTAAAGGGAAAAAATAGGCATACAATACAATACAATACAATAGGTAAGATCCGTCGTCCTCAACTTATAAAATATGTATTCTTCATGCCTATAGGCCTTTCAGAACATCCGTTCCATCTTCAGCAGGTCCTTCTTCGCTACAATATCTAATATGATGTTGATGCTGGTGGTCAACACCACATTAGGATCAGCAGCATCAACCATCATACTAGATATTGTAGCGAAGAAGGGCGTGCTGAAGATGGAACGGATGTTCTGAAAGGTCTACAGGCATAAGGAATACATATTTTATAAGTTGAGGACGACGGATCTTACCTTCTTCTTCTTCTTCGGCTTTCCCCCACTTATAGGTTTGCCGTCTTCAGTTTCCATTTATCTCTATCATTCCAATCTCCCTCTTCCAAATTCCTATCATCCATTATAGTTCTGACGTAGGTTTTCCATTTCCATCTTGGTCTGCCACGTTTATTTCTTCCAGGGGGTGATCACTGGTATATATTTTTTGGCCATCTTTCATTTTCCATTCTTTGTACATGGCCATACCATTTAAGCGTTTGATTTTCAATCCTCTTAACAACAGATGTGGTGACATTCATTTCTCTCCAAAGGAATTCATTTCTTATTTTATCCTGTCTTGTTTTTTGGAGGCTTCTTCTAAAATAATCAAATTCTACTGTTCTAATTTTGTTCTTTTGTAATTCCGTCTAAGACCAAGTTTCACTTCCATATGACAAAATATTCTGTATTATGCTCCCCTCAGGGGTCCTCATCTAGGGGATATGTGGATGGCGACCACAAGGTGCCCAAGCTGTGCAAAACATTTCTTCCACTTACTTGTGTTTTGCACTCTTTTAACTTTACTATCTAACCTCTCTTGGTTAACTCTTGTTTTTTCGACCCCGACGCTATTAGGGCATCCGAGGGCTAGGGAGTCCTTCCTTTTTTCCATTTCTTCTTTCCTTTATTTTCTTTTCTTCTCCAGAAAAGCCTGACCAGAGGCTATAAGATGGCAGCCCCATCACTGGTCTTGCCTTCCTTTGGCCAGCAACCAATCGAAGGGACTATTATTATGCTTTCAAGTCTTATACGAGAATTTCCCATAAGGGAAAATTTTCTATAGGATCGTAACAGGCCTTGGCCTATTACTTGGAAGGAAGAAGAAGAAGAAGAAGAAATTTTCATTTTAGTTTCCTTTGTAATATTTTTATTCCAAATTATTCCATGTAATGTCTTAGTTGCATTTTTTACCATTGCAATTTTAGTCTGTACATCTCTCTCACAGGTACCTAATTTTATTCTTTTGTAATTCTGTCAATGACCAAGTTTCACTTCCATATGACAAAATATTCTGTATTATGCTCTTATAATTCTCATTTTAGTTTCCTTTGTAATATTTTTATTCCAAATTATTCCATGTAATGTCTTAGTTGCATTTTTTGCCATTGCAATTTTAGTCTGTACATCTCTCTCACAGGTACCTAATTTTATTCTTTGTAATTCTGTCAATGACCAAGTTTCACTTCCATATGACAAAATATTCTGTATTATGCTCTTATAATTCTCATTTTAGTTTCCTTTGTAATATTTTTATTCCAAATTATTCCATGTAATGTCTTAGTTGCATTTTTTGCCATTGCAATTTTAGTCTGTACATCTCTCTCACAGGTACCTAATTTTATTCTTTTGTAATTCTGTCAATGACCAAGTTTCACTTCCATATGACAAAATATTCTGTATTATGCTCTTATAATTCTCATTTTAGTTTCCTTTGTAATATTTTTATTCCAAATTATTCCATGTAATGTCTTAGTTGCATTTTTTGCCATTGCAATTTTAGTCTGTACATCTCTCTCACAGGTACCTAATTTTATTCTTTTGTAATTCTGTCAATGACCAAGTTTCACTTCCATATGACAAAATATTCTGTATTATGCTCTTATAATTCTCATTTTAGTTTCCTTTGTAATATTTTTATTCCAAATTATTCCATGTAATGTCTTAGTTGCATTTTTTGCCATTGCAATTTTAGTCTGTACATCTCTCTCACAGGTACCTAATTTTATTCTTTGTAATTCTGTCAATGACCAAGTTTCACTTCCATATGACAAAATATTCTGTATTATGCTCTTATAATTCTCATTTTAGTTTCCTTTGTAATATTTTTATTCCAAATTATTCCATGTAATGTCTTAGTTGCATTTTTTGCCATTGCAATTTTAGTCTGTACATCTCTCTCACAGGTACCTAATTTTATTCTTTTGTAATTCTGTCAATGACCAAGTTTCACTTCCATATGACAAATATTCTGTATTATGCTCTTATAATTCTCATTTTAGTTTCCTTTGTAATATTTTTATTCCAAATTATTCCATGTAATGTCTTAGTTGCATTTTTTGCCATTGCAATTTTAGTCTGTACATCTCTCTCACAGGTACCTAATTTTATTCTTTTGTAATTCTGTCAATGACCAAGTTTCACTTCCATATGACAAAATATTCTGTATTATGCTCTTATAATTCTCATTTTAGTTTCCTTTGTAATATTTTTATTCCAATTATTCCATGTAATGTCTTAGTTGCATTTTTTGCCATTGCAATTTTAGTCTGTACATCTCTCTCACAGGTACCTAATTTTATTCTTTTGTAATTCTGTCAATGACCAAGTTTCACTTCCATATGACAAAATATTCTGTATTATGCTCTTATAATTCTCATTTTAGTTTCCTTTGTAATATTTTTATTCCAAATTATTCCATGTAATGTCTTAGTTGCATTTTTTGCCATTGCAATTTTAGTCTGTACATCTCTCTCACAGGTACCTAATTTTATTCTTTTGTAATTCTGTCAATGACCAAGTTTCACTTCCATATGACAAAATATTCTGTATTATGCTCTTATAATTCTCATTTTAGTTTCCTTTGTAATATTTTTATTCCAAATTATTCCATGTAATGTCTTACTTGCATTTTTTGCCATTGCAATTTTAGTCTGTACATCTCTCTCACAGGTACCTAAAAAGGTATATTTTAACTTATTTTATAGGTCTGTGAATGACAAAGGTGCCGGCCGACGACGCCTGACGCACCATCACAGGGGCAGAAGAACGAAATGAAACCAAACGGATGAGATGAGTATGGAGAAATGGTGGAATTAAATTGTGGCACGGCAAAACGGGAGAAAACCCCGACAAAAACCTCTCCCTAGCTCCGTTTCGTCCACCACGAAATCCACATGGAGTGACCGAGATTCGATCTTCTAAGTTGTTTAGAAAACAGCAAACGCCATATTTAACTTCTAATTATATTTCTTATTATGGTCTCCAGGTAGCGTGCTGCCTTGTCACGCAGCAGGCCCGGATTCGATCCCCGGTCGGGCAATTTTTCTGGGTGAGGTTTTTCCTCACCTGTAAGACAAATGTCAGGAAAACTTTAAGGCCCAAACGGTCCCCGAAATCATATGGCCATCATCATCATCCTTCACCGGTGTGGAAAACAACGAGAAGCTACCACATCTACAATTCCCTAGTAAAGCTGCAAGCATAGCATGAAAATGCTATGATTGCAGTGAAGGACATGCCTTCGGGCAGAATTACTATGGATGGATAGAATAAGAAATGATATAGACAATAACTTATCAAAATTTCAAATGATAGAACACTAAAACATAAAACAAGGAAGGATACAAGATTGAAGTTATACAAAAAATTGGCGGTACCGGTACTTTCATACGGGAGTGCATCCTGGGTAACAAATAAGAGGAGTTCGAGTAGAATGCAAAGTGCAGAAATAAATTTTCTAAGAAGGGCTGAACGAGAACGCACCCAGCAATATAAACCCTCTGTACAAAATAATTATCAACAACAGTCAGTGCCAAAATGAAAGCAGAAGATGATACTTAAGTTATCGAAAGACCTCCTATAAAACAACACTGCAAATTATTGAGGACGACTGAGATATCAGGTATTTTTGTACAATTATTAAAATTTAAGGGCAAAAGGATGCACAAAATTGGACCACATAAGAAATGAAGTAATAAGAAGAGAATTAGAAATATATTCAATAAATGAATTAATTCAACAACATCGCCTCGGCTGGGAACAGCATGTTCAGAGAATTGAAGAAACTAGATTGCCCAAGATACATCATTATAAACAAAAGGATTAAGGGATGTAGGAAGACCTAGGAACATATAGTTATTTTAAATTATGTAAACGGCGATGCTTGAAAACAAATGAGAATTGTTTGATTACGCTTCTTTTGTTCATCCACTGCAACTAGATCATATTATTTATTGCCAAATCGGATCGCAATATTCTAAGAATGCATCCTAGTGGAGAAAAAATGAAACACATCAAACTGTATATTAATTAATTTCTGATGTCCTATGATGTAAATATGTCAATTACATTTTTCTGCAACGTTAATTCCTGAGAAATAATCCGCTTAAGAAAGTGCAAACAGTGGTTTATTTTTTTAATGGTGTAATCAATTGCTACGAATATTTTTCTATTATATCTCGCAAGCAGAATCTGGTTAAATTCGTGCACTATATATACATTCTTGAAGCCACTTCTTGGAATGAAAGCGATAAAAATGAAAGTGATAAAATCGAGGTGTAAAACGACTGTCAATGGTTGTAAATCAAAATTCATTCAAATGTGATTGGTCATTGACTGCCATTTGGGGCATAACTGTCATAGGATTAATGATCGGGGCAAGAGGTACTATACCAGAATTCATAGCTAAATTTTGGAATTCCTTAGATTTGGACAGGGTGCATCTTTCTAAAATTGCCATCGATGCCATTAGAGGATCAATTTCAATTTTAAGAAACCATTTTTACAAAATTTCTACTTTATATTATGTATAGTTCAATTACAATTTGAATTTTTTTAATGTATTTACAAAATGTATTTCATCAATTTCAAAAATCAATTGTCTGTATCACTTTGTCCTTGAGGCAATCCTCTACTGAGGAATGTTATATATAATAAAAAATAATAGGAGTCCATGTTTTGAATCCATCCACCGCGTGCTTGTCACGCAGCGGGCCCGGGTTCGATCCCATGTCGGGTCAGTTTTTCTGGGTGAGGTTTTTATCGGGGTTTTTCCTCACTTGTAAGACAAATGTCAGGAAAACTTTAAGGCCCAAACGGTTCCCGAAATCATATGGCCATCATCATATCATCATCCTTCATCGGTGTGGAAAGCAACGGGAAGCTACCACACCTACAATTCGCTAGTAAAGCTGCAAGTATAGCATGAAAATGCTATGATTGCAGTGAAGGACCTGCCTTCGGGCAGAATTGCAGTGGATGGATGGATATACAATCTGGGAGCCACTTATTAAAATAATCCATCCATCCATAGTAATTCTGCCCGAAGGCAGGTCCTTCACTGCAATCATAGCATTCTCATGCTATGCTTGCAGCTTTACTAGGGAATTGTGTAGGTGTGGTAGCTTCCCGTTGCTTTCCACACCGGTGAAGGATGTTGATGATAATGATAATGGTAAGGAAGATAATGATAATGATAAGGATGATGACCATATGATTTCGGGGACCGTTTGGGCCTTAAAGTTTTCCTGACATTTGTCTTACAGGTGAGGAAAAACCCCGAGAAAAACTGCCCCGACCGGGGATCGAACCTGGACCCGCTGCGTGACAAGGCAGCACGCTACCTCGAGACCACAGCGGTGGACTTTGTTAAAATAAAAGCGATAAAAATGAAAGTGATAAAATCGAGGTGAAAAACGACTGTGATTGGTTGTAAATAAAAATTCATTGAAACGTGATTGGTCATTGATTGCCATTGGGGGCATGAGTTAAATAGTCCATCACAATAACCAGTACAGCTACATGCATTCGGAATTCACTAAGAAGTTACAAGGAGCTAATTTCTGCCTCCTCTACTCCCTTCTTACTTACTTACTTACTCACTGGCACTATCAAACCCGTAGGTTCATGGCCGCGCAGACATAAGCTCTCCATACATCCCTATCCTGAGCTAATGCTTTCCAATCATTCCCTGTATAATCTACTTCCCTCAAATCATAGTTAATGTTATTCTCCCACCTCATTCTTGGTCTACCTACTGGGCGTTTCCCTCTGGTTTTCCTACAAGAAGCTTCCATGCAAGTCTTTCATTCTCCATACGTGCAACATGTCCTGCCCATCGCAGTCTACGAGATTTAACTGTTCTTATTATATCTGGCTTCCCATAAAGACCATTTAGTTCATTGCTATGTAGTCTTCTCCATTCACCTGTCTTTTCATCTCTCTTTTGTCCAAAAAATTTCCTAAGTAATTTATTCTCAAATACTTGTAATCTCCTTTCCTCCCTTAAAGTAAGAGTCCATGTTTCGCATTCATATAACTTACTTACTTACTCACTGGCACTATCGAACCCGTAGGTTCATGGCCGCGCGGACATAAGCTCTCCATACATCCCTATCCTGAGCTAATGTTTTCCAATCATTCCCTGTATAATCTACTTCCCTCAAATCATAGTTAATGTTGTTCTCCCACCTCATTCTTGGTCTACCAACTGGGCGTTTTCCTTCTGGCTTTCCTACAAGAAGTTTCCATGCACGTCTTTCATTCCCCATACGTGCAACATGTCCTGCCCATCGCAGTCTACGGGACTTAACTGTTCTTATTATATCTGGCTTCCTATAAAGACCATGTAGTTCATTGTTATTTAGTCTTCTCCATTCACCTGTCTGTTCATCTCTCTTTGGTCCAAAAATTTTCCTAAGAACTTTATTCTCAAATACTCGTAATCTCCTTTCCTCCCTTAAAGTAAGAGTCCATGTTTCGCACCCATATAATATAACTGGTAGAACAATAGTTTTATATATTTTCAGCTTAACGTTTTTTGAAAGGATTTGGGACATCAAAAGTCTCTGCAATGCATAATAGCATGCATTTCCAGAATTGAGCCTATGTTTAATTTCTTTGTGCATCTCATTCCTATTTGTGATTATTGTTCCTAGGTATTGAATTCAGCCAATTCCTCAAAATTTCCCTCATTTGTCATTAGCTGTCCATTTCCATTATATAATGTATTTCTACGTGTGACCATATATTTAGTTTTACTGATATTTACTTCTAGTCCTAATTTCTTAGTGTTACTCAATAGTGTGTGCGTGTTGGCCTTTAGTATCTCCTCGCTATCGGCCAGTAGTACTACATCATCAGCATAAACTAACAGCTTATTAATACCATTCAGTTGTAAGCCTTCCTCATTCTCTAAAGATTTAATGGCATGCTCTAGTACAAAATTAAATAGTAGAGGAGATAGTGCATCTCCTTGCTTAAACCCATTCTGGATTTCAAAAGTGTCTGAAAACTGTTTGCCTACACGCACACCTACTCGTTGAGCCATTTAGACACATTCGAATAAGTCTAACTAACTTTTTAGGAATTCCAAACTCCAGCAGGATACTATATAACTTCTCCCTCTTAATTGAATCATATGCTTTTTTGAAGTCTACATATAGTTGATGTACAGTACCATTATATTCCCATTTCTTTTCTAAAATCTGTCTTATACTATTCATATAACTGGTAGAATAATAATTTTATATAGGAGCTGGGACATGAAGAGTCTCTGCAATGCATAATAGCTCGCATTTCCAGAATTGAGCCTATGTTTAATTTCTTTGTGCATCTCATTCCTATTTGTGATTATTTTTCCTAGGTATTTGAATTCAGCCACTTCCTCAAAATTTCCCTCATTTGTAATTAGTTGTCCATTTCCATTATATACTGAATTTCTACGTGTGGCCATATATTTAGTTTCATTGATATTTACATCCAGTCCTAATTTCTTAGTGTTACTCAATAGTGTGTGCGTGTTGGCCTTTAGTATCTCCTCGCTATCGGCCAATAATACTACATCATCAGCATAAACTAACAACTTATTAATACTATTGAATTGTAAGCCTTCCTCATTCTCTAAAGATTTAATGGGGTGCAAATAGTAGAGGACTACTCCCTTCACTGGATTCAATGTAATAGAAAGATATAGGACATTTCCAGTCTATCTCTTTATGTGTTTGGTAATTTAGAATTTATTAGTAGCTCATCAGATACTGCATGCTCAGAAAAGTTGGATAATGGGGATGAGAAGATTAACAGACATATTACATAAATTCCATTTATGTCACAAAGTTTGAAGTTTCAATTAGCAATAATTGCATACACGTAACATTCCTAAATTACGTCATTAGCATCTATCTCAGATTACATTCCAACAAACAGATTAATAATCCATTTTACATTTGCTAATGGTTTTAAAACTCCATTTATTGAATGTATTATTGTAATCCCTCTAAAATGAACTCCATTGATAACTAACTCACTGGTTTTATCGAAACCGTAGGTCCATGGTCACTCCGACATAAGCTCTCCATACATCACTAGCCCGAGCTAAAACATTCCAATCATCCCTCATTAATCTCATAGTCATCAGCATCATCTTAAGGCACTACAACATCAAAAGTGAAAGTTTTGGCCTTCTCAACAATCCTCCTCCATGCCAATCTGTCTCTTGCCATATTCAAGTTAGTCACTTGCGTTTTCTTTAGATCGTTCATTGTGTCATCCTCCCATCTGATCTCCAACAGCTCTGCCTCCTATAGGTTTCCATTTGCAGAGTTTTTTAACAAGTCTCTGATCATCCATTCTTATCAAATGTCCAAGCCAACCAATTATGGTTTACTATATTCTGATTTTCTACTTCCCTCAAACCATGGTTAATGTTATTCTCTCACCTCATTCGTGGTCTACAACTCAGCGTTTTTCATCTAGTTTTCCTACAAGGAGCTCCCATGCCCCCTTTTCTTACTCCATTTGTGCCACATGTCCTGTCCATCGCAGTCTATGAGACTTAACTGTTCTTATTATATCTGGTTTCCTATAAAGACCATGTAGTTCATTGTTATGTAGTCTTCTCCATTCACCTCTCTGTTCATCTCTCTTAGGTCCAAAAAGTTTCCTAACAACTTTATTCTCAAATTTTCGTTATCTCCTTTTCTCCCTTAAAGTAAGAGTCCCTGTTTCGCTTCCATATAATATAACTAGTAGAACAACAGTTTTATATCCATCCATAGTAATTCTGCCAGAAGGCAGGTCCTTCACTTCAATCATAGCATTTTCATGCCATGCTTGCAACTTTACTAAGGAATTGTGTAGGTGTGGTAGTTTCCCGTTGCTTTCCACACCGGTGAAGGATGATGATAATGATAAGGATGATGACGATGGTGATAGCCATATGATTTCGGGGACGTTTGGATCTTAAAGGTTTCCTGACATTTGTCTTACAGGTGAGGAAAAACCCCGGGTATATATTTTGTTTAATGTTTTTGAGAGAAGTTGAGACAAGATGCCCTGTAATACATAACAGCATTTCCAGATTTGAGCATATATGTTTAATTTCCTTGTGCGTCTCATTCCTATTTGTAATTATCGTTTCTAGGTATTTGAATTTAGCCACTTCTTCAAAATGTATCTCATTTGTCCATTTCCATTATATAATGTATAACTACATCCTGATCATATATGTATTAATGTTTACTTCCAGCCCCAATTCCTTAGTGTTACTCAAGAGAGAGTGTGTGTCATCGCTATAGACCAATAGTACTATATCATCATAAGTAATGCCACGAATGATTTCCAAATTATCGATAAATTCACGACTCACGAAGTGAGGAGTGAATTTATCTAGAGAATTTGGAAATCAAGAGTGGCATTTGTTAGGACTATTTAACGAATAAAATTAAGCTGTTTACTCACAAATCATTATTTAACTATAGTTATTTTAAAATATTTATATATTTAATGTAAACGGCGATGTTTGAAAACAAATGAGAAACGATAGGTACGCTTCTACTGCTTCTTTTGTTTATCACTGCAACCAGATCATACTATTTATTGCCAAAGGAACGCAATATTGTAAGGAGGAGCTTTCTTTAATATGGTAATTATAACACTGATAAATATTTGGTGAAACACGACTCTGATTGGTTGTAAAACAGAAATCATTGAAACGTGATTGGTCATTGGCTCCCATTTGGGGCATGAGTTAAATAGTCAACATTATTAATGCCATTGAATTGTAGGTCTTCTTCATCCTCTAGAGATTTGATGGTATGCTATATACAAAATTAAATAGCAGAGGAGATAGTGCACCTCCTTACTTCAAACCGTTATGAATTTCAAAGGTATCCAAACACCGTTTTCCTACACGCACCCTACTCTTTGTGCCATTTAGATACATTCGTATAAGTCGTGTAATGGGACACCTGAATAAAATGTCAGACACTCACATAACAGTAACAATGTTAGAATAAAGGATTTATAATAAGTGGATATTCATTATATAATGGAAATGGACAGCTAATGACAAATGAGGGAAATTTCGAGGAAGTGGCTGAATTCAAATACCTAGGAACAATAATCACAAATAGGAATGAGATGCACAAACAAATTAAACACAGGCTCAATTCTGGAAATGCATGCTATTATGCATTGCAGAGACTCTTGATGTCCCAACTCCTTTCAAAAAACGTTAAACTGAAAATATATAAAACTTTTATTCTACCAGTTATATTATATGGTTGCGAAACATGGACTCTTACTTTAAGGGAGGAAAGGAGATTAAAAGTATTTGAGAATAAAGTACTTAGGAAAATTTTTGGACCAAAGAGAGATGAAGAGACAGGTGAATGGAGAAGACTACATAACAATGAACTACATGGTCTTTATAGGAAGCCAGATATAATAAGAACAGTTAAGTCTCGTAGACTGCGATGGGCAGGACATGTTGCACGTGTGGGGAATGAAAGACTTGCATGGAAGCTTCTTGTAGAAACGCCAGAGGGAAAACGCCCAGTTGGTAGACCAAGAATGAGGTGGGAGAATAACATTAATTATGATTTGAGGGAAGTAGATTATACAGGGAATGATTGGAAAGCATTAGCTCAGGATAGGGATGTATGGAGAGCGTATGTCCGTGCGGCCATGAACCTACGGGTTCGATAGTGCCAGTGAATAAGTAAGTAAGTAAGTAAGGATGTAGAGAATAACTATAATGAATTTGATTGGTTTCGATTAAACAAAAATTACGGCCGCTACTGAGATAACCCCCCCTTAAACACATATGAATATCAATATTCAAAACTGTTGTAAGTGCATGGTTCTCCAGCATTAAGTGTGAGACGACACTTATACCATCATCATCATCGTCATCATCATCATCATCATGAACAAATTCGTTTTAGGCCATGTGGCCTGTACGGTAAACCTAGCGAAGATGGTCTGGATCTTTCCACCAATGTTTTGGTCTTCCTTGGTC
Organism: Diploptera punctata; assembly: GCA_030220185.1. Taxonomy (NCBI): domain Eukaryota; kingdom Metazoa; phylum Arthropoda; class Insecta; order Blattodea; family Blaberidae; genus Diploptera; species Diploptera punctata. Next base: position 652,222 of record JASPKZ010000803.1, read on the forward strand.
CCTATGTCCAGTTGGGGTATATTGGAATGCCAATTATAACATCAAGAACGAAAAAATAAAAAATAAAATAAATATTGACACTTACAATGTTTTGGTTTAGCGCCCTTTGTACACCCCATTTCAATGATGCAATTTAACATCTGGCCTTATACATGCCACAGGTCACCAAGGCCTCATAGTGACATGACCTGACAGGAGAGGGATTTCAACTATGGATGGATTCAAAACATGGACTCTTACTTTAAGAGTGGAAAGTAGATTGAGCATAAAGTTCTTAGGAAAATTTTTGCACGAAAGAGAGATGAACGGTGAGGTGATGGAGAAGACAACCCTGGAAGGTAATGTTAAAATATTCCCATAGTATAGATGATGGGATTATAAAATTTATTAAGGATCCTGTTGGGTTTATAATCATAAGTAATGCCACGAGTGATTTCCAAATTATCGATAAATTCACGACTTATGAAGTGAGGAGAGATTGTATCTAGAGAATTTGGAAATCAAGAGTGGCATTTGTTAGGACTATTTAACGAATAAAATTAAGCTGTTTACTCACAAATCATTATTTAACTATAGTTATTTTTAAATATTTATGTATTTAATGTAAACGGCGATGTTTGAAAACAAATGAGAAACGATAGGTACGCTTCATCTGCTTATTTTGTTTATCACTGCAACACATCATACTATTAATTGCCAAAGGAACGCAATATTGTAAGAATGCTCTCTAGTGGAGAAAAAATGAAACACATCAAACTGTATATTAATTCATTTCTGATGTCGTATGATGTAAATATTACAATTATATTTTTCTGGATTATTACCTGGGAAAAAATACATTTAAGAAAGTGCAAACAGTTGTTTCTATTTTTGGTGGTATAATCAATTGCTACAAATGTTTTTATATTAACTCCCGCATGCGGCATTTGTTGACATTCATCACTATATATACAATCTGGTAGCCGTGTTTCTCACGGTCTCAGACACTTTAAAATAATGGTCAGACCTGTTCAGAATATTAAAAAGGAGGAGCCTTCTTTAATATGGTAATTATAACACTCATAAATATTTCGTGAAACACGACTCTGATTGGTTGTAAAACAGAAATCATTGAAACGTGATTGGTCATTGACTCCCATTTGCGGCATGAGTTAAATAGTCCTTGTAAAGTTTTATTTTCAGTGAACTACATGGTCTTTATAGGAAGCCAGATATAATAAGAACAGTTAAGTCTCGCAGACTGCGATGGGCAGGACATGTCGCACGAATGGAGAATGAAAGAGGTGCATGGAAGCTTCTTGTAGGAAAACCTGAGGGAAAATGTCCTGTTGGTAGACCAAGAATTAGGTGGGAGAATAACATTAACCATGATTTGAGGGAACAAGTAACACACTTTAATTATTTAGGTAATCATATATCACAGTTTCATAATCAAAAATATGTGGAAACAAATTTAGAAAAAATATAACAGACTAAATGGTGTAATTAGGAGACATTTTGGAAAACAAATGAGGAAAGAAATCCAATTGAGATTTCATAATGCCATAGCCAAACCTGCTCTACTATACGGAAATGAATGCTGGACACTTCGAGCAAAAGATAAATCCCGCATTAATAGTTCACAAATGAGATTCCTCCGATCACTAACTGGAGTAACATTAAGGGATAGAATGAAAAGTGATGAGATAAGGATGCAGTGGAATAGTAGGGAAATGGTTGAACATATACAAAATTATCAGATTAAATGGTTCCAACACGTCCAGAGAATGTCAAATTCCCGTTTACCAAAGATGATTTACCACCTCAACCCTAAAGGCAAAAGAGACCTCGGAAGACCCTTCAACCGATGGAAAGATCAGTTTTTGTAGTCGCAGAACTGGCATCATCACCCAATACTGCATACGGAAGAAGAAGAATGATTTGAGGGAAGTAGATTGTACAGGGAATGATTGGAAAACATTAGCTCATGATAGGAATGTATGGAGAGTTGATGTCCGCGCGGCCATGAACCTACGGGTTCGATAGTACCAGTGAGTTAGTTATCACACATATAATTTTTGACCACAGAAGGACTCGACGTGATAACAGACAATACATTTCCTCTAATACTACTATTACAACACCGTATTCATTAAAAGAGTTTTCATTAACAATGATTGCAACAATGTTTGAATTTTCTTAATTTTTTTTTTCAATACCATCACATTGCCATTTTTCCACATTCTGATATTCTCTCCTGGCATGGCGTTATTGTAACCCACATCTGAGGTTGGTGCGCCTGGAAGGCGGAGTTACGCTGCCCCGATGACGTATGATAGGTGATGATAATGGTAATGATGCACCAGGAGAGGCCTTAATCCTAAACTTAATGAATATGTTAACGATGATAATGATGGCCAGATGATGTTCGGGAACCGTTTGGGCCTTAAAGTTTACTGACATCTGTCTTACAGGTAAGGAAAAACCCCGAAAAAAACCATCACCCAGGAAAATTGTCCCGACCGGGGATCGAATCCGGACCCGCTGCGTGATAAGGCAGCACGCTACCTCAAGACCACAGTGGTGGACTCTTTAAATAATTAATTTTTGAAGAACAATACCTCATTTTGTCGATAATTTGTATCGGAGCGTATCAACGGAGTGAATCTTTCAAAGATATATAAGAACTCGCGTGGCATTGTAAAAGTCGATTCAATGGATCAAATTAAAAGATTATTTAGTCAATTAAATTCAAAGACTATCTGATCAATGGCATTCTTAATAAAATTAAGTAAGTTACACATTTTATGTATTTTTTTTTTAGAAACACCTTTAACGTCAAAGCCATACAGTACAGCGTCTGTTTATTTCATTTGTTTCTGTTTTTATTTATTTGTCATTTTGAAATATGACTAGAAAATTAATAGAAGAATACGAAAAATGGGGATTAAATTTGAACATGAAAAAAAAAATATTTATCAATTGGTGAACCAGAACAAAATTTAATTTTGGAGACTGGAGAAACAATAAAATCTTGTAGTGAGATCACATATTTAGGAATTACGGAACAAGCAACTCTTGCCTAAACCAGGAAGTGAAGAAGAAGAATAAATAAAAATGGGAGTTATGAAGAGGAAATAAGAAATAGAAAAAAATAAAGGAAAATTTGCAATTGCTTGCCTCAATGGAATATTGTGGGATAAAAATATAAGTAATAAAAATAAAATGAATATTTATCATACAATTGTTAAAAGCATCATTACTTATGGAGCAGAACTTTGGCCATTAACAACAAAAACAAATAAGTACCTTTTGGCAACGGAAATGGATTTTATACGAAGGGCAGCAAGAATTTCAAGAAGAGAAAAACATTAGCAACTCAGTTATAAGGGAGAAAATGAAGATTGAAGACACTATTTTAGATTATATTAAAACTCAGCAATTAAGATGGTATGGACATGTCCAGCGAATGGAAGAGGATCGACTACCAAAATCTGTTTTGGAATGGAAACCTGAGGGAAGACGAAGCAGAGGAAGACCTAAAACCTCCTGAAGTCAGGGAATATGTTTATATATGAAGGAGAAACATCTACAACCAGGAGATTGGATGGACCGACAAAACTGGCTATTAGGAATCGGACGATGTCAAAGACATTAATCAACCGATGATCTATCTATTTTGAAATGTTGAATATGAATAAATGAGACCTGGTAATGCAATTTCAGCCCGTCATTTGCCTTCAGGATTGAGGGAAACCAGGAAAAAAACTGCAGTCGATTTGGTCGGTACCGGGATTTGAACCCGAGACATCCCGAATACGAATCCCAAACACTACCGCTTAAGCCAACTCGCTCAGTATAATATTGTCTTTAAATGAATCTATTGTATAACAATGTTTTATTACAACAGCCTTCTATGTTTTCTTGTTTTACAAATCAGAAACATTTGCGAGTCGAAATACAGTAAATTAACTCAATTATAACAAAGTAAACTTTAAAAATAATTATTTAATTACACTGGTCAACATTGGTTTTGTTGCCCTTGATATAAGATTAATTTCGGATATATTTATGCTCATAATTCATGAAACTATCAATGATTTTGGGAAAATTTGCTCAGTTTTTTAAATCTTTATTTTAATTTTAAATTACAAAAATCGAAAAATATAAAAAAATAACAGATATATTTATAATGTCAATTGTTTTTTGAAAAATTAGTATACACCGACGTAAATAGAAGGAAAAATGTCGAAACCCCATGTTATACTTCAGTGAAACGCCTTTTATAAAATTTTCTTCTATAATTTTGAGAGCACATTCAGCACTTTCATGAATATATTCGTAAACTGTGCACTTCAAAACATACAAATTCGAAGAGATATCCAGGGCAACAATTTTTGTTTTGTAGAGCTGTGTTATTGATATTATTTTTCGGTTCTTTTTGCCAACTTTAAGAATAATTTTCGAAAATGTTGTGCATTTCGAACAGTTTCAGAAATCGACAATTTTCGAATAATTGCGCATCAGGCCTGGCAATTGAATTTCTAAATTATTTTAGTGATGATCGACCGTAATTTGTTCAATTAACACTTGCTATAATAGTGAATATTCAATGCTCAGCATATGAACAAAATAGTTTCTATAATTATTCTATCAGAATCCACGTTATCACGGTCCAAATGACATATGTAAATACATCGACAGACCATGAGTTTCTTACATCAAAACACTCAGTCAGCATCCTTGAATATCTTATGAAAATTTAAAATTATTATGATTCTGTTCCATTCTGTGTACCAATAGGAATAAATAGTTTACTCACCTACTGTTGAAAAGATGAAAACTTTAGTAGATTATTTTTTATTTAAATAGAGTGACGCACAAAACAAACGCTTGTTTCTTCACTTAGAAACAGTCTCCAACAATTGCCAAAGTTATTTCTCCCCCGTATAAAACTAAACAATAGCAGGCCTGTAACTGTCCTTGCGGTAACTTCATTCACCTATAGAACAACGCCCCTAATCGCGAGTAAAACGAACACCAAATACTTAATCTATTGTTGTTTACGTTTGAATATAGAGGGCAGATGTTGAGATAAGAGGAGTTAACCTCCGACAAGGGGTCGGAATGTTAGAACTAAGCAGAGAATCGACACTGGAGTGAAGAACTGCTCTGTGAGATGTGTTTTGTAAAGGACGAAACGGCATCCCTAGTTGAAGCATCGCGACGCCAGCACGCATGCTCTACATCCCTACCCACCCTCTGTACCACTCTCTCACTCTCTCACTGCAGGCATCTTTTCCATCCTTACACATACTGGTCCATGTCATATTTCTGCTTGCAACCACGCTTCATTGATTAACACCATTTGTACGCCAGGTGATTTTTTTAATATAAAACCCCACATAACATATTTCAAATTTATTATCTATTACTTTTTTATTTATTTATATGTAGATACGCAGTTTCATAACTTTTCAGAAAAAATTAGATATTACAATGTTACTCATTTTAGTAAGATTCATGATGAAGTTCCGTTAAGGTATTATTCAGTTTACAACAACGACCATATGATAAATGAAAACGCACCCAGTACGTGTAACCCCCTCTACCAGATCTTCAGTGAAACGCCAGTTTTGAATCCTGCTGATGATGGGACGAGTCCCGAAAGCACTACAGATAAATAACTAATGAAGTTGAGGAGATGGACCTTTTAGGTAAATATTTCATAATTTTATATTTTGAACGCTACTTTTCTGACAAGGAAACTGTCAACTTTTGAATACCGAAACGTGTCCTGAAATTTCTTCCAGAGAAGCGTTGTGATGTACCAAGCCCGTGTCTAAAAATTATATGCCGCTTTTAACTGCAAGGCACTAAAACCCAGTGACAAGTCTCTCATTTAAAATACAGGGGAGTATTACAACTCCTGAATTTTGGTAGAATAAGTCAACCTCATTACCAATTCTCTGCGCCGCCTTCCTCCAAACATCTCTCTACTCTTACATCGCCGTTTACATTAAATATATAAATATTTTAAAATGACTATATTTAAATAATGGTTTGTGAGTAAACAGTTTAATTTTATTCGTTAAATAGTCCTAACAAATGCCACTCTTGATTTCCAAAGTCTCTAGATAAATCACACCTCACTTCGTGAGTCGTGAATTTATCGATAATTTGGAAATCATTCGTGGCATTACTTATGATAATATGTTCAAATAAGCATTTAGTATAATGTGATTTTTTGACACAGTAGAAGTAGTGTGTCTTGAGATGAAAGTGAGAGATTCTGCTGATTTTCCGCGAAAACCTCCCTCGGTTTATTTTAATATCAAATGCTGAGTTTCGTTGAGAAACACCGAAAATTCCAACAACTACATGGATTTCTGAAATTTTGTTTCAGATGAACTCCTACATCTAGTTGTCCGATTTTTCTGGTTAACGAACTTGACCTTATTTTTTTTAATTAATCGCTACATGCCAAGTTTGGTTACGATTAAACTAAAATTGCGGCCGCTAGAGCGTTACTGGACGCACGCAAGCCTACGCACACACACGCACACACACACACACACACACACATATATATATATTTGAGTCCACCGCTGTGGTCTCGAGGTAGCGTGCTGGATTGTCACGCAGCGGACCTGGGTTCGATCCCCGGTCGGGGCAGTTTTTCTGGGTGAGGTTTTTATCGGGGTTTTCCTCGCCTGTAAGACAAATGTCAGGAAAACTTTAAGGCCCAAACGGTCCCCGGAATCATATAGCCATCATCTTCATCATTACCCTTATCATTATCATCATCATCATTCTTCACCGGTGTGGAAAGCAACGGGAAGCTACCACACCTACAATTCCCTAGTAAAGCTGCAATCATACCATGAAAATGCTATGATTGCAGTGAAGGACCTGCCTTCGAGCAGAATTACTATCGATGGATATATATATATATATATATATATATATATATATATTTGAGTCCACCACTGTGGTCTTGAGGTAGCGTGCTACCTTGTTATGCAGCGGGCCCGGGTTCGATCCCCGGTCGGGGTAGTTTTTCTGGGTGAGGTTTATATCTGGTTTTTCCTCACCTGTAAGACAAATGTCAGGAAAACTTTAAGGCCCAAACGGTCCCCGAGATCATATGATCATCATCCTTCACCGGTGTGGAAAGCAACGGGAAGCTACCACACCTACAATTCCCTAGTAAAGCTGCAATCATACCATGAAAATGCTATGATTGCAGTGAAGGACCTGCCTTCGAGCAGAATTACTATCGATGGATATATATATATATATATATATATTTGAGTCCACCACTGTGGTCTTGAGGTAGCGTGCTACCTTGTTATGCAGCGGGCCCGGGTTCGATCCCCGGTCGGGGTAGTTTTTCTGGGTGAGGTTTATATCTGGTTTTTCCTCACCTGTAAGACAAATGTCAGGAAAACTTTAAGGCCCAAACGGTCCCCGAGATCATATGATCATCATCCTTCACCGGTGTGGAAAGCAACGGGAAGCTACCACAACTACAATTCCGTATTAAATCTGCAAGCATATCAAGAAAATGCTATGATGCAGTGAAGGACCTGCCTTCGGGCAGAATTACTATGAATGGATATATATTTATTCATGTCATTTGCGGTGTCCACTAGAATGAATCTGTAAAGATCTGTATTGTTTTAAATATTTTCACAAGAGGTTTGATTATGCCAGCGTGTTTATTAATAATTAACGTTGAACGTTCATGCATTTATTGAACAAAATAAAATTGAATTAAAAACAAATGAAAATATGACATCAGTGTTGTATGTTGAAATACATGAATTTTTAACCAAAAATAAACTCTTCTGTTATTTCTCCTCTTGCAGAGTACTCTTTTGTAAACGGTATTTTAATTTCCAGAGGTTGGTATAACGTAGCCAGGTTCCCACGACACAGTTTAAAGACGCTGAGCCTGAAGCTAGTAAAAAAAATGAAAGCTGTGTAGCGAGCAAAGAGATTCTGTTCTGTTTCTCTCTGCTTGAAATAAGCTATTACAAAACAACTATAGGGTGCCACAGAATTCAACTCCTCAACGCTGATATACAGAAGTAGGATTTGTTTGTGATTAATGATGATTTTTAGGTCTTATGCCTATTAATAGCCTACACTGAATGTAAATCTGATCGTATAGTGGGTAAACTGATCTTTTTTTTTTTAAACTTGTACCGAATTGGACATTTCGATACAGGAATTACGTCTTACTGCGCAAACTATACGTCATCGCGTCTCCATCTCGAGTGTCATCTTTATGAACAGTGCCAAATGCTTTCCTATCTATCCTTTCCTTTCCTAGTTCGCACCCTGTGCTATCGCGCATCCCCCCTCTTCCTGTGAACTCTCATAAATAGCTGTGTTTTGTAACATCGAATCATCATCTACTTAGTCACCATTGGAGTCTGGTCAGAGCAGCTCAGGAGAGCTGGTTATGTTTGTTTAGTCCAGTAAGCCAGGGTGGGGACGCTAGGACATTATTTCCCCCAACCCGAAGCTGGACTAGAGTGAGTGATAATGTATGTATGTATAATGATTTATATCATATTTTCTTTTTGTATAGATGATCTACTATGATTTATTTTCTTTGTAAATCGAATATTTATTTATTTATCTTTACATTATATCTGACTATATTTAGACTCGCATTAAAAGCTTTAGTTGTGCTTTTTACTTATTCCTATTCATTCAGTAGTTAGCATAAGTCAGGTATCTAAGCCAAATTCCAAAAGCTTGCTCAAGCGTGTGTTAGTTCCTTTATACCAAAGCTTCCACGATTGTATTTTGTAACACAGAAAACATTACATATTGGGAGAATTGAGTAAAGAAAGTTGAATTCCTCTTTGCCTCTATGGGCCCGGGCAAAGATGTCACAATTTGAACAATCTATGCTTTCCAATCAAAGTAGTTATCAACAATAACGGTTTGATCCAGCACCTGTACGGTGCATCACTGTCCATGCATGTACTTCCTTCGAGACACTCTTCCATAGCAACCATTGCATCTTATAGTCCGAGATCCGGCTGCAAGATTATTACGTTCATCGAGTGTATGAACAAAATCAATTTTTTAATAAAATTGTGAATTACTTAATACATTTCTGCCGAGTCGCCTATTAAAATTCAGCCGCCAGTATGTTTAATTAAAATATAATTTATTTATTTATTTGAAATAATTTGATTCACTTGTTATTAAATTAAATTATAATCCAGTTCGCAGAAATCGATGTAAAGAGCGTGAAAAGTTTGGTTGCATCGCACACTTGGCGACACCAATCGCGGCTGTGACACCAATCAGTAGTAAAATGGCGGTATGTATTTATTGTTTGATATTGTTCCCTCGCAAGGGAAGTAAAACCACTCAATGTTATTTATATCAAAATGGTACGTTTCCTTATCAAAATTGTATCTACTAAGTCCCCTATACAACCCTTAGAAGTCTATAATACTTATTGTGAATCACCCTGTATGTATTAGTTAAATTTACCCTCAATTAAGATAAATATTAATATTAATTACACTGGCCAACATGATTTTTGTCTCATGAGTACCAATATTTGTACTTAATGCAGTTATTTTATCGTGTTTTCAAATATGTATTCGGAATTTCTCCATAAACCACAGTTCTTTTTTTATTTTAATTTCAATTAATGAATTTAAATAATTATTTTTAATAAACGTTTTTTCGTCCATTTGTCCATTGTAAAATAAAACCAAATCAGCTAACTCGGGAGATTTCAGTTGTGGAAAAGAGATATCAAGGCAAATGCAATCCTAATATACTGGCCGATTATTGTTGGACCATCAAGAGGGATGCTCCACAGGTGAAATATAGCAGAAAATCGTCATTTCTTACTTTCTAGGTGAGTCCGAATGTTCGAATATTGTATAGTTACGAATGTATAAAATATTAAAGTGTTTGAAACTATAAATTCCTGTCTCGCAGAAACCTTGCGTGGTGGAGGAAAACCGATATCATATCTGAATTCAGGAGAAAAAATGCTATCAGAATCACATATCTTTCTTTCTGAGACCAAAAAAAATAGTTTTTGTTGCTAAGTGCAATAATAATAATAATAATAATAATAATAATAATAATAATAATATAGAATGGTGGAATCAGATATATAGGCCTAATTTTTAAATATTGGGAAATACTGGACTAAAGGAATTGAACTCTAGATCTTCAGTTACGAGTTTCATACGCTACCGTTTGAGCCAATTCGATAAATTATAAAAAAAACCTTTGTTTAAAAACAAAATGGTTCATAATAGAGTAATTAATTGGTAATACAATATGCGCCACCAGTGGGAATATTTACAAACAAATTGCGAAATTAATTCCATGCAGATGTCAATGCAGTTAAATGCGTACAGAGTTTTCTAAATAGAGAACAGAATGGAAATAATTAAACAATCATTATTAATTTACAAAATAAAATATTTTTTCCACGCGTCATAATAATTACAATATAGCTCTAATTAAACAAAAACAGACACAAAATATGAACAATTATTCTGAAATAATTACAGTGGAGTTATCGGAACACTGAATTTCTGTCAGATAAAAATATGTGGTCTAGAGGTGATTACATGGAGTGATGGCGGCGATTCCAGGAATCTGCTTGCCAATATAATGATGTAAACTAAGACTTGTCGCAGAGACTGCAGCCTGTTCATAATGCTTGCGTTCGATTCATTTTCAATATCCGCCGTTATGACCATATTTCCGAACACTTTAATAACCTCTCTTGGCTCCGTCTTACTGACAGACGTAAATTGCACTCTCTTTCACTACTTTTCAAGCTTCTGAATTCCTACACTCCTACTTACCTGGCGTCCAGATTTGAGAAGTTATCCTCTTACCACAATATTGACACTAGGTCACAAGATAGCAGTCTGCTAACAATTCATCTTCATAGCACTTCCTCCTATTCTACTTCCTTCACAGTAGCCTCTGCCCGCACCTGGAATCTCCTTCCTCAAGATATCAGGGGTTACCGCACACTTGGTACCTTTAAGTCACGCTTATACAGTCACCTGTTGTCTAATAATTAAATTTTCTCTATTTATTTACTTTTATACTATGTCATTAATATTTTCCTCGTTTTTTATATATCTTGTACATATTATATATTTAATTCGTTAAATTTAGAGTAAATCAAAATACGTTAAAAATATTAATTGTATTGTATTCATAACTTGTAATCGTTTATATATATAATATATATATATATATATATTGTAATTTAGATTTAGAATATTTAGAATAGAATAGATTTATTTAGCCTGGTGGAGTAAAGGCCATGTGGCCTTCTCTTCCACTCACCAGAACAAACATATGTTACATATGAATACAAAAAAAAATACAATAATAGTCATATTAAACAGGACAAACATATGTTACATATAAATACAAAAAAATTACAATAATAGTCATATTAAACAGGACAAACATATGTTACATATGAATACAAAAAAATTACAATAATAGTCGTATTAAAGAGGACAAACATATGTTACATATGAATACAAAAAAATTACAATAATAGACATTGAACAATTAATTATCTGTCATATTGAATAATAATGAAAATAATGTCTAATAGTACAATGAAACTAAATACAATTAAAATTAAATTAATGATACAATGAATAAAAAAAAGGAATAACAGCTCGAATCTACTATACGTAAAAAGAAAAGAAAAAATACAAAGAAAGTAATAAACTACAATGAATTAATCTACGCTTTTTATACAAGGCACTAGGTAAATATATTAACAAATCCTAAGTCTATTTTTATTAAATAATGCAAAAACGCATTATTAATTCTTAAAAAGTAATATCAGTGAGTTGTTTCTGTTAGTAATTTTATTTTCAATTTGTTTCTGAAAGATGGTAAAGTTTGGCAGTCTCTGACATAGGGTGGAAGTGAATTCCATGTTCTAACAAGAGAAACTGTAAAAGATTTCGAATAATAGGTAGTGTGATGAGGAGGGATATATAGGGCACTTTTTTTGTTTGTATTTTTTTAAACCTGGATGAGTGGTAGACAAGGCCTTAAGGCTTAACTCTGTCAGGTAAAATAAAGCTATTATTATTATTATTATTATTATTATTATTATTATTATTATTATTATTATTATTATTATTACTATTAAAAGCTGTTTATACCAATGCATTTTAAGATGATTTTAGGTATTAAAATTAATATACAATACAATTTAACTAACTATCAAATTGGCAATTTATGCTATGAGATACATTAGTTTCTTAAGATCTACAAATAGTAGGTGCAAAGGTTGTCCGTACTGCATTTTCTTTTCTATTACCTGAAATCATTACCACGCAAATACATTTCTATCAGATGGATATGGAATTATAATAACTCGCATAAAACAGAAAGTAAAATGTAAAAAAATGTTTGTTGGAGATAATGATGGAAACACGAGTAAGAGAAGTATAGGACTTCTCCCTGCAGCTATCAACTGGGTTTATTGATGTTCCAGGAAATCCGAAAGTACTGCAAACAAAAATGGTGGTCACGGAATGAGAAAACTAATATGGATCTGACAGCTAGAGATATGTCATGTAACGGAGCTAGTTTTCCTATATGTGATAACATAGTCCCGTATGTTTCCTCTCACATATGAATATAGATAAAGCTACTTCTAACATCTCCATAGTACGTTCTGCTTTCGTATTCTGACTAATCTATACCTTGTTCAATTCCCTGTACCAGACCTGGCAACTTTCAAACTAGAAATATAAAGCAGCGATTTTTCCGGTTACACGTACTGAATAAATGTGAAACAAGATCTCTTGCTTTAACAGAGGAGAGTAAATTAAGAATATTCGAGAATACAGTAAAAGTAAAGTCGTCCCACTACAGGCCTCAGGAGGCCCTTGGGGTAGTGGGAGGTTAAGGCTCCCACTATTTCTGGACAATCGGCACTTGATGTCAGCCGGGTTGTCAGCCCTGCGTGACGGCCGCCTTTACCCCAGAACAAACGTCTGGTACTCATTTCCGTTAGAGGCTGAGTCGACCCCAGGGCCATAGTGCCGCCAGAAGGTTTGGGTCAGTTTAAAAATCCTGACCCACCGGGACTTGAACCCTCGACCTTTCGGCTTGTATCTCAGTGCCTTAACCACTACGCTACGGCGTGCCCCCTTCAAGAATACAGTGCTCATGAAAATGTTTGAATCAAAAATTATAATCAGAGAGATGAACAAAGAAATAGTATATTGCGATACAAGTGAGGTAAGCACTTGTTACTGATCGAGAAAAAGTTTTTTTTTTTTTTAATTTTCGAGATCTGTTACGTGCTTACCTCATGTGTATTGCATACTATTTTTGGTCGATGTGACTAATTTTTATTAAATATAGTAATAAATATATAAAACGATTTTTCTACCAGTTATATTATATGGCTGCGAAACATGGACTCTTACTTTAAGGGAGGAAAGGAAATTGCAAGTATTTGAGAATAAAGTTCTTAGGAAAATTTTTGGAACAAAGAGAGATGAACAGACAGGTGAATGGAGAAGACTACTTAACAATGAACTACATGGTCTTTATAGGAAGCCAGATATAATGAGAACAGTTAAGTCTCGTAGACTGCGATGGGCAGGACATGTGGCACGCATGGGGAATGAAAGTCGTGCATGGAAGCTTCGTGTAGGAAAACCAGAGGGAAAACGCCCAGTTGGTAGACCAAGAATGAGATGGGAGAATAACATTAACTATGATTTGAGGGAAGTAGAATATACAGGGAATGATTGGAAAGCATTTAGCTCAGGACAGGGATGTATGGAGAGCTTATGTCCGCGCGGCCATGAACCTACGGGTTCGATAGTGCCAGTGAGTAAGTAATAAATTAATTAAAATATTGGTTGGATGTAAATGACTTCTATGAGGAAAAAAACATTTGGTGATCGTTGCTATGTAGCTTTTCATTTGTTTTATTATAAGGAAGCATTGTTGGCTGCGGAGACATTTTTATATGTAGTACCGTGATTAGAATCTGTTTGATAATTTTATTATGGAAGGAGTCATGGTAGATGATAGAGAAATTGAAGAAGCCTGGAGAGTGAGATGTTCTGCATTAATTCCGGAAAAGTCTAAAGAAAGGTACGAGTTAGTGTACAAAACATTGAAGAAATGGTTTATTTTACTTACCGAACGTGTGCTTTTTGAGTCCATATCAGCATTGCGATTTCTTTCGTTTGCATAGCAACCAGGTTAGATGTGGGAACGTTGACTTACTTCCAGTAACAACAATATTGGTAAGTACAAGAAATTAGTCACTTCGACCAAAAACTACTTTTTTTGCACTGTGTAACTAATATTGTATACTTAATATTATTGTTGATGTCCATCATAATTTGACATTCCCGCATACAATATTGGTTGCTAAGTAAACAAAAGAAATCTAAATACTGTAAAATTGATTAAACGCACTAGTGCGGTAAGTAAAAGCATTTCTTTTGAAATATTGATAGTGATATTGCAATTTGTATTAATTTCGATATTATTCATCACATCCAATTCTCTACGCCTCTTCTATTTCATCATCACTGCACACATCGTCTAAAACTTTCTCCGTAATCAGAAATAAATCCCAAATCAAATTGGTTTTACAGTTTAAACAAATATAAGTTGGCGACATGACATAGTTATTTCTGCACAGCAACAAATATAGCCGACTCACCTTCTGAAATGTAACATTTATCTTCAATTATATGTATTAATATTTTAGCTAATCTTAGTTACTAAAGTAGTAGTAGTAGTAGGACTTTATTAGACAAAAAGTAAGATATTTACAATATTATTTACAAATATGGGTCGCACGGGCAGTAAGCCGTACGTGCTGTTGACAGTCCGTTACAGTAAAGTAATAATTGATAATAATTACTAAAGTAAATACACATAGTGCAAAAAATAGTATGGAGTACTCATGTGGTAAACATATAACGGAATCTCGGAAATTTAAAATAAAAACTCGGCGCAAGCGCTTCGTTTTTACACGCTATATATTAGCTTGACCTGTATCTATTTATCTATCTACCTATCTATCTATCTATCTATCTATCTACCTATCTAACTATC
Organism: Diploptera punctata; assembly: GCA_030220185.1. Lineage (NCBI taxonomy): Eukaryota > Metazoa > Arthropoda > Insecta > Blattodea > Blaberidae > Diploptera > Diploptera punctata. The sequence continues at coordinate 667,345 of JASPKZ010000803.1, forward strand.
TATGTAACGGAATCTTTCAACGCGATTTTCACCCACTTAGAAACATTGGATCGACTTGAAACTTCGTATACTGGTAGAGGACCCGTGACAATACAATAATTTCATATTTATTTTCTAAAATCCTGGCCATAATGATCAGAAAACCAAAAAAAGTGTTTTTGTATCAATGTAACGGAATCTTTCAACGCGATTTTCACCCACTTAGAAACATTGGATCGACTTGAAACTTTGTATACGTGTAGAGGACCCGTGACAACACAATAGTTTCATATTTTGTTTCTAAAATCCTGGCCAGAATCATCCGAAAATAAAAAAAAAATGAAAACTCGTATAATAGGTTGCGGACTTTTCGAGTTTTTAGTCAATCGTTGTAAGAGCTCAGTTGGTAGAGCAGTGAACTCTTAGTGGTATATAATTTCAGTAATCTATACGTCGCTGGTTCAAATCCGGCTGGGAGGGTTTTTTATAGAAGAGTATTACTTTTAGCTCATACTACAATAGTATCGAATTTAAAGATATTTACATTTTTATCTTATTCTGTAAAATATTAAAACTAAAAAATAAATAATAAATAATAGTTTTAAAAACTAAAAGAACACGCTTTATTAGAAAACTAAAAAATGAAAAATAATTTTAATTTCCTACGCGCTTGGGATAAAATAAAGTGGCCAACAAAAAATCATCTCCAACACATAGACCCTATAGAATAAAATTATAGTTATCAACAAAAAGAAAATAATTTTACCATCAAAAGCGTGGGGTGATTTTTATGATTTTAACGTTTTCTTCTTAGAGAGCTTACTTTTACCAATATGTTTATTATCAAATATATTAATTGATATAGAGCACCCCACGCTTTTGATGGTAAAATTATTTTCTTTTTGTTGATAACTATAATTTTATTCTATAGGGTCTATGTGTTGGAGATGATTTTTTGTTGGCCACTTTATTTTATCCCAAGCGCGTTGGAAATTAAAATTATTTTTCATTTTTTAGTTTTCTAATAAAGCGTGTTCTTTTAGTTTTTTAAACTATTATTTATTTCAAACTTTTCCTCGATCCGGATCAAGTGTGTACCACATTTGTATCACAATATAGGCCTACTACAACAGTAAACATAATTGTCTTTACGAGAAACCATATATAATAAGAACAGTTAAGTCTCATAAAATCTAATATATAAAAAGAATGTTTGTTTGTTTGTTCGTACTTTATGCGCGGTCATACCGTTGCTCCGATTGTGATGGGGCTTTTTGCAAAATGTTCAGCAGATTCCCAGGATGAACATAGGCTATAAGAGAGATGTGATACTCAGCTTGTACGCCCTTAAAATCGCCCTTTGTAGGGGAAAACGTGAAAAAAGTAGTTTTTTGTACGCTTAAATGACTTTCGCTGCCTAAACCATAACAAATACACAAAATTAATGAACACAGAATTGAATATCTCAAAAAGCTCTACAAAAAAGTCCGCGGCAGCATATGTTTATCTTTTATGGATAACTCATAATAACCATTTTTGTCTTTCATTGATGCCAAGAAGATCGAGACAAGTACGTAGATTCCTGTGCAAGCATAGCAGCACATGGCGGGTATTCTTTTACGGATAACTCACAATAACGAATTTTGTCTTTTAGCTCATTTATGACAAGAAGATCGAGATAAGTAGATTCCCGGGTAACACCGGGTAATCAGCACGGGGAATCTTAAAATAATTACGAGAAACATTTATAATTATTTTTCATTTCACTTATTCAACTAATCATAAGAAGTACATTAAGGTCTGTCTTTCTGCTCATTTATGCCAAGAAGATCGGGAGGAGTAGATTCCCGGACAACGCAGGGTAAACTGCACGGGGTAGGCCTATCTAAAAATAATTACGATACAAATTATGTCTTCTTACTTTATATATACTTTACCAATAGATGGAAATAATAGGCTTACCTTATGCAAGTTTGTTTACAGTACAACTGTAACTAAGCTAGGATATACTACAGAATAGTCTGTCTATCTATCTTCGGGTTTTTAAGGCTGCTGCCGTATTCCCGTGCCAAACCTCCAAAGCCTACGATCTTGGGCATCTTCAATGCTTAGGGCTCTTGCTAGCATTACTTCCTCATGCTTTCCTTCCATGTTAACTTTGGTCTCCCTGTTTTCTTCTTTCTTGTCGTTACCATTGATATAGTATTTTCGGCCATCGCTCATCTGCCATTCTTAAAATATGTCCTAACCATTTTAATCCCTTCTCTTCAATTTTTAATCCCTTCTCCTCAATTCTTTCAATTACATTTTCTTCTGCTTCCATTATGTTTCTAATATCTTTATTTGTGACATGTTCTAATTTTGACTTTCTGGCACTTCTGTCTAAAAAATCCATTCCTAGAGCTATTAATATATTCCTGTAGTACTTATTGATTGTCTATACCTCACTTCCATACATTGCAACAGATTCCACAATGTTTTACCAATATATTTATTTTTTTGTGTCTTAGTACAGAATAGTAATATTTCAAATTCTAAATCGAAAATTGCGGGATTCGTGGGAACAAAGGAGTGGAATTCAGAGAAAATAGCCACGGCGAGTTCATTATTATTGTTTATTGTATACAATAGAGCGGCCATTGAGGATATGTCGTGGCGATTTGTTTGCATTCAAAATAACGGACTGTGCTATTTATTCAAGCAAAATTATCCATTTACAGAACAAGCATCCATTATAATACCCCATACTCAATGTAACTAAAACAGTGATCGGAGCTTCACGAATAGAAAATATGTGTTTATGTTTGAATGTGCAGCCTCGATATACAGAGTGATTCTGTATTAGAGAGCAAAAAATTAAGCAGAAGATGGCGGATACTCCACTGAATAATTTGATATAGGGTCCGAGAAGTCAGGCTTATGGAGATATCATAAGTAACGCCACGAGTGATTTCCAAATTATCGATAAATTCACGACACACGAAGTGAGGAGTGAATTTATCTAGAGAATTTGGAAATCAAGAATGGCATTTGTTAGGACTATTTAACGAATAAAACTAAGCTGTTTACTCACAAATCATTATTTAACGATAGTTATTTTAAAATATTTATATATTTAATGTAAACGGCGATGTTTGAAAACAAATAAGCGATAGGTACGCTTCATCTGCTAATTTTGTTTATCACTGCAACCAGATCATACTATTTATTGCCAAAGGAACGCAATATTGTAAGAATGCTCTCTAGTGGAGAAAAAATGAAACATCAAACTGTATATTAATTCATTTTTGATGTCGTATGATGTAAATATGACAATTATATTTTTTCTGGATTGTTACCTGGGAAAAAATACATTTACGAAAGTGCAAACAGTGGTTTCTTTTTTTGGTGGTATAATCAATTGCTACAAATGTTTTTATATTAACTCCCGCATGCGGCATGTGTTGACATTCATGCACTATATATACGATCTGGTAGCCGTATTTCTCATAGTCTAAGTCACTGCAAAATAATGGTCAGACCTGTTCAGAATATTAAAAAGGAGGAGCTTTCTTTAATATGGTAATTATAATACTGATAAATATTTCGTGAAACGCGACTCTGATTGGTTGTAAAACAGAAATCATTGAAACGTGATTGGCCATTGAGTCCCATTTGGGACATGAGTTAAAAAGTCGGAGTAAACCTGTCTATCACACTACTGTGCAGCATTTTTTACATTATTTATCAGGGTTTGTCCTGTATTAATAAATGAGTTGGAGAAAATGTTTTAACAGCTCACCTCACAAAGTTGCGTGTCTTCACGATACCGGTTTCAAAAGTATAGTATTACTTTCAACAGTTGGAATTTGACTGAAGATGGAAGTAATACTATACTTTTGAAACCGGTATCGTGAAAACACGCAACTTTGTGAGGTGAGCTGTTAAAGCATTTTCTCCAACTCATTCATTAATATAAATACCTCAGAGTGTTTCCTCCCGCTGTAAATTTAATTAAATGTGTCCTGTATGTTTATCCATTATAAAGTTATAAACCGCTCAACGGATTTTCATGAAAATTTATACATACAGGTTTTAGGTGCGAGTGTTTAACCGCTATAATTATGCTCTAAAACCATTACGTATAGGAGAAAATCTGAAACGAAAATCTTAAATCTATCCAGCGGTTACAATTTTAAATGTTTCACAACGAAACTCGGTATATCCTATTAAATAAACAGAGTCTGTTAGTATAAAAAATCAGCCAAATCCGATAATTATAAATGAGGTTTTACCTGAAATCCTAAATCTTAAACTGGCCAGCAACCGCCATATTTGGTTCGTCGCAGTATAAACAGCATAATTTAAAAAAAAAATAAAAATCTTCAACTCGTGTCCAACTCAGGGTCGGGTCGAAGGATGAGATGAGATGACGCCCCTATATAGAGGTCTGTGTATGATAAGGGTGCCGGTAGACCACGCCCGACGCACCATTACCGATTTGAATAAAATGCAACGAAATAAATGAGATGAGTGTAGGGAAATGGTAGAATGAAATTGTGGTAAGGGAAAACGGGAGAAAACCCCGAGGCAAACCTGCCTAAGCTCCGTTTCGTCCACAACGAAACCCACATAGAGTGACCGAGATTCCATCTCGGGACCCCAGCAGTGACAACCGAGCGTCTAACCGCTTGCGCCATGGAGCCCCCTTAAGACATAATATAATTCACCTTTAATATTCCATTTATTTAGGCGTCTAGTTATTTTTAAAATTATATTTAATGATTTTAAATATGCAAAACATATTAATATTCCTGTGTTATTATTTTTTTTATATTATATGGGTGCGAAACATGGACTCTTACTTTAAGGGAGGAAAGGAGATTACGAGTATTCGAGAATAAGGCACTTAGGAAAATTTTTGGACCAAAGAGAGATGAACAGACAAGTGAATGGAGAAAACTATATAACAATGAACTACATGGTCTTTACAGAAAGCCAGATATAATAAGAACAGTTAAGTCTCGTAGACTGCGATGGGCAGGACATGTTGCACGTATGGGGAATGAAAGACTTGCATGGAAGCTTCTTGTACGAAAGCCAGAGGGAAAACGCCTAGTTGGTAGACCAAGAATGAGGTGGGAGAATAACATTAACTATGATTTGAGGGAAGTAGATTATACGGAGAATGATTGGAAAGCATTAGCTCAGGATAGGGATGTGTGGAGACCTTATGTCCGCGCGGCCATGAACCTACGGGTTCGATAGTGCCAGTAAGTAAGTAAGTAAGTAAGTAAGTAAGTGTTATTGTTTTTTGGGGTTTTTCCTCGCCTGTAAGGCAAATGTTAGGAAGGTTCAAGGCTCAAACTGTCCCCTAATATCATCTAGGTAACATACATAATCATCATTATCATATTCGCCATGTTTAGCACGAGTGCGTGTATGAATGCTGTGTTTCCATTTTAATGTTGTGTTGTCTCGGAGGAGGCCATGACATTGTGCTGATGGCTCATTCAGGGAGGTCCTCTATGTCCTTGTGTAGTCAAAAAAAAAATATGTGTGTAATCCATTTTTAAAATCCTTTTGCCACTGTAAGGCCCAATTGGCTTCTGGCACGTAAATGTACCTTGTATTATTTGTATTATAGGGGCCTAAGCCTATGTTTTCCCTTTACAGAGATTTAGGCGCTCTCCCCCTACAGGGAAGAATTTGAACCATACTAATTTTAGTTACACTTGTTTTCGTAAATTGAAAAGTTAAATTACATTATTGTAATAAAAATATATTCACAGTGATTCATAATTCCTATTACAAACTTCTGGGGCTTGTAGAGGGGAATTAGTAGATAAAGTTTTTATATGGAACCCATGTCCGGAAACGTACCATTTCAATGTAAAATAAGTTTGAAGATCGAAACACAACGGGCTGATATCGTGTGTCTTGTCTTTCAGTATAAGTATTACAGACTTCTAGGGGTTGTACTACACCTATCGAGTCGGAGGAAGATCTTCTTGCACGAATTCTGGCGACAGCAGAAATTATTGAGCACACATTAGGTTTTGTGGGGCGTGTGTATGAAAATATGCGTGCCAGGTACACTTTGTGCAACGAACAACAGGGTCGCCACGTGGAACCACACTTGTAACACAACCCCTAGAAGTCTGTAATACTTATTCTGAAACACAAGATGCACAGCCCATTGTGTTTCTATCTTCAAACTTATTTTACATCGAAATGGTACGTTTCCGGACATGGAATCATTATTAAAACTTTATCTACTAAGTCTCCTCTACAACCCCTAGAAGTTATTAATAGGAATTATGAGTCATTTTGTATATATTCCATAGTTAATCCTTAAATTGTCAATACAATATTTTCTCGTGCCAGTTATTTAAATGTTCCGGACCGCAAGGAAAATAATTTCATGTAAAACTGTGTTGTTAATATACATTATTGCGTAATTTGACATAAATTTAAGTAATTTTTACTCGTTTGTTCTTCTATTGTTCTAAAAACAATATTAAACAAATGAAATCAATGTATCCAATAGGATAAATTTTTAATGTAAGGGTTAAATGTATCCTTAATTATTAATTAAATAAAAATAAAACGTAGTTTTATTTATTATTATTGATTTCGTACATCTCAATGATGGATAAATCATATTTGAAGAGAAAAATTATACGCTCAGACCGGGACTTGAACCCGGGACCCTTGGTTCTCTAGACCAAGTGCTCTACCAACTGAGCTACCTGAGCAAGTACCGATCTAAACGCAAATCTGTCTCTATATACATTGTAATTCCCGTCCACCAAATGCTATGAAGCCATGCTTCTATCTTGCAAATAGTGGCTCCTTTATTAAGAAGACATATTTGGGAATTATACATTACAGCCAGTACGGCTTTTTCCATGTTATTATTATTGATTTCGTACATCTCAATTTTTCTCTTCAAATATGATTTATCCATCATTGAGATGTACGAAATCAATAATAATAACATGGAAAAAGCCGTACTGGCTGTAATGTATAATTCCCAAATATGTCTTCTTAATAAAGGAGCCACTATTTGCAAGATAGAAGCATGGCTTCATAGCATTTGGTGGACGGGAATTACAATGTATATAGAGAAAGATTTGCGTTTAGATCGGTACTTGCTCAGGTAGCTCAGTTGGTAGAGCACTTGGTCTAGAGAACCAAGGGTCCCGGGTTCAAGTCCCGGTCTGAGCGTATAATTTTTCTCTTCAAATATGATTTATCCATCATTGAGATGTACGAAATCAATAATAATAACATGGAAAAAGCCGTACTGGCTGTAATGTATAATTCCCAAATATGTCTTCTTAATAAAGGAGCCACTATTTGCAAGATAGAAGCATGGCTTCATAGCATTTGGTGGACGGGAATTACAATGTATATAGAGAAAGATTTGCGTTTAGATCGGTATTTGCTCAGGTAGCTCAGTTGGTAGAGCACTTGGTCTAGAGAACCAAGGGTCCCGGGTTCAAGTCCCGGTCTGAGCGTATAATTTTTCTCTTCAAATATGATTTATCCATCATTGAGATGTACGAAATCAATAATAATAACATGGAAAAAGCCGTACTGGCTGTAATGTATAATTCCCAAATATGTCTTCTTAATAAAGGAGCCACTATTTGCAAGATAGAAGCATGGCTTCATAGCATTTGGTGGACGGGAATTACAATGTATATAGAGAAAGATTTGCGTTTAGATCGGTACTTGCTCAGGTAGCTCATTGGTAGAGCACTTGGTCTAGAGAACCAAGGGTCCCGGGTTCAAGTCCCGGTCTGAGCGTATAATTTTTCTCTTCAAATATGATTTATCCATCATTGAGATGTACGAAATCAATAATAATAACATGGAAAAAGCCGTACTGGCTGTAATGTATAATTCCCAAATATGTCTTCTTAATAAAGGAGCCACTATTTGCAAGATAGAAGCATGGCTTCATAGCATTTGGTGGACGGGAATTTACAATGTATATAGAGAAAGATTTGCGTTTAGATCGGTACTTGCTCAGGTAGCTCAGTTGGTAGAGCACTTGGTCTAGAGAACCAAGGGTCCCGGGTTCAAGTCCCGGTCTGAGCGTATAATTTTTCTCTTCAAATATGATTTATCCATCATTGAGATGTACGAAATCAATAATAATAACATGGAAAAAGCCGTACTGGCTGTAATGTATAATTCCCAAATATGTCTTCTTAATAAAGGAGCCACTATTTGCAAGATAGAAGCATGGCTTCATAGCATTTGGTGGACGGGAATTACAATGTATATAGAGAAAGATTTGCGTTTAGATCGGTACTTGCTCAGGTAGCTCAGTTGGTAGAGCACTTGGTCTAGAGAACCAAGGGTCCCGGGTTCAAGTCCCGGTCTGAGCGTATAATTTTTCTCTTCAAATAGTTTTATTTGATTTTCATATTTATTAAGATATAATTCAGTAACAGCTGTTTCGGTACACTGTACCTTCTTCAGACATGTTAAATTATGAATTGTGTTCCAACTGATCTAAGCAACAATACAACAATATTTATTTATTTTTGTTTAATTTAACAAAGGTGATTCATTCAAATCAAGTTGAGAATTTAACAGTTTAATACTACTTTTCAATTTATTTATTTCTACAGCCTCCAAAAGGTCCAACTTCTTACCCTTATCACAAACATGTAAAATTTTAAAATTTAATCATTGTTTCGATCCCAATTTTAAACTTATACATGTTTGTGATAAGGGTAAGAAGTTGGACCTTTTGGAGGCTGTAGAAATAAATCGATTGAAAAGTAGTAATAAACTGTTAAATTCTCAATTTGATTTGAATGAATCGCCTTTGTTAAATTAAAAAAATTAAATATATTATTGTTGTATTGTTGCTTAGATCAGTTGATATGTACTATAATAACACAATTCATAATTTGTTAACATGTCTGAAGAAGGTACAGTGTACCGAAACAGCTGTCACTGAATTATATCTTAATAAATATGAAAATCAAATAAAACTACGTTTTATTTTTATTTAATTAATAAATATGGATTTTCATAAAGTAAACACCAACTCAATTGATTATCCTTAATTAGATCAAAAATGTTTAGTAATTGGAATTAGATATGAAAGTTTGTTAGATTTACTTTGACTGTCTGTTTTCAAACGACTCACTTGAAGTTTTCGAGGAAGGCAATGGCGATTGTTACTCCAATTCACGTAAATTCATTATAGGAGCCTAATATAATAATTCTCTAGGTATAAAAAATAAAGGTAAAATGATAACTGTGTACTTTACCGATATCAAATCATGCATTCTAAATATTTTGTTTTATTTGAAAAGTAACACAGAGCGAAATAGCTGGGGTGGATCACCCACAGCCATGTTTGATTATTATTCCATGTGTATCCCGTAGTCTGATCCCAGGGGAAATGTTCACCACACAGTAGGGACGTTTAAATTAGCAGGTTACACTACCCCCACCCACAAAACCACACAACACAAAAAATATATATATTTGCATGAATATATGGTCGACTGGCATATTTAACAAAATTTCATATAAATTCAGAGAGATTGCGAGAGGAAATATTGTATATGAATCAGCATTGCCAACTGTTAATTTCCAAATGTCCTGTGAGACTTAAAGTCATATGTTGTGCCCTCAGTATGTTGTTTGCCATATTAAAATATATATCCGTCATGCAGGAATAGCGTAAACTAAGCAAATTACGCACTCATTTTGCTGGTTTACGGAATTACTTTTCTTTTGTTAAATTTTATAAACTCTTTTGTTTCCATCTTTTTTTATGACGGCAACAATGTGTCATCCAGTGTGCCGATTCCCAGGTACTGTCCAGTTCTGGCATTTGCAGTCGTCTTGGCGAAAAAAAAAAATATATGACATGATAAGAAAAATAAATGCCTGGACGGGATTTGAACCGGGACCTCTGCATTTATATCCCAGTGCTCTACCGATTACGCTATCGAGCAAGTCTAGTACAAACATTCATTTTTCTTATATGTATTCTCATTATTACTAGATGTAGTGGGAACTCGGTCTCCACTGCCACCTAGTAGCTCCTATCACAAGTAAGAAAATTAAAGAGAATATGTTTGCTTTATAGCAGTGACGGTTTATCGATGTTATAATTAAATTTTTGACATTGAGCAATGCAAGCTTAATATGACATAAGAAAAATAAATGCTCGGACGGGACTTGAACCCGGACCTCTGGATTTATATCCCACTGTGCTACCGATTACGCTATATATACTAGCTAATACCCGCTAAATAAATGAAAATTAATGTGCTTTTATGTTTAGTTAAGGTAAGTAATTATATTTTTCTTATATTTTTAGATACCCCGTGCTGATTACCCGGCGTGCCCGGGAATCTACTTATCCCGTTCTTCTTAACATAAATGAGCCGAAACAAGAAAATTAATGTGTTTTATGTTTAGTTAAATAAGTGAGAAGACAAATTTATATCGTAATTATCTTCAAAGAACATTTTCGAGACTTCATTCACGCAGAAGGAAAATCAAGCTATGCAAAACACGTTATCCATGAAGGACATCGCATGTTAAATATTGAAAACACCCTAACAGTAACGCACAGAGAAAATAATCCAGTCAAGATAAACGTACTCGAAGAGATGGAAATCATGAAAGCAGCTCACAACGACAGCCTGATAAACGAAAACAAACCCAATACATGCAACTCCCTCTACCAGATCTTCAGTGAAACACCAGTTTTGAATCCTGCCGATGATGGGACAAGTCCCGAAAGCGCTACAGTTAAATGATTAATTAAGTTGAGGAGACGGACCTTTCAGGTGAATATTCTATAATTTTATATTAATTATAAATTAAACTGTCTGCGAGTGTGAAGAACTGAGTAATAAAATTAATTGTGAAGAGAGACATTAATAGAGACATTAATTAAATTACTTGAATGTATAAAGTGAAATAGTTTGCAATACTTACTTATTCACTAGCACTATTGAACCCGTAGGTGCATGGCCGCGAAGACATAAGCTCTCCATACATCTCTATCCTGAGCTAATGCTTTCCAATCATTCCCTGTGTAATCTACTTCATTCAAATCATAATTGAATCCGTCATTTCGAAAAGGGATCATCTCCAATTTTTCTGAAATTGACTTCTTTCGTTATTGCATGTTTAGATTCCTACTTCCATTGTTTCCGTGTGAGAACGGATCAACTACACTGTTCCTTTACCACTTTCTGACTTGATTCAGAAGCAATTCCAGATTCAATGCTTTATCCTGAACAAGTTGAATCAATTTTTTTCCCTCTCCTGTAACATTAGATCAGCTGTATATGATCCCTTTTCGAAATGACTGATTCGATTAATGTTATTTTCCCATCTCATTCTTGGTCGATCAACTGGGCGTTTTCCCTCTGGATATCCTACCAGAAGCTCCCATACACGTCTATCATTCCCCACTCGTGCCACATGTCCTGCCCATCCCAGTCTACGAGACTTAACTGTTAATAGTTTGAAATATGTGGATGAAATATGGGAATTGTGTGCAAATATTTGTGAAGTTATTTCCAAGAAATTTAACAGTTCTCGATCGTTGACACCCTGTAAAGTATGTGGAGAAATATTTGCCTCTAAAGTTCATGGAGATATTTGCAATGTTGGTAATACTGATTGGAGGATGAGAATATATTACAAAGCGTGGCACAACCGTTCATGCATGTGTAATATAGAATTGGTATGGGAGATGAATATAGGCTCGTGTTATATGTGAATATTTCAGTCTGAAATTGTTTGTCCCCCCCTGGGAAATAAAGGTCACCATCGTGTCAACATAGTAAAGTGGATTCTTTTTATCCTTTTTTTTTTAAACCGCACTTCAATGTGGATTAAAATCAGATGATACGCGAACGTTATAATTTCTATTGGATTAAAATGTAAACAGAATTTCATAGAAACAGCTACAAATTTTCTAACTAACTTAACTGTCAAACTTTTGAAATTCATGTTAGAGCACCGTTGAGGTTATGTAATAAGATAATATTATAATGAAATTGTGAAAAGAAAAATTAATGTCTGAACCAGGAATCGAACCGTGGACCTCTAGTTCTCCAGACTAGTGTGCATTATGTAATAAGATAATATTGGGGCCTATAATGAAATTGTGAAAAGAAAAATTAATGTCTGAACCAGGAATCGAACCGTGGACCTCTAGTTCTCCAGACTAGTGTGCATTATGTAATAAGATAATATTGGGGCCTATAATGAAATTGTGAAAAGAAAAATTAATGTCTGAACCAGGAATCGAACCGTGGACCTCTAGTTCCCCAGACTAGTGTGCATTATGTAATAAGATAATATTGGGGCCTATAATGAAATTGTGAAAAGAAAAATTAATGTCTGAATCAGGAATCGAACCGTGGACCTCTAGTTCTCCAGACTAGTGTGCATTATGTAATAAGATAATATTGGGGCCTATAATGAAATTGTGAAAAGAAAAATTAATGTCTGAATCAGGAATCGAACCGTGGACCTCTAGTTCTCCAGACTAGTGTGCATTATGTAATAAGAAAATATTGGGGCCTATAATGAAATTGTGAAAGGAAAAATTAATGTCTGAACCAGGAATCGAACCGTGGACCTCTAGTTCTCCAGACTAGTGTGCATTATGTAATAAGATAATATTGGGGCCTATAATGAAATTGTGAAAAGAAAAATTAATGTCTGAACCAGGAATCGAACCGTGGACCTCTAGTTCTCCAGACTAGTGTGCATTATGTAATAAGATAATATTGGGGCCTATAATGAAATTGTGAAAGGAAAAATTAATGTCTGAACCAGGAATCGAACCGTGGACCTCTAGTTCTCCAGACTAGTGTGCATTATGTAATAAGATAATATTGGGGCCTATAATGAAATTGTGAAAAGAAAAATTAATGTCTGAACCAGGAATCGAACCGTGGACCTCTAGTTCCCCAGACTAGTGTGCATTATGTAATAAGATAATATTGGGGCCTATAATGAAATTGTGAAAAGAAAAATTAATGTCTGAACCAGGAATCGAACCGTGGACCTCTAGTTCCCCAGGCTAGTGTGCATTATGTAATAAGATAATATTGGGGCCTATAATGAAATTGTGAAAAGAAAAATTAATGTCTGAATCAGGAATCGAACCGTGGACCTCTAGTTCTCCAGACTAGTGTGCATTATGTAATAAGATAATATTGGGGCCTATAATGAAATTGTGAAAAGAAAAATTAATGTCTGAATCAGGAATCGAACCGTGGACCTCTAGTTCTCCAGACTAGTGTGCATTATGTAATAAGAAAATATTGGGGCCTATAATGAAATTGTGAAAGGAAAAATTAATGTCTGAACCAGGAATCGAACCGTGGACCTCTAGTTCTCCAGACTAGTGTGCATTATGTAATAAGATAATATTGGGGCCTATAATGAAATTGTGAAAAGAAAAATTAATGTCTGAACCAGGAATCGAACCGTGGACCTCTAGTTCTCCAGACTAGTGTGCATTATGTAATAAGATAATATTGGGGCCTATAATGAAATTGTGAAAAGAAAAATTAATGTCTGAACCAGGAATCGAACCGTGGACCTCTAGTTCCCCAGGCTAGTGTGCATTATGTAATAAGATAATATTGGGGCCTATAATGAAATTGTGAAAAGAAAAATTAATGTCTGAATCAGGAATCGAACCGTGGACCTCTAGTTCTCCAGACTAGTGTGCATTATGTAATAAGAAAATATTGGGGCCTATAATGAAATTGTGAAAGGAAAATTAATGTCTGAACCAGGAATCGAACCGTGGACCTCTAGTTCTCCAGACTAGTGTGCATTATGTAATAAGATAATATTGGGGCCTATAATGAAATTGTGAAAAGAAAAATTAATGTCTGAACCAGGAATCGAACCGTGGACCTCTAGTTCTCCAGACTAGTGTGCATTATGTAATAAGATAATATTGGGGCCTATAATGAAATTGTGAAAAGAAAAATTAATGTCTGAACCAGGAATCGAACCGTGGACCTCTAGTTCTCCAGACTAGTGTGCATTATGTAATAAGAAAATATTGGGGCCTATAATGAAATTGTGAAAGGAAAAATTAATGTCTGAACCAGGAATCGAACCGTGGACCTCTAGTTCTCCAGACTAGTGTGCATTATGTAATAAGATAATATTGGGGCCTATAATGAAATTGTGAAAAGAAAAATTAATGTCTGAACCAGGAATCGAACCGTGGACCTCTAGTTCTCCAGACTAGTGTGCATTATGTAATAAGATAATATTGGGGCCTATAATGAAATTGTGAAAAGAAAAATTAATGTCTGAACCAGGAATCGAACCGTGGACCTCTAGTTCTCCAGACTAGTGTGCATTATGTAATAAGATAATATTGGGGCCTATAATGAAATTGTGAAAAGAAAAATTAATGTCTGAACCAGAAATCGAATGGACCTCTAGTTCTCCAGACTAGTGTGCATTATGTAATAAGATAATATTGGGGCCTATAATGAAATTGTGAAAAGAAAAATTAATGTCTGAACCAGGAATCGAACCGTGGACCTCTAGTTCTCCAGACTAGTGTGCATTATGTAATAAGATAATATTGGGGCCTATAATGAAATTGTGAAAAGAAAAATTAATGTCTGAACCAGGAATCGAACCGTGGACCTCTAGTTCCCCAGGCTAGTGTGCATTATGTAATAAGATAATATTGGGGCCTATAATGAAATTGTGAAAAGAAAAATTAATGTCTGAATCAGGAATCGAACCGTGGACCTCTAGTTCTCCAGACTAGTGTGCATTATGTAATAAGATAATATTGGGGCCTATAATGAAATTGTGAAAAGAAAAATTAATGTCTGAACCAGGAATCGAACCGTGGACCTCTAGTTCTCCAGACTAGTGTGCATTATGTAATAAGATAATATTGGGGCCTATAATGAAATTGTGAAAAGAAAAATTAATGTCTGAACCAGGAATCGAACCGTGGACCTCTAGTTCTCCAGACTAGTGTGCATTATGTAATAAGATAATATTGGGGCCTATAATGAAATTGTGAAAAGAAAAATTAATGTCTGAACCAGGAATCGAACCGTCGACCTCTAGTTCTCCAGACTAGTGTGCATTATGTAATAAGATAATATTGGGGCCTATAATGAAATTGTGAAAAGAAAAATTAATATCTGAACCAGGAATCGAACCGCGGACCTCTAGTTCTCCAGACTAGTGTGCATTGTGTAATAAGATAATATTGGGGCCTATAATGAAATTGTGAAAGGAAAAATTAATGTCTGAACCAGGAATCGAACCGTGGACCTCTAGTTCTCCAGACTAGTGTGCATTATGTAATAAGATAATATTGGGGCCTATAATGAAATTGTGAAAAGAAAAATTAATGTCTGAACCAGGAATCGAACCGTGGACCTCTAGTTCCCCAGACTAGTGTGCATTATGTAATAAGATAATATTGGGGCCTATAATGAAATTGTGAAAAGAAAATTAATGTCTGAACCAGGAATCGAACCGTGGACCTCTAGTTCTCCAGACTAGTGTGCATTATGTAATAAGATAATATTGGGGCCTATAATGAAATTGTGAAAAGAAAAATTAATGTCTGAACCAGGAATCGAACCGTGGACCTCTAGTTCTCCAGACTAGTGTGCATTATGTAATAAGATAATATTGGGGCCTATAATGAAATTGTGAAAAGAAAAATTAATGTCTGAACCAGGAATCGAACCGTGGACCTCTAGTTCTCCCAGACTAGTGTGCATTATGTAATAAGATATTATTGGGGCCTATAATGAAATTGTGAAAAGAAAAATTAATGTCTGAACCAGGAATCGAACCGTGGACCTCTAGTTCTCCAGACTAGTGTGCATTATGTAATAAGATAATATTGGGGCCTATAATGAAATTGTGAAAAGAAAAATTAATGTCTGAACCAGGAATCGAACCGTGGACCTCTAGTTCTCCAGACTAGTGTGCATTATGTAATAAGATATTATTGGGGCCTATAATGAAATTGTGAAAGGAAAAATTAATGTCTGAACCAGGAATCGAACCGTGGACCTCTAGTTCTCCAGACTAGTGTGCATTATGTAATAAGATAATATTGGGGCCTATAATGAAATTGTGAAAAGAAAAATTAATGTCTGAACCAGGAATCGAACCGTGGACCTCTAGTTCTCCAGACTAGTGTGCATTATGTAATAAGATAATATTGGGGCCTATAATGAAATTGTGAAAAGAAAAATTAATGTCTGAACCAGGAATCGAACCGTGGACCTCTAGTTCTCCAGACTAGTGTGCATTATGTAATAAGATAATATTGGGGCCTATAATGAAATTGTGAAAAGAAAAATTAATGTCTGAACCAGGAATCGAACCGTGGACCTCTAGTTCTCCAGACTAGAGTGCAGCCCACTACACCATTCCAGACCTGGTACAAACATTAACAATTCTTTCCACATATACAAACCTATAATTCTCGTAATAAGATGTTATTTTTATAATTTTTTACCTGCTAAGTCAGTCGTCCTCAACTCAGTTATTAAACTTCTTCAAGTTATTCTAATCTGGAGGCCTTTCGAAAACAATGTTTCATCTTCTGCGTTTTAACTAGAACTAATAGCTGATGGTGTTATATAGGTTGCATAACGGATTTACGTCTGCTGTTATGTTCTCATTGAGTAGGTCTTTATTTCTCGCTTCTTTCAGAATCTCTATGTCTTCAAGAATGCTGATCATATTGTTGTTATACTCTTTAACTTAACTGGTATTATCGAAGCCATAGGTTCATGACCGCACGAAAAATTACCCATACATCCCTATCCTAAGCTAATGTTTTCCAATCATCCCCTGTATAAATCTGCTTCCCTCAAATAATAGCTAATGTTTTTCTCCCAACTTAATTTTGCGCTACATGCTGGGCGCTTTCCCTCTGGTTTTCCTACAAGAAGTTTTCATGTCTCTCTTTCATTCCCCATTAGAGCTACATGTCCTGCCCAGAGGAGCCTATGAGACTTAACTATTATTATTATACCTGGTATCCCACAAAGTATTTTCATTTCGCCTGTCTGCTTGGTCTAAAAAATTCCTAAGAACTTTATTCTCAAATTCTCCTATTTATTTATCTTCCTTTAAACTAGGAGCCCAAGTGATGTATCCATCTAATATATAAAAATGAATGTTTGTTTATTTGTTTGTTTGTTCGTACTTTATGTGCAGACATGCCGTTGTTCCGATGGGGCTTTTTGTAAAATTTCAGGAGATTCCCAGGATGAACATAGGATATGAGAGAGTTGTGATACTCAACTCTTACACCTTTAAAAATCGCACTTTGCAGTGGAAAACGTGAAAAAAGTAGCTATTTGGACGCGTAAATGGCTTACGCTGCCTAAACCATAACAAATACACTAAATTAATGTACACAGAATTGAATATCTCAAAAAACTCTACAAAAAAGTCCGCGACAGCATATGTTTATCTCTTACGGATAACTCACAATAACCATTTTTGTCTTTCATTGATGCCAAGAAGATCGAGACAAGTACGTAGAGTCTTGTGCAAGCATAGCAGCACATGGCGAGTATTCTTTTACGGATAACTCACAATAACGAATTTTATCTTTTAGCTCATTTAGGTCAAGATCGAGATAAATAGATTCCCGGGCAACATAGAGAAATCAGCACGGGGAATCTTAAAATAATTACGATACACACTTATAATTATTTTTCATTTTACTTATTCAACTAATCATAAGAAATGCATTAATTTTCGTCTTTCAGCTCATTTATGCCAAGAAGATCGGGGTGAGAGATTCCCAGACAACGCCGGGTAAACAGCACGGGTATCTAAAAATAATGACGATATAAATGTTTTCTTTTACTTATTTAACTAAACATAAAACATTAATTTTCGTATTCAGCTCATCTATGTCAAGGAGGTCGGGATAAGTAGATTCCCGGGCAAGGCCGGGTAATCAAAACGGGATATCTAAAAAATATAAATTTATAATTATTTTTCCTTTTTACTTATACAAATAAACATAAAAGCACATTATTTTTCATTTATTTAGGCGTAGCAGCGCACGCCGGGTATTAGCTAGTTATAATTTAATTGGGAGAATATCTGTTTTATATATTTTAGTTAAATGTTTATTTATTTATTTTTTAGAGAAGCTGAGACAAATGTCCCTGTAATAGGCATAAGAGCATGCATTTCTAGAATTGAGCCTATGTTTAATTTCTTTGTGCATCTCATTCCTATTTATAATTAATGTTCCTAGGTATTTGAATTCAATCACAACTTAACAATTTTCTGCATTGTCATTAACTGTCCATTCGCATTATATATTTCTATGAGTAACCATATATCTAGTTTTACTGATGTTTATTTCAGGTACGAATTTCTCAATGTTTAAATTATGCAACAATCGCGAAACAAATGTGGTCACCAAAATACACACAGTAGATGGCTGTCTAAACAAATACAAATTATTAAGAAACAAACTCACATAATTGAGTATAAAAAGACTCAACACCTCTCCAGATAGTTCTTACCATTGTTAGGGAACCTGTAACATGGGGTACGTAAAGGAACCTATAAAGGGAGAGGTTAAACTAAAGTAAAGAAATAATATATTTCTAACATCTAAGTTCTTCTTCTTCTATTACAAGGTTTAGGCTATGCAGCCTGTTCCGGCGAAGTTAAACGTGGAGTCCATCTTCTACGTGGTCGGCCAACATCTCTTGTTCCTCTGGAATTATACAGGAAGGTTCTTTTTGGTATTCTTTCGTTGTTCATTCTCATTAAGTGTTCTGTCCATTTCTTATTATTTTCACTGATTTTATCTTCAATTTTATATATATTTAATTCTTCTCGTATAGTTTCATTCCTTATTCTATCCGCTCTTGTGCATCCTTTCACATTACGTAAAAATAGCATTTCCGCAGTCTGTATCCTGCTTTTATCCCTTGATTTCATTATCCAGTTTTCACTTCCATACAACAACAAAGGAACAGTCATTGTTTTATATAATTTAAGCTTCGTATCTTTCCTTGTTTTCCGACCTAAGGTTCTTTTTATGGTTCCACAAATAGCCTGAAATTTATTTACTTTATTTTCTATATCTTTATTTTCTCTATAAGTTATATCACATCCTAAATATCTAAGTTTTAATGTGTAATTACCAAAAACACTTTGCTTTATGATACATGTCTATTGGGACCACATTAATATATTTTAATTGGTATTTTCAATATCTCGACGTCCTGAAATAAATTTTCTGCTTGAAATAACCTCACAACGTATAGATGTATTTTTGATACATCCTATATTTACAGGAATGGTAGTGTAGTAAAAAAAAACGAGGTTCAAAAGTGAACAGATATTACAATGAGCGGTGTGACTAGGATGGGTAGATACTAGCATCAAGAATCTGTGCAGGGTATTGGAAACCACAAAGATCGTGCAGAACGCTGAATGCTTCCGGGTCACGGACAAGGGTAATTAAGATCGGCCGCCCGTCACACACTATCTCCACGTCAATATCAGGCATCTTAACCTCTGCCACAATATAGCACGGAGACAGATAGACAAGTAACAGATATATTGAGAGAGAGAAAGGCCAAATTAGAATGGACATGTAAAAGTAGACGGATGAAACATAGACTATAAATAAATAATAGTTTTAAAAAACTAAAAGAACACGCTTTATTAGAAAACTAAAAAATGAAAAATAATTTATTTTCCAATACGCTTGGGATAAAATTAAAGTGGTCAACAAAAAAATAATCTCCAACACATATAGAATAAAATTAGAGTTATCAACAAAAAGAAAATAATTTTACCATCAAAAGCGTGGGGTGCTCTATATCAATTAATATATTTGATAATAAACAGATATTGGTAAAAGTAAGCTCTCTAAGAAGAAAATGTAAAAATCATAAAAAGCATCCCACGCTTTTGATGGTAAAATTATTTTCTTTTTGTTGATAACTCTAATTTTATTCCATATGTGTTGGAGATTATTTTTTTTGTTGACCACTTTAATTTTATCCCAAGCGTATTGGAAATGAAATTTATTTTTCATTTTTTAGTTTTCTAATAAAGCGTGTTCTTTTAGTTTTTTTAAAACTATTATTTATTTTTTTATTTTTTAGTTTTAATATTTTACAGAATAAGATAAAAATGTAAATATCTTTAAATTCGATACTATTGTAGTATGAGCTAAAAGTAATACTCTTCTATAAAAAAAACCCTCCCATCCGGATTTGAACCAGCGACGTATGGATTACTGAAATTACATACCACTAAGAGTTCACTGCTTTACCAACTGAGCTCTTACAACGATTGACTAAAAACTCGACAAGTCCGCAACCTATTATACCAGTTTTCATTGTTTTGATTTTCGGATGATTTTGGCCAGGATTTTAGAAAGAAAATATGAAATTGTTGTATTGTCACGGGTCCTCTACACGTATACAAAGTTTCAAGTCGATCCAATGTTTCTAAGTGGGTGAAAATCGCGTTGAAAGATTCCGTTACATTGATACAAAAACACTTTTTTTTATTTTCTGATGATTATGGCCAGGATTTTAGAAAATAAATATGAAATTATTGTATTGTCACGGGTCCTCTACAAGTATACAAAGTTTCAAGTCGATCCAATGATTTTAAGTGGGTGAAAATCCCGTTGAAAAATTCCGTTACATAGATAGATAGATAGATAGATAGATACAGGTCAAGCTAATATAAAGCGTGTAATAAATTGAGAAATTACACCGAGCAACAAAAAGAAAAGTTTTTGTTTCAGAAACAAAAATATGTGATTCTGATAGTATTTTTTCTCCTGAATTCAAACATGGTATGAGTTTTTATCCATCACGCAAGGTTTCCTAGAGAACACGCATTTATAATTTCAAAACACTTTAAAATTTTCTACACGTCCACCGCTGTGGTCTCGGGGTAGCGTGCTGCCTTGTCACACAGCGGGCCCGGGTTCGATCCCCGATCGGGACAGTTTTTCTGGGTGAGGTTTTTATCGGGGTTTTTCCTCACCTGTAAGACAAATGTCATGAAAACTTTAAGGGCCAAACGGTCCCCGAAATCATATGGCATCGCAATCATCATCATTCATATTGATCTTAGGTGAAGCTTAGGATTAGGGAATCTCCTGGCGCACCATTATCATCATCACCCATCATATCATCGGGGCAACGTAACCCCGCCTTCCAGGTGCCCCAACCTCAGAAGTCGGTTACAAGTACGCCGTGCCACGAGAGAAACCAGGAATGTCGAAAGACAAACCTGGGGCATTTGAAAAAAAAGAAATATTTTCTACATTCGTAATTACACAATATTCGAACATTCGGACTCACCTAGAAAGTAAGAAATGACGATTTTCTGTTATATTTCGCCTTTGAAGCATCCCTCTTGATGGTCCAACAATAATCGGCCAGCATATTAGGATTCCATTTGCCTTGATATCTATTTTCCATAGTTGAAATCTCAAAGTTAGCTCATTTGGTTTTATTTTACAATGGACAAATGGACGAAAAACGTACAGAGTTTAGAGACTCGGGTTCAAATCCCGACTCAAGGATTCATTTTTCTTTTCATATCATATTTTAATTCATTGCCAAATGTCAAAAAAAGATTATATATATATATATATATATATATATAGAGAGAGAGAGAGAGAGAGAGAGAGAGAGAGAGAGAGAGATAATATAACTTATATAGGTAGATTGAGTGAATGATACGCCATGATGCATAATGTTGGTGTACATAAAACACCAGAGTGCCAAGATACACTTTATCCTGGAGAAGGGTGAACTCCAGGGAGTGAGTGTCGGACTCGGAACACGGACTACAAACTAAAGTTGTGCCAAGTTTTAGCAGCACAAAGTGGTTCAAACTTCGACGTGAACGTTGCGTGACCGGGGGACCACAAACTGTCTTTGTGAGTCACATTCTACTGGGTGACCCGTAACACACTCTCTTGCTTCTTTAACACAAACGGAATATTAGATGTTAAAACATTACTGATTTTTTGTGCAACGTCTTACTAAATACCAGCCTCTTGGTTTTGTGGCTAGAGCTTCTAACTACAGGACACGGCCGACATGAGACAACCTAATATTATATTTATTATTATTATTATTATTATTATGTCCACCGCTGTGGTCTCGAGGTAGCGTGGTGCCTTGTCACGCAGCGGGCCCGGGTTCGATCCCCGGTCGGGGCAGTTTTTCTGGGTGAGGTTTTTATCGGGATTTTTTCTCACCTGTAAGACAAATGTCAGGAAAACTTTAAGGCCCAAACGGTCCCCGAAATCATATGGCCATCATCCTTACCATTATCATCCTTACCATTATCATCATCATCCTTCACCGGTGTGGAAAGCAACGGGAAGCTACCACACATACGCAATTCCCTAGTAAAGCTGAAAGCATAGCATGAAAATGCTATGATTGCAGTGAAGGACCTGCCTTCGGGCAGAATTACTATGGATGGGATTATTATTATTATTATTATTATTATTATTATTATTATTATTATTATTATTATTATTATGTCCACCGCTGTGGTCTCGAGGTAGCGTGCTGCCTTGTCACGCAGCGGGCCCGGGTTCGATCCCCGGTCGGGGCAGTTTTTCTGGGTGAGGTTTTTATCGGGGTTTTTTCTCACCTGTAAGACAAATGTCAGGAAAACTTTAAGGCCCAAACGGTCCCCGAAATCATATGGCCATCATTGATGTCTGCAGGGACGGGGGCGGGGGTATGAGCGTGCGGTGTGTATATGTGTGGGGGTGTGTGGGTGTATGTGTGTGTGTGTATTTTTTTTCTAATTTGTTTTCTAGCATTTTTTTTAAATATTAATGTACGGAATATGGATGAATGTAGAAGACATGTATTATTGTGATTTAGTGTAGACATAGATTTTACTTATATGTAGCCTGTTATTGTTTTTTTATACAGGTGTATTTGTAGGTATTTGTTTATATTATTAGTTTTATTTTTTATTCATGGAAAAATAAGGTACGTACGGCCAAGCAGGCCCGTGCGCAATGTAAATGCATATGTATTTTCTTTACTCTGAAAAAAAAAGGCAATAAATTCCTTATCATTATCATCCTTACCATTATCATTATCATCATCATCCTTCACCGGTGTGGAAAGCAACGGGAAGCTACCACAACTACACAATTCCCTAGTAAAGCTACAAGCATGACATGAAAATGCTATGATTGCAGTGAAGGGCCTGCCTTCGGGCAGAATTACTATGGATGGATATGTATTATTATTATTATTATTATTATTATTATTATTATTATTATTATTATTATTATTATTTATTATTGGCGAGGGGGCTTAGTACCTGATGATCCAGACCTAACTACGACGATCCCAAAGTTGATGATGACCCTGATACTAACTTGCACAGCTTATTTGAGGCTTTCGATAACGAGGGGAAGATGCGCAGTCACACGCAGAGCATAAAGAAGGAAACGGGAGGTACGTAGGAGAGAGGACAACAAAGGCAGGAATTTGGCACTGTTCTATAACATCAGGGTAGAGGGAAAACACGATGACGTATTACCCATCCAAGTGTTTTGTGCAGGCGGAAAATATGTTAACTAACAAACTATTTTTCTCTTTCTCTTCCTTACTATGTTGCCACGTCCTGTCCTTTATATTATGTTGTTAGATTGGCAGGTAGAGAGCTAACAAACACTATGTATTTTAATGATCCGTCGTTCTGCGCGGTCAGTGTAGAATGACTAACTTGACAACCCTGTTACTTTTGTGGTTACGTCTAGGAATGAGCTGTTGCCACTTGTGATTTATTGTGAGGCTCGTAACGGTGAAACGACAAATACTGTGATTTTAAATGATCCGACCGCTTGAGCGTTCCGTGCTTAAATGACTAATTTGACAACCATGTTAAGATCTTTCACAGGTGTTTAGAGATTCTCCCCCACTATTGAAGTTGAAAAATTTCAATACGTGATCGGATGTACAGATTTCTCCTACATCCCTTCCACAGATTCAGTAGATCGGCGACACTAGCGCTAAAACTCTTCCCCTCCGCCTGTGCACAGTTAACTTGGATGTGTAATAGTTGTTAAGTAGTTGTTGCGTACTGAATTATCACCTCGAAATCGAGACCGTGCATATCTCCTCGAAATCGAGATCGTGCCTATCTCCTCGAAATCGAGATCGTGCCTATCTCCTAGAAATCGAGATCGTGCCTATCTCCTCGAAATCGAGATCGTGCCTATCTCCTCGAAATCGAGATCGTGCCTATCTCCTCGAAATCGAGATCGAGCCTATCTCCTCGAAATCGAGATCGTGCCTATCTCCTCGAAATCGAGATCGTGCCTATCTCCTCGAAATCGAGATCGTGCCTATCTCCTCGAAATCGAGATCGTGCCTATCTCCTCGAAATCGAGATCGTGCCTATCTCCTCGAAATCGAGATCGTGCCTATCTCCTCGAAATCGAGATCGTGCCTATCTCCTCGAAATCGAGATCGTGCCTATCTCCTCGAAATCGAGATCGTGCCTATCTCCTCGAAATCGAGATCGTGCCTATCTCCTCGAAATCGAGATCGTGCCTATCTCCTCGAAATCGAGATCGTGCCTATCTCCTCGAAATCGAGATCGCGCCTATCTCCTCGAAATCGAGATCGTGCCTATCTCCTCGAAATCGAGATCGTGCCTATCTCCTCGAAATCGAGATCGTGCCTATCTCCTCGAAATCGAGATCGTGCCTATCTCCTCGAAATCGAGATCGTGCCTATCTCCTCGAAATCGAGATCGTGCCTATCTCCTCAGAAATCGAGATCGTGCCTATCTCCTCGAAATCGAGATCGTGCCTATCTCCTCGAAATCGAGATCGTGCCTATCTCCTCGAAATCGAGATCGTGCCTATCTCCTCGAAATCGAGATCGTGCCTATCTCCTCGAAATCGAGATCGTGCCTATCTCCTCGAAATCGAGATCGTGCCTATCTCCTCGAAATCGAGATCGTGCCTATCTCCTCGAAATCGAGATCGTGCCTATCTCCTCGAAATCGAGATCGTGCCTATCTCCTCGAAATCGAGATCGTGCCTATCTCCTCGAAATCGAGATCGTGCCTAACTCCTCGAAATCGAGATCGTGCCTATCTCCTCGAAATCGAGATCGTGCCTAACTCCTCGAAATCGAGATCGTGCCTATCTCCTCGAAATCGAGATCGTGCCTATCTCCTCGAAATCGAGATCGTGCCTATCTCCTCGAAATCGAGATCGTGCCTATCTCCTCGAAATCGAGATCGTGCCTATCTCCTCGAAATCGAGATCGTGCCTATCTCCTCGAAATCGAGATCGTGCCTATCTCCTCGAAATCGAGATCGTGCCTATCTCCTCGAAATCGAGATCGTGCCTATCTCCTCGAAATCGAGATTGTGCCTATCTCCTCGAAATCGAGATCGTGCCTATCTCCTCGAAATCGAGATCGTGCCTATCTCCTCGAAATCGAGATCGTGCCTATCTCCTCGAAATC
Source organism: Diploptera punctata (assembly GCA_030220185.1). Lineage (NCBI taxonomy): Eukaryota > Metazoa > Arthropoda > Insecta > Blattodea > Blaberidae > Diploptera > Diploptera punctata. Next base: position 692,883 of record JASPKZ010000803.1, read on the forward strand.
GAGATCGTGCCTATCTCCTCGAAATCGAGATTGTGCCTATCTCCTCGAAATCGAGATTGTGCCTATCTCCTCGAAATCGAGATCGTGCCTATCTCCTCGAAATCGAGATCGCGCCTATCTCCTCGAAATCGAGATCGCGCCTATCTCCTCGAAATCGAGATCGCGCCTATCTCCTCGAAATCGAGATCGTGCCTATCTCTCGAAATCGAGATCGTGCCTATCTCCTCGAAATCGAGATCGTGCCTATCTCCTCGAAATCGAGACCGTGCCTATCTCCTCGAAATCGAGATCGTGCCTATCTCCTCGAAATGAGATCGTGTCCTATCTCCTCGAAATCGAGATCGTGCCTATCTCCTCGAAATCGAGATCGTGCCTATCTCCTCGAAATCGAGATCGCGCCTATCTCCTCGAAATCGAGATCGTGCCTATCTCCTCGAAATCGAGATCGCGCCTATCTCCTCGAAATCGAGATCGCGCCTATCTCCTCGAAATCGAGATCGTGCCTATCTCCTCGAAATCGAGATCGTGCCTATCTCCTCGAAATCGAGATCGTGCCTATCTCCTCGAAATCGAGACCGTGCCTATCTCCTCGAAATCGAGACCGTGCCTATCTCCTCGAAATGGAGATCGTGCCTATCTCCTCGAAATCGAGATCATGCCTATCTCCTCGAAATCGAGACCGTGCCTATCTCCTCGAAATCTAGATCGTGCCTATCTCCTCGTAATCGAGATCGTGCCTATCTCCTCGAAATCGAGATCGTGCCTATCTCCTCGAAATCGAGATCGTGCCTATCTCCTCGAAATCGAGACCGTGCCTATCTCCTCGAAATCGAGATCGTGCCTATCTCCTCGTAATCGAGATCGTGCCTATCTCCTCGAAATCGAGATCGTGCCTATCGCAAGTGAATTCGGTACAAACTGGTTCGTTTCGAGCGTAAACATTTCAATTGAACTGTAAAATGCCATTCACAATCCTTGAAACGTAAATAATTATTCCGTTGAGAAGATGTTTATGGATAATCGGTTTGGTGTACACACATCAGAAATAAGAGCGCACAAGTGCACTTGATGTGTTTCCATTAAAGAGTTGTTAATAGCCGCTGTAATGGACGGTTATTTGCTAATGTTCTGTCAATTTAGAATGATCACATTTATCCCAGCTTATTTTTTTAATAAACGTATTAGCTGTATTTCCACCACACATCAACATTACATTAATAAAACTCATTTACCCCCTTCTCTACCTCTTCTACTCTCTGCTTCCAGTTTAATCCTTAAATTCGTAATGTATCCTTTTGGATACATCAGTTGGTTTAATTAATTTAACATTTTAAATAAATCAGAAGAAAACGAACAATAAGAAACCACTTATATGTGTGTCTAATTGTACAATATACATAATAATAACAGTTTCACAAGAATCCGTTTTAACTGCGGTCCGCCACATTAAAATAACTAACAGAAGATATATGTATTTTGCCAATTTAAGGGTTAACATCTTCCGTCTTATACTGGATTCTCTTTAAAGTTATCTCTATCTATCTATAATGGCGTAGCCCAGAGTTGAACCACAGTCTCTCCTATGTTAGATTTAATAGACTAAATTAATTTACTTACATTATACATTACATAATGGAAATGGACAGCTAATGACAAATGAGGGAAATTTTGAGGAATTGGCTGAATTCAAATACCTAGGAACAATAATCACAAATAGGAATGAGATGCACAAAGAAATTAAACATAGGCTCAATTCTGGAAATGCGTGCTATTATGCATTGCAGAGACTCTTGATGTCCCAACTCCTTTCAAAAACCGTTAAACTAAAAATATATAAAACTATTATTGTACCAGTTATATTATATGGGTACGAAACATGGACTTTTACTTTAAGGGAGGAAATGAGATTACGAGTTTTTAAGAATAAAGTTCTTAGGAAAAATTTTGGACCAAAGAGAGATGAACAGACAGGTGAATGGAGATGACTACATAACAATGAACTACATGGTCTTTATAGGAAGCCAGATATAATAAGAACAGTTAAGTCCCGTAGACTGCGATGGGCAGGACATGTTGCACGTATGGGGAATGAAAGACGTGCATTGAAGCTTCTTGTAGGAAAGCCAGAGAGAAAACGCCCAGTTGGTAGACCAAGAATGAGGCGGGAGAACAACATTAACTATGATTTGAGTCAAGTAGACTGTGCTGGAAATGATTGGAAAGCATTAGCTCAGGATAGGGATGTATGGAGAGCTTATGTCCGCGCGGCCATGACCTACGGGTTCGTGCCAGTGAGTAAGTAAGTAATGCTAATCATACGTGCAAGGGTATTTAACTGTTACGTCACGGGGTCAATTTTGCTCCTACAAAAAAAATGTTTACATGAAAACGATGCTAAAATATCAGAGTAATTAAAAAGCAAATAAACAAAAAATTAATTTTTTACCATTTTTTCCAGCATTTTCACCATTCGGTCCCCTTAAAATAAATATGATTGGAATCAAATTATATGAAATGTGATAGCTTTGCTGGTTAAATCATTATTATGGAGCACAAATTGGTTTAATAGGTATACGAAAATGTAACAAGAACAATGCTATTTCATTGGTAGCAATTCTTTGTTCCTGCTGACAATGGAAAGAGTTAGGGGAGTATGCCTCATTTGGGGACTTGTACCACATATAAATTTATGATTCAAAAAAACTGTATCCCGGAGAGTTTTGGAAAGTGCGCATGTCCATGATCCCGTGGGAGCTGCTGACAACTCCCGGCTAATTACAATACCATGTTCTGTTTGGTTCCTTCTCCCTTTTCATTTTTTATAACGGCGCTGGGACTCTCTCTCAATTCAACACAAAAACTGAAAAATCGAGCCATTGTTTCCCATGTGTTCAGTTTCATTGAGTCTCCCCTCTACACTGTAAATACAAATTGGAGAAAAAACATGAATTGTAAAATGATTGGATAATAAAATAGAATGTAATAATTTGTTATATCCTGGTCTCTTACTTTAAGGAAGGAAAACATATTATGAACATTCGATAATAAAAATAAATAAATTAGAAGTGGAAATAAACAATTATAGAACAAGGATCAGAATTTAATTATTTAGGTGTAATAAATATAAACACTAAAAATCTAATAAAATAAGTAAAGAAACAAGCTGATAAAGCAGCACAAATATCAGGATATACGAAAGATTTAATTTGGAGCAACAAATAATATATTAAACTAGATGGCCCGGCGAACTTCGTATCACCTTTAACTGTTTTTACGTTAATTTTTCCATATGGTTTTGTTGATTGAGATGAATTTATGTTGTCTGCATTCTCAGTATCATCCATAAGTGTATCATAAGGATTATGTACATTTATTGACGGAATATTTTGAGGAGGCTTGCTGATTTCATTATACTTTCGTTTTTTTCTACGAACTTGTTGGCAGTTTGGATTCTCATCATCACCAAGAAGTCTCTGTATAGTAATATCATTTCATGTTCATACATTATTGCGCAAAAACAAAGACATACAACTCAAGGGTTTTTCCTCTTCCGGAGGAACCCATATTCAAGATTTTTACACTCTTAAAAATTCATAGACCCTAGCCCGGTTCGAACCAACGAAACGAGCATGCAAACGTTAATTCTACCAGAAGAGACCAAATACGCGGTAAATAAATAATACTTTTAAAAAACTAAAAGAACACGCTTTATTAGAAAACTAAAAAATGAAAAATAATTTTAATTTCCAATACGCTTGGATAAAATTAAAGTGGTCAACAAAAAAATCATCTCCAACACATATAGAATAAAACTAGAGTTATCAACAAAAAGAAAATAATTTTACCATCAAAAGCGTGGGGTGCTCTATATCAATTAATATATTTGATAATAAACAGATATTGGTAAAAGTAAGCTCTCTAAGAAGAAAATGTAAACATCATAAAAATCACCCCACGCTTTTGATGGTAAAATTATTTTCTTTTTGTTGATAACTCTAGTTTTATTCTATATGTGTTGGAGATGATTTTTTTGTTGACCACTTTAATTTTATCCCAAGCGTATTGGAAATTAAAATTATTTTTCATTTTTTAATTTTCTAATAAAGTGTGTTCTTTTAGTTTTTTAAAAGTATTATTTATTTTTTATTTTTTAGTTTCAATATTTTACAGAATAAGATAAAAATGTAAATATCTTTAAATTCGATACTATTGTAGTATGAGCTAAAAGTAATACTCTTCTATAAAAAAACCCTCCCAGCCGGATTTTAACCAGCGACGTGTGGATTACTGAAATTATATACCACTAAGAGTTCACTGCTCTACCAACTGAGCTCTTACAACGATTGACTAAAAACTCGACAAGTCTGCAACCTATTATACCAGTTTTCATTTTTTTTGATTTTCGGATGATTCTGGCCAGGATTTTAGAAACAAAATATGAAATTATTGTATTGTCACGGGTCCTCTACACGTATACAAAGTTTCAAGTCGATCCAATGTTTCTAAGTGGGTGAAAATCGCGTTGAAAGATTCCGTTACATTGTTACAATTTTTTTTTTTATTTTCTGATGATTATGGCCAGGATTTTAGAAAATAAATATGAAATTATTGTATTGTCACGGATCCTCTACAAGTATACAAAGTTTCAAGTCGATCAAATGATTTTAAGTGGGTGAAAATCGCGTTGAAAGATTCCGTTACATAGATAGATAGATACAGGTCAAGCTAATATAAAGCGTTTAAAAAGAGAAAGCAATAATGTTGTAAACAAATGGTTTACTGAAGGAATAAGGTCAAAAAAGAAGGTTCAAATTTGTTGTGGAATCACATTTGTGTGACGTCAGAATATCAGCTTATAGAACACCAATTCTCCCTTATCTTTGAGTATTATAATAAAACGTGGAAGGAAATTTCCTCTACCAAGAGAATAGATTTAAAACGGTAGCGTTTAAGTCTTGTATTCATACGGTTCCAATTTCAAACAAAAGGATAAACTGAACAGATGAGAGCTTTCTCTTGGTTTTCCTCACTCCTCAAGACAAATCGTGGGTTGGAATTTGGTCTTTGATAACCAGGTTCCATTTTACCTACAGTAACTAACAGTACTTTCTTCTTCTTCTTCTTCTTCTTCCTTTCCAGGATTAGGTCAATGCGACCTGTTCCGGTCTCAAGTCCATCGTTTCCTTGGCCGTCCCAAAGATCTTTTTCCAGGTGGTTTGTAGGTGTTGATCGTTTTGGGTAATCTTGTATTGTCCATTCTGTGTAAATGTTCTTTCCGTTGGTATTTGTGCTATTCTAGTTTATAGAGTATTGAAAATATCTCCATTTCATTTCTTATTGATTCATTGTGTAATCTATCCATCCGTGTACATCATTTTACGGATCTTAAAAATTTCATTTCAGTGACTTGAATGCGTGAGTTTTTTTGTAAGTACCCAAGATTCAGATCCATATAAAAGAACAGGAACAGCCATAATTTTATAAAACATGAGCTGAGTTTCTCTTTGAGTCTTTCGGAGGGTTCTTCTTATGGTGCTACACATCATTTGATATTGGTTTAATTTTTATGTATATCCCCTTCGTAGCTGTATGTTATATCTGAACCAAGATAGTTAAAGTGTGCTATCTGTTCTATTATTTCATTATTGATCACTATTTTTGCTCTGACTGGCACTTTGCCCTGAAAAGCCATAATTTTAGTTTTTGAAGTTGAGACTTTGAGATTATAATAGAGTCCTAATTGATTCAACATGTAAATCGCTCTTTGTAAATCATCCTCTGACTTCTGTATAATTACCAGAAGTCTCAAGTGCGAACAGTACTTTTAAGACCATTTATACTTCATTAGAAGATTCCTAGTTCTATATGTTTGTTCTGGAAATTATCATAATTAATGCCACGAGTAATTTCCAAATTATCAATAAATTCACGAGTCACGAAGTGCCGAGTGAATTTATCTAGAAGATTTGGAAATCAAGAGTGACATTTGTTAGGACTATTTAACGAATAAAATTAAGCTGTTTACTCACAAATCACTATTTATATATAGTTATTTTAAATATTTATATATTTAATGTAAATTGCGATGTTTAAAAACAAATCAGAAATGTTTGGTTATGTTACATTTGTTCTTCACTGTAACTTGATCATACTATTTATTGCCAAATAGGGACGCAATATTGTAAGAATGCATCCTAGTGAAGAAAAAATGAAACAAGGAGGAGTTTTCTTTATTTTGGTAATCAAAATTCGATAATTATCGAGGTGAAACACGACTGTGATTGGTTGTAAAACAAATTTCATTGATACGTGATTGATCATTGACTCCCATTTGGGCCTTAGTTAAATAGCCATATATATTTTATAGCTAGTTAAAACTATGAGACTTTTTTTTACAGGTGAATTTTTTCGTCCCTTTACTATCAATTTCGTGAGTACAATCAATAAAGGGATCTCTCGGATGCCCTTACCTATACGGCAGTTTTTGGGAAATTAGGCTGATGTAATGGATGCATAAATTCGAATGAATATGATTTTAAAATTTCTACAAATAAAAAAATGACTTCCAATGTAAATATACTGTTAATAATGAAAATTGTAATTAATTATATTATATTAGTGCAAGTCACGGATTTAAATACTTCGGAACATGTGTCAGTTATAAATATGAAAATGATTTTAAATATAAATTACTCATGATCCAACAAATATCTGGTACAATAAATACAGTCTGTCGAAATGAAATGTTTAAGTACAGTAAAGGATGCACCCTTTTATGTAAAATCTCAAATGAAAACAATAAAGGAAAACATGTGACAATGTCTATATAGGACAAACTGGTAGACCTTTTATCTCTCGGATAAAGGAACACATGAGAGCATATAACAGAAATGTAGAATATTCAAAATATGCTAACCACCTATTCCAATTTAATCATTGTTTCGATCCAAATTTTGAAATTTTACATGTTTGTGATAAGGGTAAGAAGTTGGACCTTTTGGAGGCTGTAGAAATAAATAAATTGAAAAGTAGTAATAAACTGTCAAATTCTCAACTTGATTTGAATGAATCCCCTTTGTTAAATTAAAAAATTTAAATAAATATTGTTGTATTGTTGCTTAGATCAATTATGTACCATAATGACACAATTCATAATTTGTTAACGTGTCTGAAGAAGGTACAGTGTACCGAAACAGCTGTCACTGAATTATATCTTAATAAATATGAAAATCAAATAAAACTAAGTTTTATTTTTATTTAATTAATAATTAAGGAAGAGCTAGAATTAAATTCTTTTGAAGAAAACATAAACTATAGAAATGGAGACCACTTTTTGATAGAATTCCGGAAGAGAAAATCTATGAAGAGTGTTGTACTCTAGGTAAAACGAAAGAAGACATCCGGAAAGACCAAGAAAACTGTGGTCAGACATTTACTGAAGCGCAACAAGCTCCGACTTGCCTTCAGGAGTAAGGAATCTGTCTGTCACTCCATACAGTTGGAATATATGCTCTGTCCTATACGTAAAATATAAGTTGAACTGGTTTGCAAAAAACTGCTCCGGGAAAAATTTTAAACTAATTAGTAATATACGTGGATACAAGCCAATGTCACCTCCCTTCATAATTAATTACTTTGATATGACAATTGTTGACTCGCTGTGAATTTGTGGAGCAAAGCTCACTTCCTGGTAACAAGTGAATCCATTTGAGATGTTGCAAAGCACTTCTAGTCATACATTTTATATACAGGATTATTCAGAAATCCTAAAACTAAAGTCTGTGGGCTGTAGAGGATGATAATAATAATAATAATAATAATAATAATAATAATAATAATATTTATTAGTAATTTCTCTACAATACAGTAGTTTTCCTACAACCCACTGAAATTTTACTCCTCCATACATCCCTAATCCCTACATTACTCTCTGTTAATCCTCTTGACACCATACTCCTATGCATTCCTTGATTCTACTGTTCTTTTGGTCTCCCCTTTCTTCTGTTCCCTCCGCTTCAAAATTTAATATAGGCCTACAGTAATCTTAGGTGGAACAATAATCACAAATATGAATGAGATGCACAAAGAAATTAAACATAGACTCAATTCTGGAAATGCGTGCTATTATGCATTACAGGGACTCTTAATGTCCCAACTCCTTCCAAAAAACGTTAAACTGAAAATATATAAAACTAAAATTCTACCAGTTATATTGTATGGGTGCGAAACATGGAAACTCTTACTTTAAGGGTGGAAAGGAGGTTACAAGTATTTGAGAATAAAGTACTTAGGAAAATTTTTGGATGAAAGAGAGATGAACAGACAGGTGAATGGAGAAGACTACTTAAAAATGAACTAGATGGTCTTTATAGGAAGCCAGATATAATAAGAACAGTTAAGTCTCGTAGACTGCGATGGGCAGGACATGTTGCACATATGGGGAATGAAAAACTTGCATGGAAGTTTCTTGTAGGAAAGCCAGAGGGAAAACGCCCAGTTGGTAGACCAGGAATGAGGTGGGAGAATAATATTAACTATGATTTGAGGGAAGTAGATTATACAGGGAATGATTGGAAAGCATTAGCTCTGGATAGGGATGTATGGAGAGCTTATGTCCGCGCGGCCATGAACCTACGGGTTCGATAGTGCCAGTGAGTAAGTAAGTAAGTAAGTAATCTTAGGTATCCTGCCATCTGACACCCTCTTTACGTGGCCTCTTTACGATGATGATGATGATGATGATAATAATAATAATAATAATAATAATAATAATAATAATAATAATGGGGCACGCCGTAGTGTAGTGGTTAAGGCACTGCGCTACAAGCCTGAATGTCGAGGATTCGAGTCCCGGTGGGGTCAGGATTTTTTAACTGACCCAAACCTTCTGTTCGCACTATGGCCCTGGGGTCGACTCAGCCTCTAACGGAAATGAGCACCAGACTTTGTTCTAGGGGTAAAGGCGGCCGTCACGTAGGGCTGACAACCCGACTGACGTCAAGTGCCGATTGTCCAGAAAAGTAGGAGACTTAACCTCCTACTACCCCAAGGGCCTCCTGAGGCCTGTAGTGGAATTGCTTTACTTTTTTTTACAATAATAATATAATCATTTTTATTAAGGATTTTCTCTACATTACGGTAGTTATCCTTTAGCCAAAATGTATTTTGCTCCGCCACAGATTTCTATCCTCAGCATTTTCTTCTTTGAGGTCTCTGTTGATCATGTTTCTTCTCACTTCATCCATCCACTGTTCCCTGGGTTTCCCTCTCCTCCTCCTGCCTTCAGCATTCCAATCCAGCATCATTCTTGGAATTATATTATTCTCCATCCTCTTCAGTTGTCCATAACATTTCAATCTCTATTTTTACTTCTATAATATTATGTTTAATTTGTTTTTATTATTCCGGCCTTTACAATGAATATACATTTTTCCGGTACCCATGTTCACAGTTAACTACACATTTGATTCAACACATTTTTCCATTCCTGTCTGTTCATCCATATATCTTCTTCTATTTCCCATTCCCTCTTAGTTTCATTGATTCTCTGAATCCATGTAATAGTTGGTCCTCCCTTATGTTTAATAATAATAATAATAATAATAATAATAATAATAATAATAATAATAATAATATCCATCCATAGTAATTCTGTCCGAGGGCAGGTCCTTCACTGCAATCATAGCATTTTCATGCTATGCTTGCAGCTTTACTAGGGAATTGTAGGTGTGGTAGCTTCCCGTTGCTTTCCACACCGGTGAAGGATGATGATGAAGATGATAATGATAAGGATGAAGATGTTGATGATGGCCATATGATTTCGGGGACTGTTTGGGCCTTAAAGTTTTCCTGACATTCGTCTTACAGGTGAGGAAGAACCCCGATAAAAACCTCACCCAGAGAAACTACCCCGACCGGGAATCGAACACGGGCCCGCTGCGTGACAAGGCAGCACGCTACCTCGAGACCACAGCGGTGGACAATAATAATATAATAATATTAATAACAATATCTTAAGGGAGGGAAGTAGATGAGTAATTTAGAGTAAGGTTCTTAGAATTTTTTTTGGACCAAAGAGAGGTGAACAAACAGGTGAATGAAGAAGACTACATAACAGTGTGTTACATGGGGACACGATAAGAGGATGATGATGAAGATGATGATAAACAACTTCGTTACATATGAGTTGTTCACATTCTACAGTATTCTGCGATGTAAACACTTGAAAATATTTTTAAAGTCCATATAGGTCCACCACTTTGGGAAGCAGAGGAGAAAATTTAATTTTCATGTTTTATGTCAAATTTTACGTGAAATTCACGCACACTGAATTCTGGGATCCTAGCACCATAAAATATTTCACTTTCTTTCTCTTTAAATTAACAGTGTATTCGGATGGCGCGGTTTTTTGATAAAAAAAAAAGTTTCTCGACATCACCGGAAGTTGAATGAGGGAGAAAAATACATGTATATCACAGAGTGACGTAATTAAACACGCTGCTTCTATATTGAAATTCGGCTGCACGAACACCAGTGCCTTCATTACTTATATGTAACGACTTTCAATTAATCCACGCCATGTATCCCTTCCCCCCCCAAGATAGAAACAAACACCCATGCGCAGTAGGCATAGAAAAAGTTTATGACACTGAAAAAAAGTATAAAAAGCATGTATTTATCATCTTCAAAGAGAGTTATTTCAAATCCAGATTTTAAATTAGTATAGCATTAATTGGACGGCGTTATGCATAAACCGGCTATGCGCCATTATGAAAGTTTCGAGAAAAACACGTTTAAAGTTTAAGTGAATCATCGTTATTTATTGTAGTGGCAAACTAAAAATACCGGATATTATAACTTATTTTCTTTGTTTGACAGTTACGCATCAATAATCTAAGAGCGGGAACATTTGACGCTTAGCTGCATGATGTAAAATTTAGATTAGCATTTATGAAAATCGTCCCGCGCCGTAGCCGAGCGGTTAAGGTAGGAAACCTTGGCGCAGAGCTACGGGACTTGCGCTGGTTCGAGTCTCCATGGGGGAAGAAATTTTCTCATGGTATTTCGGCCAGTATGGGACCGGTGCCCACCCAGCATCGTGAGGCAATTGGGTAGCTACAATAAGTAGCGGCTCCAGGTTGAGGAACCAGCTATAACGGCTGGGGGACTCGACATGCTAACCACATGTCACCCCTACACTGGCTGTTGATCATCTACCTCTGTGATTGACACATGTGGATGTGAAGGGCCAGCAGCCGGCTGGTAAAAGGGCAACCGCTGAAAAGTGGAAAGACCCTCAATCGGAATTTATGAAAATCTGGTTTTATAGCCGTTTGTTCCAAAAAATAGAATCTTCGATAGCCTGACGAAGTTTACATTTTCTTTAATAATAACCATCATCATCATCACTCCAGGGATTAGGCAATTGCCCGTTCCGTCTTCATAATGCATCAGCCCAACGTCTTCTAGGCCTTCCAACATCACGCCTTCCTCTTGCTTGATAATTTCTTGCTAACAATGGATATCTCTCCTTACTCATTCCATCCATGTGATCAATCCATTTCTGTCTGTAATTCGTGACCTTATCCAATAAAGGCTGTACTTTCAATTCTTCTCTTATATCCTCATTTCTTATTCTATCAAGTCTTGTACATCGTTTTACTTGTCTTAGGAACCTCATCTCCGCCGTCTGTATTCTATCCTTCTGTTTTTTCACTGGAGCCCAAGTTTCACATCCATACAATATTGTGGGAACCGCCATAACATTATACATTTTGATCTTGGTTTCTTTTCTAATTTTATTTTTTCTTTAATAATAAGGTCATATTTAAAGATTTGGCGCCAAAAGTGTGTGTACTTACTTCATGAGACAGTATAACACAGATGTCATCAAAATATTTTTTTAACATGGCGCTTAGCCGGTTGATGCATATCATCGTCCAATTTGTCTTGATATTCAATGATTTAGGTAGCTGAATCCTAGATTTACCCCATGTTCCATCGAATTAACTCCGTGGCACGACAGAGATACAAAGGCTATCTGTCTGCGTATATTTCTATATGGCTATATGTCCATCCGTTGTTTGTCTACCTTCCAACCTATCAATCCATCTGCATATATATATGCAATTTAGAAATTAACATGTTTAACTCCATTTTTTTATTATTTCAGAGTTCTATAATTGGCAATACAGGCTTTATTTAAATTCCCATTACATACTATAAGGACGTGAAATTGGGAGCAAGACGGTAATATTTTATCACAGGAATTCATGTCCGAAAACGTACCTTTTCCGGCTACACGCAAAATACTACAACACACATTGCTTTCTCTATCGCCTGGTTTTTGTCGTCTGGGTCCACAAGAAAGGCTCGATGTGACTATTACTCATTCAAAGTATCTCTGCAGGCGGAAGAATCAGGAAGCTCTCTTTGTTGACACACGTGACGTCATATAAGGCAGTGTACACTGTCAGCGTCCCACGTCCCATTCCCCTTTGCACTCGTAGTTAGCAGTGTCACGTGGTCTATTCCTGCATAAACACGACTGCAGTGCCCTCCGTCAACAACTGCGCTTACTCCTTAAACGGGTAATACCACCCATGTCAAAACAGATACGGAACCTCCGTATCATGTTCTGGTACACACGATCCTCAATCCTTGGTCCTGCAACATCTGCCGCAGCCATAAACTGCGCCAGCAAGTCTTCCTTGAATGCCATAAGAGTCTCGTAAATCAGATATGTCATGTGACACAGGTAGTAGTCTAGCGGGGTCAAGTTGGGAGAACGTACAAGGTCTTTCGCGGCGAAAATGCGGGAGAGTTCAACATGTGTTGTGGTATTTTGCGAGCAGCGGGAAAACGATACTTTTACAGACATGAGTTCCTATCTTAAACGTTACCTTTTTGGTCCCCACTATACGTTCTCAATGTAGGCCTATGTAATTGGAATTTAGTTACACCCTGTATATTAAATTTACCACATTTTCAGTTGTTCAATACTATTAACTCCCTAGTCCAATAAAATGTCCACGCAGTCCTTATTCTCCTTGATATAGGCTTCATTTACCTAACTAACTTACTGATATTATCGAAGCCGGATATACATGCACGCTTGGAAATTAAGTTCCCCTACATGTCGATATCCTCAATTAATGTTTTCCAATCTTCCCCTGTATAATTCATTTTCCCTCAAATTACGGTTAATGTTATTCTCCCACCTCATTCTTGGTCTACCAATGAGAACTTTCGCTGTTATTTTACAAGAATATTCCATGCCGCTCTTTCATTCTCCATTTGTGTCACATGTATTGCCTATCGGACTCTACGAGACTTAACTCTTTTTTTCCATATGATTTTCTATAATAGTCATGTAGCTCACTGTTATGTAGTCTTCTCCATTCAAATGACTGCTCGTCTCTCTTTGGTCCAAAATTTTTCTTAAGAACTTCAATGTAAAATACTGCTAATATTTGCTCCTCCCTTAAAGTAAGAGTCCATATTTATCATCCATATAATACAGGGCCTAACTGCAATAATAACCATTTTATGAATTTTTAGTTTGACAATTTTTTTAGATAAATTTATTTTTTCCCAATTGCAATTTCTTAGTATTTAATACTGTAGAATATATGATGATAATAATAATAATAATAATTATTATTATTATTATTATTGTTATTATTATTATTATCATTATTATTATTATTATCATTATTTTTCAATCAGGGATTAGATCCTTAAGCCTATTCTGGCATCACATATTCTCCAGCCAACGCAACGTTTCCGTGGTTTTCCAAATCTCACCTTCACGTTTAAAGTAAAAAATCCTTCTAGGAATACGACTGTAGCTCATTCTTTCTAGATGCTCAATCCATTGATCTCTATAATGATGAATCTTTTCCTCTAATGATATTACATTTGGAAAAAAGTCCAGTATTTGGCGGACACGAATTATTCTAAGTTCGACAGAATCGCAGTGCTCATGCGCGAGTTGCGGGAGTTGCTGTAATGGTTAATGTAGTTTCCGGTAGATGGCTCTGCAGTCGGCGTTCCCAACTTTGGGAATACATTCCGAAATGCTAAAATAAGTGGACGTAAACTAACTTGCCATTTCCTAACCAAAGAAAACAATTTACATGCTTATTATTTATTCCCAAATGCTAAAAAAAATGGACGTAAACCAACTTCCCATTTCCTAACCTAACAAAACAATTTACATGCGTATTATTTAATAAACTGTAAACAAATTTTACGCACACTAACACTAAATATGGTTTGAAATTATTTTCAAATGTTGGTACTCCGATTTGAGAGCCACCTAGCGGATGTTACATGAAGCATTTCCGCGTCTATAGAACCCGAATCACAAATTTCGCTTGCGCAATTTATAAATATTTAAAAATCGTAAGAAATGTTTATAAATGGTTCCAAAATGTTTAAAATAGTACGAAACGTGTTTACAAATGTTTAGTGCATCAGTGGCATAAGAATGTAAGTGTAGAATTGTGTCCGCCAAATAATGGACCTCAGCCTTACATTTAATTATATTATTATATCCTCATTTTTAAATTTATCTAATCAAGTACAATTTTTAACTGAAATGACAAACTTAATTTCTGTAGACTACAATTAGTTAATGTTACTTCATGTCATGGTCTACGTTTTTGATCCATATAGTAGATCTGGTATTGCTGTCACCGTATAGAACTTCATTAGAATTATTTTTATTTTTATTATTATTATTATTATTATTATTATTATTATTATTATTATTATTATTATTAGTATTAGTATCAACAATATCAAGGTATTTGTAAAAAGGACAAACAACAATAGAAGAAAATAAGATAAACCAAGAATAAATCCAAGATAAACGAATAAAAATAGTTGATATTCAAATATTGAATCATGGGTTAGAGGCAAACCTTCCATTTTCATATCAGAATAAAAACAAAACCAGAAATCGTTCTCCTTAAAGGACAGAGTTGAGTCGCGCTAGCATGGCTGTATTACGTTCGAGATAAGGAAATGGGAATAGGAGAATTGCTCCCACAAGAGACAGGGTACCAGCATCACGGCCCCTATTTTAAACACACGTCTTCTTAACAAAACTGTATGTAGTAATAGAGAAAACCATAAAATACCGCTACAAAGAAATGAATACAGCATAATATGAGGTGTCTTCGAATAAATGTGTGTTCTATATTTTAGCGAATTTCGAAGGAATGAAGCTCTTGAAGTTGTTATAAAATACTTTTAAAAATTACAACTTTTTTACCAATTATATTAGGTAAACACCGTATATATATATATATATATATATATCTACTAGAAGTCCCGGCCACGCGTTGCTGTGGGTAAGGTATACGTTAAAAGTTTAAATGTAGTTGCTGTCTTTCAGCCAGATTACTTAAAAATAATACTTACACACGAAATTAATAATATAGAAAATAAAATAAACACTGAACACACTTAAATTATGAAATAATCAATATTTGTAATTCAATTGAAATTCGCGGTTGCAACAAAAAGCACAGCCATCTGGATCTCTCTTTGTTAAATAATAAATCAATTACCTTACCAAATTGCCTTACACCTCCATCCCCCAGATAATTACACCGCCATCTGTTAGAATCGTATGGAATTCGCAGATAATTATAACTCTTTGTTAAATAATAAACAAATAATTTGAAATAAAAAAATAATGCGACTATAAATTTAGTTATAAACTATCCTAAGTCTCAAGTTGCATCAAACTGCACACAGTGTGCAAAATTTTATTAAAATCGGTTCAGTAGTTTAGGATTCTATAGCGGACAAACAACGTGACACGAAATTTTTTATATATTATGATATATATATGTTATATTGCAGATTTTCGCGGATGTAAGTATGAATAAGAAAGTTTTCTTGGGTTTTCCGCGTCTTGGATTCAAGTTCGGCCTCTGGCCACTGATTCCGACGTTTCGGCATGATCCCACATGCCATTATCAAGGAATGATAAATTCGAGTCACAGGTTTAGTTCTTATATAATTAGACACACAGAATTTTCGCTGTGGTCCGTTTCTCGGAAACACAAACGACGCGTATTCGAATGCAACGATGTGTCAAAATTTCAAGTCAATCGACCCACTACTTTTCGAGTTTTGCGAGCGTAAACTTACGCACGATGAATTTTTATATGTGAAGAAATACAGAATGTTCGAAAATCATGGACGGGGTTTCAAAGTTATTTAATTTTCCTTACATGATATATATTAAGAACAAAAGTTACATGGGATTAAAGAGAAACTATTTGAGTTTTCATAACATACTTTATAAGTGTTCGATGTGAGCACCTTTCGTCACAAGGCACACATTTAACCGATAGTCGAATTCCTCCCAAATCTTGGTCAGCATATTTGAAGTAATGGATTCAACAGCAGCAACAATCCTTCTTCTCAAGTCTGGAAGGTCGACCGGAAGTGATGGTACGTACACATGGTCCTTCACATACCCCCACAGGAAGAAATCACAAGGTGTGAGATCGGGAGACCGTGGAGTGATGGGAATGAATCATGTCATCCGGACCAACGCGTCATTTGGTGTTCGTGGACGTCCTGGACTTTTTCCTTTTACAGATACATCTAGTTGTTTCTAACTGTTTATACCATCGATGGATAATTTTATCTGTCGGAGGATCAATTCCAAATTGCCGTCGGAAAGCTCGCTGTACTGCAACAATGGAACCAGACCTCGCAAATTGCAACACACAGAATGGCTTCTGTGCATGAATCTCCATTTTCACAAATTTAACGCTGTGACGTAATAATGACAAGAAACAAATTACTGCATACAGGATATGAAACTTTCTCAGTTTTTTTTCTTTCATCTTCTTCTTCTTCACTTCACGGGCTAGGCAAATTGCCTGTTCCACCTCACAGTTGTTCTGCCCATCTTTTCACTGGCTTTCCTACATTCCTTCAACCTCTTGGCTTGTAGTTGAATGCTGCTCTTGGTAATCTTGTTACAAAACTTTCTCAGTTTTTTTCTTTCATCTTCTTCTTCTTCACTTCACGGGCTAGGCAAATTGCCTATTCCACCTCACAGTTGTTCTGCCCATCTTTTCACTGGCTTTCCTACATTCCTTCAACCTCTTGGCTTGTAGTTGAATGCTGCTCTTGGTAATCTTGTTACATTCATTCTTTCCACATGTGTAAGCCATTTCTCTCTATATTCTCTGATTTTCTCATCCAATGGATATATATTTAACTCTGTTCTTATATCTTCATTCCTCATCCGAACCAATCTTGTGCAGCCTTTTGTTCTTCTAAGGAAGTTCATTTCTGTGCTTTGTTTTCTACTTTGCAATTTTTTGGTCATTACCCAAGTTTCGCTCCCAAAAAGTAATGCAGGAACTGCTAATGTTTTATAAAACTTCGATCTAGTATCTCTTCTTGTTTTATTCTTTAATGTTTTATGTATAGTTCCGCATATCATTTGAAATTTCGACAGTTTCATATGTATGTCTCTTTCAGTTTTTGTGTTTATAGTAAAATTACAACCGAAATAATTAAAATTTGTTACTTGTTTCTTTCATTATAGCAAATAATCACGCATCGAATTTCGTTTGTAAAGATATACCAACTACTTAAACCCCCGTCCATCATTTTGGAACACTGTATACATGTCAGACCATAACTATATTAATTAATTAATAATTAGATTGGAAATCGGAACTAGTGGTTGATTCAAACAGAAACCTGTATAAATTAAACACGATAAAATTAAATATGGATTAGAGACACATGGCCAGTGTTTACAGGCGCTGCGGTAATTATTATATCATAATGAAAGCACTTCATTGTAAACTTTATCCATGTACCGCATAACAGGTGGCCATGTTATATTTTTATAGCATGAAAAATAATATGCAACTGTTATTATTAAACCAATGAACATGCGTCATAGGGTATTCAATCCCATATTGAAAATTCCGCTTGAATAAATTTGCAATCAGAGTTCAGTAAATAGTATGCAAATATATAGAAACTATAAATATGCTACTGAAAATCTGAAATTTTATTTCATCATCATCATAGGACATTCACGAATTTAGGCCATTTGTTGACCTGTTTCGGCCTCAAGCGAAGCACCATCCAGAAGTATTTTGAGTGGACGTCCTGGTCTTCTTCTTCCTGCAGGTTGATATCTTAACATTTGTTTGGGTATCCTGTGATCTTCCATTCGATGAACATGTTGCATCCATCTTGACTTATAGTCAGAAATGTTGTTTTCTAAAGGTTCCATGTGTAATTCTTCTAAGATGTCTTCATTTTTTGTGATCTAGTAGTGTGTAAAGTAAAATATTATCATAAGTAATGCCACGAGTGATTTCTAATGTATCTACAGAATTTTGATATCAAGAGTGGCATTTGTTAGGACTATTTAACGAATAAAATTAAGATGTTTACTCACAAATCATTATTTAACTATAGTTATTTTAATATATTTACATATTTAATATAAACAGCGATGTTTGAAAACAATTGTGAAATGTTTGGTTACGTTTCATTTGTTCATCACTGCAACTTGATCCCTTCCACAGATTCAGTAGTTCGGCGACAGTAGCGCTAAAACTCTTCCCCTCCCTCCGTGCGAAGTTTACTTGGTGGTATAATATTTACTCTAACTTCGGCTTCATCATTACAATAATGTGCATGTTATTATTATTATTATTATTATTATTATTATTATGTTTGTCGTATAAAATATTGTATACACATGAAATTTACAGTGCAATTTAATGTATTTTTAAGTTGAGTGGAAGAGACAGCCTTACGGATTTAACCTGCCACAATAAATTATTATTATTATTATTATTATTATTATTATTATTATTATTATTATTATTATCATCATCATCATCTTCACGAGCTAGGGAAATTGCCTGTTCCGCCTCATAATTGTTCTCTCCATGTTTTCACTGGCCTTCCTACATTCATACCTCTTGGCTCGTAGTCAAATGGTGATTTTGGTATTCTGGTTACGTTCATTCTTTCTACATGTCTATACCATTTATCTCTATGTTCTTTGATTTAATTATACAGTTAGTGTATATTTAACTTTGTTATTATATCTTCATTCTTTATCCGATCCAATATTGTGCAGTCTTTTATTAACCTACGGAAGTTCATTTCGTATTGCTATTACTATTATAATAATAATTATTATTTTTACATAACTATTCAGCATTAAATACAGAGCAAATTAATATTTATTTACACAGTTATTTATTAAAAAATAAGTGAAAATGTAAATTTACCTTAAGTGTTCTCCGTTACCCCACCCTCCCCTACATAACGGATTTTAGTGTACGAAAAATTTACCTTAAGTGTTCACCATTACCCCACCCTCCCCTACTTAACGGATTTTAGTGTATGAAAAATCGTGATGTGTGCAAGCCAGGGGCGCTAACTCTATTATCATCTAGTTACCACTCTAAATTTAACTCATCCAAATATCCGAGTACACATATGGTGTCTGAAAGCATTAGGACGTACGATAACATTCAATGTGTGTACAACTAGAATGCATTTTTACTGTGTAGATTAGAGAGCGGTGCGCTGTAGTTTTGTAGGCACTGTACTTAGACAATGGGAGTGTTTTGTGGTGCGAATGAAGACTTGATATGTTGGTCTCCATTGAGCGGCAGAAAAACGCATAAATTAGACAATATTGATTTATTCTTCTCTCTCTCGCATTACACGTAGCTGCAAGCTGATCACAAGTTATTGACCAAAGATGATGAAAAATGGTGACGCAAAACCCGATGCCTCGCTTCCACTGAGGCAAGTAACACAAAATGAGATTATTTATCATCCCCCACTTTTTTTCTCATTTCAAACGTACAGTCCCATCGCAAAGTGCAATCATATAGTGCCTACATACAAAAAGTCCAAACTGAAAATGTTATATTCCACAATAATGATGTTTTACTCTACAACTAGATAATACTAAATATGCTGATGATGCAGTATTATTAGGCGATAGTTGTAATATTATTGTGTTTTCTTTATGTAATTGTAAGGTTAATGTTTTTAGTGTATAATGCTATTGTGTTATTATTTAATTGTAATATTATTGTGTTTTCTTTATGTAATTGTAATGTTATTGCTATTGTGTTATTACTTAATTGTAATATTATTGTGTTTTCTTTATGTAATTGTAATGTTAATGTTTTTAGTGTATAATGCTATTGTGTTATTATTTAATTGTAATATTATTATTGTGTTTTCTTTATGTAATTGTAATGTTATTGCTATTGTGTTATTACTTAATTGTAATATATTGTGTTTTCTTTATGTAATTGTAATGTTGATGTTTTTAGTGTATAATGCTATTGTGTTATTACTTAATGGTAATATTTTTATTGTGTTTTCTTTATGTAATTGTAATGTTATTGCTGTTTTTGTTTATTTTTCTTTACACTAGTACCAATTATTACTTTATTGTAACGGACTGTCAACAGCACGTACGGCTTACTGCCCGTGCGACCCATATTTGTAAATAATATTGTAAATATCTTACTTTTTGTCTAATAAAGTTCTACTACTACTACTATAAAATTCCAACATACAAATTCCATTAGGTAACATTAAGGAATCGACAATCTAAACCAATATAAGTCAATTGTTTGAACCCCGTTCGTCCCGCGTCGGAACATGAGTGCAGTTTCGTAACCGGCCTAAATTTGTTAAACTTATTTCCCTACACACAGAATCGAAGGACACGTGGTTAGTACATCGCCTGGAGAAGACTCTGGTAGGAAACCAAGGATGGATGGATGGATGGATGATGCTCGGTTAAATTTTATTTTTTTTTATTATGAATATTCCACAATATAGTGTTTCTCCTTCAATCCAAAGCGATTTTTCGCCAGAGATTCCTTTCTAAAGCGTTTTTTTTTTCCTCAAATCTCTAGCTACCATACTTCTCTTCACTCCATCCATCCATCCCCATCGTTCTCTAGGTCTGCCTCTTCCACTTCTTCCATTAGCTTTCCAATTAAGAATCTTCTTTGGTATTTTCCATTTTTCTATTCTTATGAGGTGTCCATACCATTTCAAACGCTTTTCTTCCATTGATTATTAATCAAGTTATGAAACCATCCCTTGTATAAAAACACCAGATTACGTTTATATAACACTTTGGCTAGACCGGTGTTGACCTATGGTAGTGAAGCATGGACACTAAAAAGACAATATGAAAGCAGAATAACGGCTTGTGAAATGAGATTCATTCGCAGAACAGTAGGTTACACCAGATGGGATCGGAAAAGGAACACCGATATCTTAAAAGAATTGAAGACTATGCCAATTTTGGAACATATTAAACAGTGCCAACTAAATTGGAAACACCATCTTGAAAGAATGAGTTAAATCGGATTCCCAAAGCTGTTTATAATTATATACGAAGAGGACGAAGATCTCTGGGCCGTCCGATGAAACGCTGGAGGGAAAATTTCCTATAGGATCGTAACAGGCCTTGGCCTAATACTTGGAAGGAAGAAGATAAACAGTAGATTTGTTACGAATGCATAGATTATTTTAATTATTCCATATAAAAAACTGTTGGTGAAATATTAAGCATTTAGACATATTATATTTCAGGACAGAATTTTGATTATGGCAGGAACGAAGATTGCAAGGCTAACTGTAAAATCTCTGTATTTAGACTATGGGAATGTTAGTACAGTTAATTATAGCTGTAGGTACAGAAGCTTAGTATATAAACCTTGCAAAATATAGGACTCGTGTTTGTCTGTTGAAACAGTGAGCTGATGGATAAGTCTACATACCAGTTTTGTTAATAAAATTTGCCTAGGACAATTAGAAATGGAGACAAGTATTTTAAATAGTTTCATAATATATTTCTAAGTGTAAGAGTTATTAGATAATTATTAGAATGTAAATTAGGGTAAGTTCATAAACCCAGATCTCCCTCTCTCGAAACTTTTCTTAATATAAGCTTAGATTAATTATTTAGGGTTAGAATACTTAGGGTTATAGTAATTATTGTACTCTAGAAATAAAATAGTTAAAATTAAGTATCCATTTATTTATGTTCAAAAACACGTATGCCTTTATAACTAAAACATCCACATACTAACGCTCGGCTAGAACCTCATGCTACCAAAAATCCAAGTCCCGAAGGTCCTTTAAGCCCTAAGAAAACCAACAATTCGTAACAAGACTAACGTCTATGTACAGAATAAGGAAATTCGGTTTATTTTCTAGGCAAGTTTTAATGTCAGTGAGTGTACAATATATGTAACCATGTCCAAAGCAAAATGACGCAACACACGAGTGTGTGATACGGTAATGAACATGTGACCTCAGTTCTCTGGACAGAGTTGACCGCAAGCTGTTTGGATTAGCGGTGGATCAAACCTCTTGTTCAGCCATGTTGAGACACAACCACCAAACCGTGTTCTTAAATTGCACTACTGTCTCTGGTCGTATTAAGCAAACATCTCCCATACATGATACATCTATCTACCGAGCTCCATTATTCATCTCTTCATATATTTCTGGATGTAATAATACAAAATAAACCTCTATCACAAGTGTTAAATTTTAATTATCTAGGTTATTAATTATCTACTGGATATGGAAAAAGAAATTATACGTCAATAAACTATCATCGTCATCATCATCATCATCATATGACATTCACGAATTTAGGCAATTTGTTGACCTGTTTCAGCCTCAATGGAAAACACCATCCAAAAGTCTTTTGAGTGGACGTCCTGGTCTTCTTCTTCCTACAGGTTATCTTAACATTTGTTTGGGTATTCTGTGATCTTCCATTCGATGAACATGTTGCATGCATCTTGACTTATAATCAGAAATTTTGTTTTCTAAAGGTTCCACGTGTAATTCTTCTAAGATGTATTCATTTTTTTGTGATCTAGTAGTGTGCGTCCTGCAGTCCTCCGAAGGTATCTCATTTCAGCAGATCTAAGTCTCTGTATATCCTTCTGTTTTCTACGTCCATACTTCGCTACCATACAAAAGAGTTTGACGAGCCAATGTTTTATACACTTTTAGTCTTGAATGTTTTTGAAATAACTGTGGCTTGAATATAGAATTTATTAACCCTAAAATTCTTTAATATTTTGATATTTTTGTATTTACATCCTTTTCTTCTTCATATGAGATATTGCATCCTAGATATGTAAAATTATTCACTTGCTCCAAAATTTTATTGTCCAGTACAATTTTACTTCTGACAGGATCTACACCTTGAAATGCCATATTTTTTGTTTTCTCTGTAGATATCTTCAATCCATATTCTTCTGTAATTTTGTTAAGTTTACACAAACCTTTCTGGAGATTATCTTCTGAATTTGCAATTATTATTTGGTCATCTGCAAACAGTAGGGTGTTTAATTTTGTATTTTCAGATATTCTTATTCCAAATTTATATTTCTTGTTCCAACTACATATTACTTCGTTCATATAAATTATCAAAATTTCAAATTATATGTGGCACCATTCATAGAACACTAAAACATAAAACAAGGAAGGATACAAGATTGAAGTTCTACAAAACAATGGCGGTACCGGTACTTTTATACGGTAGTGAGTCCTGGGTAACAAATAAGAGGAGTCCGAGTAGAATACAAAATGCAGAAACGACCTTTCTAAGAAGGACCATAGAATGCACAAAATTAGACCACATGAGAAATGAAGAAATAAGAAGAGAATTATAAATATATTCAATAAATGATAGAATTCAAAAATACCACGACGACTGGAAACAACATGTTCGGAGAATGGAAGAAACCATATTGCCCAAGATAGCATATCATTATAAACCAAAAGGATTAAGCGATGTAGGAAGACCTAGGAAGAGATGGAAATAATCATTCTGAATTCGAAACAGGCGAATCGCCTAAACCTCGCAGTGAAGATGATGATGATGACTTTTGTTTTGTTCAATGACAACAGTTTCATTAAATTTCTGGTCCTCTCTTTTGGCATTAGCGGAATTGTAACTATATTCTGACGTAAGGAGAGGTTACATTACCCCGACTATTTAACTCATGCCCCAAATGGGAGTCAATGACCAATCACGTTTCAATGGATTTTGTTTTACAACCAATGACAGTCTGAACAAGTCAGAGCATTAATTTGTAATGACTGACTTTCCAACAAATACATTGAATGTAGCAAATATTGAACAGAATCCTTCGAACTACACATTTGATAATTGTGTGTTCAATAATTGTGTTTTTAAATAATGATTTTACTGAGTTGTTTACTAAAAAATAAATTAATACACTATAATGTTGGTTATAATATACAGTTTGATGTGTTTCATTTTTCCTCCACGAGCGTGCATTATTACAATATTGCGTTCCTATTTGGCAATAAATAACATGATGAAGTTGCAGTGAATAAACAGTTTCTGATTTATTTTCAAACATCGCCATTTACATTAAATATATACATATTTTAAAATACCGATAACTAAATTTAAATAATGATTTTTGAGTAAACAGCTTAATTTTATTATTATTATTATTATTATTATTATTATTATTATTATTATTATTATTATTATTATTATTATTATTATTATTATTATTATTATTATTATTATTATTATTAAAACTCAATATCATGGAGTAAAAACATATTCCACACAAGAAAGGCCAATGTAGAGAGTATTATGTTATATTGATCAAATACATGGACAACTTGCTAGCAACACAGATGAATTACCGGAGAAGATCATTGCCAAAATCCAGATTTGAAAAAAATTGAAACGTTGAAATTAGGAAAATTATGAAAGTCGAAAGAATTACACACAATTGAAGAGAAACGATTAAGAAGATGCGGACATCTAAAGCGGATGACATATTACAGAATCCCTAAAAAGATCTTGGAGTGGAGAATATAAGGAGAAGAAGAAAAAGGAAGACCTAAAGAAGGTTGAATGAAGTTGTGAGAAGAAGTATGAGAGAACTGGTCTGCTACAACTGAAGAAAGCGAATTTCTTGAGGGTGACGGAAAAACCACTGTGCTGTTCATAAAATCCGAAATAAAAATATTATTATTATTATTATTATTATTATTATTATTATTATCATCATCATCATCATCATCAGTAGTAGTAGTAGTAGTAGTAGTAGTAGTAGTGACTGGAAGTAAATATCAGTTAAACTAAATATATGGTCACAGTCAGAAATACATTATATAATGGAAATGGACCGCTAATGACAAATGAGGGAAATTTTGAGGAAGTGGCTGAATTCAAATACCTAGGAACAATAATCACAAACAGGAATGAGATGCACAAAGGAATTAAACATAGGCTCAATTCTGGAAATGCGTGTTATTATGCATTGCAGGGAATTATGACGTCCCAGCTCCTTTCAAAAAAACGTTAAACTGAAAAGATATAATACTATTATTCTACCAGTTATATTACATGGGTGCGAAACATGGACTCTTACTTTAAGGGAGGAAATGAGATTACAAGTATTTGAGAATAAAGTTCTTCGGAAAAATGTTGGACCAAAGAGAGATGAACAGACAGGTGAATGGAGAAGACTGCATAACAAAGAATTACATGGTCTTTATAGGAAGCCAGATATAATAAGAACAGTTAAGTCTCGTAGACTGCGATGGGCAGGACATGTGGCACGAATGGGGTTGAAAGACGTGCATGAAAGCTTCTTGTAGGAAATCGAGAGGGAAGACGCCCAGTTGGTAGACCAAGAATGAGGTGGGAGAATAAAAATAACTATGATTTGAGGGAAGTAGATTATACAGGGGATGATTGGAAAACATTAGCTCAGGATAGGGATGTATGGAGAGCTTATGTCCACGCGGCCATGCACCTACGGGTTCGATAGTGCCAGTGAGTCAGTAGTAGAAGTAGTAGTAGTTTTGGGAAGAATTTCTCGATCTTTTAGGATAATTTTGTTCTAAACACGATCACATACTTTTAAAAGAAGTTACAAACGACAGTGTATGGGATGTGATCGAGAACCACAGATGCCTCACGGGCCCCGAATTGAACACCTTGCCTTAGACCATGGCTGTGAACCTAGTAATGTGTAAACTTGTTCTTTTTTTTTTCTGTGGCGTTTGATTTTGTCCCAATAAGAAATAATAAGTTTTCTACTCGTATGATTTTTACCAGTTTCCCATTAGCTTCGAAAATTCCCCAATGGCGATAAAATGAGGTCAATAAAGTTAGCCTCAACGGTTATAGGGTCCCTAGCGAGCCCTTGCAGGGCTTAGAGGCAATTATGTTTTACGGTAGAGAGCTGTTATGATATGTGGTCTTGAATGAGCAGGAAAATTGCTAAAAGCGAACTTTGAAAGTCAACCAAAGAACTTCAGAGGAATATATTACATTCTATATCAAACTTGAGCCTTCTAAGTGCATCACATGAAAGTGGCCAATTCATTTCAGCAAATTTTGAAATAATGCAGCTATTCAGGTTGTTCTCATAAAAATATTTTTATTTAATTTTGACTAATCTTCAATTTATGCAACATGACCACCACAAGATATATATATATATATATATATATATATATCCATCCATAGTAATTCTGCCCGAGGGCAGGTCCTTCACTGCAATCATAGCATTTTCATGCTATGCTTTGCAGCTTTACTAGGAAATTGTAGGTGTGGTAGCTTCCCGTTGCTTTCCACACCGGAGAAGGATGGTGATGGTGATGATAATGATAAGGATGACGATGATGATGATGGCCATATGATTTCGGGGACCGTTTTGGCCTTAATGTTTTCCTGACATTTGTCTTACAGGTGAGGAAAAACCCCGATAAAAACCTCACCCAGAAAAACTGTCCCGACCGGGGATCGAACCCAGGCCCGCTGCGTGATATGGCAGCACGCTACCTCGATACCACAGCGGTGTATATATATTATATATATATATATATATATAAATTTCGTGTCACGTTGTTTGTCCGCGATGGAATCCTAAACTACTGAACCGATTTTAATAAAATTTTGCACACTGTGTGCAGTTTGATCCAACTTGAGAGTTAGGATAGTTTATAACTAAATTTATAGTCGCATTATTTTTGTATTGAAAATGATATGTTTGTAATTTAACAAAGAGTTATTATCTGTGAGTTCCATACGATTCTAACAGATGGCGGTGTAATTATCTGTGAGTTTCATACGATTCTAACAGATGGCGGTGTTAGGTAATTTGGTAAGGTAATTGGTTTATTATTTAACAAAGAGAGATCCAGATGGCTGTGCTTTTTGTTGCAACCGCGAATTTCGATTGAATTACAAATATTGATTATTTCATAATTAAAGTGTGTTCCGTGTATATTTTATTTTCAATATTATTAATTTCGTGTGTAAGTATTAGTTTTAAGTAATCTGGCTGAAAGACAGCAACTTAATTTAAATTTTTAACGTATACCTTAGCCACAGCAACTTCTAGTACATATAAGTTATATATAATACCCGACGTGCCTGCTACGCCTAAATAAATGAAAATTATTGTGCTTATATGTTTAGTTGAATAAGTGAAAGGAAATATAATTATAAATTTATATTCTTAGAAACAGCAATAAGGAAATTGAATTTTATGGCTGAAAACCTTGGACCTTGACAGTTTCTTTTTCTTCTTCCTTTCCAAGATTAGTTCAATGCGACCTGTTCCGGTCTGAAGTCGACCGTTTCCTTGGCCGTCCCAAAGATCTTTTTTCCATGCGGTTTGTAGGTGTTGGTCGTTTTGGGTAATGTTGTATTGTCCATTCTGCCAAAATATTCTTTCCATCGGTATTTATGCTCTTCTAGTTTATTGAAAATATCTCCAGTTCATTTCTTACTGACTCATTATGTAATCTATCCATGCGTGTACATCCTTTTACCAATCTTGAAAGTTTCATTTCAATGGCTTGAATGTGTGAGATATTTTTTGTAAGTACCCAAGATTCAGATCCATATAAAAGAACAGGAACAGCCATAATTTTATAAAATCTGAGCTGAGTTTCTCTTCGAGTCTTTCAGAGGGTTCTTCTTATGGTGCCACACATCATTTGATATGGGTTTAATTTATTATGTATATCCCAATCATAGCTATATGTTATATATGAACCAAGATAGTTAAAGTGTGATATCTGTTCTATTATTTCATTATTGATCACTATTTTTGCCCTGACTGGCACTTTGCCCTGAAAAGCCATAATTTTAGTTTTTGAAATTGATACTTTAAGATTATAATAGAGCCCTAATTGATTCAACGTGTAAATGACACTTTGTAAATCATCCTCTGACTTCTGTATAATTACCAGATCGTCAGCATACATTAAAATATTCATATACATTTTCTTATTAATTTGTATTCCTATTGGAGCTGATTTTTTCCATTTTCTTACAACCTTGTGAAAATATATATTAAACAATGTAGGTGATACTGTACACCCTTGTCGAACTCCTTGATTTATTAAAATTTCATACATCGACAGCTAAAATGAAACATTTGTTAATGACGGTAGAAAGAAAATGTTACGTTAAATATATGAACTCATATGCGAAATTGGAAGATGGAGAAACAGAATAAAATATAAGAAAGAAGATATATATTATTCATCTATTTTTTTAATAATTATAAAGCTCAGAAATTATAATAGTTGGGACATGTAATGATAATGCAAAGTAACAAAACGGTTACAAATATGTAAAAAAATAATTCAGAAGGAAGGAGACAAGAAGGAAGACCCAGATTGAGATGGAATGATAACGTGGATTATTAGAAAATCGAGACTTAAATTCATAAAAAAGAGCTGTGTGTGCATCGATGTTTAAGGGGAATATCGACAACTCTTACGGTCGTTACACCAAATGAACAAGAGATTTATTATTCTTAATGTATCGTTTTTCCACCCTAATTCCCGCACTCCTATTTTATTTCAATACTGGATTATAAGTACAGTAGCAAATGTAACTACCTTAAAAATTGATAATTTAGTATATTTTACCTGAGACTCTGGGTTCATTATTTTAAATTGCTATCCTATTACCCCCTATAATGAGGTAAATTTCAGGGGTTTAAAATTGCAATAGAAGAAAATTGCAGTTTCTATCTCTACTGCTTTATATTCTAAATACTTCCACTCAAAATTATTTAGTCTCCAGTTTCAAGTTTTTTTTTTTTTTTCCAACCATAATTTAAACACACTATCATAATATAAAATCTTTCGTAATACAGCAATAACATTCCATCACTCTACATCATATGCTATCTACACTTCCCACAGCTGGAATTTCCTACGACAGAACATTAGAAAATGCGAACGTTACAATAATTTAAATGACTATTTAACTTATTCCCCAAATGGGAGTCAATGACCAATCACGTTTCAATGGATTTTGTTTTACAACCAATCACAGTCGTGTTTCACCTCGCTATTTATCGAATTCTGTTTACAAAAATAAACAAAGTTCATCCTTTTTAATATTCTGAACAGGTCAGAGCATTATTTTGCAGTGACTGACTCTCCAACAAATACGTTGAATATAGCAAATAATGAACAGATTCCTTCGAACTGCACATTTGGTAATTGTGTGTTCAATAATTGTGTTTTTAAATAATGATTCAACTGAGTTGTTTCCTAAAAAATAATTAATAACCTCTAATGTTGGTCATAATATGCAGTTTGATGTGTTTAATTTTTTCTCCACTAGAGTGAATTCTTACAACATTGCGATCCTATTTGATCATATTATTTAAGATCAAGTTCCAGTGGATGAAGAAATGCAACATAACCAAACATTTATCATTTGTTTTCAAACATCGTCGTTTACATTAATATGTAAATATTTTAAAATAACTATATATAAATAATGATTTGTGAGTAAACAGCTTAATTTGTTCGTTAAATAGTCCTAACAAATGCCACTCTCGATTTCCAAATCCTCTAGATAAATTGGAAATCACACATGGCATTACTTATGATATATTTCTTTAATTTTGGTTTAAGTTTATTTTGACTATTTAACTCATGCCCCAAATGGGAGTCAATGACCAATCACGTTTCAATGATTTCTGTTTTACAACCAATCAGAGTCGTGTTTCACGAAATATTTATCTGTGTTAAATTTACCATATTAAAGAAAGCTCCTCCTTTTTAATATTCTGAACAGGTCTGACCATTATTTTGCAGTGACTGAGCCTGTAAGAAATACGGCTACCAGATTGTATATATATATATATATATATATATATATATATATAGTGCATAGATGTCAACATATAGCGCTTGCAGGAGTTAATATAAAAACATTTGTAGCAATTTATTAAACCACCAAAAAAAGAAACCACTGTTTGCACTTTCTTAAATATATTTTTTTCCCAGGTAATAATCCAGAAAAATATAATTGTCATATTTACATCATACGACATCAGAAATTAATTATATACAGTCTGATGTTTCATTTTTTCTCCACTAGAGAGCATTCTTACAATATTGCGTTCCTTTGGCAATAAATAGTATGATCTGGTTGCAGTGATAAACAAAAGAAGCAGATGAAGCGTATCTATCGTTTCTCATTTGTTTTCAAACATCGCCGTTTACATTAATATGTAAATATTTTAAAATAACTATATTTAAATAATGATTTGTGAGTAAACATCATAATTTTATTCGTTAAATAGTCCTAACAAATGCCACTCTTGATTTCCAAATTCTCTAGATAAATTCACTCTTCACTTCGTGAGTTGTGAATTTATCGATAATTTGGAAATCACTCGTGGCATTACTTATGACAATTTTCTATCGAAGTCAATAATGCACGGATATTAGTGGTTCTATATTATTATAACTAATTACCTCACTGGTACTAAGCTCTCCATACATACCTATCCTGAGCTAATGTTTTCCAATCAATCCCTGTATAATTCCTCAAATCATGGTTAATGTCATTTTCCCACCTCATTCTTGGTTTACCAATCTATATTATTATTATTATTATTATTATTATTATTATTATTTACGCTCTACATATTTGAAGTAGGTGAACCATTAAGGAAAGCAATTAAATTGGTACATTCTAGAATATTGGCAGTTATACCGCACGCACAACATCTTGGACAACGGAACAAAGAAGTTGCTGTTGCGCCTACTTAACAAAGTTTCTCAATCGATGTTTGCAAAACTTTGCGAGTAAGTTTTGTTCGAATGCGGGCGCCTGTTTCGAAACAAACTTTGCAGTTAAACACTGAATCTTACAGTGGTTAACGCAAATGTTGGCTATTTCAAACCAGATACTCCACGATCATTCAGTTTTCCACTTTAATCAATAAAAATGTTCGTAATCTAATTACCAACTCCTAACTTTTCAGATCCGAATCTACTTTGTACTTTCTCAATGCTTTCAAATTATTATTTTATTTTCTATAAACAACAATTTACACAAGTAAGTTCTATAAAAAATATAATTTCCATGACTATATTTCCCCTTCTCCTCCTTCGTCTAATACTTATCCATAATGTTTACCTTCTCCTTCCTCTTAACCTTCATTTTCCTTTATCTTTCTTCTCATTTTCCTGCTTCCTCTTTTCCTTCTATTTATTCTTCTCCTTTCCTATATTTTCTTCTTTTCGTTTATCTGTTCTTCATCCCTCTTCTCTTCCTTTGCTTTGTCCTTTCTCTTTTTTCTCCTCGTTATTCTCTTCCTATTCAGCTTATTATTATTAACCTTGCTCTTCTTCCTCTCTTCTTTTCCTTCCAATTTCCAAATATTATTTTCTGTAGCTTACAAGAAAACTGGAAGGTATTATGTGTTATTTTATTGTAATTATTGGAAATGGCGACTATTGACCTGGATGCACAGCTCCAGAGCTTGTAGCATGTATCGTGACAGCGGCTGCGGAAATCGGGGAGCATCCAGATATGCTTCATACAGGCTCACCTTGCAGACGGAACTGAAACTTTCGTGGGGAAGGAGAAATATATTGACTCTTTGGATGGGGATGATAGAAGTGCTATTGCATGGTTTCATTTGGGGGGGATGGATGGCCCATAATTTAACAAATGATGAAGGCATTAAACTATGCCCACTATGCGATGACCATGAAAACTGGCAGCATATTATAGCATTCTGTAGAGAGACAGAACAACTTAGATTACAGATGCTGCCGGAGAGATTTCTCAGGTCGGATCGAGGGAGAGTGGCGTGTTGGGATCTTTTAGGACGGATCGAGAGTGAATCAAAAACATGCAAATTTTTGGGTACAGTAAGAAAATTGAGATATAACAAAATTGTAGATTAAGGATATATGTATTAACAATAAGAAGAATCCCAATATGGTCTTTGTTTTCGATCTTTAATCATGTTATATAATAAGTAGGTCTGATAAGTTGAATAGTCTGATAGTGCATTTAATGTCTGCAGGGACGGGGGGAGGGGGGTATGAGCGTGCGGTGTGTATATGTGTGGGGGTGTGTGGGTGTATGTGTGTGTTTTATTTTTTCTAATTTGTTTTCTAGCATTTTTTTTTAATATTTATGTACGGAATGTGGATGAATGTAGATATGCATTATTGTGATTTAGTGTAGATATAGATTTTACATATATGTAGCCTATTATTGTTTTTTTATACAGGTGCATTTGTAGGTATTTGTTTATATTATTAGTTTTATTTTTTTTTATTCATGGAAAAATAATGCAAGTACTGCCCGTGCGCAATGTAAATGCATATGTATTTTCTTTATTCTGAAAAAAAGGCAATCAATTCCATTATCTATCTATCTATCTATAGTTCATCAGTCCGAGGTGAGACGCGCAGAGCTGTGCATCCAGGTCAATGTTCGCCATTTCCAAAAATTACTGTAAAATAACATGTAATACCTTCCATTTTTTGTTAGAATTAATAAATACGCAACAATGTGTTCAACAATTTTAAATGATGTTTTATTCTGCAGACCCACAACAATGCATTTCCGACCCAAGGTTCATTGTGTTAAAACACTTGTATGGATGTTCCCTACCACCACACGAAAAATCTACACTCATTTCGGTAACACCCTGTAGTATCACACTTTAAACTACTACGTCGCTTTGGATAACCGTATCTAAATAAAATTGGTAACAATCAAAAGAGAAACTCAAAAAAGTTTTGTGCAATGTCAACAATGGAAAATAAAGAACAACAATCATCATCATCATCATCATCATAGTACATTCACGAATTTAGGCCATTTGTTGACCTGTTTCGGCCTCAAGAGAAACACCATCCAGAAGTCTTTTGAGTGGACGTCCTGGTCTTCTTCTTCCTGCAGGTTGATATCTTAACATTTGTTTGGGTATTCTGTGATCTTCCATTCGATGAACATGTTGTATCCATCTTGACTTATAATCAGAAATTTTGTTTTCTAAAGATTCCATGTGTAATTCTTCTAAGATGTCTTTATTTTTTTTGTGATCTAGTAGTGTGTATCCTGCAGTCCTCCGTAGATATCTCATTTCAGCAGATCTAAGTCTCTGTATATCCTTCTGTTTCAACGTCCATACTTCGCTACCATACAAAAGAGTTGGAAGAGCCAGTGTTTTATACACTTTCAGTCTTGAATGCTTTTGGACTAACTGTGGCTTGAAGATAGAATTTATTAACCCTAAAATTCTTAAAAATTTAGATATTTTTGCATTTACATCCTTTTCTTCTTCATATGAGATATTGCATCCTAGATATGTAAAATTATTCACCTGCTCCAAAATTTTATTGTCCAGTACAATTTTACTTCTGACAGGATCTACACCTTGAAATGCCATAATTTTTGTTTTTTCTGTAGATATCTTTAATCCATATTCTAAGAACAACAATATAGAAACTAAAAAGAACAACAATACAGAAACTAAACTAAATTAATCATGTTTTGTGGTCGATATGGGTTCATTGTTGGATATTTAGCACACAGGTTAAAATGGACGTCTGCAGCGTCACTCGTGAGGGCCACTTCCAATGTCTATGAAATATAGCAAAAACGTTTTGAGTTTATCTGTTGGCTGTCACCAATTTCATTTAAATACGATTATCCAAAGCGACGCAGTTAAAGTATGATACAATATTTGTGGACACGGTGTATTAAGGGAAGCTACATTTTCACAAAATGAGCTGAGGATAGAACTCCATACGGTCGGATATGAATCCGTTAAACTCGTAACTAGAAGCTAACATGCTAACCAATGAACAAAAATGGCGCAGTCGTAGAGATGCAGTTGTAGTGGGATGGATGGTTTCCATTAGAGCAGGACATGTTCATCAGACGTATTAGCGTTACATACAACTAGCTTAATCATGTTCATTACAAACAATTAGGCAGGATCACACTCTGCAAATCACTTAGCTAATTCCACTCAAGTCACACTGTAGTGTATCGATTCTTTGTTTCAATTCGTGCCTCTATTACGTCACTTCCACTGGATAAACTTTACAAACGCATTTCGTTTTGCAAAATACAAAGAAATGAAATAATTGAGATTGTTCTAATTAAAATATTTTTTTTTTTAATCTTTACAGATCTTCAACGATTTTTATTACATACAACTTTCCTCATTAGAGGATTGCCTCAAGGACAAAGTGATACAGACAATTAATTTTTTAAATTCAACAAATACATTTCAAATAGTAATTGAAGTACACAAACTATAAAGTAGGAATTTTGTAAAGATGATTTCTTAAAATTGAAATTGATCCTCTAATGGCAGCGATGACATTTTAGAAAGATACACTCAGTCCAAATCTAAGAAATTAAAAAATTTAGCTAAGAATCCTGGTATAGTACCTCTTGCCCCGACCATCAATCCTGTGACAGTTATACTATCTAATTGGTATTTATCTTTGTAATAGTCATGAATGTTGGCGACAGAAATGGATGGATTACGGAGAAGTATGAGAATATCCAGGCTACAACATATTCGAAATACATATATCAGACAAGAAATGGATGCACAAGAAACTGTTATCGATAGGATAACAAACAGAGCTCTACAGTGGTATGGACATGTACAACGGATGTCGGAAGACCAGTGGCCTAAACAGGTGTTGGATTGGATGGTGCCAGGCAGAAGGAAGAGGGGGAGAAGTATAAGAGCATGGTATGAGGGAATATATGATGCCATGATGATGAGGGGTATGGAAGATGGTCAATGGGAAGATAGGAGTCTCTGGAAAGCAGGAATCAAGGGCAAACTGCCGTAAAGTGGAAAGCCTGTATTAAGTATTGAGTAATAGTCAATTGTTGGCTCATATATGGAATGATGTCTTAAAAAGCTCGGCTACTACGCTAAGCATCGGTCTTATACACTGTTATAAATTTAATGATATATTTCCCAAATGGGGACTCGTTCTATAGTCTGTCCGTGGAATGTGTTAGAGAAATTCGCTAGCTTTCCGGATAGATATTTTTCTCTCTTGAAGCTCAAGATAGAAATAAGTAGTGTTTACGTGAACTGTTCTCCCTCCTGCACTTTCTTCCGTGGCCTCATTGGCCACAGATTCTACGGGCAGACTATAGAGCGCATTTCGCAACTCTCCGCCAAGGCACCGCTCCAGGTCAGCTAGAATGCATTGGCCTGCTAATATATTGATTGAGGAATCAATGTAATTTATTTTTACCTGCAGGAAGATAAATTAACTGCGATATATTAAAATCACAGGAACATGCTTCAGGATTGACATTTCCTACTTGTTAACAAATAACTGAACATCGGTTAACCAACTGACGTTCCTCCACAAATCAATGACAACCGCGCTCTTCAAATGTTTTCATCAATATTCCAGCATTCGGTTGAAAAAACAAACACAGAGCGAATTGGCTATACCGTTAGCCTTTCAGACTCGTATTTGGGAACACCCGGGATCAAAACTCCAGCCAAATATCACTGGTCAAAATGATTTTTGTCCCATGAGTACCAATAGTTGTACTTAATGTAGTTTTTTATCGTGTTTTCAAATATGCATTTGGAATTTCTCCATCACCCACAGTTTTTTTAAATTCAATTAATGGATTTAAATAATTATTATTTAATAAACGTTTTTCGTCCATTTGTCCATTGTAAAATAAAACCAAATGAGCTAACTCAGGATATTTCAGCTATGGAAAAGAGATATCAAGGCAAATGGAATCCTAATATGCTGGCCGATTATTGTTGGACCATCAAGAGGGATGCTCCACAGGCGAAATATAGCAGAAAATCGTCATTTCGTACTTTCTAGGTGAGTCCTAATGTTCGAATATTGTGTAGTTTTTAATGTAGAAAATATTAATGTGTTTAAAATTATAAATTCCTGTCTCTCGGAAACCTTGCGTGATGGAGAAAACCCGATATCATATTTGAATTGTGGAGAAAAAAAAATACTATCAGAATCACATATTTTTCTTTCTGAGACAAAAGAAAGTTTTTTTTTGCTATTCAGTGTAATTTTTTGGGCCACGGCCTTTATATATCACAACCGTTCTCTGTAAGATATTTCAAGGTAGGTTCCGGCATGCAGTGGTAGACAGTTCCCTTGTGAGAAATTTGCATACTTCATGCACTTCCTGCGTGTCGTGTTTTCTTCTTCTTCACGGTTTAGGCTCATTTACTAGCCTGTTCCCGTTCCAAATTGCTGTTCTTTCCATATTCTCCTTGGTCTTCCCAAACTTCATCCTCGTGGTGAATAGCTATATGCTACTTTTGGTATTCTATTCTCAGTCATCCTTGCCAAGTGTTCTTTCCAGTTTGTTTTGTATTGCTCTATTGTTGTGTTTAATTACTTTTAGTTGTTGTCTTATTTCTGTGTTATGTTTTTTGTCTGTTCTTTGATATCCTGCTATTGGTCTCAGGAAACTCATTTCAGCAGCTTGTATGCTGGCAGATTGTTGTGTTTTCAATGTCCATGTTTCGGATCCATAAGTAATAATAGACACTGCCATTGCCTTGTCTAATTTCATTATAGTGTCTTTCCTATTAAATCAGTTATGCCAAGAATATAATTTTAAAATATCAAAAGAAAAAACAATAATAATGGCATTTTGGGGAAACTATCATATATGGTCAAAAATCGTAATAGAAAAAAAAGCTCTGGAACAAGTAACAAATTACAATTATTTGGGTTGTAATTTTACTATAAACACAAAAACTGAAAGAGTCATACATATGAAATTGTCGAAATTTCAAATGATATGCGAAACTATACATAAAACATTAAAGAATAAAACAAGAAGAGATACTAGATTGAAGTTTTATAAAACATTGGCAATTCCTGCATTACTTTATGGAAGCGAAACTTGGGTAATGACCAAAACATTCCAAAGTAGAATACAAAGCGCAGAAATGAACTTACTTAGAAGAAAAAAAGGCTGCACAAGATTGGATCGGATAAGGAATGAAGATATAAGAACAGAGTTAAATATTTATCCATTGAATGAGAAAATCAGAGAATATAGAGAGAAAAGGTTTACACATGTGGAAAGAATGAATGTAACAAGATTACCAAGAGCAGCATTCAACTACAAGCCAAGAGGTTAAAGGAATGTAGGAAGGCCAGTGAAAAGATGGACAGAACAACTGTGAGGCGGAACAGGCAATTTGCCTAGCCCGTGAAATGAAGAAGAAGAAGAAGAAGAAGAAGAAGTTGAAGAAGAAAAGTCTTTTCTGGCTTTATTTTTCAAAGTTCTTTTTAGTGTTCCTGGTCGTGTTTTAATAAATTAACTTCAAATAAGTATTTTAAAAATTATTGAATGTATTTGAAGATCTACTGCGTGAGATACAAATATGTTACTTCTAGACTAAAATGACTGTTTCTTGAGAAGCTGCGTTCTTCTTGAATCCATTTCCCCGGTTCATGTTTTATTCCAAGAAGAGGGGTTACTTTGCAATTAGACTGTTCTCTCCCCAGTTATATTAGCATTCATTACAAACAAAGACATACAAGAAGAAAATATTTATGAGTTGCCAGCGGGCATTAATGCACTCGAACCCCAACCGTAACAAACTTCTTTCATCTCTGCAAAAAAAAAAATGTTTTCAAAAGCCCCAGCTGGATAATCTTCTTGTCTGAACTAGTGAAGAAATGCCAACTGCATGTTAGCATTGAATTGTGGTGAATTAAAAATAAAAAAAAATAGGGGATATTGTAGAAAAACCTATTAAGACTATGTTTTTTGGAATAGTATTAGATGCAATCACTTTCTATTACTCCAAGATAATGTAAATAAGAGTTTGAAGTTGTTACGTAACCTCGGTACCACACCAGAGGGCAGTGTCTGTACTGTTGATGTGAAAGGGTGGTGTGGGGGTGAATGTTTTGTTGCTGTTTTTAAATCTAGTCCAGTTTTCAGTTAGTGAATGACTTGCCTTAGGGACAGTGATGCCTCGACAACGTGATTTACCTGAACCAATGGCTTGGAGGGCCATAGGAAGGATGGAAGCTGGACAGACACAACAAGAGGTGGCACAAGCCATTGGGGTGTCTCAAAGCGTGATTTCCAGACTTTGTAAAACGGGTTCGATACACGGTCGGGACAGGCTCCTGGGTGAAGTTTTTTCGGGGTTTTTCCTCGCCTGTAAGACAAATGTCAGGAAGCTTAGGGCCCAACGGTCCCCGAAAAGCATCCGGCCATCATCATCATCATCATCCTTCACCGTTGTGGAAAGCAACGGGAAGCTATCACACCTATAATGTCCTAGTAAAACTGCAAAGCATAGCATGAAAATGCTATAATTGCAGCAAAAGACCTGCCCTCGGGCAGAATTACTATGGATGGATGGATGGATGAATATATATATATATATATATGTTATAAGAAAAATAAATGCCTGGACGGGATTCGAACCCGGATCTCTGAGTCTGTACCTCAGTGTGATATCCATTACACCACCAGGCGAATCCAATTCAAACACTTGTTCCTCTTATATATGTATTATATTCTCCATTATTACTAGATCTCGCGAGAACTCGGTCTTCACTGCCATCTAGTAGCTGACTATAACAAGTAAGCAAATTAAAGAGAACATTTTTACTTTATAGCAGTGACGCTTTATCGATGTTATAATTAAATATTTAACATTGAGCAATGCAAGCTTAATATGGTATGATAAGAAAAATAAATGCCTGGACGGGATTCGAACCCGGATCTCTGAGTCTGTACCTCAGTGTGATATATATATATAGTATGTTTATCAAAAGAATGCCAGAGCAAAGATTACCTGAAATTGTTATGGAATGGATCCCAATAGAAAGGAGGAAGAGAGGAAGGTCGAAGAAAACTTGGATAGAAGGGGTACAAGCAGCTATGAATATCAGGGGATTGGAGGAGGATCAATGGATGGACAGAAAGGAATGACGTTTGATTTCCGGAAGACGGCGGCAGCTGCCATGATACCGGATGATGATGATGATATAGTATGTGACAAAAATCGTGTGACGAAAGTGAAATATGTATGAAAGTGTCGCATGATGAAACTGTGACAAAATGTGGCCTGACCAATTTTTATGATGTCTAAAAGTATTTTACACAGAGTAACTAAATTTAAAAGTACATTGCCAGAAACGAGCATTAGGAATTCCGAATCACTCTGTATTTCAGTTCATCACTTTTAATGTATGGATGGCATCACTTGATTAATTGCCAGATGATCATGTAAACTGACGTTAGTAGACTAATAACTCGGTTATTGAGTATTACGTTTCATAAATGTAATTTTGTACCAAGTTCGTTACAGATACATCGCAACCACTTTACCGATGAAATTGTCTTTAACAGGAGTTTGTTCCAAACAGGGTAAAAATTAACTCCTAATCAAAATGGTTATGCCTCTAATACTAATTACCCGACATTATTACAATTTTGAATTCAAGGGGATGTGTGGATGGCGACCACAAGGTGCCCAAGCTGAGCAAAACATTGCTTCCACTTACTTGTGTTTTGCTCCTTACTTTTATCTTTAACCGATCTGGTATTTCTTCCTTTCTTCCACTTACTTGCGTTTTGCACTCTTAACTTTACTATCTAACTTCTCTTGGTTAACTCTTGTTTTTTCAACCCCGACGCTATTAGGGCATCTGAGGCCTAGGGAGTCTTTCCTTTCTTCCATTCCTTCTTTCCTTTATTTTCTTTTCTTCTCCAGAAAAGTCTGACCAGAGGCTATACGATGGCAGCCCCATCACTGGTCTTGCCTTCCTTTGGGCAGCAACCAATCGTGGGGACTATTATTATGCTTTCAAGTCTTATACGAGAATTTCCCGGAAGGAGGCTGGAGGGAAAATTTTCTATAGGATCGTAACAGGCCTTGGCCTAATACTTGGAAGGAAGAAGAAGAATAATAATTTTAGTTGACGTTTGTAGTTTATATTTACCATGGTTACAAAAACCGGAGGAACAGAAGATGATATAAAAAAACGAATTTGAATTAAATGAATCGTGATTTCTTCTTACCTCATTATTCTATGTTTTTTTTAACACAGCACTGCAGTATCAGCGACCCATTGTCACCAGCGTCAGCTGTTGTGAAAACAGCTTGGGACTAGAACCAGCGTAAGCTCCATAGTTCTGCGCTAAGCCACCTTGCCTTAACCACTCGGCTACGGCGCGGAAAAAAATGGGGAAATAAGGTAACTATACCCGAGCCGCCATATCTCCGGCTCTGAAGTTTAGGTTATAAGAGGGATAAAGGGAAAATTCGCCCTCTACTGCCAATAAGGATATGGTTGTAGTGAGAGTAGATGTCTGCTACAACCAATCACTGCTCTTGTCGCAGCTATAGCGGATTAGTAAGGTTTGAAATTGATGAGGTGTTGTCAGCTGTATGTCTGATAACCGCGTACATAAAGCGGCCACTCCCACTGAATATCCATATCGGCAACACTGTCGTGAATACGTCAAGGCCGGAGAATCAGTGGCTGCGGTATAAATTTAGCTGGCCTAGTAACACCTTACAAAGGAGAGGCTATGGCCCAACAATGGGCTACGCTATTATAGATAGATTAACTATAACATTGTGATGAAATATAGGGCAGTTGGTTTAATTGTTTACGTCTTATATTGTAAGAGTTCGCTTTTGTTTTACTCTGCTGAGTTACGTGGGGAGGCGGTCGCAAGTCAAGTAGAATTCAGAGAACAAATGGTAATGGAAGGGTACTTACCCCAAGGTGAAGAGGTGACATCGTCGCATCCATCAGGAATACTTTATGAAGTGGCTCCATCTGTGAAAACAAACAATAACTGTTACGTCACTGAGAGAGTTATTCAGATGGGAACGTTTCATTTTCGTAATTAGGAGGCACTAGGTTCAAACCCCACAGTAAAAATTAATCATATAGCATATAAAACCCATCGGTCTCAATGGTGTAGGGGATAAGTTCTTTGGTATATTATTTACAACTTGTGACGCGACATTTTTAATTATTTTATAAACTCCTGTCAAATTTTATTCTTAGGGTTTCATTTTTTAAATCATTTCTCATAATTTACAATGATTTTTACATTTTTCTAACGATTATTTCAATATTTTTTCTATTATATGTAACTTCTTACGTAGCATGAAGACGTGGTGGCCATATTTATTTTTATTAATATTCTGAGCAAAAACAAAATCGTGTTCCAGTGCAGCCAACATACAGCCCATTTCTGATAACTGTAGCCGTCTTGCTGAAACCAAAGGCGCGTGGCTGGAGGGAACATTGCATTTAAGCTTTTTTACTTAATAATTAAATTAAATTATATTAAAATAACTAGTAGCCAGAAAAATGTATTATTATCCTATTCGCTTCAGATTTAAATGCTGAATGCATTTCCTCAGAAACAGGATTTAAGTCATCGTAAATTATATTGTCTATTTTCAGATATTCAAAACAAACAAACGATAACGGTACTTGAGATCATAATAAGGGTGAAGGCCAAAAACACATTCCTCTATTGTTCATAACTGTTAACAAAAGATTACCCTGCCAAGGGATGTACAAAATATTTTTAAAAATATATAACAGGCAGAGTTAAGCGTCTTCTGAGGCGAACGGGTTAATGATAATAATAAAATTAATTGTTATAAAGCAACGCTATTCTATCATGAATACTCCAAACTTACAAGAAAACAAAAGTAAGCACTAACACAGAATTAGTAGATAAAATTTCAACGTTTAATAATTGTTATGTTTTCAAAACTGAGTGTAGTTACTGGCAGTAGCTACAACTCGCCCTCCCCTCTTACCGCACCATACACCATAGACCCCTCAAATGCGTCTAAAGAAGCCAGAACTGGACTATAGAGGATGTACTAATTAACTGTACTCATAATTAGACATTATTTTCATTATTCTTCAATTTGACAGATAATTAATTGTTTAGTATGTACTATTATTGTATTTTTATGTGTAACATATGTTTATCCTGGTGAGTGGAAGAGAAGGCCACACGGCCTTAACTCCACCAGGCTAAATAAATCTATCTATCTATATACTTGAGAATTTCAGAACTTAACATTTATTTCTGGGCGTTAAATTCTTTCGCAAATTAGAGAGCCTTTAGGTTCGTTAATTATCGTGTATATGTTGGCTGCATCCCGTGATTCTAAAATGTAACCGCTTCTGGTTTGCTGCCGCATGCGCATGGTGTATGATTGGAACCTCGAAACTTTTGTCGCGTCACGTGTTGTGAAGAATCTACACATTTGATAATTGTGTGTTCAATATTTGTGGTTTTAAATAATGATTTTACCGAGTTGTTTCCTTAAAAAATAATAACCTATAACGTTGGCCATAATATACATTTTGATGTGTTTCATTATTTCTCCACTAGGGTGCATTCTTACAATATTGCTACCCTATTCGGTAATAAATAATATGATCAAGTTGCAGTGAATATACATAATCTTACATTTCTTATTTGTTTTCAAACATCGCCGTTTACATTAAAAGTATAAATATTTTAAAATACCAGTAATTACATATTTAAATAATGACGTTTGTGTAAACAGCTTAATTTTATTCGTTAAATAGTCCAAACAAATGCCACTCTTGATTTCCAAAACCTCTAGACAAATTGGAAATCACTCGTGATATTACTTACGAAAAACCAATGTCCCATTCTTGATTTAAATAATTATTGTTCCTATATCAAATTAAATTCAGATGCTTCTTCAAGATTTCCCTCATTTGCTATAAACTTCATCTATTTCATTAGAACAAGTGCATACATTATGGAACTTTTGAATGTGAACCAGTGTTTTCATAATAAATACGCGAACTAGAAACTATTTACATTCATTAATAAAGTAAAGTGATCCCACAACAGGCCCGGAGGCCCTTGGG
The DNA here is from genome assembly GCA_030220185.1 of Diploptera punctata. Lineage (NCBI taxonomy): Eukaryota > Metazoa > Arthropoda > Insecta > Blattodea > Blaberidae > Diploptera > Diploptera punctata. Next base: position 736,230 of record JASPKZ010000803.1, read on the forward strand.
GTAGTAGGAGGTTAAGGCTCCCACTTTTTCTAGACAATCGGCACTTTATGTCAGCCGGGTTGTCAGCCCTGCGTGACGGCCGCCTTTACCCCCAGAACAAGCGTCTGGTACTTTAAGATTTTTTTTAAAGATTTATTTAGCCTGGTGGAGTTAAGGCCATGTGGCCTTCTCTTCCACTCACCAGGACAAACATATATTACATAAGAATATAACAATCTTAATTAACTCTAATATTAAACACTAAGTAAAAATTTGATCAAAAGATAATATCTAATATACATATTACGATCTATAATACAACCAGTTTAATATTAGTTAAAATTAAGACTAAAACTATAATAAAATGTATACAAGCAAGACATATTAAATTGTCCCTGTCTAGTGTATATAAAAAACAGGAAAATAATGAGATATAGAAAACTAATTTTACGATTATACAATATTTAAACAAAACAAATAAAAATATTTGTTATTCTTAATATTATTTACATAAATAATTAAATATATTAATATTGCTAAAAGAATACTATCAGTGAGGTGTATAAGTTAGTTTGTTATTAAATAATTCTTTAGTTTGTTTTTGAAGGATGTTATAGTTTGACAGTCTCTGACATAGGGCGGAAGGGAATTCCATGTTTTGGTAAGTGACACCGTAAAAATAATGAATAATATACAGTGTGATGAGGCGGGATATAAAGGACAATGTGCTGATGGGATCGAGTGTCAAGATTATGTGTGTCGGATAGTCTGATGAAGCGGCGTGATAAATAATTAGGCGATGATGTGTGAAGTATTTTATAGAGAAGGGATAGGGAATGGACAGTTCTACGATCTCTTAGACGAAACCACGATAATTGTTCCAGGGACGGTGTAACATGGTCAAATTTGCGAATACCACAAATAAAACGTGCGCAAGAATTATGAACACGTTGAAGTCTTTGAGTGGAAATAATATTTAAGTCTGTAAAAAGAGTGTCACAATAATCAAAATGGGGCATTGCAAGTGTTTCTACTAACATTTTCCTAAGGGCGAATGGCAAACAATTTCGTACACGATTTAATGAATTTATTATTGAGAAGACTGTTTTTGCATGTATGGTTTATTTGTGTATTCCAATTTAAGTTTTTGTCAATAAATACTCCTAGAATTTTTACTGTCTCACTATAAGGGATTTGAACTCCGTTTAGTGACACATGCGAAACTGTGTTTAGGTACTCATTTCCGTTAGAGGCTGAGTCGACCCCAGGGCCATAGTGCCGCCAGAGGGTTTGGGTCAGTTTAAAAATCCTGACCCCTCGACCCTCCGGCTTGTAGCTCAGTGCCTTAACCACTACGCTACGGCGTGCCCCACATTCATTAATACTAACCAAAAATTAAAATTCCATTAGAATTAAAATATTGTAGTAAATTGGTCTGGATGAAATGTGAAACCAAAAATTCTCTTACGTTTCACATTAGCAATTTCAGGGATTTGTAAGTCTGGCACCCTGAATAATAAACGAAGAAAGAAAGAGTAAAAAAGAACCAACGAACGAACTGGTAAAAAATTCAACAATTTTATCCTCCAAATGGAGATGGTGGAATTATATTTGCAAAACCAAAGGCTTCTTATATCATATTTCCATATTAAAATCCTATAGTTATAATAATAATAATAATAATAATAATAATAATAATAATAATAATAATAATAATAATAATAATCATCATCTGCATTCATGGATTAGGTCTGTTGACCCGTTCTGACTTCAGCCCATCTCTTTCTAGGTCTGCCCATATCTCGGGTGTCTTTAGGTTTGTATTTTGTTATTTGTTTTGGATATCTATCTTCATTCATTCTGTCTATGTGTTGCTTCCATTTTTGTCTATATGTATCCATTTTATTAGTTATTGCAAATGTTTCAAGTTCCTGTCTTAATAATAATAATCAATAAATAATAATAATAATCATAATAAATATAATACAATAATAATAAACTAACTCACTGGCAATGCCAAACCGTACGTTCCATGACGGAACTAAACTCTCCATACATCCCTAACCTGAACTAATATTTTCCAATAATCGCCTGTATAATCTACTTCTCTCAGATCATGGTTAATGCTATTGTCCCACCTGATTTTTGGTCTACCAACTTAGTGTTTTCCTTTAAGAAGTTTCCATGCACGTCTTTCATTCCCCATTCGTGCCACATGGCCTGGCCACCGCAGTTTACGAGATGTAACTTTCATTATATCTGGTTTTGCCTGAAGATCATGTAGCTCACTGTTATGTAGTTTACTCCATTCGCCTATCTGTTCGTCTCGCTTTGATCTAAAGAAATTCTTAACAACTTTATTCTCAAATACTCTTAATCTTTTCATCTCCCTTATAGTAAGAGAACATTTTTCACATCCACGTAATTTAACTGGAAGAATAACAGTTTTGGAAATTTTCAGTTAAATATTTTTGAGCAAAGTTGAGACAAGAGTCCTTGTAATGCATAATAGCATGTATTCACTGAATCGAGCCTCTGTTTAATTTCTTTGTGCATCTCATTCCTGTTTGTAATTATTGTCCCTAAGACTCTTGACGTCCCAACTCCTTTCCAAAACGTTCAACTGAAATATATAAAACTATTATTCTACCAGTTATATTATATGGTTGCGAAACATCGACTCTTACTTTAAGGGAGGAAAACAGATTACAAGTATTTGAGAATAAAGTTCTTAGGAAAATTTTTGGACCGAACAGAGATGAACAGACAGGTGAATGGAGAAGACTTCATAACTGAACTACATGGTCTTTATAGGAATCCAGATATAATAAGAACAGTTAAGTCTAGTAGACTGCGATGGACAGGACATGTGGCACGAATGGGGAATGAAAGACATGCATGGAAGCTTCTTGTAGGAAAATCAGAGGGAAAACGCCCAGTTGGTAGACCAAGAATGAGGTGGGAGAATAATATTAACTATGATTTCAGGGAAGTAGATTATACAGGGAATAATTTGAAAACATTAGCTAGGATAGGGAAGTATGGAGAGCTTATGTCCGCGCGGGCATGCACCTACGGGTTCAATAGTGCCAGTGCGTTAGTTAGATAGTTATCTCATTCCTATTTGTGATTATTGTTCCTAGGTATTTGAATTCTGCCAACTCCTCAAAATTTCTCTCATTTGTCATTAGTGTTCCATTTCCATTATATAATGAGAAGAAGAGGACTGGAGGACATGGAATGTGTGGACAGAGACGAGTGGAGAAGAAAATAAAACTTTAGGCACAGAAAGATGTGTAAACATTAAAAATCTGTATATAAATAAAATAAGAGGAACACTCCGTATATCAATATCGAGGGAAATACTTCATTGCAGTAGATGCTCTGGTTGGTGGCATTACCCCTCCAACACAAATCTGCTGCTAACAAAGTTTGCTATTAAAAATAATTAGTTTTCCGAGATTAAACTTGGTGGGTGAAAAAAGAGCTTAGTCTTTTTTTAGTAGCTGAGACAATGAGGTAGGACTGCATGTGAGAAAGCAATTTAAACAGCGCTGTGCTGGAAAACGACCCTAAACCCTGCTGAAATGATAACTCCAATCCCCTACATTACATTAACATCTAGCATCTATCCATTCATAGTAATTCTGCCCGAGAGCATGTCTTTCACTGCAATCATAGCTTTTTCATGCTATGCTTGCAGCTTTACTAGGGAATTGTATATGTGGTTGCTTCCCTTTGCTTTCCACACCAGTGAAGGATGATGATGATGATGGCCATATGATTTCGGGGACCGTTTGGGCTGTCATATCTTCATGCTATGTATTTAGTTAAATACCATATATATATTGAAATAAACATTGGAAAATATGTAAACATCGTTGTGAATGATGAGAAATAATCTGAAAAATGAAACCCTAAGAATAAAATTTGACAATAGTTTGTGAAGGAATTAAAAAGTCGCGTCACAGGTTGTACATACATACATAAGGACTTTATTAAACTAAAAGTAAGATACATACAATGTTATTTACAAATATGGGTCGCACGGGCAGTAAGCCGTACGTGCTGTTGACAGTCCGTTACAATAAGTTGATGTTTGGTAATAATATACTTAAAACAAAAAAAAAACAATAATATTACAATTAGATATCAATACAATTACATTATACATTAACTTAGTTATGTAGAATTATTAACAATTAATGGTATTGCAATTTGTTCACGTATTTATTTATTCCTGAGTAAGTGTTGCTTTTATTTTCCGCGTTTTGTCCCGAAATCTACCCAAGTTTATCCAATTTTCTGGGTTTACCAGTAACTCGTAGCATGGCAATCTTCCACGATTTGAATTTAGAAATCTTTCCGGTAATAACTGACGCCTCCAATATTCTAAATCGTTACATTTTCCTAATATATGTATCTCGTCTTCAAAGCTCCCGCACATTGGACATATTCACATATCGTGATCGTCGCTAATTTTTAGAAATTTCCATGCCCCTAACCTGAACCAAGCAAGCCCTGATCTCTCTTTATATCCTAGATTGAGTATATAAGATTTTGTTCCCCAAACGTGTTTTAGGTCTCTTTGTAAAAACAGTGATCGTTTTCCCGCACATTCGGCCAAAATATTTTGTCGGTTTATATCTAAGTACCTCCTTCTTATTTTTCTCCACACAAGAATAGTCAAAAGAATAGTTGAAAATGTATATACTACAATTTGCTGTGTGTGATAATAAATAAATATATTGGCATAACGAATTATTATAGGTTGCTCTTTTAGGTGTATACCAATTGATGAGGAATCAACAATATATTCCCTCCAATTTGCGGATGATCAACTTATTTTGGCACAAGAGAATGATGACATTGAATATATTACCCGAAAATGTATTCACGAATATAATAAATTGGGACTAAAGGTGAATATGTAAAAAACCAAGTATATGGCCATATGAGACATTCATCAAGATTTGATACTGGAATGTGAAATGGGGGTAATTAAATACATAGAGAAATACAAATATTTGGGAGTAAACATTACAGAAGATGGGAAGAATAAAAAGGAAATAAGATCAAAGATAAACTCAGGAAAATATGTAATATCTTGACTGAATGGATAAACATATCAAAAGAGAAACTAAAATTAAAATTTTTAAAACAATAGAAGTATTATGAGTTATGGTTCAGAATTTTGGACTATAAATTATCAGATGAAAAGAAAATTAATGGTAGCAGAAATGGACTATTGGAGAAGATCTGCTAGGATATCAAGGAGAGAGAAATTAGAAATGAAGTTATAAAAGAGAATATCATCATTCATCATCATCATGAACAAATTCGTTTTAGGCCATGTGGCCTGTACGGTAAACCTAGCGAAGATGGTCTTGATCTTTCCACCGATGTTTTGGTCTTCCTTGGTCCCTATGTCCAGTTGGGGTATATTGGAATGCCAATTTTGGAAGTCTATTTCTTGCCATTCTCCTCAGATGATTTTTCTATTCTTGTTGGTATCTTTGTATATCTTCATTTAAACTTGTTACTGCAAGTTTTCCTCTGATAATAAAAGAGAATATGAATGTACAAAACTCAGTTTTAGAATTTATCCAAGAAAGCAACTAAAATGGCACGGGCATATTAGACGAATGGAGGATAAAAGATTACCAAAAAAAATAATGGAATGGACACTATCAAGAACGAGAAGGAAAGGACGACCAAGTCTCACGTGGATCCAAGGGATTGGAGAAACTTTGAAGGACTAGAAAATAGAGAAAGAAATGTGTTATAATAGAGACGAATGAAGGAAAATTATAAAGCGAAATTGAAGACAAATCATCGGTGTCGGAAAAAAATGAATCAACATTGTTAAAACCGGAAATATATACACTAGGCCTATATATTTTAGGTGTCAGATAACTTTCCCTCTACAAGTCATAATTGATCTAAATCCCTAAAATCAATGTTGCAGAAGACGTGAGGGCGAATTTAGGGTTACGGGACACGTATCAAAGTCCTCAAGACCACTTAGTTCTGTCAACGTAACATGATACAAGGACCACGCCCTTGGGATGACCTGGACACACCCGATCCACAGTGGCAGACTGGCTTACATTACACAAGTGCGCCACCCCACATCCAGACTTGCGAAATGGATACTTTAAATAGGAAACCGCTTCTCAATTCCTGGCATTTTAACGGTACCTATAACACGCGTATTTTCATTTGTAAGATCAAGGTCATTGCTTAGCTGCCATATTAAATCCCGTGATAAGTTGTATGGTATGAGGAGTTGCATGGGTTGAGATTGTCTCGCATTACATCATGCAACCCTACACTAAGTTTTAGGACATGAGGGGAAAGGGGATGGACACTCTAATATGACCTTGATCCGATTAATTAAAATACGTGCACTATCCATCCATCCATAGTAATTTTGCCCGAAGGCAGGTCCTTCACTGCAATCATAGCATTTGCATGCTATGCTTGCAGCTTTACTAGGGAATTGTAGGTGTGGTAGCTTCCCGTTGCTTTCCACACCGGTGAAGGATGATGATGATGAGGATGATAATGATAAGGATGATGATGATGGTCATATGATTTCGGGGACTGTTTGAGCCTTAAAGTTTTCCTGATATTTGTCTTACAGGTGAGGAAAAACCCCGATAAAAACCTCACCCAGAAAAACTGTCCCGACCGGGGATCGAACACGGGCCCGCTGCGTGACAAGGCAGCACGCTACCTCGAGACCACATATGTGTATATAAGATGGACACGACCGTAGGCTTTGGAGATTTGGCACGGGAAGACGGCAGCAGCTGTAAAAACCCGAAGATATATATATATATATATATATATATATATATATATATAAAAGCTCTAATAGCCGTACTTTTTTAGAACCAAATTCGACATATTATAGTCAATTTAGAAAATAATTATGGAATGCTGGAACTCATAAAGAAGAGGAAAACAAATTGGATTGACCACTGGCTAAGAAGAAACTGCCTGCTGAAGGATGCTCTAGAAGGAATGGTCAACGGAAAGAAAGTTAGAGGCAGAAAAAGACATCAGATGATAGACAATATTAAAATAAATGTTTTATATGCAGATACAAAAAGGAAAGAGTGGAGAACGCTGAGTTTGCAGTGAAAGACCTGCTCTTGAGCAGAACACTATGAATGAATATTCAATTTTAACATATGGTAAATTGAAACCTAGATATTTAAAACTATTCACTTGCTCTAAAATTTTATTATCGATTACTATAATAATAATTATTTTATATGCCTCTATATGTATTTTTTTAAGATCATGTTTTAGGCCCCTTGTTTGAAAATATGATGTTCTGAGAGTGTGAAAGAGTGTTCGCCAGTTCGCCACAGTGTTGTTTGTTAGAAATTCTTCTCGCGTGTCGGAAGAACATGGCGACCACACCCTAGCACGCACTTCAACCCCCTGTTTACACGCCACACCCCGCACCGGGTCAGTGAGGTCGTAATTAACAATTCAACCCCCTTTCACAACTTCATATCAAATTCAAGTGACATAGTTCAACAGGTCAACTTTACACCTTGTGTCATTCGCGACAAATTACCTTCCTGCTACATTTCATTTTCATATTTCCCCTTCAAATACAGAGTGCAACAGAACTTCACCGACACACTTTCGTAGCTTGTTTCAGGCATATTGGGTGAGAAAATTTGAATACATTAATTATTATAAGCAACTATTATAAGTTTTTATAATTATTATAACTATATATATATAGTCCACCGCTGTGGTCTCGAGGTAGCGTGCCGCCTTGTCACGGAGCGGGCCCTAGTTCGATCCCCGGTCGGGGCAGTTTTTCCTCACCTGTAAGACAAATGTCAAGAAAACTTTAAGGCCCAAACAGTCCCCGAAATCACATGGCCATCATCATCATCCTTATCATCATCATTATCATCATCACCATCATCATCCTTCACCGGTGTGGAAAGCAACGGGGAACTACCACACATACAATTCCCTAGTAAAGCTGCAAAGCATAGCATGAAGGACCTGCCTTCGGGCAGAATTACTATGGATGGATATATATATATATATATATATATATATATATATATATATATATTTTTATTTTTTATTTATTTTAATATTTTTATCTTATTTATTTTTATTTACTTATTTTTTAAATATTTTTAATATAATAATTGAAATTTATTTTAATATACATTTATTTTAGTCCCGCGCCGTAGCCGAGTGGTTAACGCAGGAAGCCTTGCTGCAGAGCTACGGGACTTGCGCTGATTCGAGTCTCCATGGAGAAAGACATTTGCTCATGGCATTTCTGCCAGTATGGGACCGGTGAATCCCCAGCATCGTGAGACATTTGCATAGCTACAATAAGTAGCGGCTCCAGGTTGAGAAAACCAGCTATAACGGCTGGGGGACTCGACATGCTGACCACATGTAACCCCTACACGGGCTAGATGATCATCTACCTCTGTGATTGACACATGTGGATGTGAGGCCAGCAGCCGAATGGTAGGCTAAGGGTCTTCTAGACCTGTCACGCTATGTAATTATTATTATTACTACAGCAATTAATTCTTATCTTCAGATGAAGATGGAATATTTTTCAAAAAACTTACAACGAAGTTTTTTTAACCTAAGTTTTTCATAACGTTAACCTTTCTACAGATATGTTGTATGAGTATTAAGATACAGGACCTTAAGAGGTATATAAATGTGAATTTGTACTTAGAAGGGTTTCAAAGTTATGCCAAACTTATAACTGACTGTAAACAATGACATGCAGCGCACGCCAGAAACTATCTCAACACTGATACAAGCAACTGATAAAGTATTTTCTTTCACGTCTATACTAGGGGTTAGAATGTAGAGTAAGATATGTCTTAGGCTATCCTTACTTAATACAGGCTTTCCACTTTACAGCAGTTCGCCCTTAATTCCTGCTATCCAGAGATTCCTATCTTTTCAATTTCCTTCTTCCATACCCCTCTTCATCATGGCATCATGTATTCCCTCATACCATGTTATTCTGCTTCTCCCCCTCTTCCTTCTGCCTGGTACCATCCAATCCAACACCTGTTTAGGCCACTGTTCTTCCGACATCCGTTGTACATGTCCATACCACTGTAAAGTTCTCTTTGTTAACCTATGGATAACAGTCTCTTGTCTAATATATGTATTTCTAATATGTTGTACCCTGGATATTCTCATACATCTCCGTAACTCAACCATGTCTACCGCCAAGGCTCTTTTCCGCATCCTTTCATTTATTGTCCAGCTTTCTGACCCATATATAAGAATACTATCTTTTATTTATTGTATAATCATTTGTTTTGTTTTTCTGGTCAGATTCCTATTCCATAAAAGACTATTCAGCGTTCTAATCGCCTTTCTTGCACAATTGACTCTGTTAATAATATATTTTTTCACAAGTACCAGATTTATCTATAAGACGAATAATAAGAACGTTCATCAACTGCCAGTTTACAGTGCGCGAAGTATATCTAAGTAAAATGCTTATAGAACCCGCATATATTCTTCTTTTTGTTTCTTCCAAGTATTAGGCCAAGGCCTGTTACGATCCTATAGATAATTTTCCTTCCAGCGTTTCATAGGACGGCCCAGAGATCTTCGTCCTCTTGGTACATAATTATAAACAGCTTTGGGGATCCGATTTGAACTCATTCTTTCAAGATGGTATTTCCAATTTAGTTGGTACTGTTTAATATATTCCAAAATTGGCGTAGTCTTCAATTCTTTTAAGACATCGGTGTTCCTTTTCCGATCGCATCTGGTGTAACCCGCTGTTCTGCGCATGAATCTCATTTCACAAGCCGTTATTCTGCTTTCATGTTGTCTTTTTAGTGTCCATGCTTCACTACCATAGGTCAACACTGGTCTAGCCAAAGTGTTATATAAACGTAATCTAGTGTTTTTTTGTACAAGCGATGGTTTCATAACTTGATTAATAATTCCCAAACTTTTATTATAACTAGTAATTTTTTCAGGGATATCCTTTTCATCCCAGATAGAGAGATAATATCCAAGATATTTAAATTGATTATATCTCTCTACAATTTTATTCTGGAGACAGATTTTACTTTGTATGGGGTCCTTCCCATAAAATGCCATAATTTTAGTTTTGTTAATTGATATTTCCACATTAAATGTGGCACCTATATTTTGTAAATTATAAATTGATCGTTGCAAATCATTTTCGGAAAGTGCCAGAAGAGCTAGATCGTCTGCAAAAAGAATAGCATCGAGTTTGAGATTCCTATTGATGGGTATATATCCCCGTTGTGTTCTCCTCCATTCGTTTATTATCATTCTATTCAAATATATAATAAAAAGCACCGGTGAAAGTCCACATCCGTGTCTTACTTCAGTGTTGATCTTTTTCCATGAAGATAGTTTGCCATCTTGTTTAACAGAGATTTCATTATCTTTATAGATGTTGAAGATATTAGTAATATATTGTTGTGGAACGTTATCATCAGCTAAAATTTATAATATATATCTACTTTGTCAAAGTTCTTTTTTCCTGGAACCCGTATGTATAAGTTTATAATAACTGAATCCCCATACCATTTCTCAGCCAGCTGTTCCAGCTGATATCTCCAATGTTCATTTCTCTATGGAAATAATGTTGATGACGTTGAATCTGATTATAATAAAATTAACTAATTAAAACTGCGCCACGAGCAACGCCCCATCAACTGACCTGATGTTAAAACAAAACAAACAAAGTTTAATACCGAAAATTAATTAACTATCCGTCAATCTAGGTTTATCTGTTACCTAACCTCCTGTCAAAATGGAGTCCCAGTATGTTGGATGATTAGGCTGTAAAATTAAATAGAAACTTATCTTTATTTCTTTATTTCTCTTTTCCATTATCTAACTATTCTCTGACCAACGGATCTGTATCCCCGTAAGATATGCGAACTGAAAACTAATTCATTTTCTGCCTCGGTAAATCATTTCCCTCCCTGCGTTCCAATCTCTATCTTTTCTTTCGCCTCTCCCATTACTCACAATTTTGAGCCTTCTTAGGAGACAGATTACACTGGTCAACATGATTTTTGTCTCATGAGTACCAATAGTTGTACTTAATGCAGTTTTTATCATGTTTTCAAATATGTATTCGGAATTTCTCCATCACCCACAGTTTTTTTTATTTCAATTTCAATTAATAGATTTAAGTAATTATTTTTTAATAAACGTTTTTTCGTCCATTTGTCCATTGAGCGATGAGCACGGGTAACACTTTCATCAGGAGATTTCAGCTATGGAAAAGAGATGTCAAGGCAAATTGAATCCTAATATGCTGGTCGATTATTGTTGGACCATCAAGAGGGATGCTCCACAGGCGAAATATAGCAGAAAATCGTCATTTCTTACTTTCTAGGTGAGTCCGAATGTTCGAATATTGTGTAGTTACGAATGTAGAAAATATTAAACTGTTTGAAATTATAAAAACCTGTCTCTCGGAAACCTTGCGTGATGGATAAAACCCGATATCATATACGACTTCAGGTGAAAAAATACTATCAGAAACAAATGTTTTTCTTTCTGAGACAAAGAAAAAGTTTATTTTTTGTTGCTCAGTGTTATTTGCACTCGCAGTCCAGTGTTGTCAACTCTACATGAACACTGTAGCACGGAGTAGTGAAATAAATATTATTAAGCAAATAATAAAAGTCAATCAGCGTCATTAGACCTACTTAAATATGAAGAAGTAATAATTAACTTTACATTATTCAATATTCAAGATCCATGACATTGTTTGGAGGAAGTTTTGGCAACATCCCTACACGGAAAGTTATCCTGGCTGCTCTTTGACATCGCGGGAGGGATGTGCGTGGAATGGAGTAACTACAGGCGTTAACTTTTCTAAGAACGACTGAAGCACTTAAGGGGCAGAGATCCGTTGGTTCGACAATATTTATAGGAAGTTTTTACATGCTTTTCAACCTTTCGGGTGGGGCTGTTTAAACTCCTGATCACATACTTGCTTTTTGACCACACAAGGAGGTGGATGGCCTCTCCGAATAAACGGACCAGCTAAATGCGTAGCCATCTCCGAAGCAGCACGAACATTTAAGGCAAGGCACGGAAGTCACTCACATATTTATACTAAACTAGTGGTCATCCAGCGCTCGAAATTCGACCACAAGTCATTAAAATTTTAAGTTTGTCATAAATACGTCATTATGCATTAAGTTTTTATTTATTTTAGAAATACGAACGATAGGAAATATGTGGTATAGCTTGGCTAAGCCATATTTCAAAAATAATAACGGGTCGTTTGACATTTTCTATACTATTTATACTATTTCAATTTCCATTTTGCATATTATTATGGGTACGGGAATATATATCCTTTCTTCTTTGCCTCTCACTCCAACCCGTCAATGTTTTAAGTCGAGGCATAATGGACGTAGATGCGAATATGTAAATAATATATATGTAAATATAATATATACTTATATATATATATATATATCCATCCATAGTAATTCTGCCCGAAGGCAGGTCCTTTACTGCAATCATACCATTTTCATGCTATGCTTGCAGCTTTACTAGGGAATTGTAGGTGTGGTAGCTTCCCGTTGCTTTCCACACTGGTGAAGGATGATGATGATGATGGCCATATGATTTCGGGAACCGTTTAGGCCTTAAAGTTTTCCTGACATTTGTCTTACAGGTGAGGAAAAACTCCGATAAAAACCACACCCAGAAAAACTGCCCCCACTGGGGATCGAACCCGGGCCCGTTGCGTGACAAGGCTGCACGCTACCCCGAGACAACAGCGGTGGATATATATATATATATATATATATATAATGGAATTACTGAAACCATGATTAGGCTGGGTTTAATTTAAATTTAAATAATAAAAGGGAGGGAGAAAGAACGACAAAAAAGTACTGTATGGAGAAAAAATTATGAACTAGAAGAAGAAGGAGAAGCAGAAGCAAGGAGATGTGTTAGAAGATATAGAAAAAAATTAAACAGATGAAGACAAGGAATGGTAAGAGTTTGACTAAGGAAAGAAAAATGTGAAAAAATGGCGAAGGAAATCAAATGTAACCAGGAGTTAAGAGCCGATAGAAGAAGAAAAATAAAAAGTAGAGTATATTAGATTAGATTAGAGTAGATTAGTAGATAACATGGCAACTTTATTTTATATTCATTGTATTTATCCACCTTTATAAACTTAATGAGATCAAATCTTCTCTACGCTCATATGTGCTCTGTTATGGTGTTCCTAGTTCCACTGTGCTGTTTTAACCAGGCTGACTGCTACCAAATTTTGCACCGGCGCAACCCCGCTCTGCTACCAATTTTGTGGCGGTAAACGCAACCACGCTGATTGCTACCTTTTTTCACCGGCGTAACCACGCTCAATGCTACCATTAATTGCACCGGGACTTGAACCCTTTAACCACGCGATCTACTACCAAAGATTACACCGCGTGTTGGTGCTGGATCAAACTATTGTTGTTGATAAATATTTTGAATAGAAAACATAGACTGCTCAAATTAAGATATCTTTGCCCGGGCCCATAAAAGGCAAAGATTAATTCAACTTTCCTTAATAAATTTTCAAACATGTAATGTGTAGTGAGCTACAAGCTATAATCGTGGAAGCTTTAAGGAAAGAGGAACTCACACACGCTTGAGTAAGTTTAGGAATTTTTACTTTCATATCGGAGATAGGCTAGCTGCTAAATGAATAGCCATAATTAAGTAAAATATACAACTAAATTTTTAATGCGAGTCAAAAAGTATAGTCAAATATAACATTGAAAATAACTAAATAAATAATTAGTTTAACAAAGAAAACAACGTTATCATTGATCATCTGTACAAAAATAATAATAATAAACATACATACATTTACATTCACACTAGTCCAGCCTAGGGTTGGGGTGTACAGTCCTTGCGGCCCCACCCTGGCTAAAGGACTAACAAACCAAATTAGCTCTTCTGAGCTATATTGACCAGACTCCCACGATAACTCAACAGATGATGATCTGATGTTACAGAACACAGCTATTTATGAGAGTTCACAAGGAGAGGGGAGAATGCGCGATAGCACACGGCGGTACTAGGAAAGGAAGGGGTAGGTAGGGGAGCATTTGGCACTGTTCACAAAGATCACACACGAAATGGAGACGCGATGACGTATAGGTTGCGCAGCATGACGTAATCCCTGTATCGAAATCTTGATTTCGGTACAGCACACACATCAATTATTCATACACATGCCTCATACCGCCATTTATTTGGGCTAGGCCCAATTCCTCAAAAAAGGTTTCAACCCTCCTTTACACCCGATTCTGCTTATGTTGACACAAAGGTTCGGAGTCATGAAGTAGTACACGATCGTCCGCATAAGATCACCAAAACCAGATTTTTTAAATACCTGCGACTTACTAAATCAAGCTAGGAGTATATTAGGTTCTAATTTATTTATGTTATCCGAATATTGGCGGAATTACATTGTTAAAATAAACCAATATGATATTTTTAGAGAAAATAATTTGAAATATTGCAAGCACTTTTCTTTTTATTGTAATAAAAAGTGAGTGATACACTGGATAGGTTTTCCCTCGTAAAAAAAAAAGGATTAAAATTATCCAATTTATAATCTGTGTGGCGTGAAGTCTATCAGGACATTATATTGGTATGATGTCGATTAATGTGCTCATATAACAAGCAATAAAGAACATGTTTTCCACACACACTCTCCATATTCTCATATAACAAGCAATAAAGAACATGTTTTCCACACACACTCTCCATATTCTCATATAACAAGCAATAAAGAACATGTTTTCCACACACACTCTCCATATTCTCATATAACAAGCAATAAAGAACATGTTTTCCACACACACTCTCCATATTCTCATATAACAAGCAATAAAGAACATGTTTTCCACACACACTCTCCATATTCTCATATAACAAGCAATAAAGAACATGTTTTCCACACACACTCTCCATATTCTCATATAACAAGCAATAAAGAACATGTTTTCCACACACACTCTCCATATTCTCATATAACAAGCAATAAAGAACATGTTTTCCACACACACTCTCCATATTCTCATATAACAAGCAATAAAGAACATGTTTTCCACACACACTCTCCATATTCTCATATAACAAGCAATAAAGAACATGTTTTCCACACACACTCTCCATATTCTCATATAACAAGCAATAAAGAACATGTTTTCCACACACACTCTCCATATTCTCATATAACAAGCAATAAAGAACATGTTTTCCACACACACTCTCCATATTCTCATATAACAAGCAATAAAGAACATGTTTTCCACACACACTCTCCATATTCTCATATAACAAGCAATAAAGAACATGTTTTCCACACACACTCTCATATTCTCATATAACAAGCAATAAAGAACATGTTTTCCACACACACTCTCCATATTCTCATATAACAAGCAATAAAGAACATGTTTTCCACACACACTCTCCATATTCTCATATAACAAGCAATAAAGAACATGTTTTCCACACACACTCTCCATATTCTCATATAACAAGCAATAAAGAACATGTTTTTCCACACACACTCTCCATATTCTCATATAACAAGCAATAAAGAACATGTTTTCCACACACACTCTCCATATTCTCATATAACAAGCAATAAAGAACATGTTTTCCACACACACTCTCCATATTCTCATATAACAAGCAATAAAGAACATGTTTTCCACACACACTCTCCATATTCTCATATAACAAGCAATAAAGAACATGTTTTCCACACACACTCTCCATATTCTCATATAACAAGCAATAAAGAACATGTTTTCCACACACCACTCTCCATATTCTCATATAACAAGCAATAAAGAACATGTTTTCCACACACACTCTCCATATTCTCATATAACAAGCAATAAAGAACATGTTTTCCACACACACTCTCCATATTCTCATATAACAAGCAATAAAGAACATGTTTTCCACACACACTCTCCATATTCTCATATAACAAGCAATAAAGAACATGTTTTCCACACACACACTCTCCATATTCTCATATAACAAGCAATAAAGAACATGTTTTCCACACACACTCTCCATATTCTCATATAACAAGCAATAAAGAACATGTTTTCCACACACACTCTCCATATTCTCATATAACAAGCAATAAAGAACATGTTTTCCACACACACTCTCCATATTCTCATATAACAAGCAATAAAGAACATGTTTTCCACACACACTCTCCATATTCTCATATAACAAGCAATAAAGAACATGTTTTCCACACACACTCTCCATATTCTCATATAACAAGCAATAAAGAACATGTTTTCCACACACACTCTCCATATTCTCATATAACAAGCAATAAAGAACATGTTTTCCACACACACTCTCCATATTCTCATATAACAAGCAATAAAGAACATGTTTTCCACACACACTCTCCATATTCTCATATAACAAGCAATAAAGAACATGTTTTCCACACACACTCTCCATATTCTCATATAACAAGCAATAAAGAACATGTTTTCCACACACACTCTCCATATTCTCATATAACAAGCAATAAAGAACATGTTTTCCACACACACTCTCCATATTCTCATATAACAAGCAATAAAGAACATGTTTTCACACACACACTCTCCATATTCTCATATAACAAGCAATAAAGAACATGTTTTCCACACACACTCTCCATATTCTCATATAACAAGCAATAAAGAACATGTTTTCCACACACACTCTCCATATTCTCATATAACAAGCAATAAAGAACATGTTTTCCACACACACTCTCCATATTCTCATATAACAAGCAATAAAGAACATGTTTTCCACACACACTCTCCATATTCTCATATAACAAGCAATAAAGAACATGTTTTCCACACACACTCTCCATATTCTCATATAACAAGCAATAAAGAACATGTTTTCCACACACACTCTCCATATTCTCATATAACAAGCAATAAAGAACATGTTTCCACACACACTCTCCATATTCTCATATAACAAGCAATAAAGAACATGTTTTCCACACACACTCTCCATATTCTCATATAACAAGCAATAAAGAACATGTTTTCCACACACACTCTCCATATTCTCATATAACAAGCAATAAAGAACATGTTTTCCACACACACTCTCCATATTCTCATATAACAAGCAATAAAGAACATGTTTTCCACACACACTCTCCATATTCTCATATAACAAGCAATAAAGAACATGTTTTCCACACACACTCTCCATATTCTCATATAACAAGCAATAAAGAACATGTTTTCCACACACACTCTCCATATTCTCATATAACAAGCAATAAAGAACATGTTTTCCACACACACTCTCCATATTCTCATATAACAAGCAATAAAGAACATGTTTTCCACACACACTCTCCATATTCTCATATAACAAGCAATAAAGAACATGTTTTCCACACACACTCTCCATATTCTCATATAACAAGCAATAAAGAACATGTTTTCCACACACACTCTCCATATTCTCATATAACAAGCAATAAAGAACATGTTTTCCACACACACTCTCCATATTCTCATATAACAAGCAATAAAGAACATGTTTTCCACACACACTCTCCATATTCTCATATAACAAGCAATAAAGAACATGTTTTCCACACACACTCTCCATATTCTCATATAACAAGCAATAAAGAACATGTTTTCCACACACACTCTCCATATTCTCATATAACAAGCAATAAAGAACATGTTTTCCACACACACTCTCCATATTCTCATATAACAAGCAATAAAGAACATGTTTTCCACACACACTCTCCATATTCTCATATAACAAGCAATAAAGAACATGTTTTCCACACACACTCTCCATATTCTCATATAACAAGCAATAAAGAACATGTTTTCCACACACACTCTCCATATTCTCATATAACAAGCAATAAAGAACATGTTTTCCACACACACTCTCCATATTCTCATATAACAAGCAATAAAGAACATGTTTTCCACACACACTCTCCATATTAGATTATAAAACCAATTTTAAAACACCACAACCTTCGTAAACTCAATACAGATCTAAGTAACACACTGCCTTATAACTAAACCTCGGATATTTTTATTGTATCCCTATTTTTTCCTAAACAAATTAAAACCAATAATATAGGTAAAAGTTTAATCAAAAGTTGTACCAACTTAAAGAATTTAACTGCTAAATTGAAAATTTTATCCTCTCTAACATTCTTTTGCTCTACATCCATTGACTATTGCTTTAGCCTCTATCTTGTTAGGAATTTCTAGTCCACGCTAATTTAGTTACGCTAATTTTCCTACAGATTTTTCGAGTCAGCATACCGAGTCAATAGGGCAACTAAGGAATTGCTTGGATGTATGAGGGTCGGTAAAATTAGCTTAGAGACATTTTTTCAGGTTTAAGGTTCTTTTAAAAAACGAGTGAAACTTGGGTAATGGCCAAAAAATTAAAAAAGTAGAATACAAAGCGTAGAAATGAACTTCCTTTGAAGAACAAAAGGCTGCACAAGAATGGATCGGACAAAGAATGAAGATATAAGATCAGAGCTAAATATATATCCATTGAATGATAAAATCAAATAATATAGAGAATAATGGTTTAGACATGTAGAAAGAATGAAAGTAACAAGATTACCAAAAGCAGCATTTAACTACAACCCAAGAGGTTCAAGGAATGTAGGAAGGCCAGTGTAAAGATGGACAGAACAACTGTGAGGCGGAACAGGCAATTTGCCTAGCCCGTGAAGTGGAGAAGAAGAGGAAGAAGATTATTTTAAGAGACTGGATATTTTGTGATTCGGTACCTACTGGTTAGAGTCACTCCCGGAGTATTCGTTCCATGGATTTTTCATCCTAAGAAATCCATAGACTGCAGCTAGATTTGAGCCGAAACATTTTACCCATTTTCTACCTATATCATGTTTGTAACCTAAAATTACTTTCTAGCGAATTCCAAAACAATACAGCTATTGAACCTCTGGGTTCGATGTTCCCAATAAGCCAGTTAAAAATTACGATATAAATTTATAATTTATTTTTTATAGGCAAACATTTGGCATTATAAAAACTCTGGTTGACCAGGCAAACACGATTTCTGAACCACAATATCTTCAAGAAAAAAATAATCATCATAAAACAGCCTTCCAAGCAAACGGATATAGTAAAATTGATTTCAGCCGTGCAGTAAATCCTAAAAAAACATGGAACTAATAACAGAACTATGGAACAAATCAAAAGGTAAGGTTTTTCTACCTTATGTTAAATCTATAACAGACAAAATAGGACGAATTCTGAAAAAAACATAGGATCCAGACTATCTAGAAGCCTACACATAAAATTAGCAATGCATTAAATCCAGCAAAAGTTGCAGACGGTTTAGCTCTTCTGGCACTTTCCGAAAATGATTTGCAACGATCAATTTATAATTTACAAAAAATAGGTGCCAAATTTAATATGGAAATATCAATTAACAAAACTAAAATTATGGCATTTCATGGGAAGGACCCCATACAAAGTAAAATCTGTCTCCAGAATAAAATTTTAGAGAGATCTAATCAATTTAAATATCTTGGATATTATCTCTCTATCTGGGATGAAAAGGATATCCCTGAAAAAGTTACTAGTTATAATAAAAGTTTAGGAATTATTAATCAAGTTATGAAACCATCCCTTGTACAAAAAAAACACCAGATTACGTTCTTATAACACTTTGGCTAGACCAGTGTTGACCTATGGTAGTGAAGCATGGACACTAAAAAAACAACATGAAAGCAGAATAACGGCTTGTGAAATGAGATTCATGCGCAGAACAGCGGGTTACACCAGATGGGATCGGTAAAGGAACACCGATATCTTAAAAGAATTGAAGACTACGCCAATTTTGGAATATATTAAACAGTACCAACTAAATTGGAAACACCATCTTGAAAGAATGAGTTCAAATCGGATCCCCAAAGCTGTTTATAATTATATACCAAGAGGACGAAGATCACTGGGCCGTCCTATGAAACGCTGGAGGGAAAATTTTCTATAGGGTCGTAACAGGCCTTGGCCTAATACTTGGAAGGAAGGAAGAAGAAGAAGATAAACGAAAACCTTTAAGTGCTGCTAGTATATATCGTATTCCATGTAGTTGTGGTGAAGTGTACATAGGAACTACAAAACGGATGATAAGTACAAGAATACAAGAGAAATTGTAGGTTGAAACAAACTGAAAAATCGTCTGTAGCAGAACACTTAGTGAATAACAAAGAACTTGCCATAAAATTTGAAGAAACACAAATTTTGTCCAAAACGCAACATTACTACACCAGACTTCACAGAAAGGCTATTTAAATTTACAAACACAAAATTCCTTTAACAAAAAGAAGAAACTATGAAGATTAATAAAATTTGGATCCCGGCATTATATAACACGAAAATAAAATCTATGACTTACGCCAATGACAACCAATCAAAAAATAGCTGCAAAGTAACGAACCGTATAGAAAACATCACACAATACTCAACTATAAATAAGACAAACGATTTCCATTCCATCCCTTCCAAACTTCCATATAGCTTCCTTTGCTGATGATACATATTTGTATCATCAGACACATTTCCGCGGTATGCAAAATCGTATCCACATCATCCAAAATGCCCTAAATACTATCCATACCTGGCTACATCTGTGGAACATTCAACTGAATGCAAATAAAACGCAAGTCGTCTTATTTAAGAAAACCTACAGATGTATTCCCATCCGGCTCACCTTGGGAGCTCCACTTTGTCTGGAGACTTCAGTCAAGTATCTTGGAGTCCATCTGGATTCCAAGCTTGCGTTCAAAATTCATATTCAGAATCTACAACATCAAGCAAATGCTGCAATTGCACTTTTATATCCATTTTTCAAGTCGACCACTCTATCTACTCGGATCAAACTTACACTGTACAAAACTGTGATCCGCAGCATGTTGCTGTATGGTGGTGAAGCCTGGAGCATCCTCGCTGCTTACAACAAAAAGAAAGTTCAGATCATACAGAATAAATGCCTCAAAATTATATTTTCGACCCCGTTATACACGAGGATCGCACAGCTTCACAACCTAGCACAGATCTCTATATTGCGACTACAATTTAAGAAGAAGCAAATGATATGCACCATGTTATTTTAAATCATGACAACCCAATTGTTCGTAATATAGGACATATGCTACAGCGACGTGCTGTTCACCGAAGCACACTCCCTCGGGATGGACCCAGGAATATGAGATGAGTAGTGTAAAACAGCCAAAGTGGCGTGGCTCACTCCGTGCCGCTGGCTTTCGGACTCTCTGCTTGTCTGGCGGCACGGTTTCTGACGCCCCGCTTTGGATAGTGGAGATAGTGGAACACCTCGTCTCTACCCAATACTACTTCAACACATAAGCAAAATATAAACGCCCTAACAATGGAGCTGAACTAGTGAGTGAACTCTATATTGATAAACGCTAGGGAATGTGGCTGTCATGGGGCCAATGTAGCTCCAAAGCAGCACCCTGGCCGATGCACAGTCATTGCCATCAATCGGCAGCAGCAGCAATGCACAGCCAGTCTGCAGCCGACATTTGAAGAATTAGGAAGTCAAAGAGCACGCAGAATCTCCTGAGGATGTCTACCGCAGTAGTAGACGAAACGTTGAGTGATAATAAAACCAAACAACGGTCATTTAGCCCGAAAGACATAAAATACATTAATCAAAATACCTGCCGTGAAAGTCTACAATTTTATATAAAGTTATAATTATTTTTTTTTTTTATTTATTCAACCAAACATAGAGACACATTTAATTTATTTACGCCTAGCAGCGCACGCCGGGTATTAGCTGTATTTGTAATAAATTTTGTGAGTTTTATATTAAGAACATTTTCACCTTGATATTCATATATGAAAAAGCAGAAAATAGAGATATGTTTTCAGTAATATAGGATTTATATGACGTGAAGGAGTACAAACATGGCGAATCCTTAAAGAGGCAGTACGTGATAATATAAATCAAGAGATAACAAAACACTGTATACAACTATGGGAAAGAGTTCTTATATTATTCAGCAACTCATAGCAATGCATCTGTTTTATACAGTTTAATGCGATTATAAATATCTGAGTATGAACAAGGAAGGTAAAAAAATAATGTGCTGGATGGTGTGGTGATAATACAAGCAGAGCATGTAAGCTGCTTATATCCGTGTGTGAGTGGAGTACGCAGGGGAAAATATCCATACTTCACATTCCATGTAACGCAGGAGAAAAAGTGCGTAATGGTAGACTGTTCTATGAAATGGATTACTTATAGCCAATGCATCATTGGTGTTACGAATGACGGGCTTTCTTACGGCTTAAAAGACCTTCGGGACTTGGAATTTTT
Source organism: Diploptera punctata (assembly GCA_030220185.1). NCBI lineage: Eukaryota > Metazoa > Arthropoda > Insecta > Blattodea > Blaberidae > Diploptera > Diploptera punctata. Next base: position 758,703 of record JASPKZ010000803.1, read on the forward strand.
GGTAGCATGTGGTTCTAGCCGAGCGTTAGTATGTGGATGTATTAGTTATAAAGGCACACGTGTTTTTGAACATAAATAAATGGATTCTTAATTTTAACTATTTTATTTCTAGAGAATAATGAATACAATAACCCTAAGTATTCTAACCCTAAATAACTAATCTAAGCTTATATTAAGAAAACCTACATTCGAACTGTCTTGAGATTCGAGAGAGGGAGATCTGGGTTTATGAATATACCCTAATTTCCGATTGAGGGTCTTTCCACTTTTCAGCGGTTGCCCTTTTACCAGCCGGCTGCTGGCCCTTCACATCCACATGTGTCAATCACAGAGGTAGATGATCAACAGCCAGTGTAGGGGTGACATGTGGTTAGCATGTCGAGTCCCCCAGCCGTTATAGCTGGTCCCTCAACCTGGAGCCGCTACTTATTGTAGCTACCCAATTGCCTCACGATGCTGGGTGGGCACCGGTCCCATACTGGCCGAAATACCATGAGAAAATTTCTTCCCCCACGGAGACTCGAACCAGCGCAAGTCCCGTAGCTCTGCGCCAAGGCTTCCTACCTTAACCGCTCGGCTATGGCGCGGGACATCTACCCTAATTTACATTCTAATAATTATCTAATAACTCTTACACTTAGACATATAGTACGAAACTATTTAAAATACTTGACTCCATTACAATACCGCTGTGGTCTCGAGGTAGCGTGCTGCCTTGTCACGCAGCGGGCCCGGGTTCGATCCCCGGTCGGGGCAGTTTTTCTGGGTGAGGTTTTTATCGGGGTTTTTCCTCGCCTGTAAGACATATGTCAGGAAAACGTTAAGGCCCAAACGGTCCCCGAAATCATATGGCCATCATCATCATCCTTATGATCATCATCATCCTTCACCGGTCTGGAAAGCAACGGGAAGCTACCACACCTACAATATCCTAGTAAAGCTGCAAAACATAGCATGAAAATGCTATGATTGCAGTGAAGGACCTGCCCTTGGGCAGAATTACTATGGATGGACTCCATTTCTAACTGTCCTAGACATATTTTATTAAGAAAAATGGTATGTAGACTTACCCCTCAGCTCACTGCTTCAACAGATAGACACGAGTCCTATATTTTGCAAGGTTTATATACTAAGCTTCTGTTTCTCCAGCTATAACTAACTGTACTAGCATTCCTATCCCTAACTGTACTAACATTCCTATAGTCAAAATGCAGAAATTTACAGTTAGCCTTGCAACTTTGTTCCTGCCATAATCAAAATTCTGTCTTGAAATATAATATGTCTAAATGCTTTATATTTCACCAACTGTTTTTATGTGAAATAATTAAAATAATCTATGTAAAATAATCTATGTATTCGTAACATTGCGTCTACACTATTTCCTGATTTTTTTTTGGAATCTTCCATTTTTATAAAATTGAAAAAAAAATATTCTAGACTATAAAAGTCTAGAAAAGAAACTATTTTGAAGTTTTACAAAGTATTGGTCCCGCGCCGTAGCCGAGCGGTTAAGGTAGGAAGCCTTGGCGCAGAGATACGGGACTTGCGCTGGTTCGAGTCTCCATGGGGGAAGAAATTTTCTCATGGTATTTCGGCCAGTATGGGACCGGTGCCCACCCAGCATCGTGAGGCAATTGGGTAGCTACAATAAGTAGCGGCTCCAGGTTGAGGAACCAGCTATAACGGCTGGGGGACTCGACATGCTAACCACATGTCACCCCTACACTGGCTGTTGATCATCTACCTCTGTGATTGGCACATGTGGATGTGAAGGGCCAGCAGCCGGCTGGTAAAAGGGCAACCGCTGAAAAGTGGAAAGACCCTCAATCGGAACAAAGTATTGGCAGTTCCATCTCTTATCTATGGATGTGAAACCTGGACATTAACAAAGGCAGATAGTAAACAAATAGAGGCTGCTGAAATGAAGATGTTGAGAGCAATAGCAGGATACCAAAGGACCGATAAAAAGAAAAACGAAGATATAAAAACAGAACTTAATATATTTAATCTCTGTGAAAGAATAATTTATTATCAAAATGCTTATCTTCAGCACGTATTACGAATGAATGAACAGCGCATACCAAGAAGAATGTATAATTATAAACCGAAAGGGAGAAGAATGCTGGGAAGACCATCGAAGAGATGGAAGGACCAATTCGATCTATAATGAGATCGGAACAGGCCATTGGGCTTAATCCTTGTTGTTGTTGTTGATGATGATGATGATGATGATGATGATGATGATGATGATGATGATGAAAAAATTCAAAGTAGAAAATTTTATCGGTTATGGATTTTCGTCTCCTTCCAAGCATTCCTATCCCTATCTGTATAGTTCAAAATTTCAACATCATCATCTGCATCAAGGGTTAGACCTGCTGGTCTGTTCCGATCTCATGCTAGAATTGGCTTGTCCATTTTTTACTGGGTCTTCCTACATTTCTTCGTCTTATTGGTTTTTAATGAAGGAACTTGAAAATGTCTACTCTAAAAACAAAGGTTTTCGAGGGTACGAGCCACTGAGAGTAAAAATCCAATTAGAGAATAAAACAATATAATAACAGGTGTGCAATTTTAATTTCCTGGGTTACAATATGTCATATAGATAGAGTGAAGGAATTGAATACAAAATAAAATAAATTTAATTATATGTGTGGCACCATAAAACGAGATCTCAAAGGAACTAGAAAGGAGACACTTTTAAAATTTTATAAAACAATGGCGGTTCCAACACTACTATATGGATCGGAACACTGGGTCTTAACCAAAAAACCAGAGACGAAGGATAGAAACGTCAGAAATGGGGTTTCGGATGAGTGTGGCTGGCTATACAATAACACATCGGAAACAAAATTAAAATATACGAAGAGAACTAAAACAATATATTCAAAACTATTAGATACTTCAAAACTTAAACACATTAATTTTAGGGTGACCAAGGTTAATAACACCAAGAAATTGGGGCTGGAAGAAAATATCATTAAAGCCAAATATAAGGTCACATATAGAAATAGGCTAAATTATATATTGGAAACGGATAGTTAATGACATTAAAGGAAATTCTGAAGAAGTGGCTGATTTCAAACACCTAGGAATGATTAATACAAATATATATCAGGCGCAGAAAGAAATTTAACATAAGCTCAACTCTGGAAACGCATGCTTTTATGCTTAGAAGAGATACATGTGATCCCAAGTTCTCTCAGATAAATTAAACTAAAAATATATAACTGCTTTTGCTTGGTGTGTTTTATATATGCGAAACATTTACTCCTACTTTAAGGGAGGAGAGAAGGTTATGAGTATTTGACAATAAAGTTCTGAGGAAAATGTTTGGACCAAAGAGAGATAAACAGACAGGCGAATGGAGAAGCCTATATATCAGTGAGCTACAGTATATGATCTCTATGGGAAAACAGACAGGCCTATAATAAGAAGAGTTAAGTCTCGTAGATTGCGATTGGGAAAACTTGTATTAGTTCAGATCCCCAAGGGGTAATAAATTTTTCTCGCAAGATTTAGATCAGGATCGCAAGGAATTTTGGATAGGTACAGTAAGTAGCGACTCTAGGATGATAAAACCAATCATAACGGTCGGGGGCCATATGTCGCCGCTTTACTGATGTGCGATCGTCGAACTGTGTGACACGAATTAATGTGAGGCCAGCAGGCGGAATGTAGGTCTGTGGGGTCATGGAGTTCAGTTTTAATTATCTCAGGACGCTTTCGAACCCGGAGGTTCATGACCGCGGAGACAAGCTATCCTGAGATAATGCTTTGTAATCATTACGTGTAAAGTTGATTTTGATGAGGTTTTTTCACAAAATGTCAAGCGATTCCCGGGATGAACATAGGCTATAAGAAAATTGTAATATTCAACCATTTCACCCCTAAAAATCGCCCTTTGTAGTGAAAAACGTGAAATAAAGTTCCTATTTTGATGCTTAAGTGGCTTATGATGCCTAAACCATAACAAATACCAAATTAAAGTACACAGAATTGAATATCTCAAAAAACTCTACAAAAAAGTCTGCGACAGCATATGTTTATCTTTTACGGATAACTCACAATAACCATTTCTGTCTTTAATTGATAACAAGAAGATCGGGATAAGTAGATTCCCGGGCAAGCGTGCTCTGCCACACCGTTCATCTGATTGAGATGGGGCTTTTTGAAAAATGTTCAGGAGATTCCCGGGATGAACACAGGCTATAAGAGAGTTATAATAGTCAACCCCTTCACCCCTAAAAATCACTTTTTGTAGTGAAAAACGTGATAGAAATTCCCTATTTTGACGCTTAAGTGGCTTAAGCTGCCTAACCATAACAAATACACCAAATTAATGTACACAGACTTGAATGTCTAAAAAAACTCTACAAAAAAACGTACGCGACAGCATATGTTTATCTTCTACGAATAACTCACAATAACCATTTTTGTCTTTAATTGATGACAACAAGATCGGGATAAGCAGATTCCCGGGTAAGTATTAGCTAGTACATAATAAATTAAACGGATATCAAATTATGTGTGGCACCATAATATGAACTCTCCGAAAGACTCGAAGAGAAACTCAGCTCAGGTTTTATAAAATTACAACTGTTCCTGTTCTTTTATATGGTCTGACTTTCGGGTACTTACAAAAAAAGATATCTCACACATTCAAGCCATTGAAATGAATTTTTCAAGATCCGTAAAAGGATGTACACGCATGGATAAATTACATAATGAATCATTAAGAAAACTGGAGATATTTTCAATACTCGATAAACTAGAAGAGCACAAATACCGATGGAAAGAACGTTGAGACAGAATGGGAAATACAAGATTACCCAAAATGATTAACACCTACAGGGACGAACAAGGAAACGATGGACTTGAGACCGGAAGAGGTCGCATTGACCTAATTCTCGAAAGGAAGAAGTAATACCTTCCCTGTTGATTATGTGTTACTATGGGAAATTCTATGTATTCTCATATACTGCGTAATTTAAAATTCAAGTTTATTTTAAAGTTTTTTGTATTTATTAACAGGGGTAATTTAATAAATCTATCAAATATGTTCTGTGGAAATTGTGATAAACCGTGTGATTTTCTTAGGAGATACGCGGAGATGATTTGTGGAGTGAATGGATCTTGCTAACTGAAAGAACTTGCTTTTCAAAGCAAAGTTATCACAGAAAGCAAACAAAAATCTTTATTCAAGGAAAACATTTTTATTTCTAATCTAGGAATCACAAGCTTGCAAAACTTAACTGAAAAGCTTCATTATCAGAAGATATCTACATTAAAACGTTGAATAAATTCATGATCATTTACCTCATCCAGACCATATGAAACGCATCATTGCAGTGGGACAAGGGATTCCTCCTAGTCTAATTATAAAAATGAATGTTTGTTTGTTCGTATTCTATGCGCGGCCATACCGATTTTGATGGGTCCTTTTGCAAAATGTTCAAGAGATTCCCGGGATGAACATAGGCTATAAGGGAGTTGTAATATCCAATCCCTTCACCCCTAAAAATCACTCTTTGTAGTGAAAAACGTGAAATAAAGTCCCTATGTTGACGCTTAAATGGCTTACGCTGCCTAAACCATAACAAATACACTAAAGTAATGTACACAGAATTGAATATCTCAAAAACCTCTACAAAAAAGTCCACGACAGTATATGTTTATCTTTTATAGATAAGTCGCAATAACCATTGTTGTCTTTCATTGATTTCAAGAAGATCGGGATAAGTAGAATCCCGGACAAGCGTGCTCTGCCATACCGTTCATCCGATTGTGATGGGGCTTTTTGAAAAATGTTCAGGAGATTACCGGGATGAACATAGGCTATAAGAGAGTTATAATAGTCAACCCCTTCACCCCTAAAAATCACTCTTTGTAGTGAAAAGTGAAATAAAGTCCCTATTTTGACACTTAAATGGCTTGCGCTGCCTAAACCATAACAAATACACCAAATTAATGTACACAGAATTGAATATCTCAAAAAACACTACAAAAAGTCCACGACAGCATATGTTTATCTTTTACGGTTAACTCACAATAACCATTTTATCTTTCACTGATGCCAAGAAGATCGGGATAAGCTGATTCCCGGGCAAGCAATAGCAGCTCATGGCTGGTGGTAAACACACATTAACATTTATTTAGGAGTAGCAGCGCACGCTGGGTATTAGCTAGTATGCCTATATATTAAATCTAGCGGTAGCTCTAGGTTCCTCATATGGCGAGCCTAACATATTGTTGCACACTACCGGGGGGTCGTTCTGGACATGTTTCCTTGTAAAATATATAACAGGTTTGTAGGTAATATTTTCATAATAACTTTTTTCATTCACTTAAATTTTCTATGTCAATTTACATAGCTCACAACATGCTGCAATAAATTAATATTTTACACAGATTATTCGCAGCACGATTATGATTTCACTTGCCACGGATTCTTCTTATCTAAGTTTACTGTATCGCTGTCACAACACACGTAACTGCCTCCTGACCCTGGCAATAAGGTTATGTAAGCCGGGGAATGAACTTTCTCGGCTTCAAATCGAAACGTTTCTAGTATGGAAGCTTCGGGAGACGAAGCCTCTTGATAGGAGGGATAGATGCGTACAGAACCTTCCGGAATGGCAGGCGAGACGTATATCGCAATTTCTGCGCGGGTCTTGTAATTCGCGAGTCGTTATATTTGCTATTTTTTGTCCATTAAACATGCGAGATCCCTACACCTGCCGTCACCCAGCACTTGAAATGCCCCTATTACAAATCTTCACAATATATATAGCTGTTAGAAGCAAGGGGGTGTAAATGCAGGTATTTCAGCATTAAAAAAACAGGTTTAAAGTTGATGTTTTATAAAAAAAATCATAGGCAGTTGATAATTATGACAATAATTATTTATATATCCTTTGCCACTAAATAAAAATATGCTTTAAGAATATCTTAGCCAAAAAAATCACTTATATTCTTTTGATTCTAACTGCATCATGTAAGAGAGTTCAAATACAGAGTGTAACAGGATCTCACCGACAAAATGATAGGAATGATAGGCCATGCAGAGAGGATCGTTTTATGTGAAGGAACATATAGTCGTAAACACTTCGTTTATGAGTTATGCGCAGGTGAAGGTGTTCACCCATAAGGATCGGAATTGAATACAAACAATTGTATACGTATAATTTTATTGAAAAAAAAATGCATGTTTTTACATTAAGTTTTCAAACAGTCGACCCTGTGCCACTTTGCATGTTTGATATCGTACCTGTTATATAATTAAACTTATTTAGTTTGTTATTTATATCTGTTTCTGCTTTGTATGATATTTCGCAACCTAGGAAGTTATATCTTACCACTTGTTCTATTGGTTTATTTTCTAATATTATCTTTGTCCGAACTGGATGAGCGCCCTTGAAGGCCATTGTTTCTTATTTTTGTGGTGGTATTTCCATGTTGTCGCTGTTTATATTAAATATATAAATATATTAAAATAACTCCGTTTAAATAATGATTTGTGAGTAAACCCTTGAAGGCCATTTTTTTTATTTTTGTGAGGATATTTCCATGTTGTATTTTTTTGATATTCCATTTAGTTTATTAGAACCTATATATAAATGTTTAGGAGACAAAAACTAATGTTTTACTAGTCGAAGATTAAAGCAAATAAAATGCCATTTTATTTTATTGAAATTGTTTTGTCAGTTACCACAGGTTTCACCTTATTCAACAACGAGTGACGTAAGTTACGAGGGTTGTACTGTATTAAACGGAACATGGATGTAATATTGGATGCAGTACACAGAAGCCACATACAGAGGATATGGAAGGTTTAAGATGAAAACTACGTCATTGTGGGGGATTAAAGAGATTGTAGAATTTAACGGGGTCAAATCGAACTACAGGGCGATATTAAAAGGGGGTGATTACCCTCCAAACAGCACCATAAAACCTTCTACTCCACAGTAATGGTAACTTAGGGAAATTAATTCTAGTAACAACAGTATTAAGAAAAGTATTCCGGCTCATTCAGAGTAAATAGCTACATTAATTGAAAGACAAAGTTTATCTTAAGTTTGAACTGATACCAGATAACATAGTCTCACAACTGCAACTTTCAACTCTTAAGGTACGTACACACCTGCGCGCCGCAAACACGAACGGCGCGCGCGCCGCACCATGTTCGTCAGATTTGGACGGGGTTTTAAGGTGCGCGCGAACGGCGCGCGCGTCTCTCACCACGATCCACTCATTGTCGGTTTTTTCCACGAACACTTTGATGGTTCGCTGTTTATATTTGGACGGGTACCTGAGAGGTTCGTTGTTTTCGGTGCGCACCTATTATTTGAGTATGGAGTGGTAAGAGGAAAACATGTTAAAACTTATTGATATTTATAGCAGCAAGCAATTATTGTGGGATCCTCAACATAAGGATCATTTTTAAAAATCATTGAAAGGAGATGCCTGTTTTTTTTTCAATGATGTGTTTTTTTTTCTTGTGTGCTGTAATTGTATGAATAAATTAAAATTATTTAGAAAACATTATTTATTTAAGACGTTCATTTCATAATATTATGTATGAAGTATCACAAAACAATACAATATATAAACACATTTATTACTAATTATTTATTTATTTCTTCAAAGACTCCAAAGAGCAAGATTGCTCATGTTAAGGGGCAATATACAAAAAATAATGGCCATAAAACAATTAACAATAAAAACAAGAAAACAAATTCAGGCATAAGTTTAAGTAATACAAACTACTATAGATGCACAATATATATATATATATATATATATATATATATATATATATATACACATATAAATACAATATTTAAACAGGATAATATTAATAATAACAAAATTAACTAAGAAAGCAACGAGAAAAAATATTTTTAATACAATTAGAAAAATGTTTAACATTCGTGAAATGTTGATATTCAATAGGTAAGTTATTGTAATGGTTGATTAATGCATAACGAATCCCTTTTATACCTTTTTTTTTAGAAACTAGTATCTTTGTGCAATAAAGTACAACCTCTAGTATAATAATCATGTACTTGTTTATTAGAAATTAAGGCCATGTTATGGTGAGATAGATTCTTAATAATTTTAAACATATATATACAAATCATATATTTTTTAAAATTCCTTTAATGCTATAATATTTGAAAAAGTATAAATAAAGTTATAAGATGTAATAAGTAATAAGCGTGACCAGACGTCCCGATTTTAGCGGGAGAGTCCTGATTTTTAACAATTTGTCCCGCGTCCCGCGACATTTTAAAAAAAGTCCCTATTTTTAGGAAAGAATGCAGGACAAGCGGGAGAACGGAAAGGGAATAGACATGGTTGGTTACACCTGCTCTGCAAAATGTCTACTGAAGGTTTGTGGGTTTCCTATGGATCGCAGGAGGTTCGTTGAAATTAATCATTTCGACGAACATAACACGCGCCGCGCGCGCGCCGTTCGTGTTCGCGGCGCGCATATGTGTACGTACCTTTACGTAGAGCAACAATCTTTGTCGGCGGAATAAGGGGCTAAGACTCTCCTGTGTATTGTGTGTGTGCAAGATAACATAGATACTGTTACACAGTCATTTGACTGTTAATAACAATAATAATAATAATAATAATAATAATAATAATAATTTTTTTATTATTCCGGCTTTTACAATGAATATACATTTTTCCGGTACCCATGTTCACAGTTAACTACATATTTGTTTCAACACATTTTTCCATTCTTGTCTGTTTATCCATATATCTTCTTCTATTTCCCATTCCCTCTTAGTTTCATTCATTCCCTGAATCCACGTAATATTTGGTCTACCCTTCTTTTTCGTTCCCTGTGGTTCCCAATCCATGATTATCTTAGGTAGTCTTCCTTCTTCCATCCTTCTAATGTGTCCGTACCAATTTAATTGTTTCTTCTTTATAAAATCTAATATTGAATATTGTACCTGCATTTTTTCTTTTATATATGAATTTCTGATTTTATCCTTCCTGGATATTCTTGCAGCACGTCTCCAGTAGTCCATTTCAGTGGCGAGTAATTTTTTTTTTCATTTGTGCATTTAAAGCCCACACATCAGCTCCATAGGTAATAATGCTTCTGATTATTGTATTAAAAATAGTTTTTTTTTGTTTCTTTGAAGATATGTTTGTCCCATAATAATAATAATAATAATAATAATAATAATAATAATAATAATAATACTAAAACCTGTCTATGAAGAAACATGACGGTTTTCTTCTTATAAATGGTTCCCAAATTACAAGCTTGAATTTTCTCACGCAGTGTAAAGGTTTTACATGCACGCTTTAAAGACATAACGTATTGACTGAAATACTGACAAAATAGTGTATGTAGTTTGCACAGCAATAAAAAAAAACTTTATTACACCTTCAGTTTTCAGTGTGAAAACTACATAAGGTGTTTAACTACATAAGAACTAAACCATGGATGGGTGTACGTCTTCGGAAACGGACCACAGCGAAAACTCCTTGTGTTTAATTATATAAGACCTAAACATGTGACTCGAACTTATCATTCCTTGATAATGGCATTTGGGATCATGTCGAAACGTCGGAATCGGTAGCCAGAGGCCGAACTTGAATCCAAGACGCGGAAAACCCAATAAAACTTTCTTAATCATATATATATATATATATATATATATATATATATATATATATATATATAATCAAAAATAAATTTTTGTGCTAGGATGCTTGGATAGCGTAAGTGGAAACGCACTGAAGTATCAATTCAGAGATCCGGGTTCAAATATCCGTTTAGGCGGTTTATTTTTCTTTTCGTGTCCCATATATATATATATATATATATATATATATATATATATGTGTGTGTGTGTGTGTGTGTGTGTGTGTGTGTGTGTGTGTGTGTGTGTGTGTGTGTGTGTGTCCACTACTGTGGTCTCGAGGCCACGCAGCGTTCCTGGGTTCGATTCCCGGTCGGGACAGGCTCCTGGGTGAGGTTTTTCCGGGGGTTTTCCTCACCTGTAAGCAAATGTCAGGAAGCTTAGGGCCCAATGGTCCCCGAAAATCATCCGGCCATCATGATCATCCTTATTTATCATTATCATCATCATCCTTCACCGGTGTGGAAAGCAACGGGAAGCTACCACACCTATAATTCTCTAGTAAAGCTGCAAGCATAGCACGAAAATGCTATGTCAGTGAAAGACCTGCCTTCGGGCAGGGGATATATATATATATATATATATATACACACACACAAGTAGTAAACATGTATCTTGCATGCGTACAAGAAGAAGTCGATGAATTTATGAAATATATGTATTGCACGCTGTAGAAGATTGAATAACACCCTCTATAATAAGAAATGAATTGAATTACGACTTACGTCCATCTTAGACCGTGGACTGATATACGAGTTTGAAAGTGAAATCTCGTGAAGGTAGAAGGATGCCAAATTAGATGGCATTCAATCAAACCGTTTCGTGAGGATACTACTTTGTGGGGGAAGAGCTTTGGCTCATCTCATATGCAGATCTCGTGCCCAACTGCAGCTTGCTAAAAGTGAAAGCCTTCCCCTGATTGCTCCACACACTACTACTCCGACTCTTATAAAACATCTAACCCTGCTTTTCACAGACAATCACAACACTTGCTACAGTTTGTCTGCAGATGTACAGGGTGCGAAGATCAAAAGTCTAGCAGGAACTACACAAAAATTCAAATCGGGAAAGATTGGCATGCTACGAGTTATTGGTAAATCCAGAAAATTGGATAAACCTCGGTAAATTTCTGGACAAAACGCGGAAAATAAGGACAACACTCATTCATGAATAAATATAGCCTATGTTATCAAAATGCAATACCATTAATTATTAACAATTATATATATAAATTAATTAGTGTATAATGCTATTGTGTTATTATTTAATTGTAATATTATTGTGTTTTCTTTATGTAATTGTAATGTTAATGTTTTTAGTGTATAATGCTATTGTGTTATTATATAATTGTAGTATTATTGTGTTTTCTTTATGTAATTGTAATGTTAATGTTTTTTAGTGTATAATGCTATTGTGTTATTATATAATTGTAATATTATTGTGTTTTCTTTATGTAATTGTAATGTTAATGTTTTTTAGTGTATAATGCTATTGTGTTATTATTTAATTGTAATATTATTGTGTTTTCTTTATGTAAGTGTAATGTTATTGCTGTTTTTGTAGTTTATTTTTCTTTATACTAGTAACAATTATTATTTTATTGTAACGGACTGTCAACAGCACGTACGGCTTACTGCCCGTGCGACCCATATTGTAAATAATATTGTAAATATCTTACTTTTTGTCTAATAAAGTCCTACTACTTAACTAATAGAATTCCTAAGAAAGCCGAATTTAGTCTAAGTTTGCTGGTTTACGGAACATATACTATATATAATAAGTAATGCTACGAGTGATTACCAATTTACCTAGAGGATTTGGAAATCAAGAGTGGCATTTGTTAGGCTATTTAACGAATAAAATTAAGTTGTTTACTCAAAAATAATTATTTAAATATAGTTACCGGTATTTTAAAATATTTATATAATTAATGAAAACGGCGATGTTTGAAAACAAATCAGAAATGTGCAGTTAAGTTTCATTTGTTCATTCACTGCAACTTCATCATATTATTTATTGCCAAATAGGATCGCAATATTGTAAGAATGCACCCTAGTGGAGAAATAATGAAACACATCAAACTGTATATTATAACCAACGTTACAAGTCATCATATATGGCTATAATGAAGAAATCATAGATAAACTCGTAAATAAACAAAAAAGGAAACATAACTAAACTAGAAAAAGAATCTTATAACAACAAGAAAACATGGATAGCATTTACATACACAGGAAAAGAAACGACAAATTAGCCAACACACTAAAGAAGCCGATAAAACGTAAAAATAGCATACAGAACCAATAACAAATTTAACAACATAATAAACAATAACATGAAGAAAATAACATTTTCAACAGCAAAGGAGTATATAAATTGACATGTAAGGACTGCAACAAATTTTATATAGGAAGAACAAACAGGAGTTTTAACATCAGATTTAAAGAACATTTTCGAGACTTCATTCACGCAAAGGAAAATCAAGTTATGCAAAACACGTTATCCATGAAGGACATCGCATGTTAAATATTGAAAACACCCTAACAGTAATGCACAGAGAAAATAATCCAGCGAAGAAAAACGTACTCGAAGAGATGCAAATCATGAAAGCAGTTCACAACAACGACAATCTGATAAACGAAAACCCAATACATGTAACCCCCTCTACCAGATCTTCAGTGAAACACCAGTTTTGAATCCTGCCGATGATGGGACAAGTCCCGAAAGCGCTATCGTTAAATAATTAATTAAGTTGAGGAGACGGACCTTTCGGGTGAATATTCCATAATTTTATATTAATTTTGAATAGTACCTCAACGGAACACATCATGAATCTTATAAAAGTTGACTGTTAACGTTAGTCAATTGTTTGTAATGAACGCAAATATTTCCAAAAAAGATATTATTTTACTATTATTTATTATTTTGAAAACACCATCGCGTAAAAAATAATGTAGAACGCACGTTTGTGAAGAGTTTTACAAAATCTCGGAAATTAAAAACCTCGCTATCGCTCGGTTTTTAAACATTTTCCTCCATTCTGTAAAAACTACTTCCCAACCTCGCTTCGTAATATACTATTTGGGAATATTCTTTTTTTGCTTCCCGTGTAAGATTTGCTTTTTATGAACTTACTACCTTTCCCATGGCAACGCCTCAAATATCTGAATGGACCTCACGTCTGTTTGGAACAAACTCCCAGTGAATCACACTTCCAAATTCCACCAGAAACACAACATCGCATTCAAAACCGATATTACTTGCGAGACAACCTAACATTATCTCAAGATATGGATGTAAGGAGAGCTTATGGCCCGCTGTCATGAACCTGTTGGTATGATAGGAGTTTCTTTTAATTTATTAGAAGTAATTACAATGAGCAACAAAAAAGAAACTTTATTTGTGTCAGAAAGAAAAATATGTGATTCTGATAGTATTTTTTCTCCTGAATTCAAATATGATATCGGTTTTCTCCATCGCGTAAGGTTTCCGAGAGACAGGAATTTATAATTTCAAACACTTTAATATTTTCTACATTCGTAACTACACAATATTCGAACATTCGGACTCACCTAGAAAGTAAGAAATTACGATTTTCTGGTATATTTCGCCTGTGGAGCATGTCTCTTGATGGTCCAACAATAATCGGCCAGCATATTAGGATTCCATTTGCCTTGATATCTTCTTTTCCATAGCTGAAGCCATTTGAGTTAGCTCATTTGTTTTATTTTACAATGGACAAATGGACGAAAAAACGTTCATTTAAAATTTGATTATTTAAATGAATTAATTGAAATTGAAATAAAAAACTGTGGGTGATGGAAAAAATTTCAAATATATATTTGAAAAAACACGATAAAAAACTGCATTAAGTAAAACTATTGGTGCTCATGAGACAAAATCATGTTGACCAGTGTTATGATCGCAAGAAATATAACTTAAAATCTGCACATTTATATTATATCCACTCTATAAATATTTAATATTTTCTTGGAATATACAACTGTTTGATAACTGTTTCCAAGAATAAAAGTAACATTTATGTTATGAAATCATCCAGTTTTCTTTGATCATGGAACTTTGATTCACTGAAGATTGGGTTTGTCAAGTTTAAATATCGATAAAAATGGAAGCTACTGACCTCACTTTTTTTTAATCCGCAGCTCAAGCCCAGGCCTAAGTTAGTTATTGGTTTGTTCGCGGTTTTGTTGTGGTGGTACTGAAAAATATACATTTGACATCCATTTACTGTTTGCATTTAACAGAAAGGGATGATTTCTGTTGAAAAGACGGATTAAAATAACAGTATAATAATAATATTAATAATAATAATAATATCTATCTTCGGCTTTTTACAGCTGCTGCCGTCTTCCCGTGCCAAACCTCCAAAGCTTACGGTCTTGGGCATCTTCGATGCTTAGCTCTCTAGCTTGCATTACTGTCTTCATGTTTTCCTTCCATGTTAACCTTGGTCTCCCTCTTTTCTTTTTTCTGTTCGGATGCCATTCATGTAGTTGCTTCGGCCATCGCTCATCTTCCATTCTTAAGACATGTCCTAACCACTTTAATTCCTTCTCCTCAATTCTTTCAATTATGCTTTCTTTTGCTTCCATTATGTTTCTAATTTCCTTATTTGTGATATGTTCTAATCTAGACTTTCTGGCACTTCTCCGTAAATAATCCATTTCTAGAATTATTAGTCTATTCTTGTAGTACTTACTGATTGTCCATACCTCACTTCCGTACATTGCAACAGATTCCACCAATGTTTTACCAATATATTTTTTTTGTGTCTTTCCAAATATGCTTATCCCACCATATGGAATTTAACGATGATATTATTTTGCTAATCAATTCAATTCTGTATTTTATGTTCTCTTTGCCTATACCTTCAATGTTATCCATACCTCTTCCCTAGACTGTCGGACCAACTCAAACATTTTTTTTTTGTGTAGCAGAGCGTGGTTTAGGGTTTCGTAAACGCCACAAATGTTCCAGTGTAGGGAGGAGAACAAAGATACCATACTGAACCGAAAAATGCACTTTCGGTTCATATTCCCAGTCTGAATAAAGAACTAAAATATAAACTTTTACATAAAATTTCCACTTAAATACATATTCCATAAATTAAAGGACGTAGCAGGAAAGTGACCAAATATTCGAAGTAAAACTTTCGTAAGAAAAAGAAGGAAAATTATATGTATTCGAATTTTCGGAGAGAAAATTATAGGCATGACATAGAAGGGAATGCAAAATGAAACAATAAAATACATAGGAAGTGTGGCTTTAAAACAAAATATCATATCTTCAAGTCATCAATTTAAAAAAAAAAGTCCTGTTTCTATCTCCAGCGAATATACTAGGAAGGGGGTCCACTACAACTTCAAAGCTATTGCGCAATAAACAATTCTTCCCGCTCTACTAGCAAATTCGGAAATATATATTCCCTCTATTAGTTGCAGAGGCAAGGTGTCCTGGGGATCTGCCCTCATAAAACATGGAGCAGAGGATAGAGAGAGAGAGAAGTAGATTTATACTGCAGCCCTTCGAAAGCAAGGTGTTTCAAAAGCAACACAATCATATTTGCTATTTGAGCGAATTCCTAAGGAATATCAATATATTAATTTATTAAGGAATCATCATCATCATCCGGTATCATGACAGCTGCGCCATCTTCCAGAAACTAAACATCATTCCTCTATGCCCATCCATTGATCTTCCTCCAATCCTCTGATATTCACAGTTGCTTGTATACATTCCATCCAATTTTTCTTCGGTCTTCTTCCCTTCCTTCTTTCCATTGGGGTACATTCCATAACAATTTTATGCAATCTTTGCACTGGCATTCTTTTGACATAGCCATACCACTGTAATCTCATCTTTTCTATAATGTCTGTGATGTCCTGCTCCTCTTGTACACCCATAATTTCTCTTATTTCTTTATTTCGTATTCTATCCATTCTAGATTTTCCAGCTGATCTTCTTAAAACGTCCATTTCTGTACTTAAAATTATTTTCATTTCTCTGGTAGGAATTTGCCAAACTTCAGCACCATATGTTAAAATGCTCTGAACTGTGGTTTGATAGGCTACATTAAGGAAAACTAATAAAAAATACATATATTAATTCTTCTTCTTTTCACGGCTTATGCTTATTTACTAGCCTGTTCCGGCTCCAAATTGCTGCTCTTTCCATCGTTTTGTTTGGTCTTCCCAAACTTCTTCTTCCTCGTGGTGAATAGCTGTATGCTGCTTTTGGTATGCTGTTCTCAGTCATCCTTGCCAAGTGTTCTTTCCAGTTTGTTCTGTATTTCTCTAACATATATTAATATATTAAGGAATATTAATAAAAAACAGATCTTCGCCGATCCTATCTACGGAGTCTTCATTTTAAGACGCAACCCTAGCGCCTGGTAACCGCTACACGCACGGATCTTGCATGGTAATCTCACCAAATAAATGTAAAAGGCTGTGAAAGTAATTACACATTGTACTGAAATAAAATATATTTTTGTGAAGTATATATCTTACCGTAAGTGGAGCGATTGGTGAAAATGTTTAAAAAATTGGCAAAAAATCATTTTTTTTTGTTTTTTAATAACTGTGATCCTTTGGGATCATTTTCATGTAAAAATGTCCACTGTAGGAGCAATCTTCAGTTCGTGACGTTAGGATTTAACCTTCCACGTATGGTCAGCATTATTACTTACATTTTAATATGCGTTTTTCTTATATTTTTTTGACACTTTCCAAAACTTAAAAAGTTCCTTAAGATGCAATTGTTATGCTATCAAAATGAAATTTTGAGGTTAGACTCCCCAATATATGTTAATTCAAATTTGCTATGTAGTTACTAATCTAAGACACATGTGTTCTTTAAATTGAGATAAAAAAAATGAGAGAGATAAAAAATATTTTAAAAGAAAATAAGCAGTATCTTCCATTTCTAAATATGTTTGCATAGCAAATGTGTTTTGTGGAATCATAAGGATTCTGAATCTCAAACTTCGCCACAAAACACATCGTAAGGAGCTTTTTTAAAACTAAAAATACAGTTTTAAAAATCATAATTCTGCAACTATTCTACTTATAAACACCAAACTTTACATACACGCTTCTTTATAATAGAGTCCTGGGTTTGTCTATCTTCTCGAATTCGAGTATGTTCGCCTTCTCGAATTCGAGTATGTTCGCCTTCTCGAATTCGAATATGTTCGCCTTCTCGAATTCGAGTATGTTCGCCTTCTCGAATTCGAGTATGTTCGCCTTCTCGAATTCGAGTATGTTCGTCTTCTCGAATTCTAGCATGTTCGTCTTCTCGAATTCTAGCATGTTCGTCTTCTCGAATTCTAGCATGTTCGTCTTCTCGAATTCGAGTATGTTCTTCTTCTCGAATTCGAGCATGTTCGTCTTCTCGAATTCGAGTATGTTCGCCTTCTCGAATTCGAGTATGTTCGCCTTCTCGAATTCGAGTATGTTCGCCTTCTCGAATTCGAGTATGTTCGCCTTCTCGAATTCGAGTATGTTCGCCTACACGAATTCGAGTATGTTCGCCTTCTCGAATTCGAGTATGTTCGCCTTCTCGAATTCGAGTATGTTCGCCTTCTCGAATTCGAGTATGTTCGTCTTCTCGAATTCGAGTATGTTCGTCTTCTCGACTTCGAGTATGTTCGCCTTTTCGAATTCGAGTATGTTCACCTTCTCGAATTCGAGTATGTTCGCCTTCTCGAATTCTAGCATGTTCGCCTTCTCGAATTCTAGCATGTTCGTCTTCTCGAATTCGAGTATGTTCGCCTTCTCGAATTCGGGTATGTTCGTCTTCTCGAATTCGAGCAGGTTCGCCTTCTCGAATTCGAGTATGTTCGCCTTCTCGAATTCGAGTATGTTCGCCTTCTCGAATTCGAGTATGTTCGCCTTCTCGAATTCGAGTATGTTCGCCTTCTCGAATTCGAGTATGTTCGCCTTCTCGAATTCGAGTATGTTCGCCTTCTCGAATTCGAGTATGTTCGTCTTCTCGAATTCGAGTATGTTCGTCTTCTCGAATTCGAGTATGTTCGTCCTTTTCGAATTCGAGTATGTTCGCCTTCTCGAATTCGAGTATGTTCGCCTTCTCGAATTCCAGCATGTTCGCCTTCTCGAATTCTAGCATGTTCGTCTTCTCGAATTCGAGTATGTTCGTCTTCTCGAATTCGGGTATGTTCGTCTTCTCGAATTCGAGTATGTTCGCCTTCTCGAATTCGAGTATGTTCGCCTTCTCGAATTCGAGTATGTTCGCCTTCTCGAATTCGAGCATGTTCGCCTTCTCGAATTCGAGCATGTTCGTCTTCTCGAATTCGACTTTGTTCGTCTTCTCGAATTCGACTTTGTTCGTCTTCTCGAATTCGAGTCGAATTGTTGTCGTCTTCTCGAATACGAGTTTGTTCGTCTTCTCGAATTCGAGTTTGTTCGTCTTCTCGAATTCGAATATGTTCGTCTTCTCGAATTGGAATATGTTCGTCTTCTCGAATTCGAGTTTGTTCGTCTTCTCGAATTCGAGTTTGTTCGTCTTCTCGAATTCGAGTTTGTTCGTCTTCTCGAATTCGAGTTTGTTCGTCTTCTCGAATTCGAGTTTGTTCGTCTTCTCGAATTCGAGTTTGTTCGTCTTCTCGAATTCGAGTTTGTTCGTCTTCTCGAATTCGAGTTTGTTCGTCTTCTCGAATTCGAGTTTGTTCGTCTTCTCGAATTCGAGTTTGTTCGTCTTCTCGAATTCGAGTTTGTTCGTCTTCTCGAATTCGAGTTTGTTCGTATTCTCGAATTTGAGTATGTTCGTCTTCTCGAATTCGAGTTTGTTCGTCTTCTCGAATTCGAGATTGTCCGTCAGAGAACGATGGAGAACATTAATGAAGGGAAAATTGTGAATGTTTCTTGCAAACTGATACTCTGTAAGTCCGTAGTCATTTATGTATTTTTTTAAATTCATGTTAATTACTAAGATTGGTTGGAGAAACCCCTCAATGATAAGGAAAATTTTCAAAATAAAAAAAAAAATTATGAAGGAGCAAAAGACGGCTCTTCAAGACAATAGAACAACGGTCGCGGAGATGCTGACGATGGATCTGAAATCTAAAGTTCCGAAACTAGTTTAAAATACAATAACAAGCAAAATATGAGGCGAGTTTTTAAATTTTACCCAAAGGGTTAATTAACTTTGCCTTTATTTCGATTTCATATTTTTCTGGCCAAGTGTGGGTGGCTACTGCACATTTTTTTCTGATTCCCCATTTTTTACATTGGATTTTAAATTTCTCTCTGTTTTAGAGAATGTGTAAATGTTTCCATGTTGTGAGTTCTTTCTAAATAGCTTAGATTCTTCTTCAATTTTGTGACACTGTGTCACACAGTTCGGCATTATGGCAAAATTTTCAAACACTGGAAAATGGACAGCTAACGACAAATGAGCGAAATTTTGAGGAAGTGGCTGAATTCAAATACCTACGAACAATAATCACAAATAAGAATGAGATGCACAAAGAAATTAAACATAGGCTCAATTCTGGAAATGCGTGCTATTATGCATTGCAGAGACTCTTGATGTCCCAACTCCTTTCAAAAAACGTTAAACTAAAAATATATAAAACTATTATTCTAGCAGTTATATTATATGGGTGCGAAACATGGACTCTTACTTTAAGGGAGGAAAGGAGATTACGAGTATTTGAGAACAAAGTACTTAGGAAAATTTTTGGACCAAAGAGAGATGAACAGACAAGTGAATGGAGAAGGCTACATAACAATGAACTACATGGTCTTTATGGGAAGTCAGATATAATAACAACAGTTAAGTCTCGTATACTGCGATGGGCAGGACATGTTGCACGTATGGGAAATGAAAGACTTGCATGGAAGCTTCTTGTAGGAAAGCCAGAGGGAAAACGTCCAGTTGGTAGACCAAGAATGAGGTGGGAGAATAAAATTGAATATGATTTGAGGGAATTAGATTGTACAAGGTATGATTGGAAAGCATTAGCTCAGGATAGGGATGTATGGAGAGCTTATGCCCGCTCGGCCATGAACCTACGGGTTCGATAGTGCCAGTGAATAAGTAAGTAAGTAAGTAAGTAAGGGAGAGGAGGAGAAATTGGGGTATGAGAAAGATAGAAAGAGAAAGAGGGTGGGAGAGATTTAGGCAAATAAATGGATCGAGCAAGAGGGAGAGAGGTAATGTGAGAGAGGGGCGGAAAGCTAAAGAGCGTGAACAAGAGAGAACGAATGGGAGAGAGAGAGAGAGAGAGAGAGAGAGAGAGATGTGTATATTGAAATGAGGATAAACTAGGTAATTTAAGTATTAGAGATAAAACTGCAATTAGCATATGCTATTAACACGAAACAATCTATGATAATTCTGAATAATGAACAAATATAATTGGAAATTCCGATAACGAATTAACTTTAAACCAATTTCAAATTAAACTTACAAATTTTTGAGTTGAACAAAAAAACATCTAATTAAAATCTTCCATCACGTATTTAGGTGCGCACAATTTTCCAAGTCCATTTAAATTGGTTTTGTCCTGATAAACGAGATTTTAATTAAATCACAAACATTACAATCCCAGCTTTGTGACTTGTTACGCTAAAATAATCCTGTCTTTTATTGTTTTTATTTATAGTTGCTTAACTAAATATGAAACATCGAATAAAAGTGAAGATACGACAAGAAATCTGAGAGGGAACAGAAATTGGAAGAGGGGTGAGGCAAGGATGTCCTCTATCACCTACCCTTTTCAACATCTACCTGGAAAACCTAATGAAGAACTGCTTCAGTAATACGGGAGACGTAAACATGGGAGGAAGAAGAATAAAGTGCATAAGATTTGCTGATGATATGGCTTTGTAGCAGAAGTTGCAATGACATTGAGGGACATGCTGATGGAGCTGAATGACAAGTGCGAGGATTATGGGATGAAGATAAATATAAATAAGACGAAGGCCATGATTATAGGAAAGAAACAAAGGAAGATAAACATGAAGATTAAAGATGAGGCCATTGAGCAAGTGGAGAGCTTCAAACACTTGGGTTGTACTATCAGTAGTAACATGAACTGCGGTCAAGAAGTAAAGCAGAGGATAGCAAAGCAAAAGAAGCTTTAAACAAGGAGAGAAGCATTTTCTGCGTACCTATGACAAAATAATTAAGGAAGAGGCTAGTGAAGTGCTTTGTGTGGAGTGTAGCATTATATGGTGCAGAGACTTGGACATTACGACGGAATGAAGAAAAGCGACTGGAAGCTATCGAGATGTGGATATGGAGAAGAATGGAACGTATAAAATGGACAAAGTAAGAAATAAAGATGTGCTAGACAGAGTGGGTGAAGGAAGAACAATGCTGGAACTCATAAAGAAGGCGAAAAGAAATTGGATTGGCCACTGGCTAAGAAGAAACTGCCTGCTGAAGGTAGCTCTAGAAGGAATGGTCAACGGAAAGAAAGTTAGAGGCAGAAAAATACATCAGATGATAGACAATATTAAAATAAATGGTTTGTGGAGAAACAAAAAGGAAAGCTGAGTCAAGGAAAGAGTGGAGAATGCTGAGTTTGCAGTGAAAGACCTGCTCTTGAGCAGAACACTATAAATGAACTAAACTACCAGAGTTTTCTTAAATTCTCTACTATACAGTAAGCTAAGTTTAAGTTGTACTGTAATAGTACATTATGGTGCTAGGTTGGGAAGTGGTTTTTACAGAATCGAGGAAAAATGTTTAAAAATATAAGAAAAATAAATGCCTGGACGGGATTTAAACCCGGACCTCCGGATTGGTACTCCAGCGTGCTATCCATTTCACCACCGGCAATTCTAATACAATAATTTATTTTTCTTGTATATGTATTCTCCATTATTACGAGATGTAGCGAGAATTCGGTCTTCACTGCCACCTGGTAGCTACTATAACAAGTAAGCAAATTAAAGAGAATATTTCTACTTTATAGCAGTGACGCTTTATATATATAGTAGTAGGAAGTTAAGGCTCCCACTTTTTCTAGACAATCAGCACTTTACGTTAGCCTGGTTGTCAGCCCTGCGTGACGGCCGCCTTTACCCCCAGAACAAGCGTCTGGTACTCATTACCGTTAGAGGCTGAGTCGACCCCAGGGCCATAGTGCCGCCAGAGGGTTTGGGTCAGTTTATAAATTCTGACCCCAACGTGACTTGAACCCTCGACCCTCCGGCTTGTAGCTCAGTTCCTTAACCACTACGCTACGGCGTGATATATACATATATATATATATATCACGCCGTAGCATAGTGGTTAAGGCATATATATATATATATATATATATATATATATATATATATCACGCCGTAGCGTAGTGGTTAAGGCACTGAGCTACAATATATATATATATATATATATATATATCACGCCGTAGCGTAGTGGTTAAGGCACTGAGCTACAAGCCGGAGGGTCGAGGGTTCAAGTCCAGTTGGGGTCAGAATTTATAAACTGACCCAAACCCTCTGGCGGCACTATGGCCCTGGGGTCGACTCAGCCTCTAACGGAAATGAGTACCAGACGCTTGTTCTGGGGGTAAAGGCGGCCGTCACGCAGGGCTGACAACCAGGCTAACGTAAAGTGCCGATTGTCTAGAAAAAGTGGGAGCCTTAACTTCCTACTACCCCCAAGGGCCTCCGGGCCTGTTGTGGGATCACTTTACTTATATGTGTGTGTGTGTGTGTGTGTGTGTGTGTGTGTGTGTGTGCGTATGTGTGTGTAATTAACGTTGGATGGATGATATAAGAAAAGGTATGAGGGAGATAGGTCTTGAAGACTTGGAATGGGAAGATAGAGGAGAGTAGAGAAAGAAGAAATACATTTAAAACGCTTAGAGTGCAGGAAGATGTTCTATTACATTGTAAATCTGTTTATAATTAGATAAAATAAAATTTAGTGGATGACAGACCTAGAGCTGGATATTAGGCCATGGATATAATTACGGACTTCTAATATTCGTGAAAGGGACAGATGAGACTATGGCAGAAAGAGGGAGAAAATTATTGTATGTTGAAATTATTTGCATAAGGTTTGTTATCCTGATAGGAATCCCAGATTTTGGAATTACCTTTCATTAATAAACCAATAACGATGTATTTCATATAATTATTGTTGGCATTAGACCAACGCAACGTTTCAGCGCTCAACTATAGATTTAGACGGAATTGTAAAATTGATTGATTACTGCATTCAATATTCATGCGTATGGCTTTAAGTTCAAACAGTGATTAATACACGTACTATTCTCTAACAATGTATTTCACAGTAACTCCTAAAATCCCACTATCTCCTGAATGAAAATTCCAGCTTATACTACTTCCGAGCTAAATATAAACAACCAGATGTATGACTGCATTTTCGATTGTTGAATAACGATTTAACCTTTAAGCGTGTAAGAAAATGTAGTTTACTCTCTAACACTCGAAATAAAGGAAATAATAAATAATAGTTTTAAAAAACTAAAACAGCACGCTTTATTAGAAAACCGAACTCAAAAATGAAAAATAATTTTAATTTCCAACACGCTTGGGATAAATTTAAAGTGGTCCACAAAAAAATCATCTCCAATACATATAGAATAAAACTAGAATCACCAACAAAAAGAAAATAATTTTACCATCAAAAGCGTGGGATGCTCTATATCAATTAATATATTTGATAATAAACAGATATTGGTAAAAGTAAAGTCTCTAATAAGAACATGCAAAAATCATAAAAAGTATTACTCTTCTTAAAAAAAAATCCTCCCCAGCCGGATTCGAACCAGCGACCTATGGATTACTGAAATTATATACCACTAGTTCACCGCTCTACCGACCTCTTATGACGATTGACTAAAAAGTCAAGTCCGTAACCTATTATAACAGTTTTAATTTTTTTGATTTTCTGATTAT
Organism: Diploptera punctata; assembly: GCA_030220185.1. Taxonomy (NCBI): domain Eukaryota; kingdom Metazoa; phylum Arthropoda; class Insecta; order Blattodea; family Blaberidae; genus Diploptera; species Diploptera punctata. The sequence continues at coordinate 783,298 of JASPKZ010000803.1, forward strand.
TCTGGCCAGGAATTTAGAAATAAAATATGAAATTATTGTAGTGTCACGGGTCATTTACAAGTATACAAAGTTTCAAGTCGATCCAATGTCTCTAAGTGGGTGAAAATCGTGTTCAAAAATTCCGTTACATAAATACAAAGACACTTTTTTTGATTTTCTGATGATTCTGGTCAGGATTTTAGAAAATGAATATGAAATTATTGTATTGTCACGGGTCCTTTACAAATATACAAAGTTTTAAGTCTATCCTATGTTTCTAAGTGGGTGAAAATCGTGTTCAAAGATTCCGTTACATAAACACAAAGACACTTTTTTGATTTTCTGATGATTCTGGTCAGGATTTTAGAAAATGAATATGAAATTATTGTATTGTCACGGGTCCTTTACAAATATACAAAGTTTTAAGTCTATCCTATGTTTCTAAGTGGGTGAAAATCGTGTTCAAAGATTCCGTTACATAAACACAAAGACACTTTTTTGATTTTCTGATCATTCTGGTCAGGATTTTAGAAAATAAATATGAACTTATTGTATTTTCACGGGTCCTTTACAAGTATACAAAATTTCATGTCGATCCAATTATTATAAGTAGGTGAAAAAAGCGTTGAAAGATTCAGTTACATAGATAGATACAGGTCAAGCTAATATAAAGCGTGTAAAAATACACAGCGTGTCCACAAATATAGTATCAAACTTTAAACTACTACTGCGGTTCTTTGGATAATGGTATCCTCACTTCGTGAGTCGTGAATTTATCGATGATTTGGAAATCAAACCACTCGTGGCATTACTTATGACTATTTAACTCATGCCCCAAATAAGAGTCAATGACCAATCACGTTTCAATGATTTTTGTTTTACAACCAATCAGAGTCGTGTTTCACGAAATATTTATCAGTGTTATATTTACCATATTAAAGAAAGCTCCTTCTTTTTAATATTCTGAACAGGTATGACCACTATTTTGCAGTGACTGACTCTATAAGAAATTCGGCTACCACATTGTATATAAAAACATTTGTAGCAATTTATTATACGACCAAAAAAAAGAAACCACTGTTTGCACTTTCTTAAATGTATTTTTTCCGAGGTAATAATCCAGAAAAATATAATTGTCATATTTACATCATACGACATCAGAAATGAATTAATATACAGTTTGATGTATTTCATTTTTCCTCCACTAGAGAGCATTCTTACAATATTGCGTTCATTTGGCAATAAATAGTATGATCTGGTGGCAGTGATAAACAAAAGAAGCAGATGAAGCGTACCTATCGTTTCTCATTTGTTTTCAAACATCGCCGTTTACATTAAATATATAAATATTTTAAAATAACTATAGTTAAATAATGATTTGTGAGTAAACAGCTTAATTGTATTCGTTAAATTGTACTAACAAATGCAACTCTTGATTTCCAAATTATAGATAAATTCACGAAGTGAGTCGTGAATTTTATCGATAATTTGGAAATCACTCCTGGCATTACTTATGACAAAGAAATAACAAAGAGGGGGCTAAGGCTAGGCTGAAACGCCTGTAAGGAAGAAAGGATGCATTTAAAATGTGACACTTTAAACTAAATTGTTAGGCTTTTTAAAAAAATATCATGCTGGTTTCCAGTTAACCACAAAATTAATGAGGTTACAAAATTTCACGGTTGTAGGATAACATTATAATGGAAATTAACGGCGTGACATTGCTGAGCTGGTCGTTTCGTTGTTTAATATATTTTGAAGGCAACATACATTGTAATCACAAACCCATCAGCCCGTATCATCAATACCGGTAGCTACTGCTCTGTTTTGTTCCCAGCGAAATATTTACTGTCTCTTCAAAAGCTTCTGTTACAGGTCACCCGAAAAAAAAATCCATCGTTAAATTAATATTTATAGGCTGATCATATTGTTACTGGTTGCAGTGGCGTTACAAACAGGTCAACTTTTTAAAAATTTAATCTCACACAAATTTAAACTATTAACTAACCCACTCATGGAAGCTTCTTAGGAAAACGCCCAGTTGGTAGACCAAGAATGAGGTGGGAGAATAACATTAACTATGATTTGAGGGAAGTAGATTATACAGGGAATGATTGGAAAACATTAGCTCAGGATAATGATATATGGAAAGCTTATGTCCGCGCGGCCATGAACCTACAGGTTCGATAGTGCCAGTGAGTAAGTAAGTAAGTAAGTAAGTAAGTAAGTAAGTAAGTAAGTAAGTAAGTAAGTAAGTAAGTAAGTCGCTGGCACTATGGAACCCGTAGATTCATGGAAGTGCGGACATAAGCTCTCCATACATCCCTTTCCTGAGCCAATGTTTTCCAATCACTCCCAGTATAATCTATTTCCCTCAAATCATAGTTAATGTTATTCTCCCACCGCATTATTGATCTACCAATTGGGCGTTTTCCCTCTGGTTTTCCTACAAGAAGCTTCATGCACGTCTTTCATTCCCCATTCGTGCCACATGTCCTGCCAATTGCAGTCTACGAGACTTAACTGTGGGTTCCCTGAAGTAGTCCCCGCCCGGAGAACCGAATGAGGGACTATTTGACCTCCGGAAAATTTTACCCCAGTTGAACGAATGTCCGCATTTCTTGATGGTTGTATTTTTACGGTGAAAGATCGTCACTCTTAGAACCAAGGTACTTTTTTTTCATCTGGCTTATCGCCTTAGACCAGTCCGGCATGGGTAACTCTATCGGCAGCAATGCTACCACCGGTATAGCTCTCGGGATCATTTAAGTACCCAAGTCACTCCATCACTGGAAAGTAAAAGATACCATGCACCTCCACAATCTTATTTATTTCACAATCACTCACTGTACAATCACATACTTACTTACTCACTGCCACTATCGAACCCGTAGGTTCATGGCCGCACGGACATAAGCTCTCCATACATCCCTATCCTGAGCTAATGCTTTCCAATCATTCCCTGTATAATCTACTTCCCTCAAATCATAGTTAATGTTGTTCTCCCACCTCATTCTTGGCCTACCAACTGGGCGTTTTCCTTCTGGCTTTCCTACAAGAAGTTTCCATGCACGTCTTTCATTCCCCATACGCGCAACATGTCCTGCCATCGCAGTCTACGGGACTTAACTGTTCTTATTATATCTGGCTTCCTATAAAGACCATGTAGTTCATTGTTATGTAATCTTCTCCATTCACCTGTCTGTTCATCTCTCTTTGGTCCAAAAATTCACATGGGGATATATATTTATTTATGTAATTCTTCTATATGTGTGTTTGTCACTGAATTTCTCCTAAACGATTGGATCGATTTTGATATTTATTTTTTGTATGTCTGATTGGGTCCCACGATGGTTTAGATTCACAATTGGACCCTCTAAAACCATTAGGTATAGGAGTTGACCTGAAGTTAAAATTTAAAAATCTCTCTAGCGGTCACATTTTTTTATGTTTCACAACGAAATTTAGTATATCGTATTAAAATAAACCAAGGTATGTATTGTCCAAAAATTACCAAAATCTCAAAATTAGAAGTTGAGGTTTACTTAAAACCGGAATTAAAAACTGCCTGAAAGATCTATCTGTTCCTTTCTCTTTGGTCCAAAAATTATCCTAAGAACTTTATTCTCAAATTAGACCCTACATGGAATCGTGTCTCCTATTTTAAAGTCAGAATCCGTATCTCGCATCCATATATCATAAATGTCAAAATAACACATTATTATTATTATTATTATTATTATTATTATTATTATTATTACTATTATCATCATCATCATTAGTATTACTATTATTATTATTATTATTATTATTATTATTATTATTATTATTATTACGATGTTTTTGTGTACAAGTAGACCTGGAATTTGTCTCAGAATTTTTTTTATTATATACAACTTTCCTCATTAGAGGATTGCCTCAAGGACAAAGTGATACAGACAATTAATTTTTGGAATTGATGAAATACATTTTGTAAATACATTTAAAAAAATTCAAATTGTAGGTCTAATTGAAGTATACATACTATAAAGTAGAAATTTTTGTAAATATGGTTTCTTAAAATTGAAATTGATCCTCTAATGGCAGCGATGGCAATTTTAGAAAGATACGCCCTGTCCAAATCTAAGGAATTCCAAAATTTGGCTAAGAATCCTGGTATAGTACCTCTTGCCCCGATCATCAATCCTGTGACAGTTCTTCTTCTTCTTCTTCCTTCCAAGTATTAGGCCAAGGCCTGTTACGATCCTATAGAAAATTTTCCCTCCAGCGTTTTTATCCTTCCGGGAAATTCTCGTATATAAGACTTGAAAGCATAATAATAGTCCCTTCGATTGGTTGCTGGCCAAAGGAAGGCAAGACCAGTGATGGGACTGCCATCTTATAGCCTCTAGTCAGGCTTTTCTGGAGAAGAAAAGAAAATAAAGGAAAGAAGAAATGGAAGAAAGGAAAGACTCCCTAGCCCTCGGATGCCCCAATAGCGTCAGAGTCGAAAAAACAAGAGTTAACCAAGAGAGGTTAGATAGTAAAGTTAAAAGAGTGCAAAACACAAGTAAGTGGAAGAAATGTTTTGCTCAGCTTGGGCACCTTGTGTTCGCCATCCACATATCCCCTAGATGAGGACCCCTGAGGGATCCTGTGACAGTTATACTATCTAATTGGTATTTATCTTTGTAATAGTAAATTGTTAGCTCATATATGGCTTTCTTTTCAGAGTCAACTTCCTCGGGTTGGCAACTATGAGTCTCAAAACGAATTGTGGGATCTAATATCAAACCAATTTTAGAAGATGGTCTAAATGCAATAATATCTATTCGTCTGTTACTTCCATTGGTGGCCACACCACAAACTTGCTCAAAAAGTGTGTATCCATAATATCGCAAGGCTTCTGACATCTTATTTCGAATTGTGTGATGCCGAATGTTTCTCAGTGATTCTCTAAACGGACAAGTGCAAGGGTTTCGTGCTCTCTGCGACAACGTCTACAGAGGGTATCGTCCCTTCACCTGCCCGGCAAAGAACGCACCGCCGCGGCGCGCCGATACATTGGCTTGCATTTTAATCGCTTCTCTCCATTCGAAACAAAACAATCGCTGATGAACACGAATCCATTGATTTGCTGGTGTATATTCATTGTACAGTAGTTAACAACGCCTTTTCGTTTATGAGGAAGTTGACTCCAGAAAACTGCTTCTTTGTCTCTTAGTCGTTTCCTGAGTTTCTTTGCATCTGGTAATATTTTCCAGATAAAGTGTGTTTATACAGAAAATTTTGTTCCTTCCATATCTTATCATGGAACTGTCACAATCTACTATATAGACTTGTCTCACAACTAACATAATCCTCATTACCTCAACACATAATCTACAGACCGTGCCGTGTACGTGTAACTCTGGCGGAAGGCGCCATTACTCACCCAGTCCAAGGCCGCCGAACGTTTCGGCCGATCTATGAACGCACCATAGATTTTTTCTTTCGTAAAATACTGTTATAGCAGAAAATCTGTATTTGTTTGGTATTTATACACTGCTCAAAACAATTAGAGGAACACTTGTAATAAATTGAATAAGTAATTGTTTTTTAAAACCTGTGATGCTGAAAGTTGGACAATATGTAAATTGAATTATTAATTGTATCATTGGATACAGATTTTAAAGATCCATGGCCTAAATACAGAGAAATTACCTCAAATAACAAATATAGAGAAATTTTTAATTTTGGAAGGCACTGGCCACTTCTAATTGGTAAGCTTCCTGATGTGCCAAACTGTCATCGAATGTCGTGGAGGCCATACACGATACTAACTCTATATAACGAGTGTTTAACTTTGAAAAAATAAGCACAAGATTAAATTGCTTAAATAGCGGAATTATTTGAAAAGTTAATTGTCAGCGTTATTCATTTGTTTTTTCTGACATGAGCAATAAATAAATAAATAAATAACCACAAATAATGTACATTATTAATTTCATGTTTGTACCTTTATCCAATAAAAACATATTTGCATATATCTTAGTGTTCCTCTAATTGTTTTGAGCAGTGTATTTAAACATTACTCTTTATCATTCTTGTAAGATTAGATCATAAAACTACTGTACGCAAAGAACATTAAAACAAAAACATTATTAAAACTTTATAAATCATTTTAATTGTCTCAGCTAATATAAGCAAGCGAATGCTGGACTTTTAACATCAGACCAGTTACGGCAAATCGATTGAAAGAAATGGGATTTCTCCGATCTGTATGAGGTTATAAATTACTAGACCACAAAAGGAACATGGATATTTAAGAAGAATTAAATATATAATCAATTATATCTATAACACAAATTTACAGAACTAAGTTAAGTATTACAGTCAGCGAATGTCAAGGTTGGCAAAAGATGTTTTACACTGTAATCCAATAGCAATAATTTTAATTTCCAGCACGCTTGGGATAAAATTAAAGTGGTCAAAAAAAATCATATCCAACACATCCAGGATAAAACTAGAGTTTTATGATGAAAGTTAAAAATTAAATTGTACCTGTTGGTAGGTGCCGTCGTCCTCAACTTCGTTAAAATATTGTATATAAAATTAACTGAGGACGACGGCACCTACCAACAGGTACAATTTAATTTTTAACTTTCATCACATGACTTCACCTCAACGGAATTTGATATGAATTTTACTAGTATTAAAACTAGAGTTATCTACGAAAAAAATAATTTTACCATCAAAAGCATGGGGTGCTCTATATCAATCAACATATTTGGTAATAAACATATATTGATAAAAGTAAAGTCTCTAAGAAGAAAACGTAAAAACCATAAAAAGCACCCCAAGCTTTTGATCGTAAAATTATTTTTTTTGTAGATAACCCTAGTTTCATTCTAGATGTGTTGGAGATAATTTTTTTGTTGGCCACTTTAATTTTATCACAAGCGCGTTGGAAATTAAAATTATTTTTCATTTTTTAGTTCGGTTTTCTAATAAAGCGTGTTGTTTTAGTTTTTTTTAACTATTATGTAGTATGAGCTAAAAGTAATACTCTGCTAAAAAAATCCTCCGGGCCGGATTTAAACCAGCGACCTATGGATTACTGAAATTATATACCTCTAGAGTCCACCACTCTACCAACTGAGCTACCAGAGGATATAATATTAATATTTACAACGATGGACTAAAAAGTCGATAAGTCCGCAACCTATTTTATATTATTGCATTTTCATTGGTCCTTTACAAGTATACAAAGTTTCAAGTCGATCCAATATTTTTAACTGGGATAAAATCGTGTTGAAAGATGTATACAGTTACCTGTTGTCTAATAATTAATTTTTCTCTATTTATTTAATTTTATACTATGTCATTAATCTTTTCCTCGTTTTTTATATATCTTGTACATATTATATATTTAATTCGTTAAATTTAGAGTAAGTCAAAATACATTATAAATATTAATTGTATTGTATTCATAACTTGTAATCGTTTATATATATATTGTAATTTAGATTTAAGACTTTTCTTTTGTATTTTTTTAAACCTGGTTGAGTGGTAGACAAGGCCTTAAGGCCTTAACTCTGCCAGGTAAAATAAAGCTATTATTATTATTATTATTATTATTATTATTATTATTATTATTATTATTATTATTATTATTATTATTATTATTATTATACAGGTCAAGCTAATACAACGCGTGTAAAAATAAATGCAGGCAGAATTTTAAGGAGATAACTTGAACAACTTCTTTGAAATGGAACAGGCCAGAAGGCCTAATTCTTGATTTCGATGGTGATGATGGAGTCTACCTTAAGTGCTGTAAAATTAGCATGTGATTCTAATCGTTTTCAGCCGTCCACTTCATATATTGGTGCATAGATGAGAGAGAGAAAGAGAGAGAGAAAGAGTATTTTATACTAGTTTCCATTTATGTATGAGTGAAGATGTGTATATATATCAAAATAAGAACAACACTCATTCATGAAATACCATTAATTCTTAATAATTCTACATAACGTAATTAATATATAATGCTATTATATTATTATGTATACAGAAAGGTCTGTATGAACTTAACAAAAGTACAGAAGAATATGGTTTGAGGACATCTACAGAAAAAACAAAAATTATGGCATTTCAAGGTGTAGATCCTGTCAGAAGTAAAATTGTACTGGACAATAAAATTTGGAGCAGGTGAATAATTTACATATCTAGGATGCAATATCTCATATGAAGAAGAAAAGGATGTAAATACAAAAATATCTAAATTTTTAAGAATTTTAGGGTTAATAAATTCTATCTTCAAGCCACAGTTAGTCCAAAAGCATTCAAGACTGAAAGTGTATAAAACGCTGGCTCTTCCAACTCTTTTGTATAGTAGCGAAGTATGGACGTTGAAACAGAAGAATATACAGAGACTTAGATCTGCTGAAATGAGATATCTTCGGAGGACTGCAGGATACACACTACTAGATCACAAAAGAAATGAAGACATCTTAGAAGAATTACACATGGAATCTTTAGAAAACAAAATTTCTGATTATAAGTCAAGATGGATACAACATGTTCATCGAATGGAAGATCACAGAATACTCAAACAAATGTTAAGATATCAACCTGCAGGAAGAAGAAGACCAGGACGTCCACTCAAAAGACTTTTGGATGGTATTTCTATTGAGGCCGAAACAGGTCAACGAATGGCCTAAATTCGTGAATGTACTATGATGATGATGATGATATTATTATGTAATTGTAATGTTATTTATTGTTTTTTTGTTTTTCTTTATACTATAACCAAATATTACTTTATTGTAACGGACTGTCAACAGCACGTACGGCTTACTGCCAGTGCGACCAAAATTTGTAAATAACATTGTATATATCTTACTTTTAGTCTAATAAAGTCATATTACTATATATATATATATATATATCAAGTTATGAATAACAATTAGGCCGTTAATAAAAGTAAAGCGAATGAAGTTTAATTATGGAAAAACAGGCACTATAGAAGCAGTTAAAAATTTATTACACTTCTCTAACTTTTAATTAATAACCTTTTGAAATTTTGTTTCAAAGTCTTGTTTCAACATCATCATCATTTCATGTCGAAGTTCTGAAAGGTCTGTTATGGTCTACAAGAAATATGATCACATTTATTAACAATAATCTTACGTATATTTCATGTGTAGAATGTTTTACATAAACTGGATTACGTCATGCTATCTTAGGAAATCGCCGTATAAAAGAGTTGGAAAACACTGTATACTAGTAATGGGAAGAGATGAGATAAAGCCCATATTATTGCTGCTAACATATCAAACATTTTAGCTGATGATAACGTTCCACAACAATATATTACTAATATCTTCAATATCTATAATGATAATGAAATCTCTGTTAAACAAGATGGCAAACTATCTTCTCTGGAGTAAGACAGGTATGTGGACTTTAACCGGTGCTTTTCATTATATATATATATATATATATATATATATGAATAGAATAATAAACGAATGGAGGAAAACACAACGGGGATCCAACCATAACTTAAAACACAAGATCACAGCATAGTCTCTTGCTTAATATACCGCAACATAGGACATCACATCACTCCATGTCATATACCATCTTCACTTCTCGCAACTGCAATTCCCTACCACAAGAAATAAGGGGCTGCCGGACAATGGCATCTTTTAAAAGAAATCTAAATTTATATTTTGCTCTAACCTCGATTTCATCATTATCCAGTGTAAGATACATATTTTTAATAGGCGTTTCTCGTATAATTTATCATATTTATATTATTATTATTATTATTATTATCATCATCATCATCATTATTATCATTATCATAAGTATTCATCATCATCATCATCATCATCCAGGGATTAAGCCTGTTGGCTCGTTCCAGTTTCATGAAAGCTAGAATTTTTAAAAATGTTCAGATCATCTTCTGTGTGGGCATCCAACATTTCTCCTTCCGTGCGGTTTATAATTTAGCAATAATTTTGAAAATCTTTCTTCTGGCATTCTATCAATATGTTATTTCCAGTCGTTCCCTATATTTAATTATTCGGTCTGTAAGTTTGAAAATATTTGGTTTCTTTCTTATATCTTCATTTCTTTTCTTATCCAGCAGAGTATATCCTGCCATATTTCTTAAAAATCTCTTCTCAGCTGCTTCCAATCTTTGTTCTTGACTTTTAGTGATCGTCCAACATTCTGATCCATACATAAATACAGGAACAGCCATTACTTTACAAAATTTCATTGTTGTTTCTTTTCTTGTGTTTTTAAGGGTTCTTTTAATAGTGCCACACATTAGAACAAATTTGTCAATTTTGTCATTAATATCTTCAATTTCAACAAATGATAAATTGAAGCTCTTCTGGCACTTTCCGAAAATGATTTGCAACGATACATTTATAATTTACAAAAAATAGGTGCCAAATTTAATATGGAAATATCAATTAACAAAAATTATGGCATTTCATGGGAAGGACCCCATACAAAGTAAAATCTGTCTCCAGAATAAAATTTTAGAGAGATCTAATCAATTTAAATACCTTGGATATTATCTCTCTATCTGGGATGAAAAAGATATCCCTGAAAAAATTACTAGTTATAATAAAAGTTTAGGAATTATTAATCAAGTTATGAAACCATCCCTTGTACAAACAAAACACCAGATTACGTTTATATAACACTTTGGCTAGACCAATGTTGACCTTCGGTAGTGAAGCATGGACACTAAAAAGACAACATGAAAGCAGAATAACGGCTTGTGAAATGAGATTCATGCGCAGAACAGCGGGTTACACCAGATGGGATCGGTAAAGGAACACCGATATCTTAAAAGAATTGAAGACTACGCCAATTTTGGAATATATTAAACAGTACCAACTAAATGGAAACACCATCTTGAAAGAATGAGTTCAAATCGGATCCCCAAAGCTGTTTATAATTATATACCAAGAGGACGAAGATCACTGGGCCGTCCTATGAAACGCTGGAGGGAAAATTTTCTATAGGATCGTAACAGGCCTTGGCCTAATACTTGGAAGGAAGAATAAGAAGATAAATTGAAACCTAGATATTTAAAACTGTTCACTTGCTCTAAAATTGTATTATCAGTTACTATTTTTATCATAAGTATTATTGTTATTATTATTATCATCATATATATATATATATATATATATATATACACACACACATTGTCTGTACATGAAATTTCCATTGCAACATTTAATATATTTTTAATTCTTTTTAATTAGTATAGTGTATATATAATATATATTGTCAAATATATACTTGTAATTTGTGGTGGTTGAGTGGAACAGAAGGCCTTATGGTCTTAACTCTGCCAGAATAAATAAATAATTGTTATTGTTATTATAATTAGGTGGACTAGTGGATATGCTCCTTGCCTCTGGTCCCGACGATCGCGGGTTCAAACCCGGCCGGGGTCGATAGATTTTTAGGGCGGAAAAAATACAAGGAGCAAGTCCTCCGGGAGGGACTTTAAGCCGTGCGTCCCGAGTCTGAAGATTTTCAGGCTCGTAAAAAATCCTTAAGCCTGAATGGTTTCCTAGATGTCAGTATGAGGCGGAACGCTGACCACGGACCAGTCAAAAATGACATCTATACAAAAACAAGTGTAACTAAATTAGTATGGTTCAAATTCTTCCCTGTAGGGCAAGAGCGCCTAAATCTCTGTAAAGGGAAAACATAGGCTTACAATACAATACAATACAATTATTATTATTATTATTATTATTATTATTATTATTATTATTATTATTATTATTATTAAAATTTAACTTAGATATGCATAATATACTGTAGGTCATATATTCTGTTATTTAGATCTAAATTCTCTAATCTTCTCTGGTCATAACTACGTAAATAACAAAAGTTTCCTGAGTCATAATCTTAGAAGCATCATTTAACTGTCAACTTTTTGTTTTTACTTCAAATTAGCTGAAACCAACTCCTCCTATTGTTTTCATAAACTTGTGTTTTTTTTTCAGTTCTTTTTATTCTATTGTAAGAGGAAGAAAGGACGTACAATAATTTAACTCTTGTTCTTTTGGCAACCTCTGCTACGATTTAGGTCTGTTTCCATACATTTTCCTTCTAATTCTTTCATGCTATGTGAAAAACTCATTTAATTCCGAGGTAATTTAGTTTTTTTTCTACATTCTTTTTTTATTCTCTCCAAGGCCTCATGATACAAGTCAAGAATGAGCATTATTCATTTCTCTTTCCTCTGTTCCTTATGTTTTTATTCTCTTATCTCTGCTGCAGTTAAGAATGCGGTTCCACAGTTTATATCTCAAAAAATTAAGTAAGGCATTTTTAACAAGGAAATGTGATTTCTACTTTAATGTCACTTCACTTTAAATTTATGCTTCCCCAGGTAGGAATATGCAGAAACGCACGTATTTTCCTACCTAAATTATAATTTATATGCTTAAATAAAACTTCAAGATCACTCTCTTTATCGAAATTTCACTTTTCCTGCATCTATAAACTTACATTATACATTTAATGGTCATTATTTTAATTTATCATAAGTAATGCCACGAGTGATTTCCAAATTATCGATAATTTCACGACTCATGAAGTGAGGAGTGAATTTATCTAGAGAATTTGGAAATCAAGAGTGGCATTTGTTAGGACTATTTAACGAATAAAATTAAGCTGTTTACTCACAAATCATTGTTTAAATATAGTTATTTTAAAATATTTATATATTTAATGTATACGGCGATGTTTGAAACAAATCAGAAATGTGAGGTTATGTTCATTCACTGCAACTAGATCATATTATTTACTGACAAATAAGATCGCAATATTGTAAGAGTACATCCAAGTGGAGAAATAATGAAACACATCAAACTATATATCATAATCAACATTACGGGTTATTCATTTATTTTTTTAGTAAAGAACTCAGTAAAATCAAGGAATCTTTTCATTATTTGCTATATTCAATGTATTTGTTGGAGAAAAATAATGCTTTGACCTGTTCAGGTCCCGCGCCGTAGCCGAGCGGTTAAGGTAGGAAGCCTTGGCACAGAGCTACGGGACTTGCGCTGGTTCGAGTCTCCATGGGGGAAGAAATTTTCTCATGGTATTTCGGCCAGTATGGGACCGGTGCCTACCCAGCATCGTGAGGCAATTGGGTAGCTACAATAAGTAGCGGCTCCAGGTTGAGGAACCAGCTATAACGCCTGGGGGACTCGACATGCTAACCACATGTCACCCCTACACTGGCTGTTGATCATCTACCTCTGTGATTGACACATGTGGATGTGAAGGGCCAGCAGCCGGCTGGTAAAAGGGCAACCGCTGAAAAGTGGAAAAGACCCTCAATCGGAAAACTGTTCAGAACATTAAGAAGGAGGAGCTTTCTTTATCACAAAAGCAGGAGCTGATGAAGAGAAATCGATAAAGAGCGAGGTGAAATACGACTGTGATTGGTTGTAAATAAAAAAATCATCTGTAAGACAATTGGCCCAAACGGTCCCCGAAATCATCATCCTTCATCGGTGTGGAAAGCAACAGGAAGCTACCACACCTACAATTCCCTGGTATAGCTGCAAGCATAGCATGGATTGCTGTGAAAGACCTGCCCTCGGGCAGAATTACTATGGATGGATTATTATTATTATCATTATTATTATTATTATTATTATTAAATGTTAAATTTGATGATTTTGAATAAATTGTGAAGTTCAAATGTCTATAAACGATAACTAAATTAATTGCAGAAAATAAATTGAAGAGAGTCTCAAGTTTTGGACACCCATTCTTTTATGCATTCCAAGGACTTTTGTCGTGAGGACTTCTCTAAAAAAAGTTTTACACCAAAACTGTATATAAAACTGTTATACTTCGAGTTACAGGGTATGGAAGCATAACATGTTTATCATTTTGAGACAGGACAAAGTTTTACGAATGTTTAAGAATAAATTTCCTAGGAAAATATAATTATTATGCTTTCAAGTCTTATACGAGAATTTCCCGGAAGAATCAAACTTATGACGACCAAAGCTCTCTATCTGGGATGGAAAGGTTATCCCTGAAAAAAATAATAGTTATAATAAAAGTTTGCGAATTATTAATCAAGTTATGAAACCATCCCTTGTACAAAAAAACATAAGATTACGTTTATATAACACTTTGGCTAGACCAGTGTTGACCTATGGTAGTGAAGCATAGACACTAAAAAGACAACATGAAATCAGAATAACGGCTTGTGAAATGAGATTCATGCGCAGAACAGCGGGTTACACCAGATGGGATCGGAAAAGGAACACCGATATCTTAAAAGAATAGAAGACTACGCCAATTTTGGAATATATTAAACAGTACCAACTAAATTGGAAACACCATCTTGAAAGAATGAATTCAAATCGGATCCCCAAAGCTGTTTATAATTATATACCAAGAGGACGAAGATCTCTGGGCCACCCTATGTAACGCTGGAGGGAAAATTTTCTATAGGATCGTAACAGGCCTTAGCCTAATACTTGGAAGGAAGGAAGAAGAAGAAGAAGAAGAAGAAGGAAAATATTTGAACCAAACAGAGAAGAGCAGACAGGTGGATAGAGAAAACTAGATAACAGTGAGTTACAATATCTTTATGAAAAACCAGATGTTATAAGAACAGTTAAGCCATATGGACTGCGATTCGCAGGTCACGTGGTACGAATGCAAATGATATGGGGAGATGAAAACGTCTTGTTGGAAAACCAGAGGGAATGCCTCGAGAAGTTAGGCCAACAATGATGTGGGAAAATAATATTAACCATGATTTGAAGGGCATGAAATATACAGGGAATTATTTGAAAATATTAGCTCGAGATAGTGAATATGGAGAGGTTATCTCTGTCAAGGGTCTCTGGGTTCGATGGTACAATTGAGTTTAGGTAGTTATTATATTTGGGAAAGATATTTCCAATCCAAGTAAATTGAACTAAAATATAGGGACACCATTTGCCCTTTTTCATCACGCAAACAAATGATGAACATTAATATCTTACTAATCAAATACGTCACGCAAATTGTCCACTTATTAGCTGACCTCATGGCATATTTAAAAGTTATGGATATTATTATTTTTTATTTATTTATTTATTTATATACAGAATTTTAATGTTTACACATCTTTCTGTACCTAAAGTTTTATTTTTCTTCTCCACTCGTCTCTCTGCATCCAATCCATGTCCTCCAGTCCTCTTGCTCTCATTCCAGTTCTTATTTCCTGCATCCAAGAGTTTCGAGGTCTTCCTCTCCTCCTTCTTCCAGGTGGACACCATTCCAATGTTTTCCTGGGTAATCTTTCTTCTTGCATTCGTTGTACGTGCCCATACCAATTTAATTGCTTATACCGTATATAATCTACTATTGAATAACCAGTATTCATTTTTTCTCTTATGACAGTAATTCTTATTTTGTCCAATTTTGAACATCTTGCTGCTCTCCTCAAGAAAATTATTATTATTATTATTATTATTATTATTATTATTATTATTATTATTATTATTATTATTATTATTATTATTATTATTACTGTTTATTAATACGCTCTTAGTTTATGATGATGTAGTACTATTGGCCGATAGCGAGGAGATACTTTAGGCCAACACGCACACACTATTGAGTAACACTAAGAAATTGGGACTGGAAGTAAATATCAATAAAACTAAATACATGGTCACACGTAGAAATATATAATATCGCTCATTTGCTGCAACAAAGTCATAACTCACGATATTTTAGTTAATATCACAGGGAGACTTGGAATGACAGTATTTAAAACAATTCTTTAGTTTGTTTTTGAAGGATGTTATAGTTTGACAGTCTCTGACATAGGGCGGAAGGGAAGTAAATGAGCAAAGGAAATAATAACTTCTACAATGAAAACCTTAACAAAAACAAAAGCAATATCAGGTGTATGGACCCTCAGCATCTATTACCGCCCTCAATCTGCGGGGCATTGAGACTGCCTTGTGTCTATGTCCTTGTGTGTTCGCTGAGCCATGGTAAAACTCAATATGATTCATTATAAACAAACTTGTTAGAGCCCGTTGCTTTTGCGCAGAAGTCTGCGCATCACAATCCATTGGATGCAATACATTGAAATGAGCTAGAACAAACCATGAATGTGGTAAATATAATTGTTACAATAACGATATTAACATTGATTTAATTCAAATGTCAAAATAAAATGTTGTATTTAATTTATAAAACATTTTAATACAAATATCACGAAAAAAACTGCATATATGAGGTCGCGAACCTGCGAGCTTTATTAACAGAAACAGAGACTGCATGCTTTACCGCTGACCTAACAGGACACGTAGGAGTGTCTTCAGTTCAGGTCCCATAACACAGTAGCTCGGGGACTGCACAATTATGACTAGTTTCCTAGTTTGAATCCAGGGCACAGTGTGCTATTTTAACAATCTAGGGGGATTTAATTCAAAATTTCAAGGTTAATTAATAAAAGTGATATTTTGTAATTTAAATGTAAACAAACCTGTTAGCATATATGTGTAATTATTTTGTTCCTAGGCATGCGCAGGAACTCGTAAATAAGGTCTAAACACAAGAGTCACGCGCATATGCATAATCTGTCTTACTGAGTAGGTTGATCAATCTAGCTGCTTTGTGTAGAGAATAAAATCGGTTTACATGTTATTGTGATGCTTATGTTTAGTTTAGGGTGCTGTAAGTTACGTAAGATAGGTTTCATCTGTTTAGATTTACAAGAATGTTAATATGAGAGAAGACTTTTAACTGTGTTCCAATTTAAGTTTATTATCCAGATATTTTAGACTAGAACTTTCTTATATGGACGTATATGGCATTCTAATTGCATTATTTTTATTTATTGACGTCCCTTCCGTTGGAAACAGAAGAGAAAAATTGCGCTGTGCCGAGTAGGACTTAGAAGAAATGTGCGTTCAAGAGGTGACCCATTTTTTTGTCTAAGGGTGTACTCAAACGAGCCAGCTCACGTAACAACATACTGATGTGAATCGCTCTTCAATAGTCTAACTTTTATCATCAAGAGTTGGGCCAACAATTTTTTCAAAGGCTGTACGCTTTTGAATGTTGTGTCAGAATTTCAAGCCAATTGACCGATCACTTTTCGAGTTTTGCAAGCACAAAAAATACGCAGGATGAATTTTTATACACAAACATTCTCGTAGATTGACAAGAAGATCAAGAATAGGAAAAATCATAAACGAAATAATTAGTCTTCTTCTTCTTCCTTCCAATTATTAGGCCAAGGCCTGTTACGATCCTATAGAAAATTTTCCCTCCAGCGTTTCATAGGACGGCCCAGTGATCTTCGTCCTCTTGGTATATAATTATAAACAGCTTTGGGGATCCGATTTGAACTCATTCTTTCAAGGTGGTGTTTCCAATTTAGTTGGTACTGTTTAATATATTCCAAAATTGGCGTAGTCTTCAATTCTTTTAAGATATCGGTTTTCCTTTTCTGGTGCCATCTGGTGTAACCCGCTGTTCTGCGCATGAATCTCATTTCACAAGCCGTTATTCTGCTTTCATGTTGTCTTTTTAGTGTCCATGCTTCACTACCATAGGTCAACACTGGTCTAGCCAAAGTGTTATATAAACGTAATCTGGTATTTTTTTTGTACAAGGGATGGTATCATAACTTCATTAATAATTCCTAAACTTTTATTATAACTAATAATTTTTCCTGGGATAACCTTTTCATCCCAGATAAAGAGATAATATCCAAGATATTTAAATTGATTAGATCTCTCTAAAATTTTATTCTGGAGACAGATTTTACTTTGTATGGGGTCCTTCCCATGAAATGCCATAATTTTAGTTTTGTTAATTGATATTTCCATATTAAATTTGGCACCTATTCTTTTGTAAATTATAAATTGATCGTTGCAAATCATTTTCGGAAAGTGCCAGAAGAGCTAAATCGTCTGCAAAAAGAATAGCATCGAGTTAGAGGTTCCTATTGATGGGTATATATTCTCGGTGTGTTTTCCTCCACTCGTTTATTAATTTATTCATATATATATATATATATATATATATATATATATATATATATATATATATATATAATGAAAAGCACCGGTGAAAGTCTACATCCCTGTCTTTCTCCAGTGTTGATCTTTTCCCAAGAAGATAATTTGCCATCTTGTTTATCTTATACGAGAAATAATTAGTCTGAAATCTAATGTCGGTATAGTTTTATAATTTTTTGTATGTATCTTTTGTAATGTTCTGTACAGTTTTATAATATTCTGTAGAGGTTCTTTTTTTAATGTTGTGTACAGTTTTATATAATGTTGAAAAAAATTCCTTACAACTTTGCAAGTGCTTATTTTATAAAGAATTTCATTGAATGTGTTGTTTATTTCTCATTCTCTCGAGGAAATGACACACTGTGATGTTTTTAGCTTGAGGAATTTTTCAATCTCGCATAAAGTAACCATGCATGAAGAAGGAATCAGTTTTCCCTGCGTTATAGAGATTTATTTTTACTTCAGCAAGAGGGTCGCTATAAGACGTACAGATTACCTGCAGAATCTCATTTCAACATGAGGTCGAGGGAAAAAAAGGAGTCTAAGAGAATTCCTGCATACAGTTAAGCTATGCCACTCAAAGAGAGACAGAGTGTTTCTAAATTACAAATACAAATATTTCATCGGGGTAAATCACTATTTTTTTAATTTATTAACTGCAAATTTATTTAACAAAACGCTTTAACACCTAAGTTCCTTAGCGTCGTAATTTAAATCTGAGCGTGAATTAAATTTGAACAGTAAAATATATTAATGAAATAAAATTAAAACTTAGTTTTATTTGATTTTCATATTTATTAAGATATAATTCAGTGACAGCTGTTTCGGTACACTGTACCTTCTTCAGACATGTTAACAAATTATGAATTGTGTTATTATAGTACATATCAACTGATCTAAGCAACAATACAACAATAATTTATTTAAATTTTTTAATTTAACAAAGGCGATTCATTCAAATCAAGTTGAGAATTTAACAGTTTATTACTACTTTTCAATTTATTTATTTCTACAGCCTCCAAAAGGTCCAACTTCTTACCCTTATCACAAACATGTAAAATTTCATAATTTGGATCGAAACAATGTTTAAATTGGAATAGGTAGTTAGCATATTTTGAATATTCTAAATTTCTGTTATATGCTCTCATGTGTTCCTTTATCCGAGAGATAAAAGGTCTGCCAGTTTGTCCTATATAGACATTGTCACATGTGCCACACTTCAATTTATATACACCTGGTAATGTTTTTTATTTTGGTTTTATTGTTTTTTATTATATTTTGTAAAGTTTTATTAGTTTTAAATGCCACATTAATGTTCAACTTTTTAAAGTGTTTAGATGTTTTATTTGAAAGTGGGCTATGTATGACATTATGACATATTTCTTTATGTTTTCTTTGGGTAAAGGAAAAAATATATGCCTAAATCGGGATTTGAACCCAATATCTCTGGTTCTGTACACCAGTCCTTTAACGATTTAAGCTATTAGGCATCACGATTTAAACATAGATTTTTCTGGGTTCAAATACCGATACAGGCATATATATATATATATATATATATATACTATATTTCTTTTGAAATTTAATTTGTCATTGAGTGAGAAGTGGTAAATTTAATATTGAATATCGAATATTAGCTTTACTTGCTAGAAACGTAATGTGTTGACACCTTTTTAAAGTGCTCTTATTTATGAGACCGTTAAGTTTTTAATAATAATAATAATATTTTTATTTTATTTTATTATTCCGGCTTTTACAATGAATATACATTTTTCCGGTACCCATGTTCACAGTTAACTACACATTTGTTTCAACACATTTTTCCATTCTTGTCTGTTCATCCATATATCTTCTTCTATTTCCCATTCCCTCTTAGTTTCATTGATTCCCTGAATCCACGTAATATTTGGTCTACCCTTCTTTTTCCTTCCCTGTGGTTCCCAATCCATGATTATCTTAGGTAGTCTTCCTTCTTCCATCCTTCTAATGTGTCCGTACCAATTTAATTGTTTCTTCTTTATAAAATCTAATATTGAATATTGTACCTGCATTTTTTCTTTTATATATGAATTTCTGATTTTATCCTTCCTGGATATTCTTGCAGCACGTCTCCAGTAGTCCATTTCAGTGGCAAGTATTTTTTTTAATTTGTGCATTTAAAGTCCACACATCAGCTCCATAGGTAATAATGCTTCTGATTATTGTATTAAAAATAGTTTCTTTTTGTTTCTTTGAAGATATGTTTGTCCCATAGTATTCCATTTAGGGCAGATATAGCATACTTTCCTATATTGATCATGTTTCTTATCTCTGTTTCTTGTTTTCCATCTTTAGTCATTTTAATTCCCAAATACTTATATTCTTCAGTGTATTTAATTGTCCCTAAATTTTCTTCTGGTATTAAATCTTGAGGAAGATCCCCTATTGTCATATATCTAGATTTATCCATATTGATCTTTAAACCCCATAAACTATATTCTTGTATTAATTTTCTAGTGAGATAATAATAATAATAATATTTGAAGAGAAAAATTATACGCTCAGACCGGGACTTGAACCCGGGACCCTTTGGTTCTCTAGACCAAGTGCTCTGCCAACTGAGCTACCTGAGCAAGTACCGATCTAAACGCAAATCTTTCTCTATATACATTGTAATTCCCATCCACCAAATGCTGTGAAGCCATGCTTCTATCTTGCAAATGGCGGCTCCTTTATTAAGAAGACATATTTGGGAATTATACATTACAGCCAGTACGGCTTTTTCCAAGTTTTTATTATTGATTTCGTACATCTCAATGATGGATAAATCATATTTGAAGAGAAAAATTATACGCTCAGACCGGGACTTGAACCCGGGACCCTTTGGTTCTCTAGACCAAGTGCTCTACCAACTGAGCTACCTGAGCAAGTACCGATCTAAACGCAAATCTTTCTCTATATACATTGTAATTCCCATCCACCAAATGCTGTGAAGTCATGCTTCTATCTTGCAAATGGCGGCTCCTTTATTAAGACGACATATTTGGGAATTATACATTACAGCCAGTACGGCTTTTTCCAAGTTTTTATTATTGATTTTGTACATCTCAATGATGGATAAATCATATTTGAAGAGAAAAATTATACGCTCAGATCGGGACTTGAACCCGGGACCCTTGGTTCTCTAGACCAAGTCTAGACCAAGTCTAGAGAACCAAGGGTCCCGGGTTCAAGTCCAGGTCTGAGCGTATAATTTTTCTCTTCAAATATGATTTATCCATCATTGAGATGTACGAAATCAATAATAAAAATAATAATAATAATAATAATAATAATAATAATAATAATAAATTACAATATCTAATGAAATGAAGTAAAATGTTATAAGTAAAACCAAGACATTTAAATTTAAATAATTAGTACATAGTGTTATATTGTATGATGCGAGACCTGGACTTTAGGGACACAACAAGCAAAAAATTATTGAGAACAGAGATGGATTTTTGGCGAAGGGCATCGAGAAAGTCAAGATAGGAGAAAATTCTGAACCAGAAAATTAGAGAAATAATTAATGTTAAATACAATATTATAGAAGTAATAGAAGAACTAAGATTGAAATGGTATGGACATCTGAAGAGGATGAATAATAATAGAATCCCCAGAATGATGCTGGATTGGAATGCTGAAGGCAAGAGGAAGAGGGGGGAACCTAGGGAACAGTGATGGATGAAGTGAGAAGAAACATGATCAGCAGAGACCTAAAAGAAGAAGATGCTGAGGATAGATATCTGTGGCGGATCAATATACATTGGGCTAAAGGATAACTACTGTAATGTAGAGAAAATCCTTAATAAAGTAATAATAATAATAATAATAATAATAATAATAATACTGCTTTATTTACTCTGGCAAAGTTAAGACCACAAAGCCGTCTTTCCCACTCAAATATCGAATAATAAAATCATACAAAAATTAAATACATCCAGAATAAAATTTTAGAGAGATCTAATCAATTTAAATATCTTGGATATTATCTCTCTATCTGGGATGAAAAGGATATCCCTGAAAAAATTACTAGTTATAATAAAAGTTTGGGAATGATTAATCAAGTTATGAAACCATCCCTTGTACAAAAAACACCAGATTACGTTTATATAACACTTTGGCTAGACCAGTGTTGACCTATGGTAATGAAGCATGGACACTAAAAAGACAACATGAAAACAGAATAACGGCTTGTGAAATGAAATTCATGCGCAGAACAGCTGATTACAGCAGATGGGATCGCAAAAGGAACACCGATATCTTAAAAGAATTGAAGACTACACCAATTTTGGAATATATTAAATAGTACCATCTAAATTGGAAATACCATCTTGTAAGAATGAGTTCAAATCGGATCCCCAAAGCTGTTTATAATTATATACCAAGAGGACGAAGATCTCTGGGCCGTCCTATGAAACGTTGGAGGGAATTTTTTTTATAGGATCATTGGCCTAATACTTGGAAAGAAGAAGAAGAAAAAAATACTTATTACAATTTTAAATTATTATTAAAATAACGACTAAACAAAGGACAATGATGATGTGGTCTAGTATTAGTTAACACTAACAAAGGATGGAACATAAATAAAATAAATGAAAAAGCTTCCTAGATTAATATTTATAGATATATACAAAATGCTAAATATAGTAGTTATTAGTCATTCAAAATATCTCTGCAGGCCGAAGAATTACGAAGCTTTGTTTGTTGTTACACGTGACGTCATGTAAGGCAGTGTATACTGTCAGCGTCCCACGTCCCATTCCCCTCTGCACTCATAGATAGCAGTGTCACGTGTTCTATTCCTGCATAAACACGACTGCAGTGCCCTCCGTCAACAACTGCACTTACTCCTTAAACGGGTAATATGCAGGTAATGTTTTCATTGTGTGGAACTTAAGATATCAGTTAATTCGGATTTAAGTTTATATCTTGATTCTTCCTGTATTTGGTATAATTTCCCACATTATTTATCATGAAAAGTCTGTATGAACTTAACAAAATTACAGAAGAATATGGTTTGAAGTTATCTACAGAAAAAACAAAAATTATGGCATTTCAAGGTGTAGATCCTGTCAGAAGTAAAATTGTACTGGACAATAAAATTTTGGAGCAGGTGAATAATTTTACATATCTAGGATGCTATATCTCATATGAAGAAGAAAAGGATGTAAATGCAAAAATATCTAAATTTTTAAGAATTTTAGGGTTAATAAATTCTAACATCAAGCCACAGTTAGTCCAAAAGCATTCAAGATTAAAAGTGTATAAAACACTGGCTCTTCCAACTCTTTTGTATGGTAGCGAAGTATGGACGTTGAAACAGAAGGATATACAGAGACTTAGATCTGCTGAAATGAGATATCTTCGGAGGACTGCAGGATGCACACTACTAGATCACAAAAAAAATGAAGACATCTTAGAAGAATTACACATGAAACCTTTAGTAAACAAAATTTCTGATTATAAGTCAAGATGGATACAACGTGTTCATCGAATGGAAGATCACAGAATACCCAAACAAATGTTAAGATATCAACCTGCAGGAAAAGAAGACCAGGACGTCCACTCAAAAGACTTTGGGATGGTGTTTCTCTTGAAGCCGAAACAGGTCAACAAATGGCCTAAATTCGTGAATGTACTATGATGATGATGATGATGATGATGATGATGATTTATCATGAAAGAGGTAAAATGGAAGTCTTCGGTAAAGGAAAGAAACAAACCCCAAATGTAGAAATATAAGGTACATTCCATATAGATAATAGAGCTATGAAGAGGAAATTTCAACAAAATTAAAGAGAGAGGATACAGAATATATCATCTTCCATCCATCCATAGTAATACTGCCCGAAGGCTATGCTTGCAGTTTTACTAGGGAATTGTAGGTGTGGTAGCTTCCCGTTGATTTCCACACCGGTGAAGGATGATGATGATTATGATGGCCATATGATTTCGGTGACCGTTTGGGCCTTAAAGATTTCCTGACGTTTGTCTTCAGGTGAGGAAACACCCCGGTAAAAACCTCACCCAGAAAAAACTGCCCCGACCAGGGATCGAATCCGGACCCGCTGCGTGACAAGGTAGCACGCTACCTCGTGACCACAGCGGTGGACAATAACATGTTTCTAATTAATAATTCATTATAAAGCCTTGGCGTTTATGATAGGTTGATTTGGAAAACGATATGAGACCATTTAAAGTACAATTCTGTGAAAAACAAATAAAGTAATTGCATAGTATCTATAAAATATTTATTCACGATAATTTTTGTTTTTGTATATTTTGAGTGTGTGACAATTCTTATAAATAGGTCGCACGTGATTAGAGTATTGACGCATTTTTTCAGCGTTTCTAAGCAGAAATCTTCAATAATAATTACACCAATATGTGATTTTGATATTATTTTTTCTCCTAAATTCAAATATGATATCGGTTTTTCTCCATCACGCAAGGTTTCCGAGCGACAGACATTCATAATTTCAAACACTTTAATATTTTCTACATTCGTAACTACACAATATTCGAACATTCGGACTCACCTAGAAAGTAAGAAATGACGAGTTTCTGCTATATTTCGCCTGTGGAGCATCCCTCTTGATGGTCCAACAATAATCGGCCAGCATATTAGGATTCCATTTGCCTTGATATCTCTTTTCCATAGATGAAATATCCTGAGTTAGCTCATTTGGTTTTATTTTACAATGGACAAATGGACTAAAAAACGTTAAAAAAATAATTATTTAAATTCTTTAATTTAAATTTAAATAAAAAAACTGTGGGTGATAGAGAAATTCCGAATACATATTTTGAAAACACGATGAAAAACTGCATTAAGTACAAATATTGGTACTCATGAGACAAAAACCATGTTGACCAGTGTAATCTACTACAGATTGTGGTTAGACCTAAATGTAAAGTGATCCCACTACAGGCCACTGGAGACCCTTGGGGTAGTAGTAGGAGGTTAAGGCTCCCACTTTTTCCAGACGATCGGCGTCACTGATGTCAGCCGGACAGTCAGCCCTGCGTAACGCCCGCTTTTACTCCCAGAATAAGCGTCTGATATTCATTTCCGTTAGAGCCTGTGTCGATGCAAGGTCTATGGTGCTACCAGAAGATTTGGGACGTTTAAAAATCATGACTCCACCGGGACTCGAACCAACTAGGTTTCGGTGTTTGGTGTCTCCTAGTAAACCTGTATTAAGTTCAAAGTTTAATGAAGAATCAGATTCAACTAACAACACTGGTCAACATGATTTTTGTCTCATGAGTACCAATAGTTGTACTTAATGCAGTTCTTTATCGTGTTTACAAATATGTATTCGGAATTTCTCCATCACCCACAGTTTTTTTTATATATTTCAATTAATGGATTTAAGTAATTATTTTTTTTAATAAAAGATTTTAGTCCATTTGTCCATTGTAAAATAAAACCAAATGAGCTAACTCAGGAGATTTCAGCTATGGAAAAGAGATATCAAGGCAAATGGAATCCTAATATGCTGGCAGATTTTGTTGGACCACCAAGAGGGATGCCCCATAGGTGAAATTTAGCAGATAATCGTCATTTCTTACTTTCTAGGTGAGTCAGAATGTTCGAATATTGTGTAGTTACGAATGTAGAAAAAATATATTTTTTTTCGAATGCCCCAGGTTTGTCTTTCGACATTCCTGGTTTCTCTCCTGGCATGGCGTACTTGTAACCCACTTCTGAGGTTGGGGCGCCTGGAAGGAGGGGTTACGTTGCCCCGATGATATGATAGGTGATGATAATGATAATGGTGCGCCAGGAGAGTCCCTAATCCTAAGCTTAACCTAAGATGAATATGAATGATGATTGCGATGGCCATATGATTTCGGGGACCGTTTGGGCCTAAAAGTATTCCTGACATTTGTGTTACAGGCGAGGAAAAACCCCGATAAAAACCTCACCCAGAAAAACTGTCCCGACCGGGGATCGAACCCGGGTCCGCTGCGTGAAAGGCAGCACGCTACCTCGAGACCACAAAGTGTTTGAAATTATAAATTCCTTCTGTCAGAAATCTTGCATGATGGAGAAAATCCGATATCATATTTGAATTCAGCAGAAAAAATACTATCAGAATCAGATATTTTTCTTTCTGAGACAAAAAAAAAAGTTTATTTTTTGTTGCTCGTGTTATGCGCAGCACTTGAGTATCAAACACTGACACATCCTACATTACTTTATGGGAGTGAAACTTGGGCAATGACCAAAAAATTACAAAATAAATACAAGGCATAGAAATGAAGTTCCTTAGAAGAACAAAAGGCTGCAAAAGATTGGATCGGATGAAGAATGAAGATAAAAGATCAGAGTTAAATATGTATCCACTAATTAACTCGCTGGCACTGTCGAACCTGAAGATCCATAGCCGCGCGGAAATAAGCTCTCCATACATCTCTATCCTGAGCTAATGTTTTCCAACCATTCACTGTATAATCTACTTCATTCAAATAATAATTAATGTTATTATCCCACCTCATTTTTGGTCTACCAACTGGCGTTTTCCCTTTGGTTTCCCTACACGAAGCTTCCATGCACGTCTTTCATTCCCCATTCGTGCCACATGTTCATCCCATCGCAGTCTAAGAGACTTAACATATATATTCACTGAATGGCAATAACAAATAATAAAAAAATAAATGGTTTGGACATGTAGAAATAATGAATGTAAGAATATTACCATGAGCGGCATTTAAATACAAGCCAAGAGTTTCAAGGAATGTAGGAAAGCCTGTGAAAAGATGGACAGAACAACTGTGAGGCGGAACAGGCAATGTTCGGTATATCAAAATGTTTTATAAGGCATTCCCATTTTTTTTTTCTGGCCACCATTTGAAATCTATTGTCATTCATAATTTTGAATTTTATCTTAATGTGGCGTTTCACTGAGCAGTAAGATGTTGGTTTAGTTCCAGGCAATTGTTCAATGCGAGACCCCTTTTTGGCGAGGATATCGGCTGTTTCATTACCGGCAATTCCACAGTGGGAGAGTAGCCATTGGAGGACACTTTTTTACGACACTTCGTAGGTCAGTTATATGTCACAGCATCCTTTGCAGTCAGTGATTACATATGTTGTCTGGGTATGTTCTACAATTTTTATCGTCAGATTTTAAATTCCGATTTGGAATTTAACAGAGCCCTCGGGGCCACAGACCCAACCCAAAAACGACGAAATGGTCATGGGAGTAGAACCTGGTGTGACGGACTTGGAAGACGACCTACAACTTACATAACACCGTAGAATAGACTTTCATTCCACTCATCTCCATAATAATAATAATAATAATAATAATAATAATAATAATAATAATAATAATAATGTTTTATTTATTCTGGCAGAGTTAAGGCCATAAGGCCCTCTCTTCCTCTCAACCAGCACAAATACAAATAAATATTTGACAAATATAGATATACACTATACTAATTATAAACAGTTAAAGATACAATAATGTAGCAATGTAAATGTCATGTACAAACAACATTTTATAGGGTAATAACAATAATGATACGATAATAATAATAATAATAATAATAGTAATAATAATAATAATAATAATAATAATAATACTTTATTTATTCTGGCAGAGTTAAGGCCATAAGGCCTTCTCTTCCACTCAACCAGCACAAATACAAATAAATATTTGACAAATATAGATATACACTATACTAATTATAAACAGTTAAAGATACAATAAATGTAGCAATGTAAATGTCATGTACAAACAACATTTTATACGATAATAACAATAATGATACGATAATAATAATAATAATAATAATAATAATATAAATATGAACATTATACGACAAACACCAATTAATATATATATACCTTACACTGGATAATAATGAAGTCGAGGTTAGAGCAAATATAAATTTAGATTTCTTTTAAAATATGCCAATGTCCGGCAGCCCCTTATTTCTTGTGGTAGGGAATTCCAGTTGCGAGAATATAATAATAATATAAATATGATACATTATACGAAAAACACCAATACTGGGATAGCGCAATATATAGTTTAAGTCGCAATGCTCAAGGATACATGCAAAAGCAGAGATAATAGTAACAGAGGTAGTAGTGTAGTACAATGTTGGTTGAAATTCTAGTCCAGTTACTATAAAACATTTTTATGTAATTTGTCTCGTTGGTTTATTTTCACTCCTCGTAGACTATCACCTCAACGTGGTGGGGGCGATTGGTTAGAGGTGAGAGGAAACTAAGAATAGTCCTCAACGTGGAAGACGACTGCCAGAAGGTTGACATCGACCGAGAAGTCTGCAACGGTCTACGAGGCGATGTGATACCAGGCGATCATCACAACGGCTCAAGCAGCAACCCTCTCTAAAGGGTTAATACTTAGAGGAGCATGGATACAGCAGCCCTGTCATTATCCTTACCCTGCACAGCGCTCGTAACGCGGTCAGGGGACATTTATTACTACTGATTCATCTCAAAGCAAAGGCCGGATTGGATTTCAGGATACGACCACAGCAAGAAATAGAAGAATGTTGGGAAGACCATTGAAGAGATGGAAGGACCAATT
This sequence comes from Diploptera punctata, assembly GCA_030220185.1. NCBI lineage: Eukaryota > Metazoa > Arthropoda > Insecta > Blattodea > Blaberidae > Diploptera > Diploptera punctata. The sequence goes on from JASPKZ010000803.1 coordinate 811,949, forward strand.
CGACCTGCACGCCGTAGCGTAGTGGTTAAGGCACTGAGCTACAAGCCGGAGGGTCGAGGGTTCAAGTCCCGTTGGGGTCAGGATTTTTAAACTGACCCAAACCCTCTGGCGGCACTATGGCCCTGGGGTCGACTCAGCCTCTAACGGAAATGAGTACCAGACGCTTGTTCTGGGGGTAAAGGCAGCCGTCACGCAGGGCTGACAACCCGGCTGACATAAAGTGCCGATTGTCTAGAAAAAGTGGGAGCCTTAACCTCCTACTACCCCAAGGGCCTCCTGAGGCCTGTTGTGGGATCACTTTATTTTAATGTTATTGTGTTATTATTTAATTGTAATATTAATGTGTTTTCTTATGTAATTGTAATGTTATGGTTTTTTTTAGTGTATAATGCTATTGTGTTATTATTTAATTGTAATATTAATGTGTTTTCTTATGTAATTGTAATGTTATGGTTTTTTTTAGTGTATAATGCTATTGTGTTATTATTTAATTGTAATATTAATGTGTTTTCTTATGTAATTGTAATGTTATGGTTTTTTTAGTGTATAATGCTATTGTGTTATTATTTAATTGTAATATTACTGTGTTTTCTTTATGTAATTGTAACGTTATTGCTTTTTTTAGTGTATAATGCTATTGTGTTATTACTTAATTGTAATATCATTGCGTTTTCTTTATGTAATTGTAATGTTATTGCTTTTTTTTGTTGTTTATTTTTCTTCACACTAGTAGCAATTATTACTTTATTGTAACGGACTGTCAACAGCACGTACGGCTTACTGCACGTGCGACCCATATTTGTAAATAATATTGTAAATATCTTACTTTTTGTCTAATAAAGTCCTACTACTACTACAGGAGCATGGATAGATGCTCTGAGACAGCAGCCCTGTCATTATCCTTACCCTGCACAGCGCTCGTAACGCGGTCAGGGCACATTTATTACTACTGATTCATCTCAAAGCAAAGGCCGGATTGGATTTCAGGATACGACCACAGCAAGAAATAGAAGAATGTTGGGAAGACCATTGAAGAGATGGAATGACCATTCGACCTATAATGAGATCGAACAGGCCATTGGGCTAATCCTTGGTTGTTGATGATGATGATAGTTTATTTTCAATTTTAATATAGGAATATGAATGCTTCTAATTAATAATTCATTACAACGCTTGGATTTTACTCATTCATATGTGAAACAATATGGAAGCAATTAAATACAATTATGTACAAACGAAATAAGGTGTGGCATGTAGATAACTGATAACTTTCGTTTTGTATATCACAAATATGTTGTAAACAGGTCACGTGATATGAATGTTTTGACGTTCTTGTTGAATGCTTCCAAGAAGAAATCAGTAGTATACACCAGGACTTGGAGGTACCTGCCAGGTTTTATGATATTCGAAGTGTAATCAGAAAGTATGCTTTCAACCATTTCGAAAATTAATTGTCTATATCACTTTGTCCTTCAGGCAATACTCTAATGAGGAAAGTTGTATATAATATATCTTGTACACAACTTTTAAGTGAAATGGATAATCTACTGTCGCTGCAAAATAACATTACAATATTTATCCTTTTTAGAGGTCAACGGAGGAGACAGTAGAATCGTTAAGGATTGCTAGCTAAACAATCAGAATTGCATCCAAGAAAGAAATTCCAGGAAAAAAATGTTCAAAACAAAATCATTATATAATCTAAATATTATCAATAGTGAATAACAAAAAATAAAACAGTTAAACAGTAAATGTAACAAATTAATGAAAAAAATTAATACTGCACAAAAAGGTGATATTCTTGAAAAAATAATAATATTGCTTAATATGAAATGAGTCCTACAGCACAATGGATCTATTAAAAATCATCACAAAAATTAAAATAGTTACATTTTTCGTGAGATATTTGATAAAATTAATATACTCCAACACCTAATTTTGAAATAGAGTGATATTTTATAAGAATTAAGTCCTTCAGAAGAAAGTTACCAGTGAAGAAATCATCATATCATCATAACATCTAGTATTAGACCTTAAGGTATTTTGCAATATCATGTTAGAATTGGTCTGTCCATCTTTTACCGAGTCTTCCTACATTTCTTCGTCCTAGTGTTCTGTGCTGAAGAAGATGTTTGCCGATTCTGTTGTTTTCCATTCCATTGATGTGGTCTATCCATTCGTTTCTGCATTTTGCAATCGCGTCTAATAACTTGAAAATACTCAGTTCTGTCCGTGTCTCTTCACTACGTTACCGATCTGCTATTGCCTATTGTATATCCAGCCACGCCCCTGAAAAACCTCATTTCTGAAGTTCATATTATCCGTTTCTGGTTTTTGGTAAAAAGCCGTCTTACGATCCATGCAGTATTTTGGAACTGCCAATGTTATTTAGAATTTTAAAAGAATATAATATAATTATACAATTTTTAAACATAGATCTGATTCTAGTTATAGACTGTAAATAATAAGTTTCCTAGTTTTTATTTAATTAAAATTAATGAGAGATTTGGCGCTGGATTTTACTGCTTTTCAGCTAGAAACTTGAGTTAACATTTCATTAAAAATCTTGGATATTCCAACTAAATGGTGTACTTTTTGGTACATTATTTCTTCAACAAACATAATACTATTTGGTTAAATTCTATTTTTAACTGGTGAGAATATGTATAACTACAGCATTTTGTTAATTATGCTAGACTATTTCATCACAATGGCTGATCAATCTGTATATAAAATTTAAATCTATTATATTGTTACGTATATGTTATTTTGTGAACATCATCTTTAAAAATGTTCAGTTTATTTGATTACACTTGATTGTCAGTTATTGTACACTTTGTCTGTGTTTCAAAGTATGTCTTCCATAAACAACATGCTATTTAAAAACAGCATTCGTCCGTCCCAAGAATGGATAAGCAAATCATGTCAACAACAAACAAATTTCTATTCATCAATAAAAATATTTTATTATTGGTCTTAATATTCGGCTGTGCACCTTACAAATTCATCATAGATACAATGGCAGATACCATAAAGATTAAACGTACAATCTTCAGCGTTATACAATCTGCTATCGCCATACTTGTGGTATTTGTGTGGATGATGTATACCATTATAAAACCTATTGTGTTGAACACATATACATCAAATACAACACTAGTTGTCTCGCAAATAATAACAGTTTGTTTCTCTGGATCTTCGTGCTTTTAAGTCTGATTTTAAGTGTTACAATTAACATAAAGAAATGGAGGTTTATATTTGAAAAAGTATTGTACATCGACAAAATCATTCTACGTGACCCACGACAAACTTATAAAAAAACTAAACTATTCATAACACTCCAAATTTTGGCCACAATTTTAGTTCTTGTCAGTTTCCATATTTGCGAAACATTACCAAAGAAAAATAAAAAGTTTTACAAAATAGCTATGAGAATATATGTGTACGTTCACAACGTTACAGTAACTTTACAATTTATAAATCTTGTTCTTCTATTATCAAATCGATTAAAACTTGTAAGTAAAAAACTGGAAGAATTATCATCCAAGTCGAACGAAAACACTGACCTATCTCATAGTTTTAAAAACAGCATAAAACTGCGAGAACAAAGACAAACAAATATAAGTTTGTTTGATACACAAAGATACTCATTAATGGGAACATGTCCAATGCAGAATTCAACAAATTATCCAGTACTCGGTCATCAGACAAGCGTCGTTATTCTCGATAATACAAACAAATTAAACATTCTGGCAGAAATTAAGCAACTAAGAGAGATTCATCACATCATCTGTGATGTGTTGAAAAGTGTTGTGAATTCAATTTATGGATTGAATATACTGATTCTATCTACATACATGTTTTTATCTTGTGTTAAATATATACACCTTATGATGATAGAGGTGGTAAAAAAACCTGGGTCAGAATCTCTTGACTTGTTGAACATAAATTCTCCAAGTATGATGCTATGCTTTATTGCATTGCACTTATCCAAGGTTCTGCTGATATCAATTGCATGCAACAATGCAAGTCAAGTGTGTGCAAATTTGAATTCTTCTATTAATCGTCTACTATTAACTTATCCTTCAGGATCAGAAGTTTCAAAAGAACTACAGCTGTTATCTATCCAAACAATTCATTCAAATATTGTTTATTTTTTATTATTTCACTCATCACCTCATACTTCATAATTCATAGCAGACCCTGGGTTTCTTCACATATTTTGTGACATTGTCAATGCTGCGTCACGTTCACAACTGACGTCCAACGGCCTAACCTAACGGTTGGACGTCAGTTGTGAACGTGACGCAGCATTGACAATGTCACAAAATATGTGAAGAAACCCAGGGTCTGCTATGAATTATGAAGTATGAGGTCAGTGAAATAATAAAAAATAAACAATATTAAAAAACCTCATAGTGTTATTTCCTATCTACATAACTTAATTCATTCAAAACTGGAGTTTACAGCATTTGACTTCTTTCCACTCGATTTTACGTATTTCCACATGTTTCTTGCAGGTGTCACACTTACACTGTAATATTGCTGCAGTTTGTTTGAAACTCTGATTTAATATAAATGTATTATTGTCATGTAAGAAAATTGTGTAATACTTTCTTAATTCTTGAAGTATAATCAATTAAAATCTTATTTTAGTGTTTAATTTATACTTTTGGAGTATAACAATTTTAAATATTTTCAGTTTAACGTTATGTTGAAAGAAGTTGGGATTATAAGGATCCCTGCAATTCTATTATGCATTACAGGGAATCTTGTCGCCCCAATTCGATTCAAAAAATGAAAGAAAATATATAAATCTATTATTCTCCAAGTTATATTATATGGATTCGAAACAATGACTCTTACTTCAAGATATGAAAGAAGATTACGAGTATTTGAGAATGAAGTTCTTATAAAAAAATTGGCCAAAAAAAGATGAACAGACAGTTGAAAACTGCATAATAGTGAGCTACGTGATAAGGACAGGAAGCCAGATATAATGAGAACAGTTAAGTTTCGTAGACTGCGATGGGCAGGACATGTGGAACTTATGGGGGATGAAAGATCTGTATGGAAGTTTCTTGTAGGAAAACCAGAGGGAAAACCTCCCAGTTTTCTTGACAGACCAAGAATGAGGTGGGGAGAAATACATTATCCATGATTTGAGGGTAGTAGATTATAAGGGGAGTCTTGGCTCAGAGCTACGGGACTTGCGCTGGTTCGAGTCTCCATGGGGGAAGAAAATTTTCTCATGGTATTTCGGCCAGTATGGGACCGGTGCCCACCCAGCATCGTGAGGTAATTGGGTAGCTACAATAAGTAGCGACTCCAGGTTGAGGAACCAGCTATAACGGCTGGGGGACTCGACATGCTAACCACATGTCACCCCTACACTGGCTGTTGATCATCTACCTCTGTGATTGACACATGTGGATGTGAAGGGCCAGCAGCCGGCTGGTAAAAGGGCAACCGCTGAAAAGTGGAAAGACCCTCAATCGGAATCGGAAGATTATAAAGGGATGATTGAAAAACATTAGCTCATGATAGGAATATACAGAAAGCTTATGTCCGCGCGGCAAATGAACCTGCGGGTTCGATAGAGCCACTGAGTTAGTTTATTAGTAAGCACAAAGTTACACAGTCGTATGGAAAAGACTACATAACAGTGAGATACATAATTATTAAAGGAAACAAGGTATAATTTCCCGCGCCGCAGCCGAATGGTTAAGGCAGGAAGCCTTGGCGTAGAGCTATGGGACTTGCGCTGGTTCGAGTCTCCATGGGAGGAGAAATGTTCTCATGGTATTTCGGTATGGGACCGGTGCCCACCCAGCATCGTGAGGCAATTGGGTAGCTACAATAAGTAGCGGCTCCAGGTTGAGGAACCAGCTATAACGGCTGGGGGACTCGACATGCTGACCACATATCACCCCTACACTGGCTAGATGATCATCTACTCTATGATTGACGCATGTGGATGTGAGGCCAGCAGCCGGCTGGTAGGCTTAGGATCTTCTAGACCTGTCGCGCCATAAAAAAAAAACAAGGTATAATACGAACACTTAAATTCCTAGACAGTGATGGGCAGGATATGTTGCACGAATGGGGAATGAAATAGGGACATGAAAGCCCAGTTGGTAGATCAAAAATGAGATAGGAGAATAACATTAACCATGGTATGTGGGAAGTAGATTTGCAGGGGATGTAGGAAAACAGTAGCTCAAGATAGGGTTAATACTAATAAAATGCATTGTTAAAACCGTGGAGAGTCATAAAATAAGTTAAACCGTGGAGAGTCATAAAATAAAATAAGTTAAACCGTGGAGAGTCATAAAATAAAATAAGTTAAACCGTGGAGAGTCACAAAATTAAAATAAGTTAAACCGCGGAGAGTCATACAATAAAATAAGTTAAACCGTGCGAGAGTCATAAAATAAAATAAGTTAAAACCGTGGAGAGTCATTAAATAAATATAGTTAAAACCGTGGAGAGTCATAAAATATAAGAATTAAACCGTGGAGAGTAATACTAAATAAATAAGTTAAACCGTGTGGAGAGTCATTAAATAAAATAAGTTAAACCGTGGAGAGTCAGAAAAATAAAATAAGTTAAACCGTAGAGAGTCATAAAATAAAAATAAGTTAAAACCGTGGGAGAGTCATAAAATAAAATAAAAATAAATAAACCGTGGAGAGTCATAAAATAAAATAAAATTAAACCGTGGAGAGTCATAAAATAAAAATAAGTTAAACCGTGGAGAATCATTAAATAAAATAAGTTAAACCGTGGAGAGTCAGAAAATAAAATAAGTTAAACCGTGTGAAGAGTCCATAAATAAAAATAAGTTAAACCGTTGAGAGTCATAAAAATTAAAATAAGGTAAACCGTTGGAGAGTCATAAAATAAAATAAGTTAAACCGTGGAGTCATAAAATAAAATAAGTTAAACCGTGGAGAGTCATAAAATAAAATAAGTAACAGCGTGGAGTCATAAAATAAAATAAGTTAAAACCGTTGAGAGTCAGACATATAATAAAATAAGTTAAACCGTTGAGAGTCATAAAATATAAAATAAGTTAAACCGTGGAGAGTCATAAAACAAAAGAAGTTAAACCGTGGATAGTCATAAAAAAAAATAAGGTAAAACCGTGGAGAGTCATAATAAACAAAATAAGTTAAACCGTGGAGAGTCATTAAAATAAAATAAGTTAAACCGTGGAGAGTCAAAAATAAAATAAGTTAAACCGTTAGAGAGTCATAAAATAAAATAAGTTAAAACCGTGGAGAGTCATAAAATAAAATAAATAAAACCGTGGAGATCATAAAAAATAAAATAAAGTAAACCGTGGAGAGTCACAATAAAAATAAGTTAAACCGTGGAGAGGTCATTAAATAAAATAAGTTAAACCGTGGAGAGTCAGACATAAAATAAGTTAAAAACCGTGGACTGGCATAAAAAAAAATAAAGTAAACCGTGGAGAATCATAAAATTATAAAAACAAAAAAAACCTGAGAGTCATAAAACAAAATAAGTAACCGGGCGAGAGTCATAAAAACATAAGTTAACCGTGGAGATCATAAAAAAATAAGTTAAACCGTGGAGAGTCATAAAATAAATAAGTTAAAACCGTGGAGAGTCCATAAAATAAAATAGTTAAAACCGTGGAGAGTCATAAAATAAAATAAGTTAAACCGTGGAGAGTCATAAAATAAAATAAGTTTAAACCGTGGAGAGTCATTAAATAAATAAGTTTAAACCGTGGAGAGTCAAAAATACAAATAAATTAAACCGTGGAGAGTCATAAAATAAGTAAGTTAAACCGTGGAGAGTCATAAAATAAAATAAGTTAAACCGTGGAGAGTCATTAAATAAAAATAAGGTAAACCGTGCAGAGTCAGAAAATAAAATAAGTTAAACCGTAGAGAGTTCATAAAATAAAATAAGTAAAAACCGGGAGAGTCATAAAATAAAATAAATTAAACCGTGGAGAGTCATAAAATAAAATAAATTAAACCGTGGAGAGTCATAAAAAAAATAAGTTAAAAAACCGTGGAGAGTCATAAAATAAAATAAGTTAAAACCGTGGAGAGTCATAAAATAAAAAAGTTAAACACGTGGAGAGTCATAAAATAAAATAAATTAAACGTGGAGAGTCATAAATAATAATAATTAAAACCGTGGAGAGTCATAAAATAAAATAAAGTAAAACCGTGGAGAGTTCATTAAATAAAATAAAGTTACACCGTGGAGAGTCAAGAAAATAAAAATAAGTTAAAACCGTAGAAGAGAAGTCATAAAATAAAACAATAAATAAACGTGGAGAGTCATAAAATAAAATAATTAAACCGTGGAGAATCATAAATATAAATAAGTTAACCGTGGAGAGTCATAAAATAAAAAAGTTAAACCGTGGAGAGTCATAAAATAAAATTAGTTAAAACCGTGTGAGTCATAAAAATAAAATAAGTTACACCGTGGAGAGTCAGAAAATAAAATAAATTAAACCGTGGAGAGTCATAAAAACAAAATAAGTTAAACCGTTGAGAGTCATAAAATAAAAAAAGTTAAACCGTGGAGAGTCATAAAAACAAAATAAGTTAAACCGTGGAGAGTCATAAAATAAGATAACTTAAACCATGGAGAGTCATAAAATAAAATAAGTAAAACCGTGGAGATTCATAAAATAAAAATAAGTTAAACCGTAGAGAGTCATAAAATAAAATAAGTTAAACCGTGGAGAGTCATAAAACAAAATAAGTTAAACCGTTGAGAGTCATAAAATAAAAAAGTTAAAACCGTGGAGAGTCATAAAATAAAATAAGTTAAAACCGTGGAGAGTCATAAAATAAATAAGTTAAACCCATGGAGAGTCATAAAATAAAATAAATTAAACCGTGGAGAGTCATAAAATAAAATAAATTAAGCCGTGGTGAGTCATAAAATAAAAAAGTAAACCGTGGAGAGTCATAAAATAAAATAAGTTAAAATATACCTTCTTAGGTAAGATCCGTCGTCCTCATCTTATAAAATATGTATTCTTTATGCCTGTAGGCCTCTCCACAACATCCGTTTCCATCTTCAGCAGGTCCTTCTTCGCTACAATATCTAGAATGAATGTTGTATGCTGCTGGTGGTGACATCACCACATTAGTACCTTAAAAAGGTGCATTCATGAAGCCGGCCTATGAAGCATTGGGTGAGAAAGACAACTACAGAGAAACGAACAGCACTGTTTTGGAACGATGAAATAGAGAAAGAAAGACAGAATAAGAAACAGTTATTTTTAAAAATGGACTTAGTACAAAGAAACAGAAACGACAAAATACAATATCAAAAAGCACAAGCAAAAGTGAGAAGAATGGTTACTAAACAGAGAAACGAGATTTGGGATAAGAAATATACAGAAATACAAACAATATTTAGGAGCAAAGAAGAGTTCTGAATCATGGAAATTTATAAAAAGTATACGTTCATCGAATAGAAATAAGAATCTTCTCAACCTAATAGGAATACATGAATGGGAAGAATATTACAAAAAGATTTTAGTAGAGGACCGAAAATAATTTTTGGGAGAAAATGACAGATTTATCAGAGATGGAAACAGGAAACATAATCGAAAATAAAAATATAAATTACTGTGAAAAGGAAATTATGAGAATGAAAAATGGTAGTAATGCCGGCCCCAGCAAATATTGCTATAGAATTGATTAAAGTGGCAGTCAGAAGTTATTGGAAATGGTCACTGTACTGTTTAATAAAATAAAAATGGCGAAGAACTGCCAGAAGAGTGGAAAGTCGCTATTATAACATCGATACATAAGAAGGGAGACAAGAGTGAAAAATTAATAGATGCATAGGCATATCAGTAACGAGTACATTAAGTAGAATATATGGACGTATACTAAGTAAAATGATTGATAAAGAATCAACAAAGATGAAGAAATGGAAGAACAATCTGGTTTTAGAAGAGGTAGGTCATGCACAGATAATATATTTTGCATAACACAAATGATAGAAAAAAAGAGCTACTACAGAGATTTACATTTTCTTTTTGTCGATTTAACCAAGGCATATGATGGTATTCCCCAAAAAATGTTATGGGAAACTTAAGACGATTCTAACATTACCAAAAAATTAGTAGAACTATAAAAGCATTATACAAAGGATCTATTTCGAAATAAAAGTTGAAAATCATATAACAAAGGGATTTACTATTACAAAGGTTTAAGGCAAGGTTGCAGTTTATCTCCAACTCTATTTAAATTTATCTCGAAAGAGTACTAAGAGACTGGAGGAAAATATGTCAAAAATGGGCATACCCATCCAAAATACACATGTATATTCACTAAATGTTGCAGATGACCAGGTATTAATAGCACAAGACCACGATGACATAGAATATATGGCTAAAAAACTAAAAAGAAAATATGAAAAATGGGGAATTTATATAAACATTAAAAATAAATACCTGTGAATAGGAGAAGAAATGGAAAAATAAAAATTTCAACAATGGAGAAGAACTAAACCTAGTATTGAATGAACTTATTTAGGAACAAAATTAGACCATTCAGGCGATAACACAGTGGAAATTAAAAATAGAATCGCACAAACAAAACAAGCAATAAATGCTTTGAACTCTGTTTGGTGGAGCAAAAATTTACAAAAAATAGAACATTAAAAATATATCAAAACCCTACCCTGAGCTAATGTTTTCCAATCATTCCCTGTATAATCTACTTCCTTCAAATCATAATTAATGTTATTCTCCTCACCTCATTCTTGTCTATCAACCGGGAGTTTTCCCTCCGGTTTTCCTACAAGAATCTTCCATTCACTTATTTCATTCCCCATACGCGCAACAAGTCCTGTCCATCGCAATCTACGAGACTTAACAAATATATATCCACTGAATGATAAAATCAAAGAGTATAGAAATAATGGTTTGGACATGTAGAAAGAATTAATATAAGTAGATTAACCAAAAGCAGCATTTAAATACAAGCCAAGAGGTTCAAGGAATATAGGAAAGCCTGTGAAAAGATGGACAGAACAACTGTGAGGTAGAACAGGCAATGTTCGGTATATCAATATGTTTTATATAGTCATTCCCATTTTTTTTTGGCCACTATTTGAAGTCTTTTGTCATTCATAATTTTGAATTTTAAACTAATATGGCGTTTCACTGAGCAGTCAGATGTTGGTTTAGATCCAGGCAACTGTTTCAATGCGAGACCCCTTTTTGGCGAGGATATCGGCCGTTTCATTACCGGCAATCCCACAGTGGCAGAGTAGCCATTGGAGGACAACTTTTTTACGACACTTTCGCAGGTCAGTTATAATGTCACAGCATCCTTTGCAGTCAGTGATTACATATGTTGACTGGGTAACTTTTACGATGTTTATTGTCAGATTTTAAATTCCGATTTGGAATTTAACAGTGCCCTCGGGGCCACAGACTCAACTCAAAAAAGACGAAATGGTCATGGGAGTAGAACCTGGTGTGACGGACTTGGAAGACGACCTACAACTTACATAACACCGTAGAATATACTTTCATTCCACTCATCTCCATAATACTGGGATAGCGCAATAAATATTTTAAGTCGCAGGGCTCAAGGGTATCTGCAGAAGCAGAGATAATAGTAACAGAGGTAGTAGTAGTAGTAGTAGTAGTACAATGTTGGTTGAAATTGTAGTCCAGTTACTTACTTACTTACTCACTGGCACTATCGAACCCGAAGGTTCTGCATGGCCGCGCGGACATAAGCTCTCCATACATCCCTATCCTAAGCTAATGCCTTCCAATCATTCCCTGTATAATCTACTTCCCTCAAATCATAGTTAATGTTGTTCTCCCACCTCATTCTGGTCTACCAACTGGGCGTTTTCCCTCTGGCTTTCCTACAAGAAGCTTTCATGCACGTCTTTCATTCCCCATACGTGCAACATGTCCTGCCCATCGCAGTCTACGAGACTTAACTGTTCTCATTATATCTGGCTTCCTATAAAGACCATGTAGTTCATTGTTATGAAGTCTTCTCCATTCACCTGTCTGTTCATCTCTCTTTGGTCCAAAAATTTTCCTAAGTACTTTGTTCTCAAATACTCGTAATCTCCTTTCCTCCCTTAAAGTAAGAGTCCATGTTTCGCACCCATATAATATAACTGGTAGAATAATAGTTTTATATATTTTCAGCTTAACGTTTTTTGAAAGGAGTTGGGACATCAAAAGTCTCTGCAATGCACTTTCATTCCACTCATCTCCATAATACTGGGATAGCGCAATAAATATTTTAAGTCGCAGGGCTCAAGGGTACCTGCAGAAGCAGAGATAATAGTAACAGAGGTAGTAGTAGTAGTAGTAGTAGTAGTAGTACAATGTTGATTGAAATTGTAGTCCAGTTACAATAAAATATTTATACGTAAAATGATTTTTGTCTCGTTAGTTTATGTTCTATTTTAATGTAGGAATATGAATGGTTCTAATTAATAATTCAATATAAAACCTTGGATTTTACGTAATTTCATATGTGAAACGATATGGAAGCAATTAAAATACAATTATGTATAAACGAAATAAGCTTGTGGCTTGTAGATGATTGATAACTATCGTTTAGCATATCACAAATCTGTTGTAAACAGGTCACGTGAAATGAGAGCATTGACGTTCTTGTTCGATGTTTCCAGGAAGAAAGCAGCAGTGTACACCAGAACTGGAGGTACCTGCTTGTTTTTGTGATATTCCAAAAGTATGCTCTAATTGTTACATACAACATTTAAGTAAAATGAATATCTACAGTCGCTGCAAAATAGCATTACAATATTGTCCTTATTAGAGGTCAGCGAAGGAGATATAAGAATTGGGTGGCATCGGTAAGGATCTCTAGCTAAGCAATCAGAACTGTATCCAAGAAAGAAGAAGATTCGAGAAAAAGTGTTAAAAACATAATCTAAATGTAATCAATAGTGAAAAACAAAAATAGAACTGTATCCAAGAAAGAAGAAGATCTAGAAAAAGTGTTAAAAACAGAATCATTACATAATCTAAATGTAATCAATAGTGAAAAACAAAAAATATAACTGTATCCAAGAAAGAAGAAGATTCTAGAAAAAGTGTTAAAAACAGAATCATTACATAATCTAAATGTAATCAATAGTGAAAAACAAAAAATAGAACTGTATCCAAGAAAGAAGAAGATTCGAGAAAAAGTGATAAAAGCAGAATCATTACATAATCTAAATGTAATCAATAGTGAAAAACAAAAAATTGAACTGTATCCAAGAAAGAAGAAGATTCTAGAAAAAGTGTTAAAAACAGAACCATTACATAATCTAAATGTAATCAATAGTGAAAAACAAAAAATAGAACTGTATCCAAGAAAGAAGAAGATTCGAGAAAAAGTGTTAAAAACAGAATCATTACATAATCTAAATGTAATCAATAGTGAAAAACAAAAAATAGAACAGATAGTTAAATAGTGAATGTAATACGTTAATCATCATCATCATCATAGTACATTCACGAATTTAGGCCATTTGTTGACCTGTTTCGGCCTCAAGAGAAACACCATCCAAAAGTCTTTTCAGTGGACGTCCTGGTCTTCTTCTTCCTGCAGGTTGATATCTTAACATTTGTTTGGGTATTCTGTGATCTTCCATTCGATGAACATGTTGTATCCATCTTGACTTATAATCAGAAATTTTGTTTTCTAAAAGGTTCCATGTTCAATTCTTCTAAGATGTCTTCATTTTTTTGTGATCTAGTAGTGTGTATCCTGCAGTCCTCCGAAGGTATCTCATTCAGCAGATCTAAGTCTCTGTATATCCTTCTGTTTGAACGTCCATACTTCGCTACCATACAAAAGAGTTGGAAGAGCCAGTATTTTATACACTTTTAATCTCGAATGATTTTGGACTAACTGTGACTTGAAGATAGAATAATAATAAGTTAATAAAATTGTAATACTGCAGAAAAGGTGATATTCTTGAAAAAATAACGATATTACTTAATAGCAATCGAGTCCTTCAGCTCAAAACTATGTATTAAAATCATTACACAAATTAAAATAGTTAAATTTTTCGTGAAATATTTGATGAAATTAATATACTGTAACATCTAATCTTAATATAGAGTGATATTTTATAAGAATTAAGTCCTTCTGAAGAAAGCTATCAGTGAAAAAATCATCATACCATCAGTAGCAGGAGCATCAAGTATTGCACCTTAAGGTCCTTTACAATCTCATGTTAGAATTGGTCTGTCCATCTTTTACCGAGTCTTCCTACATTTCTTCGTCCTAGTACTCTGTGCTGAAGAATATGTTTCGGGATTCTGTGGTTTTCCATTTTATTGATGTGGTCCATCCATTCATCTCCGCATTATGCAATCTTGTCTAATAACTTGAAAATACTCAGTTCTGTTCGTGTGTCTTCACTGCGTTTCCGATCTGCTATTGTATATTCATCCACACTCCTGAAAAACCTTATTTCTGAAGTTTATATTCTCAGTTCCTGTTTTTAGGTTAAGAAAGAGTCTTAAGATCCACACAGTAGTGTTGGAACCACCATAGATATATATAATTTTAAAAGAATATATAATTACAATATTTTTAAAATAGATGTGTCTAATAACTTAAAAATACTCAGTTCTGTTCGTGTGTCTTCGCTGCGTTTCCGATCTGCTATTGTATATTCATCCACACTCCTGAAAAACCTTATTTCTGAAGTTTATATTCTCAGTTCCTGGTTTTTAGGTTAAGAAAGAGTCTTAAGATCCACACAGTAGTGTTGGAACCACCATAGATATATATAATTTTAAAAGAATATATAATACAATATTTTTAAAATAGATGTGTCTAATAACTTAAAAATACTCAGTTCTGTTCGTGTGTCTTCACTGCGTTTCCGATCTGCTATTGTATATTCATCCACACTCCTGAAAAACCTTATTTCTGAAGTTTATATTCTCAGTTCCTGGTTTTTAGGTTAAGAAAGAGTCTTAAGATCCACACAGTAGTGTTGGAACCACCATAGATATATATAATTTTAAAAGAATATATAATTACAATATTTTTAAAATAGATGTGTCTAATAACTTAAAAATACTCAGTTCTGTTCGTGTGTCTTCGCTGCGTTTCCGATCTGCTATTGTATATTCATCCACACTCCTGAAAAACCTTATTTCTGAAGTTTATATTCTCAGTTCCTGGTTTTTAGGTTAAGAAAGAGTCTTAAGATCCACACAGTAGTGTTGGAACCACCATAGATATATATAATTTTAAAAGAATATATAATTACAATATTTTTAAAATAGATGTGTCTAATAACTTAAAAATACTCAGTTCTGTTCGTGTGTCTTCGCTGCGTTTCCGATCTGCTATTGTATATTCATCCACACTCCTGAAAAACCTTATTTCTGAAGTTTATATTCTCAGTTCCTGGTTTTTAGGTTAAGAAAGAGTCTTAAGATCCACACAGTAGTGTTGGAACCACCATAGATATATATAATTTTAAAAGAATATATAATTACAATATTTTTAAAATAGATGTGTCTAATAACTTAAAAATACTCAGTTCTGTTCGTGTGTCTTCACTGCGTTTCCGATCTGCTATTGTATATTCATCCACACTCCTGAAAAACCTTATTTCTGAAGTTTATATTCTCAGTTCCTGGTTTTTAGGTTAAGAAAGAGTCTTAAGATCCACACAGTAGTGTTGGAACCACCATAGATATATATAATTTTAAAAGAATATATAATTACAATATTTTTAAAATAGATGTGTCTAATAACTTAAAAATACTCAGTTCTGTTCGTGTGTCTTCACTGCGTTTCCGATCTGCTATTGTATATTCATCCACACTCCTGAAAAACCTTATTCTGAAGTTTATATTCTCAGTTCCTGGTTTTTAGGTTAAGAAAGAGTCTTAAGATCCACACAGTAGTGTTGGAACCACCATAGATATATATAATTTTAAAAGAATATATAATTACAATATTTTTAAAATAGATGTGTCTAATAACTTAAAAATACTCAGTTCTGTTCGTGTGTCTTCACTGCGTTTCCGATCTGCTATTGTATATTCATCCACACTCCTGAAAAACCTTATTTCTGAAGTTTATATTCTCAGTTCCTGGTTTTTAGGTTAAGAAAGAGTCTTAAGATCCACACAG
Organism: Diploptera punctata; assembly: GCA_030220185.1. NCBI lineage: Eukaryota > Metazoa > Arthropoda > Insecta > Blattodea > Blaberidae > Diploptera > Diploptera punctata. Next base: position 828,121 of record JASPKZ010000803.1, read on the forward strand.
TAGTGTTGGAACCACCATAGATATATATAATTTTAAAAGAATATATAATTACAATATTTTTAAAATAGATGTGTCTAATAACTTAAAAATACTCAGTTCTGTTCGTGTGTCTTCGCTGCGTTTCCGATCTGCTATTGTATATTCATCCACACTCCTGAAAAACCTTATTTCTGAAGTTTATATTCTCAGTTCCTGGTTTTTAGGTTAAGAAAGAGTCTTAAGATCCACACAGTAGTGTTGGAACCACCATAGATATATATAATTTTAAAAGAATATATAATTACAATATTTTTAAAATAGATGTGTCTAATAACTTAAAAATACTCAGTTCTGTTCGTGTGTCTTCGCTGCGTTTCCGATCTGCTATTGTATATTCATCCACACTCCTGAAAAACCTTATTTCTGAAGTTTATATTCTCAGTTCCTGGTTTTTAGGTTAAGAAAGAGTCTTAAGATCCACACAGTAGTGTTGGAACCACCATAGATATATATAATTTTAAAAGAATATATAATTACAATATTTTAAATAGATGTGTCTAATAACTTGAAAATACTCAGTTCTGTTCGTGTGTCTTCACTGCGTTTCCGATCTGCTATTGTATATTCATCCACACTCCTGAAAAACCTTATTTCTGAAGTTTATATTCTCAGTTCCTGGTTTTTAGGTTAAGAAAGAGTCTTAAGATCCACACAGTAGTGTTGGAACCACCATAGATATATATAATTTTAAAAGAATATATAATTACAATATTTTTAAAATAGATGTGTCTAATAACTTAAAAATACTCAGTTCTGTTCGTGTGTCTTCGCTGCGTTTCCGATCTGCTATTGTATATTCATCCACACTCCTGAAAAACCTTATTTCTGAAGTTTATATTCTCAGTTCCTGGTTTTTAGGTTAAGAAAGAGTCTTAAGATCCACACAGTAGTGTTGGAACCACCATAGATATATATAATTTTAAAAGAATATATAATTACAATATTTTTAAAATAGATGTGTCTAATAACTTAAAAATACTCAGTTCTGTTCGTGTGTCTTCACTGCGTTTTCCGATCTGCTATTGTATATTCATCCACACTCCTGAAAAACCTTATTTCTGAAGTTTATATTCTCAGTTCCTGGTTTTTAGGTTAAGAAAGAGTCTTAAGATCCACACAGTAGTGTTGGAACCACCATAGATATATATAATTTTAAAAGAATATATAATTACAATATTTTTAAAATAGATGTGTCTAATAACTTAAAAATACTCAGTTCTGTTCGTGTGTCTTCACTGCGTTTCCGATCTGCTATTGTATATTCATCCACACTCCTGAAAAACCTTATTTCTGAAGTTTATATTCTCAGTTCCTGGTTTTTAGGTTAAGAAAGAGTCTTAAGATCCACACAGTAGTGTTGGAACCACCATAGATATATATAATTTTAAAAGAATATATAATTACAATATTTTTAAAATAGATGTGTCTAATAACTTAAAATACTCAGTTCTGTTCGTGTGTCTTCACTGCGTTTTCCGATCTGCTATTGTATATTCATCCACACTCCTGAAAAACCTTATTTCTGAAGTTTATATTCTCAGTTCCTGGTTTTTAGGTTAAGAAAGAGTCTTAAGATCCACACAGTAGTGTTGGAACCACCATAGATATATATAATTTTAAAAGAATATATAATTACAATATTTTTAAAATAGATGTGTCTAATAACTTAAAAAATACTCAGTTCTGTTCGTGTGTCTTCACTGCGTTTCCGATCTGCTATTGTATATTCATCCACACTCCTGAAAAACCTTATTTCTGAAGTTTATATTCTCAGTTCCTGGTTTTTTAGGTTAAGAAAGAGTCTTAAGATCCACACAGTAGTGTTGGAACCACCATAGATATATATAATTTTAAAAGAATATATAATTACAATATTTTTTAAAATAGATGTGTCTAATAACTTAAAAATACTCAGTTCTGTTCGTGTGTCTTCACTGCGTTTCCGATCTGCTATTGTATATTCATCCACACTCCTGAAAAACCTTATTTCTGAAGTTTATATTCTCAGTTCCTGGTTTTTAGGTTAAGAAAGAGTCTTAAGATCCACACAGTAGTGTTGGAACCACCATAGATATATATAATTTTAAAAGAATATATAATTACAATATTTTTAAAATAGATGTGTCTAATAACTTAAAAATACTCAGTTCTGTTCGTGTGTCTTCACTGCGTTTCCGATCTGCTATTGTATATTCATCCACACTCCTGAAAAACCTTATTTCTGAAGTTTATATTCTCAGTTCCTGGTTTTTAGGTTAAGAAAGAGTCTTAAGATCCACACAGTAGTGTTGGAACCACCATAGATATATATAATTTTAAAAGAATATATAATTACAATATTTTTAAAATAGATGTGTCTAATAACTTAAAATACTCAGTTCTGTTCGTGTGTCTTCACTGCGTTTCCGATCTGCTATTGTATATTCATCCACACTCCTGAAAACCTTATTTCTGAAGTTTATATTCTCAGTTCCTGGTTTTTAGGTTAAGAAAGAGTCTTAAGATCCACACAGTAGTGTTTGGAACCACCATAGATATATATAATTTTAAAAGAAATATAATTACAATATTTTTAAAATAGATGTGTCTAATAACTTAAAAATACTCAGTTCTGTTCGTGTGTCTTCACTGCGTTTCCGATCTGCTATTGTATATTCATCCACACTCCTGAAAAACCTTATTTCTGAAGTTTATATTCTCAGTTCCTGGTTTTTAGGTTAAGAAAGAGTCTTAAGATCCACACAGTAGTGTTGGAACCACCATAGATATATATAATTTTAAAAGAATATATAATTACAATATTTTTAAAATAGATGTGTCTAATAACTTAAAAATACTCAGTTCTGTTCGTGTGTCTTCACTGCGTTTCCGATCTGCTATTGTATATTCATCCACACTCCTGAAAAACCTTATTTCTGAAGTTTATATTCTCAGTTCCTGGTTTTTTAGGTTAAGAAAGAGTCTTAAGATCCACACAGTAGTGTTGGAACCACCATAGATATATATAATTTTAAAAGAATATATAATTGCAACAATTTTTAAAATAGATGTGATTCTAGTTATAGACCGTAAATAATAAGATTCCTATTTGTTATTAATTCAAATTAATGAGAGATTTGGCGCTGGATTTTAGTATATTTCAGTTAAAAACTTGATTTAACATTTCATTAAAAATCCTGCATATTCCAACTAAATGGTGTAATTTTTGTTACATTATTTCTTCAACGAACATTATACTATTTGGTTAAATAATATTTTTAACTGGTCAAAATTTTTATAACTACAGCATTTTGTTAATTATGCTATACTATCTCATTACAATAGCTGATCAATCTGTATAGAGAATTTAAATCTATTATATTGTTACATATATGTTATTTTGTTAACATCATCTTTAAAAAAGTTCAGTTTATTTGATTACACTTGATTGTCAGTTATTGTACAATTTGTCTGTGTTTCAAAGTATGTCTTCGAAAAACAACATGCTATTTAAAAACAACATTCGTCCATCCCAAGAAAGAATCACAAAACCACTTCAACAAAAAACGAATTTCTATTCATCCATAAAAATATTTTATTATTGGTCTCTAATATTCGGCTGTGCACCTTACAAATTCATCATAGATACAATGGCAGATACCATAAATATTAAACGTACAATCTTCAGCGTTATACAATCTGCTATCGCCATACTTGTGGTATTTGTGTGGATGATGTATACCATCATTAAACCTATTGTATTGAACACATACGAATCGAATACAACACTGGTTGTCTCGCAAATAATAACAGTTTGTTTCTCTGGATCTTCGTGCTTTTTAAGTTTAATTTCAAGTGTTACAATTAACATCAAGAAATGGGGATTTATATTTGAAAAAGTATTGTACATCGACAAAATCATTCTTCGTGAACCACAACAATCTTATAAAAAAACTAAACTATTCATAACTCTCCAAATTTTGGTCACAATTGTACTTCTTGTCAGTTTCCATGCTTACGAAACATTATCCAAGAAAAATAAAATGTTTTACAAAATAGCTATGAGAATATTTGTTCACGTTCACAATGTTACAGTAACTTTACAATTTATAAACCTTGTTCTTCTATTATCAAATCGATTAAAGATTATAAGTGAAAGACTGGAAGAATTGTCATCTATGTCAAAAGAAAACACTGACCTATCTCATAGTTTTAAAAACAGCATAAAACTGAGAGAACAAAGACAAACAAATGCAAGTTTGTTTGATACTCAAAGATACTCATTAATGGGAACATCTGCAATGCAGAATTCAACAAATAATCCAGTACTCGGTCATGAGACAAGCGACATTACTCTCGATAATACAAACAAATTAAACATTCTGACAGGACTTAAGCAACTAAGAGAGGTTCATCACATAATCTGTGATATTTTGAATGGTGTTGTGAATTCAATTTATGGATTGAATATACTGATTCTATCTACATACATGTTCCTATCTTGTGTTAAATATGTACATCTTATGATGATAATGGTGGTAAAAAAACCTGGGTCAGAATCTCTTGACTTGCTGAACATAAATTCTCCAGGTATGATGCTATGCTTCATTGTACTGCACTTATCCAAGGTAGTGCTGATATCAGTTGCATGCAACAATGCAAGTCAAGTGTGTGCAAATTTGAATTCTTCTATTAATTCTCTACTATTAACTTATCCTTCGGGATCAGATGTTTCAAAAGAACTACAGCTGTTATCTATCCAAACAATTCATTCAAAACTGGAGTTTACAGCATTTGACTTCTTTCCACTCGACTTTACGTATTTCCACATGTTTCTTGCAGGTGTCACCACTTACACTGTAATATTGTTACAGTTTGCTTGAAACTCTGATTTAATAAATATATTATTAACTTGTAAGAAAATTGTAACTACTTTCTTAATTCCTGAAGTGTGTTATTATTATTTTTATTTTTATTATTGGTATTATTATTATTTTAGGCTATATTATACATTACGAATATATTGTGTGTGTGTGTGTGTCTGTGTGTGTTTGTGTGTGTGTGTGTGTGTGTGTGTGTGTGTGTGTGTGTGTGTGGGTGGATGTGTGTTTGTGTCTATTTAGGTTCTAGCGACATTTTTTTTTTCGGAACCATAATCAGAACATAGTGGGCTATTATAGGAAGTAAGTTCGAGTTCTTTAACCAGCAAAATAGGACCATTAGGAAAAGGAGTTCACCTAAACGAAAATTTTAAATCGCTCTAGTGGTCGCAATTTCTGATTTTTCGTATCGAATCTCTGTATATGATACTATAAATAAATCGAGGGAGGTATCTTCCAAGCTTAACTTACATAGAAAGCTATGCTCAGTATTTTTACTCTCTTAAACATACATTTGCCCCGGGCGGATTTGAACCCGCGAACCTCGCAATCATAAGGATGCATTATAACCACTTGTCCAACAAGACCTATGATATTTTCAATAATAATAGTGATGGAATGGGGGTTGTGATAATGGTAGCGGGTTTCGGAAATGGTGTTTCTGATTTTAGTTATGGTTGTGATTGTGATCATTACTTCAGTTGTGGTCGTGACTCTCATTGTGGTGGTGTTGGTGGTGGCGACGACGTTATTAGTAATAGTAGTAGTATTTGTAGTAGTGTTACTGCATTGTTGGTGGAAACCGTTGCTCAAATACTAGATTTTTTTACAATATATGTTATCTATTTTTTTTATTCTTAATTTGATTCTAGAAATTTACATGTTAGTAATTAATAATTCATTATAAAAGCTTGGCCTTTAGGTAGATTGATATGGAAAAGATATGAAACCAATTAAAATATAATTCTGTGAAAACCAAATAAGATAATCTTGTTGAATCTAGAAAACCTTCACAATTAATACTTATTGTTTTGTACATTTTGTATGTGACAATAAACGAGTCGCGTGTTTTTACATTATTGACATTTTTGTTCAGTATTTGTAAGCAGAAAGCTGCAATATCTACCCGCTAACTGAGGTGCTTCATTGTTCTATCATCTTCAACGTCTAATTTTAAACCAAGTTTTTATGATTGGACAAAATACGTGAGCAAAATAAATATCTTATATCACTAAAACATAAATATGTTTCCCTCTTGGAGGTTAACAGAAGAGAGAGAAGAAAGATTAGCTTACTTTTAAGGAGTCGCTATCAAAATTACAAGATTTATAGCTGAAGAAAAATAAGACTAGAAGAAAACGTATAGTACAATCAAACCCATTAGCTAACTCTAAATGAATAATAAACAACAAAAGAGAAAAACAGTTAAATTATAGTCTATATTTGATAAACTAAACAAATCGCAAAAGCTTGAAAAACAAAGATAATGTATAATATTGAGTCCTTGAGGTCAAATGAACTATTAAAATTGTTATATAAAGTTCAACAAAATAGTTAAAGGTATTTGATAAATTTAATGTGATATATAAAAGCTTATCTTCGAAGAGGCTAGCATTGGATAATAATTGAGTCATTCAGAACAAAAGCATCCTGTGAAGATATGATTACAAATTTCTAAAAGTTAAAATTGATAGTGAAGTAGCAAAAAGGAAGAATGTATTAATTAACCAAATTCTTCGCTTTAAGTAGCAAACAGGAATCTTACAATTATATAGTCTAAAATATTGTGTAGTGCACTGAAACCAGAGTAAATCATTCATCAACAATCTTGAATCTTCAAACTAAACAGTGTTTTTTTCATTACATGAACTCTTCAATGAACATTATACTAATTTGATTAAATTATATTTTCAAAATTTGTGGATGGTTTGTAAATACAATAATTTCATAAATATATCACACTATTTGATCACAATACATAGTGAAACAGTATTGAATATTTAATTGGAATACGCTTTTATGTATTTCTTCATCAAACATCATGATATATTGTTAAGTTCATCTTTAACATACATCGTAACTGGTCACACAGTCGATCGATTTGTACATATCAATTAGCCTAATTGAACTATGTTGTTAAGTGAGCCTATACCTTCAACAAACAATATGAAATTTAAGAACAATATGCGTTCATCCAAAGAAAGATTCATTAAATCATATCTTCAACAAACAAATTTATATTCATCGATAAAAATATTGTATTATTGGTCTCTAGTGTTCTGCTGTGCACCTTACAAATTCATCATAGATACAACGACAGACGCCATAAAAATTAGACGTACATTCTGGAATGTTATACAGTCTGCAACAATCATACTTCTGGTATTTGTCTGGATGATGCATACCATAATACAACCTATTGTGTTAAGGGCATATGAAACACACACAACACTGGTTGTCTCGCAAATAATAACAGTTTGTTTATCTGGAACATCATTTTTATAAGTTTAATTACAAACGTCACAATTAACATAAAAAATGGGGTTTTATACTTGAAAAAGTTTTGTACATCGACAAAATCATTTTACGTGAACCACAGCAAACCTACAAGAAAACAAAACTCATCATAACTTTCCAAATAGTAGTCATCATTTTGCTTCTTGTGAATTTTCACACATACGAAACATTATCCAAGAAAAATAAAACGTTCTATAAAATTGTTTTCAGAATATTTGTTCATTTTCACAATGTAACAATGATTCTACAATTTGTAAATCTCGTTTTTCTATTATCAATCGTCTAAAACTTGTAAGTGAAAGGCTCGAACAATTATCATTTACGTCGAGAGAAAATACAGAAGTATCTCATCGTTTTAAAACAATATAAAACTGCTTAAACAAAGACAAACAAATGTAAGTTTCATTGATAAACAAAGATACAGTTCAATGGAAACATCTCGAATGCAGAATTCAACAAATGCTCCAGTCTACTGCCATTTTGAAAGTAACATAACACTTCCTAACATTAAAACATTGGATATTCTGACAGAACTTAAGCAACTAAGAGAGATTCATCACATCATCTGTGATGTTTTGAAAGATGTTGTGAATTCAATTTATGGAATAAATCTACTCATTCTATCTACTTACATGTTCATATCGTGTGTTAAATATGTACATATTATGATGATAATGGTGAAGGAACCTGGTTCAGAATCTCTTGAATTGTTGAACATGAATTCTCCAAGTATGATGCTATGTTTCATTTTACTACACTTATCCAAGATAGTGCTGATTTCAGTTGCATGTAATCATGCAAGTCGAGTGTGTGTACATTTGAATTATTCTATTAACAAAGTACTCCTTACGTATCCTTCAAGATCAGACATCTCAAAAGAACTGCAGCTGTTATCTATTCAAACAATTCATTCAAAGCTGGAGTTTACAGCATTTGACTTTTTTCCACTCGACTTTACGTATTTCCACATGTTTCTTGCAGGTGTCACTACTTACACTGTAATATTACTGCAATTTGCTTGAAAACTCTGAGTTAATTCACATTTATATTTACATGTAACAATGTCCTCTTATGTCCTGAAATGGATTTAAAGAAATCTTACTTTCTTATTTAATGTATATTTTCAACATTAATTTTGTAACGAAAATTTGTTTTCGGGCTGCAAATTCTGGTGTCTTTATGTGAGCCTAAAACTGTTTAGGAGAGTTATAAATATTCTTCTTCTTCCTTCCAAGTATTAGGCCAAGGCCTGTTACGATCCTATAGAAAATTTTCCCTCCAGCGTTTCATAAGACGGCCCAGAGATCTTCGTCCTCTTGGTATATAATCATAAACAGCTTTATAAATATTATGCTTTTATTACATGAGTTATAAAAGTATCGAAGAAATTTAGATATTTTCTAAAGTACGTCACGCAGGAACTTCGTAAACTAAGGTAATTCTTCAGATATTTGAGTTTATAATCCAATTTTTGGTTTAAGGAATATATGTTTAATTTGTTAAACTGCAGAAACTCAATTACTGATGCTAGCTTAAGTAAAACTGTCGAACTTCAGAGAATACAAACCATGCAAAATAGCAAGTTTTTTTTTCACCGCTGTGGTCTCGAGATAGCGTGCTACCTTGTCACGCAGCGGGCCCGGGTTCGATTCCCGGTCGGGACAGGCCCCTGGGTGAGGATTTTTCGGGGTTTTTCCTCACCTTTAAGACAAATTTCAGGAAGCTTAGGGACCAACGGTCCCCGAAAATCATCCAGCTATCATCATCATCATTATCCTTCAATGGTGTGGATAGCAACGGGAAGCTACCACCCCTATAATTCCCTAGTAAAGCTGCAAAACATAGTTTGAAAATGCTATGATTGTAATGAAAGACCTGACCTCGGGCAGAATTACTATGGATGGAAGGATATTTTTTATTTCTTTTTCTTCGTTAGTATAAATTGATCCACATGAACATGCACTATTTTTTTTTCATTTTACCTGTTGTATAATTTGACACCAATGTATATAACTTTTATCTATTCATTTTTGGATCGATTTATTAAAAATCATTAATTAAATTAAACAAATGTACCTTATAGAATATATTGTCAATTTAAGGGTTAATTAAATTATATAGTATACATTACGACTAACCAAATATGGCGGATCCTTGAGATAATTTTAAATTTCGGTTTACGGGTAAACGCTCACTTCTAACGGTCAAATATCGGTGATTTTTGGAGAATACTCGGTGTATCTTAATACTATATACGAAATTTCGTTATGAAGCTTCGAAGATTGCCACCGCTAGACATTTTTAACTACGTTTCAGATGAACTCCTACACCTAATGATCTGTTTTACTGGAAAACTCGACGTAACTTTATTAATTATTAACATCTATACGCAATGTTTGGAATCGATTAAATAAAATTTCTGTCGCTAGTGTTTATAGTACACCACACCACACAATCACACACACACACATATACATACATACATACATACATACATATATATATACATACATATATATATATGAAACGAAAAGAAAAATGAAAGATCATGCTGAAGATTTTCGGGCTGTAGGCCGTGGTCGTGAGGCTTGTAGTTCCCCGACGTTTCGCCAAAGACTGCGTCTGGCATCCTCAAGGGTTGTCTTGAGACAGTCTCAAGACAACCCTTGAGGATGCCAGACGCAGTCTTTGGCGAAACGTCGGGGAACTAGTCTCAAGGCAACCCTTGAGGATGCCAGACGCAGTCTTTGGCGAAACGTCGGGGAACTAGTCTCAAGACAACTCTTGGGATGCCAGACGCAGTCTTTGGCGAAACGTCGGGGAACTAGTCTCAAGACAACCCTTGAGGATGCCAGACGCAGTCTTTGGCGAAACGTCGGGGAACTAGTCTCAAGACAACCCTTGAGGATGCCAGACGCAGTCTTGGCGAAACGTCGGGGAACTAGTCTCAAGACAACCCTTGAGGATGCCAGACGCAGTCTTTGGCGAAACGTCGGGGAACTAGTCTCAAGACAACCCTTGAGGATGCCAGACGCAGTCTTTGGCGAAACGTCGGGGAACTAGTCTCAAGACAACCCTTGAGGATGCCAGACGCAGTCTCTGGCGAAACGTCGGGGAACTACAAACCTCACGACCACGGTCTACAGCCCGAAAATCTTCAGCAAGATCATCATAGCAACTCCGGCCGTGAAAGTCTACGTGAATACAGAAAAATGAATGCTTGAGTCGGGATTTGAACCCGAGTCTCTAAACACTGTACGTTTAGCGCTCTAACCAACTGAGCTACTCAAGTATTCCAACACATACAAACACACACACACACACATATATTTATATATATATATATATATATATATAGCTCATGAAAATGAACTTTTTGCGTCAGGGGAGAAAAGATAAACGTAAGAGCATAATCCTTCATAAAATGTACCATATTAGTTTATTATGTTTGTCGTTATCGTTTGGACAGTCCTGCTATATCTTTGGAGCTTGTAAGTATTTTGAAGTGTCCCTTGAGTACGCTACTAACGTTCTGCAGGATAAGTCATTTGGAGGAGGGGCTGCCTCCTTAAAGCCTTTGCTTCCTTGTGTTTTATCCCCACAAGGAGGGTTGCCTCTTCCACCTTCTGCCGTTGAGGACTCCACCCTTGTTTCCCCGAGCTGGGTCTCTTATTTCATCCCCAGAGATTGGGTTGCCACTTCCGCCAAAGAAAAGATGGAAAGAGCAGCAATTTTCAGCCGGAACAGGCTAGTAAATAAGCCTAAACCGTGAAGAAGGAGAAGAAGAAGAAGTTTATTATGTAATAGGCCACAATATTGAAATTATTTAACTATGAAGATTGTCATAGCCAGAGAAGATAATGTGGGTGGGCCCAGATAATTCGTGTTTTGAAAGTACCTGGCCGAGCTCCTTAGATCGCCGCTGCAGTAAACTTTAATTCTTAGAAGTCTTATTTGATGGTAAGTCACCTTTTCCTTAAAACCCAGAAAACGTACTTTTAATTGTACAACATTCAAACTCCTTACAGGTTTTCGAAACTTTGGAAGTAAATTAACAGACAACTAAACAGTATATTTTACTGTTTCACGTTTTTAAATGCTAGTGCTTTCCATATACAATATAATGACACATCGAACTATATTTCGACAAAATATTACACTGCATTCACTGATTCTCCGGCCTTGACGTTTTCACGACAGTGTTGCCGATATGGATATTCAGTGGGAGTGGCCGCTTTATGTATGCGGTTAGAAGACATACAGCTGACAACATCTCAGCAATTTCAAGCCTTACTAACGCGATATAGCTGCGTCAAGAGCAGTGACGTTCACTCCCACTACTACCATTTTTATTGGCAATAGAGGGCGAGGTCTCCCTTTACCCCTCGTACAACCTTAACTTCAGAGCCGGATAATCAGCGGCTGGGGGGTATAATTTACCTGATTCTTTCCCTATGCCGTTTATTTAATACTATGAAAATTGTATTCAAATTTCAAGGCATGCCTACAGTAAACAATCGCTAGTTTCTTGTGTCGAAAGTTTGGAAACGACAATCTACAATAAAGTTGTGAATGCTTGATGTGTATCGAACCTGGAATACAATAACAGACTACAATCGCCGTAGAGTAGATTTCACCTCATTAATTCTATAAAGTAGAGATGGATAATCAATGAACCTAAAATAAGTTTACTATATTACTGTCTTAAAATCCAAACCCATCTCTACCAATCCAATTCATTTAAATGTCGGCTTAAAATGTGTTCAGATACTAACCTTCTTTGCTACATGTGTTACCTCGCGTTAAATTACAATTTACTGTGTTTACAAAGATACCTAAAACACGTCTGGGGAAAAGAATCGTATATACTCAACCTAGGATTTAAGGAGAGATCAGGTCTTGCTTGGTTTAGGCTAGGGGCATGGAAATTTCTAAAAATTAGCGACGATCACGATATGCAAATATGTCCAATGTGCGGGAACTTTGAAGATGAGATACATATATTAGGAAAATGTAATGATTTAGAATATTGGAGACGTCAGTTATTACCGGAAAGATTTCTAAATTCAATTCGGGAAAGATTGGCATGCTACGAGTTATTGGTAAATCCAGAAAATTGGATAAACCTCGGTAAATTTCTGGACAAAACGCGGAAAATGACAACACTCATTCATGAATAAATATATGTTATCAAAATGCAATACCATTAATTATTAACAATTATATATAAATTAATTAGTGTATAATGCTATTGTTGAATGCAGGCTTTCACGGCCGGTAATCATGATGTTGAGTGATTCCGGGTTCTGTGGCCGTGGTCCATAGTTGGTGTTGATACCAGACGTTTCGCCCTCAACTGCGGAGGGCATCTTCAGTGGCGAGTGCTTCTAGGCGTGTTTCCAGGAAACACGCCTAGAAGCACTCGCCACTGAAGATGCCCTCCGCAGTTGAGGGCGAAACGTCTGGTATCAACACCAACTATGGACCACGGCCACAGAACCCGGAATCACTCAACATCAGTATAATGCTATTGTTATTATTTAATTGTAATATTATTGTGTTTTCTTTATGTAATTGTAATGTTAATGTTTTTTAGTGTATAATGCTATTCTGTTATTATTTAATTGTAATATTATTGTGTTTTCTTTATGTAATTGTAATATTATTGCTTTTTTTGTTGTTTATTTTTCTTTACACTAGCACCAATTATTACTTTATTGTAACGGACTGTCAACAGCACGTACGGCTTACTGCTCGTGGGACCCATATTTGTAAATAATATTGTAAATATCTTACTTTTTGTCTAATAAAGTCCTACTACTACTACTACAATTTTTATATAAGAAATTAGAGGCTTCAAAATTGCATTTCATTACCCATGTAAATATCATAAATTTTAGTTTGACGTGGGAAATGATATGGAATCAATAAAATAGAATTGTATAAAATAAAGTAATGCAATCATGTTGCATGTAGAGAATATATATAATCGATTAATTTTTGTTTTGTACCTTTTACGTATATTAAATAGATATACTGTAATTGGTCGCGTGTATGTAACTTATTGGCATTTTCCTTCATTACTTATAAGCAAAAAGCTGGATTGTTTATCACTAATGATATTCCTCCTAGTTCCATATTTCCAAAGTTCAGTCAAGAAACAGATTCAAATACTTATACAGAATATCTGAGGAAAATGAAGAAGTCACTAAGACTTAAACATATTGTTTGTCCTTATTAAAGGACAGAGGAAAACGAAACAAGATTTGGTTATGATCATTAAGGAGGCGCTAGCAAAATTACAAGATCTGTTCACCAAGAAATAAGAAGATTGCAGGACAATCATTAGATGCTATTAGCAAAATAGTGCATAAATCTAAATTCTATGTAAAGTGATTAGCAGAAGTGAATAAAATTATTAAATTTTACGTGTGATATTTGATACATTTAATATTATTCAAAATCTAATAATCTTGAAAGCAGAAGACTTATATTATGGTTAATGAAATTGAGTTCTTCAACAAGGAATGTAGGGAAAGTCATTACAAAGTTTTAACAAAATTGTTAAATCATATTTGACAAATTATTCATTGTACATGAATATTTAAATATTATAATCGACAGTGAATTAGAGAAGCAAAGAAATGTATTAAGTAACAAGTGAAAAGAATTATCAAATTGTTAATCAACATCTTGCTACATTCAAACTTAACTGTGTATTTTGCTACATCAAGTCATCTTTGACATATAATTCTGAAGAAAATCATACTTTCAATATCTCCTGATAATATATATATAGTACAGTGGTTCATAAGTGTATCGTCCCTTTTGATCAGCTTCAACATTGTATTCTTCTTACATCATGTCTTAAAAAGTATTTGAACAAATTACATTTTCTAATTGAATTGGTAATATTAATAAATTCAGTGTTTTGTGAAGTAAATCACGCTATTTAACCCTTAAATTCGTAATGTATCCTTTTGGATACATCAGTTGGTTCAATTAATTTATTATTTTAAATAAATCAGAAGAAAACGAACAAAAATAACCACTTAAATGTGTGTCTAATTATACAATATATCTAATAATAACAGATACACAATATTCCGTTTTCACTGTGGTCCGCCACATTTAAATAACTAACAGAAGAAATTTGTGTTTTGCCAATTTAAGGGTTAATAATAATTGGTGATCCAAATGCATTGAGAATTTAGTTAGGCTGTATTGATTAGCGATGATTAAAAAAATTAAAGGATTATCGTTTGATTACAATATATCATCAAACTGCACATCACAGTTAGCCTGATTGGACAGTGTTTTAAATATGTATTCAACACAAAACGTGTTATTTAAAAACAATATACGTCCATCCCAAGAAAAAATCACAAAATCACATCTACAACAAACAAATTTATCTTCATCGCTTAAAATATTTTATTATTGGTCTCTGTTGTTCGGATGTGCACCTTACAAATTCATAATACATTCAATAACAGATGCCATAGAAATTAAACGTACATTCTGGAATATTATACAATCTGTTATAACCATACTCCTGGTATTAGCCTGGATGATGTATTCAATAATTGAAACCTATTGTGTTAAAGACATACGAATTACACACAACACTGGTTGTATCACAAATAACAACTGATTTCTTGTCTGGATCTGCATGTTTTATAAATTTAATTTCAAATGTTACAATTAACATAAAGAGCTGGGCATATATATTTAAAAAAGTAATATACATTGACAAAATCCTCCTTCGTGAACCACAACAAACTTACAGAAAAACAAAAATAATCATAATTTTCCAAATGGTGGTCATGATTTTGCTTCTTGTGAGTTTTCACACATACGAAATATTATCCCAGAAAAATCAAACGTTCTATAAAATAGCTTTCAGAATATTTATTCATGTTAACACTATTACAATGATTTTACAATTTATAAATTTAGTTTCTCTATTTTCAAATCGATTAAAACTTATAACTGAAAGACTCAAAGAATTTTCACGTACGTCGGGAGAAAATGCTAAACTGTCTCATTGCTTTGTAAACAATATAAAAGTGCGAGAACAAAGACAGATAAACGTAAGTTTGATTGATAAACGAAGATACTCTTCCATGGGAACAGCTCAAATACAGAATTCAACAAATAACCTAGTGAGCGGGCATGAAGCAACCGATTTAACATTTGCTAACACAAAGGATTTGGACATTCTGACAGAACTTAAGCAACTAAGAAAGGTCCATCATATCATCTGTGATATTTTAAAAAGTGTTGTGAATTCAATTTATGGAATAATTCTACTGATTCTATCTTCTTACATGTTCTTGTCCTGCGTTAAGTACATACACCTTATGATAATAATGGTGAAGAAACCCCGGATCAGAAACTCATCAGGTGTTGTACATAAATTCTACAAGTGTGATGCTATGTTTCATTTCAATGCACTTATCTAAAGTTTTACTTATTTCAATTGCATGTAATCATGCAAGTCAAGTGTGTGTACATTTAAATTCTTCTGTTAATCGTCTACTATTGACTTATCCTTCTGGATCAGATGTTCAAAAGAACTACAACTGTTATCAAATCAAACAATTCATTCAAAACTGGAGTTTACAGCCTTCGACTTCTTTCCACTCAACTTTACGTATTTCCACATGTTCCTTGCAGGTGTCACTACTTACACTGTAATATTACTACAGTTTGCTTAAATACCTAAATAAGTGCAAACTTTTTAAGGATATGTAAGCAAGTTCTTATTAATAAATTTGTTCTGCGGTTTGAAGCACATCAGTCAAAATAATAATAATAATAATAATAATAATAATAATAATAATAATAATATTTTTTATTATTCCGGCTTTTACAATGTATATACATTTTTCCGGTACCCATGTTCACAGTTAACTACACATTTGTTTCAACACATTTTTCCATTCCTGTCTGTTCATCCATGTATCTTCTTCTATTTCCCATTCCCTCTTAACTTCATTGATTCCCTGAATCCACTAATAGTTGGTCTACCCTTCTTTTTCCTTCCCTGTGGTTCCCAATCCATGATTATCATAGATATATATGAATTTTAATAATACTTAATAATATCATCATCATCCGGTATTATGGCAGCAGCCGCCGTCTTCCGGAAACCAAACGCCATTCCTCTCTCTCCGTCAAATGATCTTCCAACAATCATCTGATATTCATAGCCGCTTGTATCCCTTCTTTCCAAGTTTTTTTTTTCGGTCTTCCTCTCGTTCTCCTTTCCATTGGGATCCATTCCATAACAATTTTAGGCAATCTTTGCTCTAGCATTCTTTTGACATGGTCATACCACTCTAATATTTTCTTTTCTATGATGTACGGCTCCTCTTGTACACCCATCATAATTCCCCTTATTTCTTTATTTCGTATTTTATCCATTCTAGATTGTCCTGCTGATCTTCTTGAAACACCCATTTCTGTACTTAATAATAACAATAATAATAATAATGATGATGATGATGATAGCTGAATTCAAGAGAAGCTTTCTTTAATCATCTTCAAAAGAATGTAATTGTATGCGGCTCGGTAGCGTAAGCGGTTAGATTGTAGCCTCTCACCGCAGGGGTCTCGAGATCATGTCTCGGTCACTCCATGCGGGTTTTGTGGTGGATGGAACGGAGCTTGGACAAGTTTTTCTCGGCGTTTACCCATCATCTTCTGCCACTAATTTCACTCCACCATTTGTTTATACTCATATTATCAATTTAATTTATTTCATCCGTCCTTGTGACGGTGTGTCAGGTGTGATCGGCCGGCACCCTTATCGTTTACATATATATCTAAAAATTTAGGAGGTTCATCTCATCTCATTCCTCGACTCGGTCCTGAGTTGGAAACGTGTTAAGGATTTAAAAGGTAAATTTTTGGGTGAAATTTAAATTTTAATCTATTTCTAATTATTTTTGATGAGGCTATGAAATCTAATTAATAAACTAGGATTAGATACCCTATTATTTATGAATTAAAAAATTTATGCTGGAGTAGTAAGTTATGGACTTGAAACTTAAAGAATATTATATGATATAGAATTTAATTGTAAGGGCAATAGAAGTATTATTATGTATCCACTCTTTTTCACTTATTAAGAATATATCATGTATTTCAATCAACCATATATGGAATAGATCAACTTGTACATTAAAGGTTTTTATATTTATCATACTTTTTAACATATATATGAATGCCACTGTAAAAGACTTTAGAGAAACAAAACATGGAAGTATCACTATCAATAGAAATTTAAAATTAGATATAATAATGTTTGGAGATGATCTTGTTTTACTAGCAACATCTGAAGATGATTTACAATGGTCAGTACATAAATTAAATTTGATAGCCCAGAAATATTCAATGGAAATATCTACCAATAAAACTAAAATAATGGCCTTTTGTGGAAAATCCCCAATACCAAGCAAAATTTGTTTAAATAACAAAATGTTAGAGAGAGTTAATGAGTTTACTTATTTAGGATATAAACTCTCTTTTGCTGAAAATTCGGATTTATCAGAGAAAATTGTGAAATTCAACAAATCAATGGGAATCATTAACAGAGTTTCAAAACCTTCATTAGTGCACAAAAAACTACTCTTTATCAAATAATGGCTCGACCAGTCCTATGTTATGGGAGTGAAGCGTGGACTATAAGGACGAGAATTGAAAGCAGACTAACAGTTTGTGAGATGAAATTTATGCGCCGAACAGCTGGCTACACCAAATGGGATCGAAAGAAAAATGTAGAAATCCTTCAAGAACTTAATGTGTCACCAATACTGGACTACATCTCCAGATATCAGCTAAACTGGAAGGAACATGCCTCAAGAATGGCTATAGATCCAGGATCCCCAAGGCAATAATGAACTACTGTCCAAATGGGAAACGGTCACTTGGTCGACCTATGAAAAGATGGCACGAAAATCGCTTTCTCAGGCCGTAACAGTTCTTCTAGGACTGATACCTGGCAGGATGATGATGATGATGATGATGATGATGATGATGATGGAAACATTATTCACTTGACTGAGTGGCATTCTTTTTAGATTTCAATTTTGTGCTTACAACATAATGTGAGAATGAACGTTTAGGCCTACAATAATCCATCCATAGTAATTCTGCCCGAAGGCAGGTCCTTCACTGCAATCATAGCATTTTCATGCTCTGCTTGCAGCTTTACTAGGGAATTGTAGGTGTGGTAGCTCCCCGTTGCTTTCCACACTTGTGAAGGATGATGATGGTGATAATGATAAGGATGATGGTGATGATGATGGCCATATGATTTCGGGGACCGTTTGGGCCTTAAAGTTTTCCTGACATTTATCCTACAGGTCAGGAAAACCCCCGATAATAACCTCACCCAGAAAAACTGCCCCGACCGGGGATCGAACCTGGGCCCGCTGCGTGACAAGGCAGCACAATACCTCGAGACCACAGCGGTGGATTTTACATTAATAGAACATTTTTAATTAATGTATTATTTATTAGATAATATTAAAATATATTAAATAATATTAATGTTTATTATTTTTAATTTTTAATTATCTTCAATATTTCTGCGACGAACTGCAGGGTGCCATCTAGACCACCAAATAAATTCAATAATAGCCAGAGAGTTAAACATCGTACCTATATCTGAATACCTCCAAGAATATAGAAACAATTGGCTAGCCCATATTCAGCGCATGGATCGTCACAGAATACCAAAACAAATTCTTCACTATATTCCTCGAGGCAGAAGATCTGTAGGTCGACCTTTTCGGAGATGGGGGGAGACCGTAACGGGCCACTGGGCCTAATACTTGAAAGGCAGATGATGGTGATGATAATTTAAATGTATAAACATCTATCTGTCAAGGGCAGCAAGTTTTCAGATATCATTTATGTGCTTACACATTAAGTTGTAGGTCTATTTCAAGATTAAAAGAATGTTTATTTTTAACTCTCTTCAATAGAATAGAACTACATTAAAATAAATTAAAGCTCGATTCTAGAAAGGCATCGCATTGCCTTTTATCATCCTAACTTCTAAAATATGCAACACTGGCAATTTCATTTTAATTTCACATTAATTTGGATAAATCATCATCATCAATGGCAGGCATGGATTAAGCCAATTGGCCTGTTCCGCTTCAGGAATGAAATTGATCCCTCCATCTCTTCTTAGGTCTTCCTGGGTCTCTTCGCCCTGTGGGTCTGTAGTTCAATAGCTGCAGAGGTAGTCTATTGTTTGGCATCCTCAGAAGGTGTTCATGCCAATTATTTTGATATTTTTGAATGATTTCAGTTATTGCTGGTGTGTTGAGAGCTTTGCGGATATCTTCATTACGCATGTGATCATAAAGCGTATAACCCGCTAAAGGTCTTAATAACTTCATTTCTGCAGCTACTATCCTATTTAATTTACCTGTAGTAAGAGTCCAGGTTTCAGAACCATAAAATAGAGTTGGAAGAGCCATTGTTTTATAAACTTTTAGAATTGTATCTGGACGTACTTTTCGGAAAAGGATGTTTTTTATTGTTCCTATAAGTTTTTTGAAATTTGACCAATTTTATGTCTATGTCTTTACATGTGTCGTACGAAAGATTGCAGCCAAGATAAGTAAAGTTATTAACTTGTTCTATTATATTGTTGTTAATAACAATTTTAGTTCGTATCGGTATTTTGGATAAATATTTAGTTATAATTTATTTATTTTATGTTAGGATATTATATAATTGTTCACTGTTTCTGTGGAAGAGAGAGTCTAAAGGTATTAACAACACTGGGCGACAAGGTTTTCTTCACAAGAAATCTGATTAGTGAATCTAGTGCATTTTTTTCATACTGAATTCAGATATGTAGTCAGAATTTTCCATCAGGCACAGTTTTTCTGTGACAGCTACTTTTTTTTTAAATGATTTTAGCATTCTCTTTGACCTGTCATAGGAAACTTTATCTTATATGTAGCGATTTTATTCAAGCTGTATTTAAGGAAATTATATGTAATGTCATGCTGAACCACCAAAAGGCAAGACTGTGCAGGTTTGCAACTTGGGTTCACCAAATTTGGCTGTTTTTTTTTTTGTGCGAATGGGACAGCAGAGATAAGAAGTCTCACTACGTTAGAAAATCATGGCCTAAACGTGAATCTCGTATCCCTGGCCAGAAAAATGTGTCATCCCTTTAGTGAATCCTGAAAAATATATATTTACCTACATTGCATATTAAATTAGGAGTAATGAAACATTTTGTTAAAGTTATGGATAAACTTTGTGATGCATTCTTGTACTTGAAATGGAAATTACCCAAAGTCGGTGATGCTAAACTGAAAGAAGGAATTTTTATAGGGCCCCAAATGCGGTCACTAATGCTGATGAACATTTTGAAGGTCTGTTAAATCCTCTGGAAAAAGCTGTCTGACAGACTTTCAAAAATGTACGTTGCAATTTCCTTGTAAACCATAAAACAGAAAACTATCGTGACATAGTGGCTGATCTTCTACGTTCTTATAAAGCTATGGGATACAACATGTCCTTTAAAAATACACGTTTTGGACTCTCACTTAGACTTCTTTCCGGAACATCTTGGGGCTGTCTCTGATGAGCACGGTGAGAGTTTTCAATCAGCAAATTTCCGCAATGGAAAAGAGGTACCAAGGCAAGTGGAGTTCTAATATGCTGGCTGACTACTGTTGGACCAAGAAGAGAGATGTTCAGAATGCAAAATATGCCCGAAAATCACTATCTACCACTTTCTAGGTAAGAGTTCTTCTTCTTCTTCTTCCAAGTATTAGGCCAAGGCCTGTTACGATCCTATGAAAATTTTCCCTCCAGCGTTTCATAGGACGGCCCAGTGATCTTCGTCCTCTTGGTATATAATTATAAAACAGCTTTGGGGATCCGATTCGAACTCATTCTTTCAAGATGGTGTTTCCAATTTAGTTGGTACTGTCCCTTTTTCATGCTTTGGTCGTCATTAGTTTGATCCTTCCGGTAAATTCTCGTATAAGACTTGAAAGCATAACAACAGTCCCATCGATTGGTTGCCGGCCAAAGGAAGGCAAGACCAGTGATGGGGGCTGCCTCTTATAGCCTCTGGGCAGGCTTTTCTGGAGAAGAAAAGAAAATACAGGAAAGAAGAAATGGAAGAAAGGAAAGACTCCCCTAGCTCTCGGATGCCGTAATAGCGTCGGGGTCGAAAAAAAAAGAGATAACCAAGAGAGGGTTAGATAGTAAAGTTAAAAGAGTGCAAAACACAAGTAAGTGGAAGAAATGTGTTTTGCTCAGCTTGGGCACCTTGTGGTCGCTATCCACATATCCCCTAGATGAGGACCCCTGAGGGTAGGTAAGAGTTAGATCGATTTTATTAAAGATTATAAAAAATGTAAATGAATATCACTGAAAACTCTTGCCTGATAAGAAAAAACTGAAATTATATTTAAATTCAGGATGAAAAATACTTCTAAAAGCTCATATTTTTATTCTTGTGAAAGAAAAATATGTTCATTTCTGTTGACCAGTGTTTTATAGCAATATGATTATAACGTCAACTTCAAAAAGGCACAGGATTTAATTAAGAGGCAAAAGTTGTATAGTATCCCGCTGCAGATTGGAATTCCAAAAAAAATGTTAAATGTACTTATTCAAATGTGTCTAAATGACACAAAGAGCAGAGAACGGGCAGGAAAATAATTTTCAGAAAACTTTGAAATTCACAATTGGCTAAAGCAAGGATATACACTATCTCTTCTACTATTCAATTTTTTACTAGATCATTAAATATTTTAAAGATTGCATATAACTCAATGATATTATATCGTTACATTCCTATCCTGAGCTAATATTTTCCAATAATCTCTTGTATATATTTTTTTTAATATTCCCACTACAGGCCTCAGGAGGCCCTTGGGGTAGTGGGAGGTTAAGGCTCCCACTTTTTGTGTACAATCGGCACTTGATGTCAGCCGGGTTGTCAGCCCTGCGTGACGGCCGCCTTTACCCCAGAACAAGTGTCTGGTACTCATTTTCGTTAGAGGCTGAGTCAACCCCAGGGACATAGTGCAGCCAGAAGGTTTGGGTCAGTTTAAAAATCCTGACCCCACCAGGACTTGAACCCTTGACCTTCCGACTTGTAGTGCAGTGCCTCAACCACTACGCTACGGCGTGCCCCTCTTGTATAATATACTTCCCTCAAATAATTGTAAATGTTAATCTCCCATCTCTGAACAAACATAATTAGGAATGAAAAGGATGTTATGATTGCAGATTTTAGGGGTATATTAACTATATTGAACAGTTACTTTACTCAGCTATTAAATGCGTATTCAGAACAGGATATTAAAGAAGATTATTTACAGACAGCAGAAATGCTAGTCAGAGAGAACAGTTAAATATCATAGACTGCGATGGGCAGGACATGTGGCATGAATGGGGAATGAAAGAGGTACATTGAAAGCGTCTTATAAGAAAACCAGAGGGAAAACGTTTTCCTACATGAAGCTTACATGCACGTCTCTCATTCCCCATTCGTGTCACATGCCCTGCCTATCACCCTATCACAGTCTACGAAACTTAAACTGTTCTTATTATATCTGGCTTCCTATAAGACCTTGCAGTTCACTTTTATGTAGTCTTCTCCATTCACCTGTCTGTTCATCTTTCTTTGGTCCAAAAATGTTCCTAAGAACTTTATTCTCAAGTACTTGTAATCTCCTTTCCTCCCTTAAAGTAAGAGTCCATGTTTCGCATCCATAATATACTGAGGTAGAATAATAGTTTTATTCTACTTCCGCGTTAATACCTCTAGTGCCCCGCTATTGTATAAAGTCCTAACATTCCATGTTCCTAGGAACATTGTCCCTCTGTTTGAGCCTTTGGCCATGGGTTCCCTGAAGTAGTTACCGCTCGGAGAACCGAATGGGGAGCTATTTGACCTCCTGAAAAATTTTACCCCAGTAGAACACATGTCCGCATTTCTTGACGGTTCTATTTTTACGGCAAAAGATCGTCAATCTTTCGCCAGGTACTTTTTTCGTCTGGCTTATCACCTTCGACCAGTCCGGCATGGGTAACCCTATCGGCAAGCATTGCTACCGCCGGCATAGCTCTCGGGATCATTTGAGCACGCAAGCCATTCCACCACGACAAGATAAAGATACCATGGAGGGGTAAAAAGAATGACAGAAGACAAATTTCCAAGAAGATTACTAGAATGGGTCCCACTTGATAGAAGAAGAGAACGGCCTAAAATAACGTGTATTAATGGTATTTTAGCAGCATGGAAAGAAAAATGTTTGAACCATGAAGATTGGAATGACTGATTGATGTGGTAGAGAATTACAGGCTGATTGAACGGCAAAGGAAAGTAATGTGATACATTCAGAAACCTTCTAAAAATAAATAACAAATAAAATTATTTATAACATTATTATTAATTAAATAAAAATAAAATTTGGTTTTATTTGATTTTCATATTTATTAAGATATATTCAGTGACAGCTGTTTCGGTACACTGTACCTTCTTCAGACATGTATAACAAATTATGAATTGTGTTATTATAGTACATATCAATTGATCTAAGCAACAATACAACAATAATTTATTGAAAATTTTAATTTAACAAAGGCGATTCATTCAAATCAAGTTGAGAATTTAACAGTTTATTACTACTTTTCAATTTTATTTATTTCTACAGCTTCCAAAAGTCCAACTTCTACCCTCATCACAAAACATGTTAAAATTTCAAAATTTGGATCGAAACAATGATTTAAATTGGAATAGGTGGTTTAGCATATTTGAATATTCTAAATTTCTGTTAAACTCACTCATGTGTTCCTTTATCCGAAAGATAAAAGGTCTACTAGTTTGTCCTATATCGACATTGTCACATGTGCCACACTTCAATTTATATACACCTGATAATTTTATTTTTTATTTTGGTTTTGTTGTTTTTATTATATTTTGTAAATTTTTATTAGTTTTAAATGCCATATTGATGTTCAACTTTTTAAAGTTTTTTAGATATTTTATTTGAAAGTGGACCTATGTTTGACATTATGACATATTTCTTTATGTTTTCTTGGGCAAAGGAAAAACGGGGGTAGTTGCGTGGGGGGGAAGGCAGGGGCGGAAGAGCGAAGGGGTGAATGAAGAGGCAAGGCAGGAGGAGAGGCCAAGGGGGAGGGGAAAAGAGTGGATCCAGTGGAAATAGGCGATGGAAGGGAAACGATGCGGAGGGGGGTAGGAGGAGGAGGAGCAGGGGAGCAGGGAGGAGCAGGGGAGCCGGAGGAGCAGAGGCGCAGGAGCGCGAGGAGGAGCAGGAGGAGCAGGAGAGCAGGAGAGCAGGAGGAGCAGAGGTAGTCAGGATGGAGGAGCAGGAGGAGCAGGAGGTGAGAAGCAGGATCAGCAGGAGCAGCATGCGGCAGCCAGGAGCAGCAGGGAGCTCCGAGCCTAGGATGCAGCTCAGCCAGCAGCAGCAGCAGCAAGCAGCAGCATCATCATCGATATCAGCATCATGCATCATCAGCATCATCATAATCATCATTATTAGTAGTATTATAGTAGGATTTATAATTAATTATTATTATTATTATATCTATTATTGGTGATATTGGCAAATGGACATTTGATATATTTAATAAACTTATCAGTCACACAAGTGCTGTAGGAAATATGACATAGTCACGAAACGTTATATTCTCTAATATCACCTTGGTTATAAATCCAATGTCAATCGATTACTTGTCATGACACAGTAGATTGTACATACGTCCGGTTAACACCGGTTCCATCAAACATTTGATATTTCTATTCTCGTCCTACACATAAAAACGCAATGATATGCTCTAGAACAAGCGTTCAAAGGACACAAAAGCGTATAAGAGTGTGATAAAACGTGTGGGCCTAAACAGCAATCACACTTTCAATATACGTATTATTACGGTTTTCTACAAATTCACACGTAATATAGATATTGAGGTAGCTCTAATAAAAATATCCATGAATAATATAGACACTCTCTCATAAGTATTTCTTCATGTAAGCCCATGTTTCCCTTAACAGAGATTTAGGCCCTCTCCCCCTACAGGGAAGAATTTAAACCGTACTAATTTAGTTACACTTGTTTTCGTATAGATGTCATTTGAGTGGTCCGTGGTCAGCGTTCCGCCTCATACTGACATCTAGGAAACCAAGGTAGTACTACGACGGGAAAATTCGGTAAATTTTGCTTAGAGGCCTTTTCATTCAGTCTTAAGGATTTTTACGAGCTTGAAAATCTTCAGACTCGGGACGCACGGCTTAAAGTCCCTCCTGGAGGACTTGCTCCTTGGATTTTTCCATCTTAAAAAATCCATCGACCCCGGCCGGGTTTGAACCCGCGACCCTCGGGACCAGAGGCAAGGAGCATAACCACTAGTCCACCGCGGCCGAATCTCTCACAAGTAATGTATTTTATTAACAAATTTTTATTTGGAATGTTTACGGCAATAGCATGGTACTCATTTCTATTAGAATCTGGATTGACCCCAGAGCCATGGTGCAGTCAGAAGATTTAGGATAGTTATGTATGATATATATGTATATTCTATTCTATTCTATAGTAATTCTGCCTGAGGGCAGGTCGTTCACTGCAATCATAGCATTTTCATGCTATGCTTTACAGCTTTACTAAGGAATTATAGGTGTGGTAACTTCCCGTTGCTTTCCACACCGATGATAGATGGTGATAAGGATGATGATGATCATGGCCGGACGATTTTCGGGGACCGTTGAGCCCTAAGCTTCCTTACATTTGTCTTACAGGTGAGGAAAAACCACTAAAAACCTCACCCAGGAGCCTGTCCCGACCGCCGGGAATCAAATCCGGGCCCACTGCTTGACAAGGCAGCCAGTTACCTCCAGACCAGAGCGGTGGACCACACAAACACACACACACACACACACACACACATATATATATGACATGGAAAGAAAAATAAACTCCAGAACCGAGATTTGAACCCGACGGTCGGGACAGGCTCCTGGGTGAGGTTTTTTCGGGGTTTTTCCTCACCTGTAAACAAATGTCAGGAGCTTAGGGCCCAACGGTCCTCGAAAATCATCTGGCCATCATCAGCATTCTTATCATTATCATCATCATTCTTCATTGGTGTGGAAAGCAACGGGAAACTACCACACCTATAATTCCCTAGTAAAGCTGCAAAGCATAGCATACAAATGTTATGATTGCAGTGAAAGACCTGCCCTCGGGCAGAATTACTATGGATGGATGGATGTACGAGGGCGGATCGGAAAGTAACGGACAATATTTTTTTAAAAAGTTTAATAGTAAAAAAAAGGAAAAAAATCACAAATGAACTTACATCTTTTACCTACTTTTCGACATAGTCACCAACTTTCTCAACACATTTTTCCCATCGTGTTACCAGTTTCAATATGCCCTGTTCGTAGAAGTCCGTTTGGTTGGAGTGTAGCCATCTGCGCACTGCTGATTTCACTTCCACATCTGTCTCAAAGCGTTTGCCGGCCAGGAATTTCTTCATGGGACCAAACAGATGAAAGTCCGATGGTGCAAGATCCGGACTGTATGGTGGATGCTGGAGCACCTCCCAACCAAATTCGGCGATTTTCTGACGAACGACAGCAGCAACATGGGGGCGAGCATTGTCATGAAGAAGTTTAACGTTAATGTTGTGACGTTTGTCACGAATGGCACGACGCAACTTCACCAAAGTTTTAATGTAGGCCGCAGCATTCACAGTGGTCCCGTGTTCAGCAAAGTCCACCAATAAAAACACCATGCATATCCCAGAACACTGTCACAAGCACTTTCCTGGCAGATTAAGTCACTTTGAATTTTTTCTTTACTGGGGAACCAGCATGTTTCCACTCCATTGATGCCTGCTTTGTTTCGGGCGTGTAGTGGTACGCCCACGACTCATCACCTGTGACGATTCCTTCCAGAAAAAGTCATGTCCTTGTGCGGTGTGTACCGCGTTAAGTGGTCCAAGCTTGCCATCATTCGCTGGCCCTTGTGGTCGTCTGTCAGGTTCTTAGGCACCCAGCGAGCACTAACTTTACGGAATTTCAAATTTTCATGAACAACATCGTACACCGCACCATAGGAAATGTTGAACTTCTGCGATAAGGCTCGCAGTTACACACGCGGTCGTTCAGAATTGCCGCCTCAATGCCTCTGACATTCTGCGGGATTGCTGCTGTTGTCGGCCGGCCGGAGCGTGGCGAATCACTAAGGTTCACGCGTCCCTCTTGGAAGAATGTGCACCACCTGGAGACATTGCTACGGTCCATACAATCATCCCCATACACGCCACGCATGTCCCTGTGAATTTCACTGGGTTTATGCCCTTTGGCCCACAAAAATCGAACAACACTTCTCTGTTCCTCACAGGTGGACGACTGTAGCATGCGCGCCATCTTTGTTGCATAGTTCAAGCTTCTCTCGCAAGAGGTGCACCTGAGAAAAAAATACCATCTGTAGTGAAAACTTCAAACTATATATCTGTGAAATTTCAACATTCTAGCTGCAATACCAAGGCAGACAAAAATTATTGTGCGTTACTTTCCGATCCGCCCTCGTAATATGTGTGTTGTATTTTCGGAACCAAACTTGGAATTTGGCAATAAATTTAAAAAAAAAGTTCGAATGCGTTAAGCACTAAAATTGCAACATATTTGAAGTGAAAACTTAAAAATCTCTACAGAGGCCG
Source organism: Diploptera punctata (assembly GCA_030220185.1). NCBI lineage: Eukaryota > Metazoa > Arthropoda > Insecta > Blattodea > Blaberidae > Diploptera > Diploptera punctata. The sequence goes on from JASPKZ010000803.1 coordinate 856,290, forward strand.
CAATTTTCGATTTTCGCAAATAATCATCAACAACAAACATCACAGTATAGGCCTTCTGGCCTGTTCCGGTTCTTAATCCCACCACCTTCTTGGCCATTCTTGGTGACCTCTTGCCTACAGGTGCATATTTCCAGGCTCTTTAGGGTAATAGGCTCCGATCCATTCTACTTACATCTTGAATCCATTTTGTTCCCTTGGGGTATTACGAGGTTAAGGCAGCCACATTTTCTAGACTATCATCACGAGATATCACGTCACTCGATCCCATCAGCACATTGTCCTTTATATCCCTCCTCATCACACTGTACATTATTCATTATCTTTTACGGTGTCACTTACCAAAACATGGAATTCCCTTCCGCCCTATGTCAGAGACTGTCAAACTATAACATCCTTCAAAAACAAACAAAAACAAACTAAATAATTATTTAAAAACAAACTAACTTATACACCTCACTGATAGTATTCTTTTAACAATTAATAAATTTAATTATCTATGAAAATAATATTAAGATTAACAAATATTTTCTTTTGTTTTGTTTTAAATATTGTATAATCGTAAAATTAGTTTTCTATATCTCATTATTTTTCTTTGTTTTTTATATACATTAGACAGGGACAATTTAATATGTCTTGCTTGTATACATTTTATTATTAGTTTTAGTCTTAATTTTAACTAACATTAACTGGTTGCATTATACATCGTAATATAATAGATATTATCTTTTTGATCAAATTTTTATTTAGTATTTAATATTAGAGTTAATTGAGATTGTTATATTCTGATGTAATATATGTGTGTCCTGGTGAGTGGAAGAGAAGGCCACATGGCCTTAACTCCACCAGGCTAAATAAATAAATCTAAATCTAAATAAATAAGCCAGGTTGTCAACCCAGCTTGCCGCCTTTACTCCTAGAACAGTCTGGTACTCATTTTCGTCAGAGGCTCCCTCTTCACCAGGACCATGGTGTCGCATAATGTTTTGTATCAATTCAAAAATGCTGACCCAACTGGGACTTGAACTCTCGACCTTCCGTGTTGTAGCGTATAATTTTAACTAACTACGCTACCGCGTAGAAAAAACGGGAATAGACACTTAAAATCAAATGAGGTATAAAGTTTGAATAAGATCGGAATGTATATACTCGTACCTACTAAAAAACTAAAAGAAGAATATGAAAAATGGGGACTTTATATAAACATTGAGAAAACTAAATACTTGTGAATAGGAAAAGAAATTAAAATGTAAATTTCAACAATGGAGAAGAACTAAAACCTAGTATTGAATGCACTTATTTAGGAACAAAATTAGACCATTCATGCGATAACAGAGTGGAAATTAAAAATAGAATCGCACAAACAAAACAAGCAACAATAAATGTTTTAAACTCTGTTTGGTGGAGCAAAAATATTACAAAAAATAGAAAATTACAAATATATCAAACTATAATTCAGAGCATTTTAAACATATGGTGCTGAAGTCTGGCAAATTCCTACCAGGGAAATGAAAAGAATGTTAAGTACAGAAATGGATGTTTTATGAAGATCAGCTGGAAAATCTAGAATGGATAGAATACGAAATAAATAGGCCTAAATAAGGGAAATGATGGAGTGTACAAGAGGAGAGGTACATCATAGACATTATAGAAAAGAAAAGATTACAGATGGTATGGCCATTGTTCAAAAGAATGGCCAGACCAGGAGCAAAGATTGCCAAAAATTGTTATGAAATAGAATCCCAATGGAAAGGAGGAAGAGAGGAAAGATAGAAGAGAAGAAAGAAAACTGGGATAGAAGGGGGTACAAGCAGCTATGAATATCAGAATAATGGATGGACAGAGAGGAATGGTGTTTGGTTTCCGGAAGACGGCGGCAGCTGCCCATGATACCGGATAGGATGACGACGAACTACAATCAGTAACAAAGGGGAAAGAGATGCAGAAATAAATTAAACATAGGTAATAATTTGGAAAGGCACGCGGTTCTACCAATACAGATATTTTATTCATCCAAAATTGTGTCAAAAGATATTACCAATTGTATACAATGGTGATTCTTCCAGTTGTAAATAAAAAGAAATGTCTCTGAGATCACCATCCAATCCCATGTGTGAAGAATTTTCTATCTAATATAAACTTCTAGCTAATATATAAAACATTAATGTTGGTTTGTGTGTTTGTTAGTTCGTACTTATGCGTAAGCCATTTAAGCGTCAAAATAAGGACTTTATTTCACGTTTTTCACTACAAACGGTGATTTTTAGGGGTGAAGGGGTTGAGTATTACAACTCTCTTAAAGTCTATGTTCATCCCAAGGATCTCCTGAACATTTTTCAAAAAGCCCCATCACAATCGGATCAACGGTATGGCAGAGCACGATTGCCCGGGAATCTACTTATCCCGATCTTCTTGGAATCAATGAAAGACAAAAATGGTTATTGTGAGTTATCCGTTAAAGATAAACATATGCTGTCGCGGACTTTTTTATAGAGTTTTTTGAGATATACAATTCTGTGTACATTAATTTGGTGTATTTGTTATGGTTTAGTGAAGTAAGTCATTTAAGCGTCAATATAGGGACTTTAGTTCACGTTTTTCGCTACAAAGTGTGAATTTTAGAGGTGAAGGGATTGAGTATCACAACTCTCTTATAGCCTACGTTCATCCCCGGAATCTCCTGAACATTTTTCAAAAAGCCCCATCACAATCGGATCAACGGTATGGCAGAGCACGATTGCCCGGGAATCTACTTATCCCGATCTTCTTGGCATCAATGAAAGACAAAAATGGTTATTGTGAGTTATCCGTTAAAGATAAACATATGCTGTCGCGGACTTTTTTTATAGAGTTTTTTGAGATATACAATTCTGTGTACATTAATTTGGTGTATTTGTTATGGTTTAGTAAAGTAAGTCATTTAAGCGTCAATATAGGGACTTTAGTTCACGTTTTTCGCTACAAAGCGTGAATTTTAGAGGTGAAGGGATTGAGTATTACAACTCTCTTATAGCCTACGTTCATCCCCGGAATCTCCTCAACATTTTTCAAAAAGCCCCATCACAATCGGATCAACGGTATGACAGAGCACGATTGCCCGGGAATCTATTTATCCCGATGTTCTTGGAATCAATGAAAGACAAAAATGGTTATTGTGAGTTATCCATTAAAGATAAACATATGCTGTCGCGGACTTTTTTATAGAGTTTTTTGAGATATACAATTCTGTGTACATGAATTTGGTGTATTTGTTATGGTTTAGTAAAGTAAGTCATTTAAGCGTCAATATAGGGACTTTAGTTCACGTTTTTCGCTACAAAGCGTGAATTTTAGAGGTGAAGGGATTGAGTATTACAACTCTCTTATAGCCTACGTTCATCCCCGGAATCTCCTGAATAGTTTGCAAAAAAGAGCCATCAAAATCGTATCAACGGCTGCGCAAGAATACGAATAAACAAATCAACAAACAAACAAACTTTTTTATTTAACTTTCACAGGGAAAGAACACTATGAGGTTTAATTTAATAATTAAATTAATGTTTTTATTACCTCACCTCATATCCTTTTTCTTCTATACTGCAGTTTCGGAGCTTATCTCCATCGTCAGTAGCCTCTGGTCGACCGGTGTTATGTCGTTTTCTGGCGGTTTCCTTCTTACTTCTATCGGTGGATCAATGAACCTCTGGATCAGGTCAAAATTTGCGGGAGTTTCAAAATTCATGAGTTGTCTTTTTTGTTTTTTTGGATATGGATTTTTTTCCCAGACTGTGAGTTCCTTTAGTTTATCTGTTTGTTTGATTAGGCTAGCTTCTGTATCAATTAAATGTTTTTCAGACCAAGCATGGGCTGCTACTGCTGACTTGTCCACTTCACCCTTTTTTACATTCCTTAGAAACATTTAATTGATACAGAAGCTAGCCTAATCAAACAAACAGATAAACTAAAGGAACTCACAGTCTGGGAAAAAATCCATATCCCAAAAAACAAAAAAGACAAACTCATGAATTTTGAAACTCCTGCAAATTTTGACCTGATCCAGAGGTTCATCGGTCCCCCGATAGAAGTAAGAAGGAAACCGCCAAGAAACGACATAACACCGGTCGACCAGAGGCTACTGACGATGGAGATAAGCTCCGAAACTGCAGTTAACAAGAAAAAGGATATGAGGTGAGGTAATAAAACATTAATTTAATTATTAAACAAACAAACATTCATTTTTATACATTAGATAAAGAAGATATCCGTTTTCTAGATATTTATTCTGAATATATTACGTACATTAATTGCGAGTATAAATCAATAACAGTCAGAGGAGATAAGTGTTCAAAATCTGACTCATGCTGTAAACGTTCATTGCAAATCATATTCAAACTTAATCAAATGAGACGAATATGATAAATAATGATATTGGTGTCCTGATGAGTTCGGGGACCGTTTGGGCCTTAAACTTCCCTGATATTTTGCCTTACAGGTGAGGAAACCCCAGATCTAGGGATCGAACCCGGGTCCTCTGTGACAAGGTAGCACTTTACCTCGAGACCACGCGGTGGAGTTTATTATTTATTATTATTATTATTATTATTATTATTATTATTATTATTATTATTATTACTACAAGAATAGACTAATAGCTCTAGATATGGATTATTTACGAAGAAGTGCCAGAAAGTCTAAATTAGAACGTGTCACAAATAAGGAAATTAGAAACAAAATGGAAGCAGAAGAAAGCATAATTGAAAGAATTGAGGAAAAGGAATTAAAGTGGTTAGGACATGTTTTCAAGAATGGAAGATGAGCGATGGCCGAAGCAACTATATGAATGGCATCCTAACAGAAAGAAGAAAAGAGGAAGACCAAGGTTAACATGGAAGGAAAACATGAAGACAGTAATGCAAGCTAGAGGGCTAAGCATCGAAGATGCCCAAGACCGTAGGCTTTGGAGGTTTGGCACGGGAAGACGGCAGCAGCTGTAAAAACCCGAAGATAGATAGATAGATAGATTATTATTATTATTATTATTATTATTATTATTATTATTATTATTATTATTATTATTATTATTATACTTTAAGGGCGGAAATGAGATACGAGTTTTTGAGATTAAAGTTCTTAGGAAAATCTTTGACGAAGAGAGATGAACAGACAGGTGAATGGAGAAGACTACATAACAATGAACTACATGATCTTTATAGGAAGTCTGATATAATAAGAACAGTTAAGTCTCGTACACTGCGATGGGCAGGACATGTTGCGCGTATGGGGAATTAAAGACGTGCATGGAAGCTTCTTGTAGGAAAGCCAGAGGGAAAACGCCCAGTTGGTAGACCAAGAATGAGGTGGGAGAATAATATTAACTATGATTTGAGGGAAGTAGATTATACAGGGAATGATTGGAAAGCATTAGCTCAGGATAGGGATGTATGGACAGCATATGGCCGCGCGGGCATGAACCTACGGGTTCGATAGTGTCGGTGAATAAGTAAGTAATTATTGTTATTATTATTATATTATTATTATTAGTAGTAGTAGTAGTAGTAGTAGTAGTATTATCGGCCGCGGTGGAGTAGTGGTTATGTTCCTTGCCTCTGGTCCCGAGGGTCCCGACTCTGAAGATTTTCAGGCTCGTAAAAGATCCTGAAGCCTTAATGAATAGCCTCTAAGCAAAATTTACCGAACTTTACCGTCCTAGTACTACCTTGATTTCCTAGATATAAGTATGAGGCGGAACGCTGACCCCGGACCACTCAAGTGACATCTATACGAAAACAAGTGTAACTAAATTAGTATGGTTCAACTTCCCTATAGGGGGAGAGCGCCTAAATCTCTGTTAAGGGAAAATATGGGCTTAAAAAATATTATTATTATTATTATTCTTATTCTTATTATTATTTTTTTATTATTATTATTTTTATTATTATTATTATTATTATTCTTATTATTATTATTCTTATCATTATTATTATTATTATTATTATTATCATTATATTATATTATCATTATATATTATTATTACTTTTATTATTATTATTATTATTCTTATTATTATCATTATATTATTATTATTATTATTACTTTTTATTATTATTATTATTATTATTATTATTATTATTATTATTCTTATCATTATTATTATTATCATTATTATATTATTATTATTATCATTATATTAATTATTATTTTTATTTATTATTATTTTATATTATTATTTTTATTATTATTATTATTATTTTTATTATTATTATTATTTTTATTATTATTCTTATTATTATTCTTATTATTATTATTAATTCTTATCATTATTATCATTATATTATTATTATTAATCATTATATTATTATTATTATTATTATTATCATTATTATTATCATTATTATTATTATTATTATTATTATATTATATTATTATTATTATTATTATTATTATTATTATTATTATCATTATTATCATTATATTATTATTATTATTATCATTATATTATTATTATTATCATTATTATTATTATTATTTTTATTATTATTATTATTTTATTATTATTTTTATTATTATTATTATTTTATTATTATTATTATTTTTATTATTATTCTTATTATTATTATTCTTATTATTATTATCATTATATTATTATTATTATCATTATATTATTATTATTATCATTATATTATTATTATCATTATTAATTATTATCATTATATTATTATTATTATTATTATTATTATTATTATTATTAATATTATTATCATTATTATTATTATTATTATTATTCATATTATCATTATTATTATTATTATTATCATTATATCATTATATTATTATTATTATTATCATTATATTATTATTATTATCATTATATCATTATATTATTATTATTCTTATCATTATTATCATTATATTATTATTATTATTATCATTATATTATTATTATTATTATTATTATTATCATTATTATTATTATCATTATTATTATTATCATTATATTATTATTATTATTCTTATCATTATTATCATTATATTTATTATTATTATTTATTATCATTATATTTATTATTATTATTATCATTATATTATTATTATTAATTATTATTATTATTATTATTATCATTATATAATTATTATTATTATCATTATTATTAGGATTATTATTAGTATATAAATTGCATTATTATTATTATTATTATATTATTATCATGGATTATTTATATATTATTATTATTATTATTATTATTATTATTATTATTATTATTATTATTATTATTATTATTATTATTATTATTATTATTATTATTATTATTATTCAGGTCGCGGTGCTGAGCCTGTTCGTTCACTCGGAATAAATAACTAAAGAACTATGAACTAGGTCTACTGCATCAGTTACTTAAAAGTATAAAATCATTGAAACTGCAGAAGTATCACGATGTATGTAGTTGCACCTCCTACAAATCCGTAAAGAAACGTAAAATCCAATTAAAGAATCCAAACGCAGTAAAACTGCAACTTAGAATGCAGTAGCTGCTGTGAAAACAATTGCAATTCAGCTGTAGCTACCGCTGCTAATGGCTGAATAAGGAGCAGTTTGTTTAACCAGAACTGTAGTTCTGTGAGCTTCAGAAACACGCAAAGTTGCAGGCAGTTGTCACCCAGAGGAGGTTCGCAACGTGAATAGAAACCACACACACCAGAGGTATTATTCCATTCACTTTGAAACTGCTAATCTCTTCATTAATTGTTCCCACATTACTTATCATTACAACATGGAAATACTTCACAACAGACATGAAGATATAAGCCATTGCTAATAATATCTGAATCCCATAGATGGAATTTATAAGGTCTCCAATATCGTAGAGAAGAGTGTGCACATACCGTAGTGCATGTATGTTTGTAACACCTTGTGGATGACGATGAGATATAAATTTCGACGACACATTTGTTGATATGTGTCCAATTTCTGATTCTGATGTAAATATTGAGCTATTATGCGGATGTGATTCAGAATTTGGTATTTCTTCAGCATGTGGTACAATGCTCGTACTGTTTGAAGACGAAATTCCAAGCTTATGTTCAGTAAAACTCACTCTGCCTTGTTCAAAATTCAATAATTTATCATCGATATCTCCAAGTACGGCTAAACTTTCGTTAACACAACAATAACGCTGTTTTAGAACTTGAATAAAACTTACAAACTGCACTATCATCACAGTGCTCATAAAATGGACGATAAATCTCATTGAAACAGTTATATAATGTCTCTCCCCTCTGCTCCACAGTTCATACCCATGACGTGCACCTAACAAAATTAAAGACAATACAAGCTCTAATATAACAAAACACCTTATCCTCCTATATATAGAATTTGATTCTAAATTTAAAATTCTATCTATCTGAGTAAATTTAAGCATGACTTTCTCCATTCTCTTTCTGTTTAATGTTAATTCAAGTCCCAATGAAACCAATGTGGTAGCAGTGGATAAACACAGCGTCATAACTTGGGTGACAACATATGTAATTTTCACTTCAGTGAAATCATAAAGTATTTTGTGTACCAGGTAATATACTATCCCAACAAATAGAGCCAGCAGAATGATTGTTGTGTAAATAATCCCACATTTTGATGTACGAAACTCCCTTTCTGGATATTGGCTGATGTCATTCCTACTTTTGCTGGATGCTGATGGTTTAGAAGTATGTTTTTCGTATCTGTATGAAGCAAGACCTAATAATCTAGATACGTAATAAAGTGGCATAACAGCTGAATGTACATCATTTGATTTGAATTTAATCATACTGCAATTGTTTTAATGCTTCTTTTGCTGAAATAGCTTTCAATATACCAGGATTTCTTTCATGTAATCTAGTATCAGCCTGAGAACTTTACAAAGAAAGCATCCGTTGCAACACAACATGAAAGGTTCCACCCTTGAACTCATATTTGGTTTGAATTTAATCATCATGTAATGATCTTCCACTTCTTGCACTAGAAATAGTATTCAATGTACCAGCAATTCCCCCACATTCAATCCAGAATAAATCTCAATTGTTTTAAATAAAACCAATATTGACTATGACTATACATGACTTCAATATTCCGACATTTAACTAACATTTGGTTTAATCTAATTGTATTGTAATAGTTTTAACACTTCTTCTGCTGAAATGATATTTCATGTATCAGCACTTCCTTTGACATGTAATCCAGGATGGATCAGATATCTTTACAAATATAATCAATATAGACTGTACATAATTTAAAATGGTCCAACTTCTAATTCACATTTGGTTTGAATTTAATCATCTGTAATGATTTTACACTTTTTGCTCTTCAAACACTATTTAATGTACCAGAAATTTCCTCACATTCAATCCAGGATGAATCGTATATTTACACACATAATAAAAATCCACCGTGCGAAATGTATATTTTTTAACCTTTAACTCACATTTGATTTGGATTTACTAACATTGCATTGGTTTTAACGCTTCTTTTCGTAGAATATAGTTAATTATACAACCAATGTATTCACTTAATTCAGGATGAATCTCCTACCTTCACGAAGATGAGCAAAATCCACTGTACAAGCTTCAAACCTTTCTCACAAATGACATAATCATTATATAATAGTTTTCTTCTTCTTGCTCTTAATCAGCATTTAATGTGCCATAAATGTGCTCATAATGTTTTCAACGATGAATCTAAGATATTTACCAAGATAATCGATATCCACTGCATGCAATTTAATTGTTTCATCCTTTAACTAACATTTGGTTTGAATTGAATTATGCTGTAGTATTTTTAATACTTCCTTTGCTGAAATATTATTCAATATACCAGAACTTCCTTCAGTCTGAGGATCGTACGAAGATATTTAATATCCACTGTACGTAAATATTTCAATAATTAATTCATATTTGACTTGAATTTAATCATGCATAATAGACTAGTAATTCCCGCATAATTTAATCCAGGACGAATCTCAGACCTTTTCAAAGAAAACCAGTATACACTATACAGAATTTGAAAGTTCCAAACTTTAATCCACTTCTGGCTTAAATTTGTTCGCGTTGTAATAGTTTTAACACTTGTTTACATTACACCCTTTTCTGAAAAAGTATTTAATATACCAGGTTTGAATTTGATTATGCTATAGTATTTTTAATACTTCCTTTGCTGAAATATTTTTCAATATACCAGAACTTCCTTCAGTCTGAGGATCGTACGAAGATATTTAATATCCACTGTACGTAAATATTTCAATAATTAAATCATATTTGACTTGAATTTAATCATGCATAATAGACTAGTAATTCCCGCATAATTTAATCCAGGACGAATCTCAGACCTTGTCAAAGAAAACCAGTATACACTATACAGAATTTGAAAGTTCCAAACTTTAATCCACTTTTGGCTTAAATTTGTTCGCGTTGTAATAGTTTTAACACTTGTTTACATTACACCCTTTTCTGAAAAAGTATTTAATATACCAGGTTTGAATTTGATTATGCTATAGTATTTTTAATACTTCCTTTGCTGAAATATTATTCAATATACCAGAACTTCCTTTAATATGACGATCGTGTCAAGATATTCAATATCTGCTGTACGTAAATTAAATGTTTTAATAATTAATTCACATTTGGCTTGAATTTAATCATGCTGTAATAGACTAGTAGCGCCCACATATAGTTTGATCCAGGACGAATCTCAGATCTTAGTAAAGATAACCAGTATACACTGTACAGAATTTGAAAGTTCCAAACTTTAATCCACTTCTGGTTTAAATTTGTTTGCGATGTAATAGTTTTAACACTTCTTGATACCAGTCTCTCTCTCTGAAAGAGTATTCAATATACCAGAAATCCCCTCATCGTGTAATCCAAGATGAATCTGATATCTCCACAACGATAATTACAATCCACTGCACAGAATTTAAATATACCACCCTCTAACTCATATTTGGTTTAAATGTAATTATGACGCACAGCTTTAATCACTTCTTGATATTACTCAATTTTCTGCAAGATCGTTTAATGTATTGAAAATTAATTTAATCCAGGATGAATCTGAGATGTTTACAAAGATAATCAACATCCGCTGTACATAATTTAAATGCTACCAACCTCAACTAGCATTCAGGTGTGTCAGACTGTACTGACGAGAGTGAAAAACAACTGCAGCTAAGCAAACACCTATACGAAAGCTGTCATTTATGATGAAATGTTTCCTTACTCAATTTGCCAATATATAATCCAGCAAATAAGACAGTTGTATTTCTAGGGAGACTGATCAAGTCCATATTAAATACGATTTTTTTGTGTGCTTAACATTGAACAAGCCACGAGATGTGATTGATTCAAAACACGAAAAGAGCTGGACATATTGATATATGTATTAGGGTTTTTTTCGTGAGAGTTGATAAACGCTATAGTTCAATCCATCTTGTAAATACATAACAATACTAGTTATTAATTTATTTCAAGACTCGACAACAGAAGTCACTGGATAAATAGAATGTAATCATTTCATTATATAAATCTTTATATAATTTTGAGGAAGTGGCTGAATTCAAATACCTAGGAACAATAATCACAAATAGGAATGAGATGCACAAAGAAATTAAACATAGGCTCAATTCTGGAAATGCGTGCTATTATGCACTGCAGAGACTTTTGATGTCCCAACTCCTTTCAAAAAACGTTAAGCTGAAAATATATAAAACTATTATTCTACCAGTTATATTATATGGGTGCGAAACATGGACTCTTACTTTAAGGGAGGAAAGGAGATTACGAGTATTTGAGAATAAAGTTCTTAGGAAAATTTTTGGACCAAAGAGAGATGAACAGACAGGTGAATGGAGAAGACTAAATAACAATGAACTACATGGTCTTTATAGGAAGCCAGATATAATAAGAACAGTTAAGTCTCGTAGACTGCGATGGGCAGGACATGTTGCGCGTATGGGGAGTGAAAGACATGCATGGAAGCTTCTTGTAGGAAAGCCAGAGGGAAAACGCCCAGTTGGTAGACCAAGAATGAGGTGGGAGAACAACATTAACTATGATTTGAGGGAAGTAGATTATACAGGGAATGATTGGAAAGCATTAGCTCAGGATAGGGATGTATGGAGAGCTTATGTCCGCGCGGCCATGAACCTTCGGGTTCGATAGTGCCAGTGAGTAAGTATATAAATCTTTATATAACATTTTATACTTTTCTATAAAAATCATCATAGACTGAGTTTCTGAATAAATCCAAGTTCAGACAGTGCACTTGAATTTATGCCTATTTTTCTGTCATTATATGAAAAGAAAAATTAACGCCTGAACCTGGATTTGAACCCGAGGCCTATAATTTTATACGTTAGTAGAATACTATCTTCCCACTCATGCACACAGTAAAACATTTATTTGTTTTATACATATATATATATATATATATATATATATATATATATGGGGGCACGCCGTGGCGTAGTGGTTAAGGCACTGCGCTACAAGTCGGAAGGTCGAGGGTTTCAAGTCCCGGTGGGGTCAGGATTTTTAAACTGACCAAAACCATCTGGCGGCACTATGGCCCTGGGGTCGACTCAGCCTCTAACGGAAATGAGTACCAGACGCTTGTTCTGGGGGTAAAGGCGGCCGTCACGCAGGGCTGACATCAAGTGCCGATTGTCTAGAAAAAGTGGGAGCCTTAACCTCCCACTACCCCAAGGGCCTCCCGAGGCCTGTAGTGGGAATACTTTACTTTACTTATATATATATATATATGTGTGTGTGTGTGTGTGTGTGTGTGTGTGTGTGTGTGTGTGTGTGTGTTGTGTGTGTTTTAGCGCTTTTACGGTCGCAATTTTCGCTTTTCCGAACCAAACTCGGCATATGACAATTACAAAAGCAAACACGACTTAGTTAATCAATAATATAGGACCATTAGAAATAGGGATAAACGTGAATGGAAAAGTAAAAATTCGCTCTAGCGATCGTAATTTTCGATTTTTCGCTACTAAACTCAGAATATACGTTTTAAATAAAACAAGTTATCGGAAAAAGTCGACTATTTGCCGATCACTTACTCCAAGAATTTTTCTAAGCTCTACAGAATCGCAGTGCGCATGCGTGAGTTTGCTCTAATGCTTAATGTAGCTTCCGTTAGATGACTTTCAAATTGGAGTTAACCAACTTTCGGAATAAATTCCCAAACATTTATAAAAAATGGACATAAAGAGCAACGTCCTATTTCCTAATCTAACAAAACAAGTTGCATTAACCCATTCGCCTCAAAAGACGAGGTAGACTCGCCGGCAGTTAAATGGCCTTCAACTGAGAAGACGAGGTACACTCGCTTAACTCTGCTGTTATATATTTTGCAATATTTTGTACATCCCTTTGCAGGGTAATATTTTATTAACATTTATGGACAGTAGGGGAATTTGTTTTGGCCTTCACACTTATTTGGATCTAAGTACCGTTATCGTTTGTTTGTTTTGAATGTCTGAAAATAGGCAATACAATTTACAGTAACTTAAATCCGGTTTCTGAGGAAATGCATTGAGCAATTAAAACTGAAGCGAATGGGTTAATATCATTTAATAAACTATAAACTAATATTATGTAGTCATTGGAATCTAACAAAATTATGTTAATCTCTTGAAATATGGTTTGGAATTAATTGTGAATGTTGGTAACACCGATTGGAGAGCCATCTAGCGGAAGTTTCATTAAGCATTAGCGCGTCTGTAGAACTCGATTCACAATATTCACGTAATTATATAAATATTTAAAAATCGTAATAAATATTTATAGAATTGTTCCAGAATGTTTAAAATAATACGAAACGTTATTGCAAATAGTAAAAGTGTATAGTGCAACAGTGGCATAAGAATGTTATATGATCGACAAATACTAGACCTCAGCCAAGTTATCATCCAAACCACTAAGAAATCCGGCCATTGGATGTAGGGGCTTACCTGAGATCCCAAATTAAGCAAGTGATCCCACTACAGGCCTCAGGAGGCCTTTGGAGTAGCAGGAGGTTAAGGCTCCCACTTTTCTGTACAATCAGCAGTTGATGTCAGCCGGTTTGTCAGTCCTGCGTGACGGCCGACTTTACGCCCAGAACAAGCGTCTGTTACTCATTTCCATTAGAGGCTGAGTCGACCTCAGACCATAGTGCCGCCAGAAGATTTGGATCAGTTTAAAAATCTTGACCCCACCGGGACTCGAACCCTCTGCCTTCCGACTTGTAGTGTAGTGCCTTAACCACTACGCTAAGGCGTGCCCCATCCCAAAGTAGTAGTAGTAGTAGTAGTAGTAGTAGGACTTTATTAGACAAAAAGATATTTGCAATATTATTTACAAATATGGGTCGCACGGGCAGTAAGCCGTACGTGCTGTTGACAGTCCGTTACAATAAAGTAATAATGGGTAATAGTATAAAGAAAAACAAAAAACAATAACATTACAATTACATAAAGAAAACACAATAATATTACAATTAAATAATAACACAATAGCATTATACATTAATTAAGTTATGTATAATTATTAAATAAGGAAATTAGAAACAAAATGGAAGCAGAAGAAAGCATAATTGAAAGAATTGAGGAAAAGGAATTAAAGTGGTTAGGACATGTTTTAAGAATGGAAGATGAGCGATGGCCGAAGCAACTATATGAATGGCATCCTAACAGAAAGAAGAAAAGAGGAAGACCAAGGTTAACATGGAAGGAAAACATGAAGACAGTAATGCAAGCTAGAGGGCTAAGCATCGAAGATGCCCAAGACCGTAGGCTTTGGAGGTTTGGCACGGGAAGACGGCAGCAGCTGTAAAAACCCGAAGATAGATAGAGATTAAGAATTAATGGTATTCCATTTTGATAACATATATTTATTCATGAATGAGTGTTGTTCTTATTTTCCGCGTTTTGTCCACAAATGTACCGAAGTTTATCCAATTTTCTGGATTTACCAATAACTCGTAGCATGCCAATCTTTCCCGATTTGAATTTAGAAATCTCTCCGGTAATAACTGACGTCTCCAATATTCTAAATCATCACATTTTCCTAATATATGTATATCATCTTCAAAGTTCCCGCACATTGGACATATTCGCATATCGTGATCGTCGCTAATTTTTAGAAATTTCCATTCCCCTA
The DNA here is from genome assembly GCA_030220185.1 of Diploptera punctata. Taxonomy (NCBI): domain Eukaryota; kingdom Metazoa; phylum Arthropoda; class Insecta; order Blattodea; family Blaberidae; genus Diploptera; species Diploptera punctata. Next base: position 871,434 of record JASPKZ010000803.1, read on the forward strand.
GCCTAAACCAAGCAAGCCCTGATCTCTCTTTTAAAAATCGCCCAAGCAGCCACAATGTTCGTTTCGTCACAATGAACTGTACACCATACCATTAAATCAAAAAGAAAGTAATACTCCGCAAAGTAGAAAAATTGAATACAGTATTACAACTTGTTGAGCAACTCGCTTAGTTTATGGAGATCCTGCGAGACGGACTTTTTTATTTATTAACTGAAAACAAGAGCGTGTACTGCGCTTAATGACAAAGGTCGCTCAGAGCATTACTGAAATATTAAATACGTTTATTTTAATGAACAACTTTGAATACAGTAGTAATGCACAAATTCATAACAGTCTGTCAATACCTGTCACAAACACTAATTTAATTATTATCAAATGTGCAGATAATTTGTAAAACGTGACAAAAGATATAATTTAATCCATTCTGTCAGTTTAACGGGAATACATTAAGTTTTAAATGTTCATTTTCAGATTTTACAATAATCTGAAAATAAATTGGCGTTTAAATTCCCACAATATAATCCCACAAATAACACAACATTATTAATTCCAAATATAACCCTGTGTATTTTTGCATTACAATGTGTGTATGTGTTATCGACTCGTTAATTGTGTTAACAGGCGGCTTGCTTTTTCCATGTTAATAATATAATAATAGTAATAATAATAATAGCTTTATTTTACCTGGCAGAGTTAAGGCCTTAAGGCCTTGTCTACCACTCAACCAGGTTTAAAAAAATACAAACAAAAAAATAGTCTTAAATCTAAATTACAATATATATATATATATATATATATATATATATATATATATATAAACGATTACAAGTTATGAATACAATACAATTAATATTTATAATGTATTTTGATTTACTCTAAATTTAACGAATTAAATATATAATATGTACAATATATATATATAAAAAACAGGAAAGATTAATGACATAGTATAAAATTAAATAAATAGAGAAACATTAATTATTAGACAACAGGTAACTGTATAAGCGTGACTTAAAGGTACCAAGTGTGCGGCAACCCCTGATATCTTGAGGAAGGAGATTCCAGGAGCGGGCAGAGGCTACTGTACTGTGAAGGAAGTAGAATAGGAGGAAGTGCTATGAAGAGGAATTGTTAGCAGACTGCTATCTTGTGACCTAGTGTCAATATTGTGGTAAGAGGATAACTTCTCAAATCTAGACGCCAGGTAAGTAGGAATGTAGGAATTCAGAAGCTTGAAAAGTAGTGAAAGAGAGTGCAATTTACGTCTGTCAGTAAGACGGAGCCAAGAGAGGTTATTAAAGTGTTCGGAAATATGGTCATAACGGCGGATATTGAAAATGAATCGAACGCAAGCATTATGAAACACGCTGCAGTCTCTGCGACAAGTCATAGTTTAGATCATTATATATAATGTCACAATAATCGAAGTGTGGTAACACAAGATTCTGCACTAGGATTTGTTTTAACGAAACTGGGAGAAAATTCTTTAAACGTCTAAGATAATGTAAGATGGAGAAAGTCTTTTTACATATGTGTTTCACTTGTGTTTGCCAGGTTAAATTTGCGTCTAGATGTAGTCCAAGATCTATTACTGAAGAAGAATAAGGGATAATTATATTATTTATAGTAATGTTTGGTAGTGTAGATATGTCAAAGGTTGTAAGCAGTCTTTGTTGTCCCATTAGAATTACTTGTGACTTGTTAGGATTTAGATTTAGACCGATACTTGAAGACCAGTTAAAGATGGATATGAGATCGTCATTCATTTTTGTCAAGCTGTTATTGCACGCAGGATGCAATATCTCATATGAAGATGTACCGAAATCACTTTTTCGGTACGTGAAAACTACGTAACAATTACGTAACAACTACGTCATCGTGTCTTCCCTCCACAGTGATGATATAGAACAGTGCCAAATTCCTGTCTTCGTTGTCCTCTCTCCTACCTATCTCCCTCTTCCTTCTTTATGCGCTGCGCGTGACTGCGCATCTTCCCCTCGTTATCGAAATCCTCAAATAAGCTGTGCAAGTTAGTATCAGAGTAATCATCAACTTCGGGATCGTCGTGGTCAGGTCGACTGTAGCTTGAAAGAGCTGTTTGGTTTAATCAGTCCCATAAGCCAGGGTAGGGCAACCAGGACTTAAACCCTAGCCCTTGACTGGACTGGATTGTGTGTGTGTATGTATGTATGGATATTATTATTATTATTATTATTATTATTATTATTATTATTATTATTATTATTATTAGTGAAATTATTATTAGTGAAATTAAGGCCCTTTTCAATGATTTCAGGTAAAAATTCACCCATTCATTGCACAGGAAATATTTTATTTTAACAAACTTTTGTGAAATAAAATATTTCCTGTGCAATGAATGGGTCAACATTTACTTATAACCATTGAAAAAAGTCCTTCATTTCAGTGAGCTTCAAGAAAAGGTCACCCCCCAAAAGTATTTACATATCAATATTTAATATTAATTTGGGGATGACCTTTTCTTGAAGCTCAGTGAAATAAAGGGCTTTTTGCATCATTTTAAGCACACGTTCACCCATTCAATGCTAACTAACCAATTAACTCACTGACACTATCGAACCCGTAGATTCATGACCGCGCGGACATAAGCTTCCACACATCCCTATCCTGAGCCAATGTTTTCCAATCATCCCATGTATAATCTACTTCCCTCAAATCATAGTTAATGCTATTCTCCCACCTCATTCTTAGTGTACCAACTGGGCATTTTCCCTCTGGTCTTCCTACAACAAGCTTCCTTGCACGTCTTTCATTCCGCATTCGCGCCACATGTCGTGCCCATCGCAGTCTACGAGACTTAACTGTTCTCATTATATCTGGCTTCCTATAAAGACCATGTAATTCACTGTTATTCAGTCTTCTCCATTCACCTGTCTGTTCATCTCTCTTTGGTCCAAAAATGTTTCTTGTATTGTAAGCCTATGTTTTCCCTTTACAGAGATTTAGGCGCTCTCCCCCTACAGGGAAGAATTTGAACCATACTAATTGAGTTACACTTGTTTTCGTATAGATGTCCTTTTGAGTGGTCCGTGGTCAGCGTTCCGCCTCATACTGGCATCTAGGAAACCAAGGTGGTACTAGGACTTTATTCTCAAATACTCGTAATCCCCTTTCCTCCCTTAAAGTAAGAGTCCATGTTTCGCATCCATATAATATTACGGGTAGAATAACAGTTTTATATATACCCATTCATGGCACAAGAAATATTTTATTTTACAAAAGTCCCAAAAATTATAACCCTAATATTGATATTAAAATTACAAGAATGTTCAATTAAATACACAATTCAAAAATATTTCAACAGTAAATATTGATAAACTAAGCAAGTGGCCGAATGACATAAGATAGAATGTACTTTGGCAAGTGTTGCAAGTTCAAATGACAATATTCATCTTCCAGACTTTCAAGTTTGATCCGTCGAGCTTTAAGTCTTTTCTCGTGAAGTTGTAAGTTTAAATTTCTCATGAAAATACCAGCTTCGAAAACTCCTCCTATTATTTTATTAAACCTGTTTAAGAGCAAAGTATTGTTAGGTAATGCCATCCCAACATGAAGGTAACTTACTTTATACCAGAATTCAGATTGCATATCAACTCTCTTCCATTATCATCTGAATATAAACCCTTAGCAAATTCAAAGTTCAACATAGAATCGAGATAAACCATTGAATAATTTCTATTATAAGCAACCCAATCCATACATGTATAAACATCTTGGCAAATTAATTTGTTTTGACAGATTTCCTTTGATTGCCAATCTTCAGAAGAGGAGAATGTTGCATCGACGAAGAAAGGATATCCGTATTTTTTATTAGATTTTAAAAGTTCTTCTAAAGAATGTATATATGGTACTTGAATTGGTTCAATCAAAAATGAAGTTAAAAATGATTGGAATACAGTTGATACTGCAAAACTGTAGCACAACCAAGAAAATATAAATATACGAAGTGGTGTTGTTTGAGGTATTGCACGAACACCAAACCCCAAGAATAATGACCAAAGATGGCTCAAAGTATCTGGAATATTTCGGTACAACATTTGATCACTTGTGTCACATCTCCTTAAGTATTTGGATAAGTAAAAGGTTGCTATAACTGCAAGTATAAAACTTACAAATTGTGATAGCCAAACGTAACCGGAGTACAGCTTAATAATGCTAACCCAAGATTTAATTTTCTTTGGACATGGGATATACCACCTCCATGAGACAGAATAGTAAGATTTAGTCATATAAATTTTATTCAAGCCTGCATTTGAATAAAAGAGTAAGCCAACTGCAACATCTGTACCATTTTCTAGACTTTTATGGTAACCTCCCTTAAAAAAACTTTCGTCACTGGGCAGATATTCAATTGAAGCATTCATTTTATTCAGTATAATGTTAAGGAGTAGTATTTCGGTACCTCCTGTATAATTAACATAATAAGGATGAGTGTCATTTCTAACACCTTCAACATATGGAGGTAAGTCAGTTGTAATTATTTTTAAAGAGTTTTGATAGATATTACTAACTTTCTCTGGAAATAAATCAAATGATTTGTTCAAATAACTTTCACATGTTCCCAATAGAACTATATCTGAGCTGCAGTCATCTTTGCTTTGGTATGGGATCCATGTATATATATTCAAACCAAATTTGTTATTAACTGTTAATACAATAATATTGCTTACTTTTGAATGTATTATTTCTTTAAATATATTAGTGATAAATGATTCGGGTACTTTTCTTATAATTAATACAACAAATTTAGCATTTGGATTCCAAAACGGGCATTCTGTAACGAGTTTTAGATCCTTATAAAGAAGTGTTGATTCGTTGATCACAAGAAAATAACTTCCATATTTATCACTGGAGCAGAATCTAGAAGTTTTTCCAGTAAGGGGCAGATGAAAAACGATAAATGCCCAATTTTCAAAAGCTTGAAGTAAAAGCAAATAATCGTCTATGTTACTCCCAGTTGTTCTATGGATGATGCTTCTGTTCGTAGTTGAATATTCGCTTTCCATCAAAACAACTGAAGTACGATCAGTGATAAAATGGCGATCGCTAATATATTTTACACATCGTAGAATGTTATCTTCACAAACAATATTGTTGATGTTTATAAATAAAGTTCCGATTGTAAACAATTTGCCAGTTGTGAAATACATTATTTCTGTAAGATGAAAACATTAAACCTTTAATTTTATATCAGAATAACAATAACACTGGTCAACATGATTTTGTCTCATGAGTACCAATAGTTTGTACTTAATGCAGCTTTTTATCGTGTTTTCAAAATATGTATTCGGAATTTCTGCATCACCCACAGTTTTTAATTTCAATTTCAATTAATAGTATTTAAATCATTATTTTTGAAATAACGTTTTTTTTGTCCATTTGTCCATTGTAAAATAAAACGGGGAACACTTTCATCAGGAGATATCAGCTACGGAAAAGAGATATCAAGGCAAATGGAATCCTAATATGCCGGCCGATTATTGTTGGAGCATCAAGAGGGATGCTCCACAGGCGAAATATAGCAGAAAATCGTCATTTCTTACTTTCTAGGTGAGTCTGAATGTTCGAATATTGTGTAGTTACGAATGTAGAAAATATTAAGTTTTTGAAATTATAAATTCTTATCTGTCGGAAACCTTGCGTTATGGAGAAAAACCGATATTCATATTTGAATTCAGGAGAAAAAATACTATCAGAATCACATATTTTTCTTTCTAAGACAAAAAAAAGTTTATTTTTTGTTGCTCAGTGTTATTAGTTTTAATCTTAATCTTAACTATAATTAACTGGTTGTATTATAGATCGTAATATAATAGATATTATCTTATTGATCAAATCTTCATTTAGTATTTAATATTAGAATTAATTGTGATTGTTATATTCTGATGTAACATATGTTTGTCCTGGTGAGTGGAAGAGAAGATCACATGTCTTAACTCCACCAGGTTAAATAAATAAAATAAAATAAAATAAAATAAATGTCTGAAATTCTAATGTTTTGCCTTAACAATTTAAAATAATTTAAATCTTACAAGATTTCAAAAGAGTAGACGTAGATTGCAGCAAAACAGAGAAACTAAATGACGTAATCTTATGAAACTCCCTACATACATAAATGTCACACTGACGATGGCACAAAGAAGTGTATTAATAACACTCACTTGCTACAGTATATCACAGTTAACAACTGTGATTATCTAACAAATATCGATAAATAATTTACATTTTATACTGATACGATATTATTCACTTTAAAATTACACCTTTTATGTTAATATAGCATTTATCTATATGAATTTAATGTTCGGAATGTCATAATTGGCAATTAATGAATTTTAAAAATGGAATATGCCCCTACCGTGAGAGACAGTAGCATGGTGTAGACATATGAAATTAATTTTCTTCTTTTACATTCAACTCCTGTATTTCTGCCAGTACCTGCGGTAGATGCGTGAATAGCACACCCCGGTGCGCTGCCCTGACTGAGATTTCAAGTTCGAATCCGGAAGGGCATTGGTGATGAGAGACATTGGGATTTTTTTGGGTTTTCTTCGAGGGTCTCCTGCTTCCAAAATTTCATCCCACCAACACTTTCCATTCTCTTCTCTCCTCCATCACACCATTTCACCTAATTCATTAATTTCATATCGCCTTTCATCTCATCTCATGTTGGGTAAAAATAGTCTGGTTTAGGAAACCACACGTGTTTAAAATATGGTGCTGGCGGTGATCTAATGTTGAACACGATTCCGACTATGTATGTCAAAATGTCAAAGGGATTTTAGCCAATAGGGTATAGGGCATAGAGCCCAGCCCAAATAAATGGCGTTATGAGTCATGTGTGTGAAAGCTTGATGTGTATCAAACAAGGAATACCACTATAGACTACGTATCACCGTACAGTATATTTTATTTCATTCCATAAAGCTACTTACTTTATTTTACATAATTTAAATTTTATTATATTCTATGTTTTTGTTAGTATTAGCTAGTATTAGATCACATCATCTTTGTATTTTGTTTAGTCTGTATTTTAATATCTTAAAATTGTAATATGTATGTAATGTTTTGTATAATTTTACTATTCGCTGGTTGAGTGGAAGAGAAGGCTTATGGCCTTAACTCTGCCAGCTAAAATAAAGCATTATTATTATTATTATTATTATTATTATTATTATTATTATTACTACTATTATTATTACTATTATTACTATTATTATTATTATTATTATTATTATTATTATTATTACTATTATTATTATTATTATTATTATTATTATTATTATTATTATTATTATTATTATTATTATTATTATTATTGTTATTGTTAGTTTTTATTGTTATTGTTATTGTTATTGTTATTGTTATTGTTATTGTTATTGTTATTGTTATTATTATTATTATTATTATTATTATTATTATTATTATTATTATTATTATTATTATTATTATTATTATTATTATTATTATTATTATTATTATTATTATTATTATTATTATTATTATTACAAAGTAAATAATATTGAATATGCTTCACAAAGTAGCTTACTAGAAATGTTTTTTTATTCAATGATACCACGTTGTCATTATGGTATTCTCTCCTGGCGTGGCGATTTTATAACCCACTTCTGAGGTTGGGGCACCTGGAAGGCGAAGTTTCACTGCCCCGATGATACCAGTATATCATAGCTAATGATGCGTCACTTAATTAATATGTTAATAATGATGGCCAGATGGTGTTCGGAGACCGTTTGGGCCTTAAAGTTTACTGACATTTGTCTTACAGGTGAGGAAAAACCCCGAAAAAGAAACCATCACCCAGGAAACTTGTCCCGACCGGGGATCGAACCCTGGCCCGCTGCATGACAAGGGCAGCACGCTGCCTCGAGATCACAGCGGTGAACTTACTAAAAATGCAATGTGTACTGATCTTCTTCTTCTTCTACTACAAGGTTTAGGCTATGCAGCCTGTTCCGGCGAAGTTAAAAGTGGAGTCCATCTTCTACGTGGTCGGCCAACATCTCTTGTTCCTCTGGGATTATACAGGAAGGTTCTTTTTGGTATTCTTTCGTTGTTCATTCTCATTAAGTGTTCTGTCCATTTCTTATTATTTTCGCTGATTTTATCTTCAATTTTATATATATTTAATTCTTCTCGTATAGTTTCATTCCTTATTCTATCCGCTCTTGTGCATCCTTTCACATTACGTAAAACGGCATTTCCGCAGTCTGTATCCTGCTTTTATCCCTTGATTTCATTATCCAATTTTCACTTCCATACAACAACAAAGGAACAGCCATTGTTTTATATAATTTAAGTTTCGTATCTTTCCTTGTTTTCCGATCTAAGGTTCTTTTTATGGTTCCACAAATAGCCTGAAATTTATTTACTTTATTTTCTATATCATTATTTTCTCTATACTCGTAAGTTATATCACATCCCAAATATTGGAAATGTGATATTTGTTGTATTATTTTGTTATCCAGTACAATTTTTGATCTAATTCCATATTTACCAATAAATGGCATTACTTTTGACTTATTTATTGATATTTTACAATTATATCTATTGGCTATTAATTTAAATTTATTGCTAACATTTGGAGCTCATTTTCAGATTCTGCGCAGCCCTTGTAAGGCGGCCAGATGAATTTTATATTACTAAAAAGCGAAGGAGAAAGCCGGACGGAATGTGTACTGATTTGTACCAAAATTGTATTTTGGTCAATCTCCTTATATATATATATATATATATATATATATATATATATATATATATATATTTTCGATTTACTGAGGAATTCGCATAGTTTATGTAGTTTCTGCGCGATAAAAATTCCACAAAAAATGAAGTAACAATTTCGAAACTATTTAAGGACTTCTTTACAATTACTGGGTTCTTTTATGGAAAAGTTGAGCTGTTATTGTGTTACACACTGTACAAGTAATTTGTTCGCTAGTGACATCTAGATGCTGTGCAGTGCTGTCGAATTTTAGGAGCTATAAAATGTCAGCCCTGGCTTCGGCAACACGTAAATATATAAATGCGCGATGCGTCCCTTGAGCAAAAAAACCTATCGTATAAGTAAAGTCGCAAGAGTAATCTTATGCAGGATCTAACTTACACCAGTTTTAAATTTCTCTAAAATATTACCCGCTTCTTTATGTTGACATTTATTCAAGATGGAAACTCTCAGAAGCTCTTCAGGCTGAGTGTTTTTTTTATAAAATGTACCCATGATCTTCGGTAATTTATTACAAAGTAATGTGTGTTACTGATATGTTAGACGTATTCCATGTCTTTACAACTGTGATCAAATGTGTTATGATAGAATAAAAAGAAAAGGGAAAATCCGTCACGCAGGCACTGGGTAAAATAAGCGAATTCCTCAACAAGTCAATTTTATGATCCCATTCTGCTGGTTTGACTAACTATAACTCATATATAATCCATAGGTTCATGGCCGCGCACATACGGTTTCCATAAACCCTAACCAAAATCACTATCTCCTCTATTTTTAATTTTGTACTAGAGCATGCCATCAAATCTTTAGAGGATGAGGAAGGCTTACAACTCAATGGTATTAATAAGCTGTTAGTTTATGCTGATGATGTAGTACTATTGGCCGAGAGCGAGGAGATACTAAGGGACAACACGCACACACTATTGAGTAACACCAAAGAATTCGGTCTGGAAATAAATATCAATAAAACTAAATATATGGTCACACATAGAAACACATTATGTGTATAGGAAATGGACAGCTGATGACAAATGAGGGACATTTTGAGGAAGTGGCTGAATTCAAATACCTAGGAACAATAATCACAAATAGGAATGAGATGCACAAAGAAATTAAACAGACTCAATTCTGGAAATGCGTGCTATTATGCAATGCAGTGATGTCCCAACTCCTTTCAAAAAACGTTAAACTGAAAATATATAAAACTATTATTCTGCCAGTTATATTATATGGATGCGAAACATGGACTCTTACTTTAAGGGAGAAAAGGAGATTACGAGTATTTGAGAATAAAGTTCTTAGGAAAATGTTTGGACCAAAGAGAGATGAACAGACAGGTGAACGGAGAAGATTGCATGGTCTTTATAGGAAGCCAGATATAATAAGAAGAATTAAGTCTCGTAGACTGCGATGGTATTCTTTTATGGATAACTCACTATAATCAATTTTGTCTTTTAGCTCATTTTTGCCAAGAAGATCGAGATAAGTAGATTCCCGGGCAACGCTAGGTAATCATCACGAGTTATCTAAAAATTATAAATTTATAATTATTTTTCCTATTACTTATTTAACTAAACATAAAAAGCATATTAATTTTCATTTATTTAGGCGTAGCAGCGCACGCCGGGTATTAGCTAGTGAATATATATATATATATATATATATATATATATATATATATATGTATACATATATATAATATAATACATATATAAGAAAAATAAGTGTTTGAATTGGATTCGCCTGATGGTGTAATGGATAACACGCTGAGGTACAAACTCAGAGTTCCGGGTTGGAATCCCGTCCAGGCATTTATTTTTCTTATCATACCACATTAAGCTTGCATTGCTCAATGTTAAAGATTTAATTATAACATCGATAAAACGTCACTGCTATAAAGTAAAAATATTATCTTTAATTTGCTTACTTGTTATAGTCAGCTACTAGATGGCAGTGAAGACCGAGTTCCTCTGGCGACATCTAGTAATAATGGAGAATATAATACATATGTAAGAAAAATAAGTGTTTGAATTGGATTCGCCTGGTGGTGTAATGGATAACACGCTGAGGTACAGACTCCGAGTTCCGGGTTCGATTCCCGTCCAGGCATTTATTTGTCTTATCATACCATATATATATATATATATTATATATCCATCCATATAGTAATTCTGCCCGAAGGCAGGTCCTTCACTGCAATCATAGCATTTTTCATGCTATGCTTGCAGCTTTACTAGGGAATTGTGTAGGTGTGGTAGCTTCCCGCTGCTTTCCACACCGGTGAAGGATGATGATGATAATGATAATGGTAAGGATGATAATGATAAGGATGATGGCTATATGATTTCGGGGACCGTTTGGGCCTTAAAGTTTTCCTGACATTTGTCTTACAGGTGAGGAAAAACCCCGATAAAAACCTCACCCAGAAAAACTGCCCCGACCGGAGATCGAACCCGGGCCCGCTGCCTGACAAGGCAGCACGCTACCTCCAGACCACAGCGGTGAACATATATATAATGTAAGGAGGGAGAGAAAGAGAGAGAGGGAGAGCTATTTTTCCCTTACCTGTTTTAGATCTCTTTGTAAACGCAGTGAACACTTCCTCACAAAATACATTATCTAGAATTCTAGAGTGTAGCTTATTCGAAAGGAAAAAGACATGGATTCTGGCGTGCAGATTTACAGTAAGTAAAACAAAATAAAACATCTTATTTTAAGTCTATCACACATAAATTATAATTGCATAGCTAATAACAATCTTATTTGTCAAAGAGTGTCGTTGAATATAAAACACCAACTCAATAGAGGATCAACTAAGGAATCCAGTGAATATAACATTAGTAAAGTAAATAGTGTAATTGGTGTCCGAGAGCCAGCAAGCTGGTTGTATATAGCAGCTCGCACCTCGGGGAGTCATTTCTAAAGTTGTCCTTCCCTCAACACGAGGGTTTTCTCCCCTTCTCTCGACAAATGGAGTTCTAATCCCTCCCGGATTGGCTCAGGGATTAGACGCATTGAATCTCCTAATTCCTTCCCTTCTAACATAGTACTGTTCCAACAAGCCTGGCATATCTTTACATTCCACAGACACTCAACTAATTGTTGACAGACAAATTGTTTTCTTTTTTCTTTTTTGCCTCATTCAATTATTTTTGCGCGATATTGCGTTTTGTCGCACTTACAGCAATGACTACGACAATTGAAAGTTCAACTTCTTACATTTCGGGATTATTAACTTAAATAACTATACTGTAATATTACATACGTATTACACATCCAAGTTAACTGTTCACGGGCGGAGGGGAAGAGTTTTAGCGCTAGTGTCGCCGATCTACTGAATCTGTGGAAGGGATGTAGGAGAAAACTGTACATCCGATCACGTATTGAAAGTTTTCAACTTCAAATGTTGGGGGAGAATCTCTAAACACGTGTGAAATTTCTTAACATGGTTGTCAAATTAGTCATTTAAGCACGGAACGCTCAAGCGGTCGGATCATTTAAAATCACAGTATTTGTCGTCTCTCTGTTACCAGCCTCGCAATAAATCACAAGTGGTAACATGTAACGAGAAGGGCAAGGAGGTACAGCTCATTCCTTGACGTAACCCCAAAAGTAACAGGGTTGTCAAGTTAGTCATTCTGCCACTGACCGCGCAGAACGACGGATCATTAAAATACATAGTATTTGTCAGCTCTCTATCTGCCAATCAAACAACGTAATACAAAGGACAGGAAGTGGCAACATAGTAAGGAATAGAAAGAGAAAGAAAGTTTGTTAGTTAACATATTTTCAACAACTCCAAAAACTACAGAAAAGGATTCAATTGCAATGGATACCTGCACACTTTGGAATTGCTGGAAATGAGACTGCTGATTTTCTTGCCAAAAAAAGGCTCCAATTTAATTCAGAATACTACTAAAAGCTTACCTTTCACATCCATAAAAAGAATAATTAAAACAAATATGAAATCAAACAAAACCAAGACCTATGTAATAAAGCCAATGACAAAAAAAAGGAATATTTTAGTAAAGAAGCCAGATAGTATTCCAGAAATTCCACGTAAAACTACAGTAGCAAAATTTAGATTGCTTACAGAACATGACTATTTGGCCAAACATTTATATAAAATAGGAATCTACACGAATCCAAATTGTCCTCTATGCAATAAAGACGAAGAAATGAATGAAGAACACCTACAAACCTGTGAAGTATTACCTGTTGGATCCACCATAGAGAAATATTGGAGAGCAAGAACGCGAATGGCTTCGGTGCCAAGGCCCAGCATTTGAAAACAACAACATATTTTCCGTCTGCACAAAACACTTGGATGGGTAATACAAACCTCGTGCGGCATGTAAAGTCTCACACTGCGGGGCTCGAGGATTCAAGCCCTAGCCGGTCTCACAACGGCTGCAGGATGCGTCCCTGGAGGTAGAACAGGGTAACGGTCGGTGGATCTGCGACAGCAGTCCTCTCCGGCTAGGCTCGAGCAGCCCGTGGACCAACTGTGGGGTCGTCAGGATTGAGCGACCCGACGTACTATGTAGCTCAGCAATTTCCCTGAAGTTGCGACTCCAACACCTTCTCCCTGAGGTGTTGGTTTAAGGCCGAGAACTTGAAAGTGGACGCGAATACATAGGGAGGCAAGATACTGGGACTTGGGAGTATGGTCTTTGACCGAGGTATCCCAAGGGGTGGAGGCATGGGCCCTCAGATGCGGGAAGTAAAATCACTTCCCTTTATGTAATATACTACGTAAAATGTACATTCAAAAATATATCCAAAAGGTAGTGTTAATATACATTATACGAAACAAATCACTGCATTTTAAATGAACTGAACTTTATTTGAAACAACATAAAACAATAAATACGTACTTGCCGTCATTTTATTATTTCTTGGCGTCACGGCCTGCTATAGTTTCAACTAATAAACTTTGCCTACACTCTTAACGTTAGTCAGTTGTTTATAATGAACGCAAATATTTTCAATAAAGGTGTTATTATTTTATTATAATGTGATATATCCTTTAAAATACAAAACTATAATAAAGCTTTAAGAATTATCAACCAAGTTTTTAAACCATCAAAAGTGCAGAGACACACAAGAATCAAAATCTATAAAATTCTCGCTAGACCCATAATCTGTTACGGCAGTGAAGCTTGGACCATCAGAACTCAGGAAGATCGCCATATTACAGCCACGGAGATGAAATTTCTGCGACGAACTGCAGGTTATAGCCTTCTAGACCACCAAAGATATTCAACAAAAGCCAGAGAGTTAAACATCGTACCTATATCTGAATACCTCCAAGAATATAGAAACAATTGGCTAGCCCATATTCAGCGCATGGATCGTCACAGAATACCAAAACAAATTCTTCACTACATTCCTCGAGGCAGAAGATCTGTGGGTCGACCTTTTCGGAGATGGCGGGAGACCGTAACGGGCCACTGGGCCTAATACTTGAAAGGACGATGATGATGACTATTTTACTATTTTGAAAACACCATCGCGCAAAAGATAATCTACAACGTACGTTTGTGAAGTGTTTTACAGAATCTGGGGAAATTAAAAACCCCGATATCGCTCGGTTTTTAAACATTTCTTCCCTTCTGTAAAAGCCACTTCCCAACCTCGCATCGTAATATATTATCATATCTTCCTTATCCCTAAAAATGTAACTACTTACCCCTTAAGTAGCGACGGCTTCAACAAATTTCAAGTATCCTGAAAAAATAAAATAACATGTTTTATTATTTTTTTTTATTTTAACTTACCCAAATAGGGGTTGCCAAATATGATAAAATATATTTGACAATAGAGAAGGAAATCGATAAAACAGACATCATAGAGACATAATATCAATTTTTTTTGTACAATAGTTGAAGAATAAGATACAAGTAAACTGTACGTATATGTACATAAAAACTGTAACAGATACTGTCCAAGTAATATTTATCATAAGTAATGCCACGAGTGATTTCCAAATTATCGACAAATCCACGACTCACGGAGTGAGGAGTGAATTTGTCTAGAGAATTTGGAAATCAAGAGTGGCATTTGTTAGGACTATTTAACGAATAAAATTAAGCTGTTTACTCACAAATCATTATTTAACTATAGTTATTTTAAAATATTTATATATTTAATGTAAACGGCGATGTTTGAAAACAAATGAGAAACGATAGGTACGCTTCTACTGCTTCTTTTGTTTATCACTGCAACCAGATCATACTATTTATTGCCAAAGGAACGCAATATTGTAAGAATGCTCTCTAGTGGAGAAAAAATGAAACACATCAAACTGTATATTAATTCATTTGTGATGTCGTATGATGTAAATATGACAATTATATTTTTCTGGATTATTACCTGGGAAAAAAATACATTTAAGAAAGTGCAAACAGTGGTTTCTTTCTTTTGGTGGTATAATAAATTGCTACCGATGTTGACATGTAAGCACTATTATATACAATCTGGTAGCCGTTTTTGTTATAGGCTCAGTCACTGCCAAAATAACGGTCAGACCTGTTCAGAATATTAAAAAGGAGGAGCTTTGTTTAATATATGATAATCCTAACACTGATAAATATTTCGTGAAACACGACTCTGATTGGTTGTAAAACAGAAATCATTGAAACGTGATTGGTCATTGACTCCCATTTGGGGCATGAGTTAATAGTCATAAGTAATGCCACGAGTGATTTCCAATTTATCTAGAGGATTTGGAAATCAAGAGTAGCATTTGTTAGGACTATTTAACGAATAAAATTAAGCTGTTTACTCACAAATCATTGTTTAACTATAGTTATTCTAAAATATTTATATATTTAATGTAAACGGCGATGTTTGAAAACAAATCAGAATAGTGTGTGCGTGTTGTCCTTTAGTATCTCCTCGTTATCGGCCAATAGTACTACATCATCAGCATAAACTAACAGCTTATTAATACCATTGAGTTGTAGGTCTTCCTCATCCTCTAACGATTTCATGGCATGCTCTATGGGGATGTATACTATCATTAATTCAATTTTAATTGTATTTAATTTTATTGTATTATTAGACATTATTTTCATTATTATTGAATTTAACAGATTATTAATTGTTTAGTATGTACTATTATTGTAATTTTTAGTTTTTATATGTAACATGTTTGTCCTGGTGAGTGGAAGAGAAGGCCACATGGCCTTAACTCCACCAGGCTAAATAAATATATTATTCTAATTTATTCATACCAGAGTTAATAACAATCAAGTAATAAACACAGTTCAATATCTGCTGGTAAGGAGCTTGACTTACTTGAGACTGGAGTTTACAGCATCCTTTGAGCACTGAACTTAAAAGGAGAAATTTGGGAGCAGAACCGTATCTTATTTTGCAGTTTATTAAGCGAGTTAACACCCAATTTCCAGTCAGAGATGTTGATCACGAGATGCGCTATTTATTTCGTGAGGAGCGACATAATTTTGTTCTTGCTGTAATTGCTATCTCGCCCTGGGAGTAAAGTTTTCTAGATATACTGCCCCTGCGTCTCTGCTTCTAATTAACACAGTACACACAACTTCGATCGTAGGGCAAGAGGCTCCTCTCCAGACTGATTTCTTTGCAAAGCAAGTTTCTGCTGCACGTCCCTGGGGATGGGATCTAGGACGCGAGAACAAAATACGTGCCTAAGACCCTGTAACCTTCTTACAGAATTCCTTAGGACTCTGAAATTTTAAACGTTACATAGTAACACTAAGAAATTGCGCTTGAACAAAATATCAATAAAATTAAATATACGGTCACACATACAAATGCATTATAATAAAACAAGAACAGTTAATGACAAATGACGGAAATTTTAATTCAAGTACCTATTAATAATCATTACAAACATAAATGAGGTACACAAAGAAATTAAACATAGCTTCAATTCTGGAAATGCTTGCCATTATGCTTACAGAGACACTTGTTATACCAAATTCTTTGAAAACTATATCATCATCATTATCCGGTATCATGACAGCTGCCGCCGTCTTCCGGAAACCAAACGCCATTCCTCTCTGTCCATCCATTGATCTTCCTCCAATCCTCTGATTTTCACAGCCGATTGTACCCCTTATATCCAAGTTTTCTTCGGTTTTCCTCTCTTCCTCCTTTCCATTGGGATCCATTCCATAATAATTTTAGGCCATGTTTGCTCTGGCATTCTTTTGACATGGCCACACCACTGTAATATTTTCTTTTCTATAATGTCTATGATGTCTGGCTCCCCTTGTACACCCATAATTTCCCTTATTTCTTTATTTCGTATTCTATCCATTCTAGATTTTCCAGCTGATCTTCTTAAAACATCCATTTCTGTACTTAAAATTCTTTTCATTTCCCTGGTAGGAATTTGCCAGACTTCAGCACAAAACTGTTATTCTGACAGTTATATGGATGCGAAATATGAACTCTTACTCCAAGGGAGGAGAAAATTTTACAAGTATCTGCTAATAAAGTTCTTAGGAAAAATTTGGACGAAAGAGAGACCAACAGAAAGGTGAACGGTGAGCTATATTAACTTCATAGCAAACTGAATGTAATCAGAACAGTTAAGTCTCATAGACTGCCAGGGCAGGATACGTGATAAGAAATTATTTGTTAAAGCATCTATAAATAACAATGACATAAATAATATGAAACATTAAGATGACAAGATCAAGGATGAGTTCTATGAAGAATCATGGCTGACATCAAGTGCCGAATTTCTAGGAAAGTTGGAGCCAACCTCCTATTATCCCAAGGGCCTTCTTAAGCCCTGTAGTGGGATAATATTTTTATATTTTAGTGTATTACTTACTTACTCACTGACACTATCGAAACCGTAGGTTCATGGCCGCGCGGACATAAGTTCTCCATACATCCTTATCCTGAGCTAATTCTTTCCAATCATTCCCTGTATAATCCACTTCCCCCAAATCATAGTTAATGTTATTCTCCCACCTCATTCTTGGTCTACCAACTGGGCGTTTTCCCTCTGGCTTTCCTACAAGAAACTTCCATGCACGTCTTTCATTCCCCATACGTGCAACATGTCCTGCCCAACGCAGTCTACGAGACTTAACTGTTCTTATTATATCTGGATTCCTATAAAGACCATGTAGTTCATTTTTATGTAGTCTTCTCCATTCACCTGTTTATCTCTCTTTGGTCCAAAAATGTTCCTAAGAACTTTATTCTCAAAAAACTCGTAATCTCATTTCCTCCCTTAAAGTAAGAGTCCATGTTTCGCACCCATATAATATAACTGGTAGAATAATCTTAATATATAAAATTTCGTGTCACGTTGTTTGTCCGCGATGGAATCCTAAACTACCGAACCGATTTTAATAAAAGTTTGCACACTGTGTTCAGTTTGATCCAACTTGAGACTTAGGGTAGTTTATAACTAAATTTATAGTCGCATTATTTTTTTATTGCAAATTATTTGTTTATTATTTAACAAAGAGTATAATTATCTGTGAGTTCCATACGATTCTAACAGATGACGATGTAATTATCTGTGAGATCCATACGATTCTAACAGATGGCGGTGTAAGGTAATTTGGTAAGGTAATTGGTTTATTATTTAACAAAGAGAGATCCAGATGGCCGTGCTTTTTGTTGCAACCGCGAATTTCAATTGAATTACAAATATTGATTATTTCATAATTTAAGTGTGTTCAGTGTTTATTTTATTTTCAATATTATTAATTTCGTGTGTATTAGTTTTAAGTAATCTGGCTGAAAGACAGAAACTTAATTTAAATTTTTAACGTATACCTTAGCTACAGCAACGCGTGGCCGGGACTTCTAGTAGTTTTATATATTTTCAGTTTAACGTTTTTTGAAAGGAGTTGGGACATCAAAAGTCTCTGCAATGCATAATAGCACGCATTTCCATAATTGAGCCTATGTTTAATTCCTTTGTGCATCTCATTTCTATTTCTGATTATTGTTCCTAGATATTTGAATTCAGCCACTTCCTCAAAATTTCCCTCATTTGTCATTAGCTGTCCATTTCCATTATATAATGCATTTCTACGTGTGACCATATATTTAGTTTTATTGATATTTACTTCCAGTCCCAATTTCTTATGTTAGTGTAGTATATTATGTATTATATTATAATTATTACATAATACATTACATTGCATTACATTATTATTATTATTATTATTATTATTATTATTATTATTATTATTATTATTATTATTATTATTATTATTATTATTATTATTATTATTATTATTATTATTATTATGTCGATGGAAATGGATTTCTTGAGGAGAGCAGCAAGATATTCAAAATTAGACAAAATAAGAAATACTGTCATAAGAGAAAAAATGAATATTGGTTATTCAATAGTAGATTATATACGGTATAAGCAATTAAATTGGTATGGGCACGTACGACGAATGCAAGAAGTAAGATTACCCAGGAAAACATTGGAAGGGTGTCCACCTGGAAGAAGGAGGAGAGGAATATCTCGAAACTCGTGGATGCAGGAAATACGAGTAATAACTGGAATTAGAGCAAGAGGACTGGAGGACATGGATTGGATGGAGAGAGACTAGTGGAGAAGAAAAATAAAACTTTAGGCACAGAAAGATGTTGTAAACATTAAAATTCTGTATATAAATAAATTATTATCATTATTATTATTATCGTTATTATCATTATTATCATTATCATCATTATCATCATTATCATCATTACCATCATTACCATCATTACCATCATTACCATCATTATCATCATTATCATCATTATCATCATCATCATCATTATCATCATTATCATCATTATCATCATTATCATCATTATCATTATTATTATTATTATTATTATTAATATTATTATTATATTATTATTAATATTATTATTATTATTATTATTATTATTATTATTATTATTATTATTATTATTATTATTATTATTATTATTATTATTATTATTATTATTATATTATTATTATTATTATTATTATTATATTATTATTATTATTATTATTATTATATATTATTATTATTATTATTGTAACTTCAAAGAAATATATTTAAAATTTTCACACAAGAAATTCTACTCGGACAGAAACTGAACTGGGGCGGCTACATGAGGCCCAAAGTATACCGCAAATATTTTTTTCAATTTTATCTTAAAAGAAGAAAATTTTATTTCGCTGGTGTAAATGAATAATATTAAGGAAAAAAGTTTTGATATTTGAAATGATACATCTCTTAAAAAGAAGGTAAGTGAATAATTAAATAATGGGAGGTGGAAGGAGGTGATAAAAGTGAAAAAATAAATCTGAAGAGAGTCTGGGATGTAAGTGAACTGAATTTAGCTTCTCGGGAGCTCAATTAATTTTCAAAGCAATCTAATTAGAATTGGAGCGATAAAACGTTCTGAAATAAGATGTCGAGAAAGGTGAAAGATACGGATAAAGACATCAAGCGCTGCAAAGAAAGTAAGAAAACTTGGTTTTAAAAGCAGAAATTATACGTTTAAGCGAAAGAAAACACAGGAAAGATAGTCAGGTTTAAGGAAAGTCGATTCTGAAGCCAGGTACAGAGTAACTCCTAACCAAAAAAATAGTATATATCTGATTCTAATTGCTTATTATTATTATTATTATTATTATTATTATTATTATTATTATTATTATTATTATTATTATTATTATTATTTATTATTATTATTAGTGGACTAGTGGTTATGCTCTTTGCCTCTCGTCCCAAGGCTCGCGAGTTCAAACACGGCCGGGGTCGATGGATTTTTTAGGACGGAAAAATCCAAGGAGCAAGTCCTCCGGGAGGGACTTCAAGCCGTGGGTCCCGAGTCTGAAGATTTTCAGGCTCGTAAAAAATCCTTAAGCCTGAATGAAAAGGCCTCTAAGCAAAATTTACTGAATTTTCCCGTCCTAGTACTACCTTGGTTTCCTAGATGTCAGTATGAGGCGGAACGCTGACCACTTACCACTCAAAATGACATCTATATGAAAACAAGTGTAACTAAATTAGTATGGTTCAAATTCTTCCCTGTAGGGGGAGAGCGCCTAAATCTCTGTAAAGGGAAAACATAGGCTTACAATACAATTATTATTCCTTTCCAGGATTATTTCTTCTTCTTCTTCTTCCTTTCCAGGAGTAGGTCAAATGTGACCTGTTCCGGTCTCAAGTCCCAAAGATATTTTCCCATGTGGTTTGTAGGTGTTGGTCTTTTTGGGTAATCTTACATTGTCTACTCTGTCTAAATGTTCTTTCCATTGGTATTTGTGCTCTTCTAGTTTATCAACTATTGAAAATATATCCAGTTAATTTCTTATTGATTCATTGTGTAATCTATCCATACGTGAACATCCTTTTACAGATCTTAAAACATTCATTTCAGTGACTTGAATGTGTGAGACATCTTTTTTTGCAAGTACCCAAGATTCATCCATATAAAAGAACAGGAACATCCATAATTTTATAAAACCTGAGCAGAGTTTCTCTTCGAGTTTTTCAGAGGGTTCTTCTTATGGTGCCACACATCATTTGATATCGGTTTAATTTATTATGTATATCCCAATCATAGCTATATGTTATGTCTGAACCAAGATAGTTAAAGTGTGCTATCTGTTCTATTATTTCATTATTGATCACTATTTTTGCTCTGACTGGCTCTTTGCCCTGAAAAGCCATAATTTTAGTTTTTGAAGTTGTGATTCTAATTGCCTTACATTAAATTACACCGAGCAACAAAAAATAAACTTTTTTGTCTGAGAACGAACAATATGTGATTCTGATAGTATTTTTTCTCCTAAATTCAAATATGATATCGGTTTTTCTCCATCACACAAGGTTTCCGAGAGACAGAAATTTATCATTTCAAACATTTTAATATTTTCTACATTCGTAACTACACAATATTCGAACATTCGGACTCACCTAGAAAGTAAGAAATGGCGATTTTTTGCTATATTTTGCCTGTGGAGCATCCCTCTTGATGGTTCAACAATAATCGGCCAGCATATTAGGATTCCATTTGCCTTGATATCTCTTTTCCATAGCTGAAATCTGCTGAGTTAGCTCATTTGGTTTTATTTTACAATGGACAAATGGACGAAAAATCGTTTTTTGAAAAAATAATTATTTAAATGCATTAATTGAAATTGAAATTAAAAAAAAGAACTGTGGGTGGTGGAGAAATTCCGAATACATATTTGAAAACACGATACAAAACTGCATTAAGTACAACTATTGGTTATGAGACAAAATCATGTTGACCAGTGTGATCAAAAGCTGATATCATTAGAAAATTCTTCCACTATTACTAACTCTCTGTTTAAAATCTTACGGACTTTAGATGTATATCCATTACAAGGAATTTTCTCATCTCGATCTCTCTAAAAACATTAAAGTTATAAATTAAAACACATATAACTGTTATTCTTCCAATAAATTCATGCTAAATATGGTCTCTTACTTTAAAGAAGGAGAAAATATTTCAAATATTTCAGAATAAAGTTCTTTGGAATAATTTGTACCAAAGAGAGAAGGAGGACTGCATAATAGTGAACTACATGGTATTTATAGGAAACCAGATATAATAAGAACAGTTAAGTCTCAAAGACTGCGATGGGCAGGACATGTGGTAGCGAAACTATTTCTAGCAAAACTAGCAGGAAAACTCCCAGTTGTAGGCCAACTAATAAGTGGGAGAATATCATTAGCTATGATATGATGTATGAGAATTAATGTACAGCTCGAGACCCAGCTCCGTGTGTCTGAAAGGAATTTGCTGTCTCAGCTGTTAGTATTATGAGAAGCATAGAAGTGTACCTCGTCCCACTCCCCACACTACCCCCGCAAACACACAGAGCTTGGACTCGAGTTGGCTTAACTTGGCAGAGAGAGAGATGGAGATACAGGGGTAGATCGTTGACCACTTTAGTCCAGATACAAAAGAAAGAACCCACCCTGTTGTCAGTTTTCCTCTTCCTCCTTTCCTCTATTAACATCTGGTGAAAAAACACCGACAACACAGGTGCGAGTAAGAGAGGTGAGTATAGTTGTCTCATTCTACACATTTATCGTAAAGTTAAACCAGAGATACTATATACATGCGAGATTGGAGATTATTAGCCAGGATAGAGACGTATGGAGAGCTTATGTTCGTACATTCTATGGGACTTAGCTGTTATTATAATAATTTATCTAATTTTCATAAAGATAACGTAGCTCTTCTTCATTCACATGTCTGTTTGCATCTCTTTGGTTCAAAAAATGTCCTAAAACTTAACTCTATACTCAATTACTAGTAATTTTTTCTGTTATCTTAAAGTAGGCGTCCATGTTTCGCATCCATATAACTGGGGGATAATAACAGTTTTATATATTTTAAATTTATTTATGTTTATTTATTTGTTTTATTTTTTTAGAGAGAGAGAATTTGGAACGACAAGGGTCCATTTCCAGAATTAAGCCTATGTAATTAATTTGTGCACTTTATTCCTGTTTGTAATTATTGGTCCAAGGTATTTGAATCCAGGCACTTCCTCAAAATTTCCCTCATGTGTCATTAGCTATTCATTCCATTAGGCCTATATAAAGTATTTCCATGTGTGACAATATATTTAATTGCGCGATAGTGCATTTTGTTGTACTTACAGCAATGGCGACCATGATTGAAAGTTCAATTTCCTACTTTTCGGAGTTGCCAACCAAATAACTATACTGTAATATTACATATTACAAACACGCGCGTGGGAAGTAAAAAAATATATATACTACATACAATGTATATACAAAAAATATCCAAAAGGTAGTGTTAATATGCATTATACGAAACAAATCACTGCATTTTAAATGAACTCAGCTTTATTATAAAACATTATAAGACAATAAATACGCATTTGCCGCCATTTTATCACTAAATTGTTCTCAAGGCCTCCTGTTGTTTCAACTAATAAACATTGCCAACACTGTTAACATTAGTCAATTGTTTATAATAAAAGCAAATATTTCCAACAAAGATGTTATTATTTTACTGTTACTAATTATTTTGAAAAAATCATTGCTCAAAAAATAATGTAAAACGCGCGTTTGTTAAGTGTTTTACAGGATCTCGGAAATTAAAATCGCTATCGCTCGGTTTTTAATAATTTCCTCCCTTCTGTAGAAACCACTTCCCAACCTCGCATTGTAATATAGGCCTACTACAGTTTTATTGATGTTTACATCCCGACCTAATTTCTCAGTGTTAGTCAATAGAGCATGCGTGTTAATGATCATTATCTGCTCACTAGCGTCTAATAATTAACTAACTCACTGGCACTATCTAACCCATGGCCGCGCGGACATAAACTCTCCATACATCCCTATCCTCAGCTAATGTTTTCCAATCATTCCCTGTACAAGCTACTTCCCTCAAGTTATAGTTAATGTTATTTTCTCTTTGGTCTACCAACTGGGCGTTTTCCTTCCGGTTTTTCTACAAGAAGCTTCCATGCACATCTTTCATTCCCCATTCGTGCCACATGTCCTGCCCATCGCAATCTGCGAGACTTAACTGTTCTTATTATAAGATCATGTAGTTCACTTTAGTCTTCTCCATTCACCTGTCTGTTCATCTCTCTTTGGTCCAAAAATGTTCCTAAGTACTTTATTCTCACGCCGTAGCGTAGTGGTTAAGGCACTGCGCTACAAGCCGGAAGGTCGAGGGTTCAAGTCCCGGTGGGGTCAGGATTTTTAAAACTGACCCAAACCTTCTGGCGGCACTATGGCCCTGGGGTCGACTCAGCCTCTAACGGAAATGAGTACCAGACGCTTGTTCTGGGGTAAAGGCGGCCGTCCGCAGGGCTGACATCAAGTGCCGATTGTCTAGAAATAGTGGGAGCCTTAACCTCCCACTACCCCAAGGGCCTCCTGAGGCCTGTAGTGGGAATACTTTACTTTACTTTTACTTTATTCTCAAATACTTGTAATCCCCTTTCCTCCCTTAAAGTAAGAGTCCATTTTTCGCACCCATATAATATAACTGGTAGAATAATAGTTTTATATATTTTCAGTCTAACGTTTTTTTATAGGAGTTGGGACATCAAGGGTCTCTGTAATAGCACGCATTTCCAGAATTGAGCCTATGTTTAATTTATCTGTGCATCTCATTCCTGTTGTGAGTATTGTTTCCAGGTAGGCCTATATGAATTCAGCCACCTCCTGAAAACGTCTAATAATAGGCTACTTTTTTGTATCGTAACCCATGTTTTCCCTTTACAAAGATTTTGGCGCTCTCCCCCTACAGGGAAGAATTTGAACCACATTAATTTAGTTACACACTCGTTTTCGTATAGATGTCATTTTTGAGTGGTCCGTGGTCAGCGTTCCGCCTCATACTGACATATAGGAAACCAAGGTAGTACTAGGACGGGAAAATTCCGTAAGTTTTGCTTAGATGCCTTTCATTCAGGCTTAAGGATTTTTTATGAGCCTGAAAATCTTCAGACTCGGGATCCACGGCTTAAAGTCCCTCCCGGAGGACTTGCTCCTTGGATTTTTCCATCCTAAAAAATCTATCGACCCCTGCCGGGTTTGAACCCGCGACCCTCGGTACCAGAGGCAAGGAGCTTAACCACTAGTCCACCGCGGCTGACCTAATAATACTAAGAACTATGATTAGGAATTCCACGTTTATTGAACCCGTACCCAGACACTATCTCTCCTGAAAATAGAACTGGGTTTCAGGCTGTGGGTGCAATTAATTGACTCAAATTGTATTAAAACAGTGATGCTAGAACTTGAGAAGATGGAGGTCTGGAAACTCATTGAGTTAAAATAACTTGAGAGAGACAAACCGACAGACGTGATCAGACCTTACAACTTGCAACTACGTGCTATGTCCTTCTGCACTTGTGTACGGAATACCAATTCAAAATACTGCACCTTGCTATACTTATTTCTGACATAACCTAATATTACTATATAGGTCATGAAGCTGGTTTGTTGGATGTGATGTCCCCATGTTGTGGAAACATTTTAAGATATATGTTGGTAATAATTTAGATCACTGATATTTGCCACGGCACTGATGACTCCCGTCAGGGGTATGAAGGAAGGTTTCTTATGCTACGAGTTATTGGTAAATCCAGAAAATTGGATAAACTTGGGTAAATTTCTGGAAAAAACGCGGAAAATAAGAACAACACCCATTCATGAATAAATATATGTTATCAAAATGCAATAACATTAATTCTTAATAATTATATATAAATTAATTAATGTATAATGCTATTGTGTTATTATTTAATTGTAATATTACTGTGTTTCCTTTATGTAATTGTAATGTTATTGTTTTTTTAGTGTATAGTGCTATTGTGTTATTATTTAATTGTAATACTATTGTGTTTTCTTTATGTAATTGTAATGTTATTGTTTTTTTAGTGTATAATGCTATTGCGTTATTATTTAATTGTAATATTATTGTGTTTTCTTTATGTAATTGTAATGTAATTTTTTTTTAGTGTATAATGCTATTGTGTTATTATTTAATTGTAATATTATTGTGTTTTCTTTATGTAATTGTATTGTTATTGCTTTTTTTTTGTTTATTTTTTCTTCAGACTAGTAGCAATTATTACTTTATTGTAACGGACTGTCAACAGCACGTACGGCTTACTGCCCGTGCGACCCATATTTGTAAATAATATTGCAAATATCTTAATTTTTGTCTAATAAGTCCTACTACTACTACTTCTACATAAACAAATAACGACA
Source organism: Diploptera punctata (assembly GCA_030220185.1). Lineage (NCBI taxonomy): Eukaryota > Metazoa > Arthropoda > Insecta > Blattodea > Blaberidae > Diploptera > Diploptera punctata. Next base: position 897,981 of record JASPKZ010000803.1, read on the forward strand.
CTTTGTTAACAGTTAAATTAAATGCCATTTTATTAAAGTTTTCACTTTTGTTTAGATGAATCTTCTAAATGATCAATAAATTAAAAGATTCCGGCTTAAATTAATAAATTTCACTTATACAAGATTATTACTTCATATATGTAATGGATGACTATTTCCAACGGTCAATTTTTCACTCACATTTTATTTTCACTTTATGGATTATTTATACCCCATATGAATTAAATGTCTACTATAATATTATTTTCCATAACTTTGACACAATTTTGTCAACTAATATCAAGAAATGAACTATAATTCTCTTATTTCTTGATGACCTGTAGTTTTACATGTCTGACTTCTTTCAAGTATTGTAGCCATCTTGTTTTCTGGGAAAAACCCCATTTCATTTCTGTTATAATCTGGAAGTTCTGATTGGTCCAACTGAAAAGGAAGGAGTACTACTGGCTGACTCCCATCCAATTCGTCCAATCCCATTTACTTGTTTATAAAAAATACCAATTCAAATATTTTAAGTATTTTTACATACATTAAATCAGTTTGGAATACATCTAACTGTATTAATAGTTTATATTGATCAGTTTGAATTTTTTTATATACTTATAAAAAATTTGAATGATCTAAATCAATCTTATTTCCATTCTACTAGAAATAAATATAATTATATTTAAATATTAAATAAAAAAATATATTTTTATATGGGGACAAATATCCGGTTTCAGTCATCACGTTTTTCTAAAGGCAATCCCTTGTCTGTCAAACCAGTTTTCACTATGGTATTTTAATTTCCCTTGCATGCCTTGATAATCCTCATACCATTGTACCCTTGTCGAATCTCGGATTCCTATGCCTATGATCTCACTGGCACTATCGAACCCGTAGGTTTCATGGCCGAAAATAATGTGATTCCACTACAGGCCTCAGGAGGCCCTTGGAGTAGTAGGAGGTTAAGGCTCCCACTTTTTCTGGACAATCAGCACTTTATGTCAGCCGGGTTATAAGCCCTGCGGCCGCCTTTACCCTCAGAACTCATTTCCGTTAGAGGCTGAGTCGACCCTAGGGTCATAGTGCCGCCAGAAGGTCGGTTTAAAAATCCTGACCCCACCGAGACTCGAACCTTCGACTTTCCGGCTTGTGGCGCAGGGCCTTAACCACTACGCGATGGCGCGGCGTGCCCCCCATTGTCCATGATCAGTATATTCAATAAATTTCCTAATTATACATGGGAATAAAGCATATTTTGCAAAGAAACTTATTTATGAAACCATCCCTTGTATAAAAAAACACCAGATTACGTTTATATAGCACTTTGGCTAGAGCAGTATTGACCTATGGTAGTGAAGCATGGACACTAAAAAGACAACATGAAAGCAGAATAGCGGCTTGCGAAATGAGATTCATGCGCAGAACAGCGGGTTACACCAGATGGGATCGGAAAAGGAACACCGGTATCTTAAAAGAATTGAAGACTACGCCAACTTTGGAATATATTAAACAGTACCAACTAAATTGGAAACACCATCTTGAAAGAATGAGTTCAAATCGGATCCCCAAAGCTGTTTATAATTATATACCAAGAGGACGAAGATCTCTGGGCCGTCCTATGAAAAGTTGGAGGGAAAATTTTCTATAGGATCGTAACAGGCCTTGGCCTAATACTTGGAAGGAAGAAGAAGAAGAAGAAGAAAAACCTTATTTAAAAGCAAATTAATATCAAAAAACAGCAAAAATAAGGTTATACAAAATAATACTTAGACCAGCAGTTACATATGTTAGTGAAACTTGGGTCATAAAAGAAACAGTAAAACAGATATTATTAATTTTAAAGTATCGTAGATTGCGATGGGCAGGACATGTGGCACGAATGGACGTATTGCAAATTTAAAATTTAATTAACCTAAATTATATACCGACACATTGGAACGAAGCAAACATGGTGGCTACTAGATTGAATTTTTCGACACGAATGGGGTATGAAAGACGTGCATAGAAGCTTCTTGTAGAAAACCAGAAGGAAAACGCCCAGTTGGTAGACCAAGAATGCGTGGACTCGTGACGCGCCCCAACTCCTTTCAAAAAACGTTAAACTGAAAAATATGAAACTGTTATTCTACCAGTTACATTATATGGATGCGAAACATGGACTCTTACTTTAAGGGAGGAAAGGAGATTACCAGTATTTGAGAATAAAGTACTTAGGAAAATGTTTTTAACCAAAGACATGAATAGACAGGTGAATGGAGAAGACTACATAATAGTAAATTACATGACCTTTATAGATATCCAGATATAATAAGAACAGTTAAGTCTCGTAGACTGTGATAGGCAGGACATGTGGTACGAATGGGGAATGAAATACGTGCCTTGATGCTTCTTGTAGGAAAGCCAGAGGGAAAACGCCCAGTTGGTAGACCAAGAATTAGGTGTGAGAATAGCATTAACTGTGATTTGGGGGAAGTAGATTATACGGGAATCATTCAAAAACATTAGCTCAGGATAGACACGTATGGAGAGCTTACGTCCGCGCGGCCATGAACCTATGGGTTCGATAGTGCTAGTGAGTTGGTTAGTTAAGAATTTCAATTTCTCTAATTAAAAAAACATATTTCGTGAACCAACAAAATTTGACCAAAAAGTTACATTTTCTCAGGAATTCCCAATTCCTGGGTGATGGAGTTTTTTCAGTTTGACTTTTATAACATTAACTAACTCACTGGCACTATCGAAACCGTAGGTCCATGGCCGTGCGGACATAAGCTCTCCATACATCCCTATCCTGAGCCAATGTCTTCCAAACATCCCCTGTATAATCTATTCCCTCAAATCATAGTTAATGTTATTCTCCCACCTCATCCTTGGTCTACCAACTGGGCGTTTTCCCTCTGGTTTTCCTACAAGAAGCTTCCATGCACGTCTCTCATTCCCCATTCGTGCCACATGTCCTGCCCATCGCAGTCTACGAGACTTATCTGTTCTTATTATATCTGGCTTCCTATAAAGACCATGTAGTTCATTGTTATGAAGTCTTCTCCATTCACCTGTCTGTTCATCTCTCTTTGGTCCAAAAATTTTCCTAAGTACTTTATTCTCAAATACTTGTAATACTATTATTACTACCATTAATATTATCATTATTATTATTATTATTATTATTATTATTATTATTCATCCGGTATCATGGCAGCTGCCGCCGTCTTCCGGAAACCAAACGCCATTCCTCTCTGTCCATCCATTGATCTTCCTCCATTCCTCTGATATTCATAGCTACTTGTACCCCTTATATCATAATTTAACAAATGAGGAAGGCATTAAACTATGCCCACTATGCGATGACCATGAAAACTGAGCATATTATAGCATTCTGTAGAGAGACAGAACAACTTAGATTACAGATGCTGCCGGAGAGATTTCTCAGGTCGGATCGAGGGAGAGTGGCGTGTTGGGATCTTTAAGGACGGATCGAGAGTGAATCAAAAACATGCAAATTTTTGGGTACAGTAAGAAAACTGAGATATAACAAAATTGTAGATTAAGGATATATGTATTAACAATAAGAAGAATCTCAATATGGTCTTTGTTTTCGATCTTTAATCATGTTATATAATAAGTAGGTCTGATAAGTTGAATAGTCTGATAGTGCACTTAATGTCTGCAGGGACGGGGGGAGGGGGGTATGAGCGTGCGGTGTGTATATGTGTGGGGGTGTGTGGGTGTATGTGTGTGTTGCTTTTTTTTTCTAATTTGTTTTCTAGCATTTTTTTTAATATTAATGTACGGAATGTGGATGAATGTAGATATGTATATTTTTTGATTTAGTGCAGACATAGATTTTACTTATATGTAGCCTGTTATTGTTTTTTGATACAGGTGTATTTGTAGGTATTTGTTTATATTATTAGTTTTATTTTTTTATTCACGGAAAAATAATGCACGTACGGCCAAGCAGGCCCGTGCGCAATGTAAATGCATATGTATTTTCTTTATTCTGAAAAAAAAAGGCAATACATTCCATATTCTATTCTACATCCAAGTTTGTAGGTGAATGTAGGTGTGGTAGCTTCCCGTTTCTTTCCACACCCCACTCTCTGTTTAGCACCTTAAAATCTTAAAAGATCTTAAGAAGGTCCCGAGGGGCACCAACTTGGAGGTGAGGAGAGTGGATTTGGCTAAGTTAGACCCTCCGGACGTCACCGAAATTCACCCCAGAGGTTAAACATCAGTTCCATCAGGGTTTTTGACCAGATCAAGAATCCGCATTTCACAATTAGCGTCATTATATCTGGCTTCCTATAAAGACCATTATAACATTAGGTATTAATTTTACTTAATGTACTGCAATACAGTTCTCTGACTGAAATGGAAGCCAGAGAGGAATGTTTATCATAGACGTCAAAACGCTACTTAAGAAAATCTGTGTTATGTGTTAGAATAATATAAATCTTCAGTGTTAATATTGAAATTAGGCCTAGCAATTTGCCTTCCTCAGTAAGTAATCCCAGCACTAAACTCAAGGAGGTAATTTCATTAAAACAGATGGAACGTAGCGTAGCGAGATTGCGACGAGAGTCTTAGATAAACAAAAATGATAAAACAGTTATGAGGAGTTGAAATTCCAATTAACAAAGTCAAAGGAATTGTTCGTTTTCGTAAAACGAACTTTTTCTTTTTCTCCTTCTTCTGAGCATTAAAGCTGCAAGCTTCTTGCGTATCCTTCCGCTTCAATTCCAGGATGTGATTATGTCTTTCCACCGTACAAGTGGTTTTCTTAAACGCATTTTTCATAAGTAATGCCACGAATGATTTCCAATTTATCTAGAGAATTTGGAAATCAAGAGTGACATTTGTTAGGACTATTTAACAAATAAAATTAAGCTGTTTACTCACAAATCATTATTTAACTATAGTTATTTTAAAACATTCATACATTTAACGTAAACGGCGATGTTTGAAAACAAATGAGAAACGATTGGTACGCTTCATTTCCTTCCTTTGTTCATCACTGCAACCACATCATAATATTATTTATTGCCAAAGGATCGCAATATTGTAACAATGCACCCTAGTGGCGAAATTTATAACCGACGTTATAGGTATTAATTAATTTGATGTCCTTTGATGTAAATATGTCAAGTATATTTTTTCTGCAACGTCATTTCCTGGAAAATAATTCGTTTAAGAAAGTGCAAACAGTGTTTTCTTCTTTTGTGGTATAATCAATTGTTACAAATGTTTTTATATTATCTATCGCATGCGCTTTTATGCACTATATATACAATCTGGTAGCCGTATTTCTTACAGGTTTTTCTCTGCAAAATAATGCTATGACCTATTCAGAATATTAAAATGGAGGTGTTTTCTTTATTATGATAAACTTTAGTTTTTAGGCGAAACACGACTGTGATTGGTTGTAAATAAAAAATCATTGAAATGTGATTGGTCATTGACTCCCATTTGGGGCGTGAGTTAAATAGTCACTGAAGTACCTAGTTTACCTCTCCTATCTATTGTCCTTCATTCTGATGATATAGTAGTTCTTATTTAAGTTTCTAGCATAAAGACAATTACAGTAAAACTTGCATAATCCGGAACGTGAATAATGCGGAAACCTGTCCAATGTGAACAAATTTATTGGTCCCGGCAAAATAATAGTAATTTTACATGTATTTATTTTGCATAAAACGGAATCTGTCCATCGCGGAAACGGAAGGATATTTATACACAATTAAAGAAAAACGTTTATATAAAGCGGAAAGACAGACTAAAAAATAAATTAGTTTCCATTTCAATGAATTCGCGTTAGGACAAAAAAAAGAAAAAAAACAATAAGGAATGATTCCTTTCGCCGCTGCGCGGCGGGTGAATTAGAGATTCTACTTGTACCTGAAATTTTTCTTTCGGCTTAACTGTACACCAGTTATGCGAAATACAGATACATGTCCTTTAACAACAACCATTGCACTGTAAAATCTTAAATATTAGTTTAAGTTCTGAGACCAATCTTTCACAGGTAGCTTTCTGAATTTACGGGAAAAAATGGCTAAAAACGTACTCGTGAACTGTTTTAAAGAATTTCAGAAATTAAAAACCGAGCGATAACGAGGTTTTTAAACATTTTCTTCGCTTCTGTAAAAACCACTTCCCAACCTCGCATCGTAATATCTTAATAGGCCTATATAAAAATTACGTGTCACGTTGTTTGTCCGCGATGGAATCCTAAACTACTGAACCGATTTTAATAAACTTTGCACTCTGTGTCAAGTTTGATCCAACTTGAGACTTAGGGAAGTTTATAACTAAATTTATAGTCGCATTATTTTATTGCAAATTATTTGTTTATTATTTTAACAAAGAGCTATAATTATCTGTGAGTTCCATACGATTCTAACAGATGGCTGTGTAAGGTAATTGGTTAATTATTTAACCAGGTGGGCTGTGCTTTTTGTTGCAACCGCGAATTTCAATTGAATTACAAATATTGATTATTTCATAATTTAAGTTATTTTATTTTCAATATATTGATAATATTATTTCGTGTGTAAGTAGGTCTATTAGTTTTAAGTAATCTGGCTGAAAGACAACAACTTAATTTAAATTTAACTGGACCGAGAACGGACATTGAATAATATGGCGAATCAGTTCTAGAGACCATGAATGATAAGATATCAAGTGAATTTCCGCAAATTGGTATAGGCCTATGTGACATAAATCTTACATTTAAGAAGAGTGTCAATTTAAAAACATATGAAGATCCTAAGGAACGGAATAACAGAATTGTAAGTAAGTCTGTTAGTTATAATAATATGCCTAATATTACATAAACAATTTCCATGCCTCAATTAAATGAAAAACAAGATGACTATAATATATCACAAGATGATATTACTATACAGAGACTTCTTGATGATGATGAGAATCCAAAGTGCCAACAAGTTCGTAGAAAAAAAAAACAAAAGTATAATGAAATCAGCAAACCTCCTCAAAATATTCCATCAATAAATGTATATAATCCTTATGATACACTTATGGATGAATGCAGACAACATAAATTCATCTCAATCAACAAAACCACTTCCACATAAACCACCACCCATATTTATACCGGGTGTAGTTAACGTACCAGAACTAAAAAATTGTGTAAAACAAAAACTTTCTGATTTAGATTTCTCACTTAGTTTACTACAACATAATTTAACGTATACCTTAGCCACAGCAACGCGTGGCCGGGACTTCTATAATATAACAAAGTCGGATTAGTTACACAATTATAACTCAGGAACGGCTGGACCGATTTTTATGATCTTTGATTTGTTGGATTTGTTTCCGCCCCGAATAGCAGATAACTGTTAAAACATCGGAAAAATTAACGTAAAAATATTTAAAGGCGATACGACGTTCGCCGGACCAGCTAGTACTATTATATAATATAGGCCTATATTCAGGATTATGTTATTTACACAGATATCCACAACCAAAATACACAATTTTTTTTCTTCCACACTTCCCGGTCTTGCGTGTCTGCTTCTATCATATTTCTCTTCTTCATTGTTGCCTTGAATTCCCTTTATCCACGTTGGCTTTGGTCTACCACGTTTCCGTTTTCCAGGAGGTATCCATTTCATTACTCATTTGTTTTTTTCTGTGTCCCTTTTCTCATTATATTCCCATATCATCTTAGTTGGATTTCTTCAATCTCTTGTACAATATCCTTTTCTACATTCATTATTTCTCTTATGCATTATATCTTACATTATCCAATTGTGATATTCTTGCCGATCTTCTTAAAAAGTCCATTCCTGTGATTAATGTGTTATTTTAGGCGGTTATTACAATATGATCATCTCAGAAATGATACGTTTATTATTATTTTTGGTCGATGTGACTAATTTCTTATACTTACCAATATTGTTACTGGAAGTAAGTCAACGTTCCCACATCTAACCTGGTTGCTATGCAAACAAAAGAAATCGCAGTGCTGATATGGACTCAAAAAGCACACGTTCGGTAAGTAAACATTTCTTGAATGTTTTGTACACTAACTCGTACCTTTCTTTAGACTTTTCAGGAATTAATGCAGAACATCCCACTCTCCAGGCTTCTTCAATTTCTCTATCATCTACCACGACTCCTTCCATAATAAAATTATCAAACAGATTCTAATCACGGTACTACATATAAAAATGTCTCCACAGCCAACAATCCTTGCTTATAATAAAACAAATGAAAAGCTACATAGCAACAATCACCAAATGGTTTCTTTCTCATAGAAGTCATTTACATCCAACCAATATTTTAATTCATTTATTACTATATTCAATAAAATTAGTCACATCGACCAAAAAATACTAAGCAATACACATGAGGTAAGCACGTAACAGATCTCGAAAATTGAAAAAACTCGGCGCAAGCGCCTCGTTTTTTTCAAACTTTTTCTCGATCAGTAACATGTGCTTACCTCACTTGTATCGCAATATACTATATTATCATCATCACAATTTTTAACAATAATTTGATTTAATTTAGTTCATGAAACTTTGAATTTGAATTTGAATTATAGTTGGTTCATTTATATCGAATTCTTACGACGTAAATTTGCTCATCAATTGGCGTCATTTTCAAAGAAATTTGCAAAATATTGCATAAGAGGAAAACAAAGAAGAGAAAGTTTATTAATAGGGTGATGAATAAGATTAATAGGAAAGTCAGAAAAAAGATAATGCAGGGAAAGGATGGGAAGAAAAAACTGTGTAGTTCGGTGAAAAATAGATGGAGACAGAGAACGCTCACTTACTTACTTACTCACTGGCAATATCGAACCCGCAGGTTCATGGCCGCGCGGACATAAGCTCTCCATACACCCCTATCCTGAGTTAATGCTTTCCAATCATTCCCTGTATAATCTACTTCCCTCAAATCATAGTTAATGTTATTCTCCCACCTAATTCTTGGTCTACCAACTGGGCGTTTTCCCTCTGGCTATCCTACAAGAAGCTTCCATGCACGTCTTTCATTCCGCATACGCGCAACATGTCCTACCCATCGCAGTCTACGAGACTTAACTGTTCTTATTACATCTGACTTCGTATAAAGTCCATGTAGTTCAATGTTATGTAGTCTTCTCCATTCACCTGTCTGTTCATCTCTCTTTGGTCCAAAAATTTTTCTAAGTGCTTTATTCTCAAATACTTGTAATCTCCTTTCCTCCCTTCAAGTAAGAGTCCATGTTTCGCATCCATCTAGTATAACTGGTAGAATAATAGTTTTATATATTTTCAGTTTAACGTTTTTTGAAAGGAGTTGGGACATCAAGAGTCTCTGCAATGCATAATAACACGCATTTCCAGAATTGAGCCTATGTTTAATTTCTTTGTGCATCTCATTCCTGTTTGTGATTATTGTTCCTAGGAATTTGAATTCAGCCACTTCCTCAAAATTCCCCTCATTAGAGAACGCTCACTACAAATTGAAATCTATTTATATCAAATTTTCAATTGAAATTCATGTCATTGTGATCTCATGATGATAAATTGGAAAAACAGCACTTCACTAAGATATTCATCAGGTTTCCAAGTAATTTTAGAACAAACAGGTTTTCGATTCTGACATTGTGACACACATCAATCAAATCTGCCACAATACGTGTAATCAATACATCAGATTCTCAAGGTCAACCCACAAGCTTAATCTATTTACATGACAATGACAAGTGAAATTTTGTCTCCATGCCAATATTTTATTTGCTAATTTTGACGTACTTCATCACATCGTGTCTTTCATTTTTATGTTTATACCAGTAGGCCATGTATAGCCCCTCCATTGTATCATTACCTTGACGTGGTGGAGTGGCTTGCGTGCTTGAAATGATCCTGAGAGCTATGCCGGCGGTAGCATTGCTGCCAATAGTGTTACCCATGCCGGGCTGGTCGAAGATGATAAGCCAGACGAAAAAAGTACCTTGGTCGAAAGAGTGACGATCTTTCACTGTAAACATTACAACCGTCAAGAAATGCGGACATGGTTCAACTGCGGTAAAATTTTCCGGAGGTCAAATAGTCCCCATTCGGTTCTCCGGGCGGGGATTACTTTAGGGAACCCATGCCAAAGGCTCAAACACAGAAGGAACATGGAATGTTAGGACTTTATACAATAGCGGGGCGCTAGAGGTATTAACAGGGAAGTAGATAAATCGCCCGTGGATATAGTCGCTTAACAGGAAGTGAGATGGCCAGGAGAAGGTAGTCAGGAATCAGGAAGATTTGCATTATACTACGGGGGTGCAGAAGGACCTGAATTTGTAACGGGTTTTTTAGTCCGAAGAAGGATTCTATCTGCTATCCGAGCTATTAAGTTTGTCAGTGATAGGATATCATACATAATTCTAAAAGGTAAACGATATGATTTTATAATCGTAAATGTAAAAATGAAAATATATAAAAGTATTATTCTACCAGTTATATTATATGGATGCGAAACATGGACTCTTACTTTAAGGGAGGAAAGAGATTATTTGAGAATAAAGTTCTTAGGAAAATGTTTGGTCCAAAGAGAGATGAACAGACAGGTGAATGGAGAAGACTTCATAACAATGAACTACATGGTCTTTATAGGAAGCCAGATATAATAAGAACAGTTAAGTCTCGTAGACTGCGATGGGCAGAACATGTGGCACGAATGGGGAATGAAAGACGTGCATAGAAGCTTCTTGTAGGAAAACCAGAGGGAAATCGCCCAGTTGGTAGATCAAGAATGAGGTGGGAGAACAACATTAACTATGATTTGAGGAAAGTAGATTATACAGGAATGATTGGAAAACATTAGCTCAGGATTGGGATGTATTGATAGTTATGTCCGTGCGGCCATGGACCTAAGGGTTCGATAGTGCCAGTGAGTTAGTTATTTAGGTCATGTATAGCTATGTGCATGCACAACAGTTGTACTTACAACTGACAATGCAGTTATTTACAAGTAGTTTATTCTCTCATTTCAGTCATTTCAATTTTACAAAGAGCCAGAAAATGAAACATTACAGTATCATGTAAAGATTATATTGAAATTAATGTAGGCCTACACAGGCTTCCTGTTCTCATTTAATATCTAAATCCTAATATAACTAAAGAGAGAAAGTCTACCTAAACAGGGATTTGAACCCAAGATCAGCCTTACGCGCTGGCGCACTGAAACATTGCGCTTTTTAGTCAATTCAGGAGTAAGCATAAATATTTATGTATATATCCTCAACTCGTGTCCAACTCATGGTCGGTCGAGGATGAGATGAGATGAAGTCCCTGTGAATGACAAGTGTGCCGGCCAACCACGCCTGACGCATCATCTCGGGGGAGATCAACGCAGTGGATGATATGAGTGTGGAGAAACTGTGGCAGAGGAAAAGTGAGAAAAACCTGCCCATACTCCGTTTTATCCACCACAAAATCCACATGGAGTGACCGAGACGCGATCTCGGGACCCCAGCGGTGAGAAGCGAGCAGGAACTGCTTAACCCGAGCGAATTACTCAGTAAGTCAAAATTATGGACCAATTTTGGGAAAAAACAGCACTTTAACTTACCTGATATATTTGCAAAGTCCTATAGAACAAGAGTGCGCATGTGCCAGAGTTTTAAGAACCAGCGATAACCCAGCATCACGATGCTATGGAATTTAAATTATCAATCTTTGCGATAATCCCCAAATCTATGTTAAAGAAATATATTAATGATATTAAAATTACCAAACGTTTATTAAAAATGGGTGTACACTTACTTATCACTTCCTAACGCCGTTCCAACCAACGATAGAAAAATCATAGACTAAGTAATATACTCTGTGGAGAAAATAGCAGTTAGGATCACAATATTGTCTAGCAGCATCACAATGTTGTGGTTTTGCGAATTTAAGTAAATAATTTACTTAAAAATTGTCAAATAATGTTATAAAAATTGTTTAAAAAATTTAAAATATTAAAAAATGTTGCTAATACAGAGCCATAGTTTACAACAATAAAGTGAAAAATCAAAGGTAAGTAGAACCGCTGTCAGACCCAATTTTGTTGGTTTATAGAATATAAATTTATTTTGTTAAATTGGAGAAACTCAATTTCTAAAGCAAGCTTATTTAAAAGTGTTGTACTGCAGTGAAAACCAAGTACCGTATATATTGTTATATAATTTGACATAAACAATTTAAATATGATCTACTAATTTATTTCTCCATTAGGCCTAATTATAAAAAAACATTAAATAAATTAAACTAGTGCATCTTACAGCAGACAATAACCGCTTTCATTGATTTTTTGGAGAATACATTCCTCGAATGAGGTGCAGAAAAGAATTAAACAATCTAAATTCTGGAAAGGGACACGCCGTAGCGTAGTGGTTAAGGCACTGAGCTACAAGCCGGAAGGTCGAGGGTTCAAGTCCCGTTGGGGTCAGGGTTTTTAAACTGACCCAAACCTTCTGGCGGCACTATGGTCCTGGGGTCGACTCAGCCTCTAACGGAAATGAGTACCAGATGCTTGTTCTGGGGGTAAAGGCAGCCGTCACGCAGGGCTAACAACCCGGCTGACATAAAGTGCCGATTGTCTAGGAAAAGTGGGAGCCTTAACCTCCTACTGCCCCAAAGGCCTCCTGAGGCCTGTTGAGGGGTCACTTTACTTTTAAGTTTTTACTTTAAATTCTGGAAATGTATCCTATTACATAATATAACAACTATTGTCAATCTAACTTCTTTAAAAAAAAGATTAAACTAAAAATATATAAAACTGTTATTCTTCCAGTTGTATTATACGAATGCGAAAATTTGACAAACATTAGTCTAACTTTAGAAAGGGACACCCACAAGTATTGTACTTCTTAACATTGTTGAGAATACTAGAGAAGCTATGGACAGCTTTAAGGGAGGAAACAATTTTACAGGTGTTTGAGAAAAAAGTTCTTAGGATTTTTTTTTTGGACCAAAGAGAGAGAGAGACGAATACACGGATGAATGGAGAGGACTACCTAACAGTGATCTATGACAGAACGCACTATCGTGCAAAAAAATAACTTTTTTTCACAAGAATAAAAATAATATATTCCGTAAGTATTTTTCATGCTGAATACAATTATCATTTCAGTTTTTCCCGATCAGGCAGGAGTTTTGTATGATATTTATTTGAATTTTTTACAATACTACTCATTCTGATTTACCTAGAAAGTGGTAGGTAGTGATGTTCGGGCATAATTTGCATCTGAAACATCTCTGCTCTTGGTCCAACAGTAGTCATATTAGAACTCCACTTGCCTTGGTATCTGTTTTCCATTGTAGAAATTTGCTGATGATAATGCTCACTGTGCTCATCGCTGACAGCCGAAGAATTTCCGGGAAGAAGTCTAAGTGAGAGTCCAAGAAGTGAATTTTTAAATACCGGTACATGTTGCTTTATTAGAATCCATAAGATCAGCCACTAGGCCACAATAGTTTTCTGCTTTATGCTTTCCAAGGAAATTGCAACATATATTTTTGAAAGGCTGCCAGGCTGCTTTTTCAAGTGGATCTAACAGTCCTCAGAATGTTCATCAGCCATTAATGATCATATTTGTGGTCCTATAAAAATTCCTTCTTTCAGTTTAGCCTCACTGATTTTGGGATTTTTTTTTATTTCAAGTACAAGAATCTTTCAGAAAATTTATCCATAACTTTGACGAAATTTTTGATTACTCCTAATTTAATATGCAATGGAGATAAATGTTAGTTTATGCTGACGATGTAGTACTACTGGCCGATAGCGAGGAGATACTAAAGGACAACACGCACACACTATTGAGTAACACTAAGAAATTAGGACTGGAAGTAAATATCAGTAAAACTAAATCTATGGTCACACGTAGAAATACATTATATAATGGAAATGGACAGCTAATGACAAATGAGGGAAATTTTGAGGAATTGGCTGAATCCAAATACCTAGGAACAATAATCACAAATAGGAATGAGATGCACAAAGAAATTAAACATAGGATCAATTCTGGAAATGCATGCTATTATGCATTGCAGAGACTTTTGATGTCCCAACTCCTTTCAAAAAACGTTAAGCTGAAAATATATAAAACTATTATTCTACCAGTTATATTATATGGGTGCGAAACATGGACTCTTACTTTAAGGCAGGAAAGGAGATTACGAGTATTTGAGAATAAAGTTCTTAGGAAAATTTTTGGACCAAAGAGAGATGAACAGACAGGTGAATGGAGAAGACTACATAACAATAAACTACATGGTCTTTATAGGAAGCCAGATATAATAAGAACAGTTAAGTCTCGTAGACTGCGATGGGCAGGACATGTGGCACGTATCGGGAATGAAATACGTGCATGGAAACTTCTTGTAGGAAAGCCAGAAGGAAAACGCCCAGTTGGTAGACCAAGAATGAGGTGGAAGAACAACATTAACTATGATTTGAGGGAAGTAGATTATACAGGGAATGATTGGAAAGCATTAGCTCAGGATAGGGATGTATGGAGAGCTTATGTCCGTGCGGCCATGAACCTACGGGTTCGATAGTGCCAGTGAGTAAGTAAGTAAGTATGGAGATAAATACATTTTTTCAGGATTCACTAAAGGGACATGTGACACATTTTCTGGCCAGGGATAAGATATTCACGTTTAGGCCATTTTTTTCAACGTAATGAGACTGACACATCACAATGCCAGATTAATAGGTCTGAGCATGTTAAAACATGAATGAACCTGAGCAGTCATGTCTTTTGATGCTTCAGCATAGCATTATATATAATTTCCTTGAATACAACTTGAATGAAATTATTTTTTTCTATTATACACAACTTCCCTCATTAGAGGATTGCCTCAAGGACAAAGTGATACAGACAATTTTTTGAATTGATGAAATACATTTTGTAAATACATTTTAAAAAATTCAAATTGTAGATCTAATTAAAGTATACATACTATAAAGTAGAAATTTTGTAAATATGGTTTCTTAAAATTGTAATTAATCCTCTAATGGCAGCGATGGCAATTTTAGAAAGATACGCCCTGTCCAAATCTAAGGAATTCCAAAATCTTGCTAAGAATCCTGGTATAGTACATGTTGCCCCGATCATCAATCCTGTGACAGTTATACTGTCTAATTGGTATTTATCTTTGTAATTGTCAATTATTGGCTCATATATGGCTTTCTTTTCACAGTCAACTTCCTCAGGTTGGCCACTATGAGTCTCAAAACGAATTGTGGGATCTAATATCATACCAATTTTAGAAGATGGTCTAAATGCAATAATATCTATTCGTCTGTTACTCCCATTATTGGCCACACCATGAACTTTCTCATAGAAAGGTGTATCCAAAATCTCGCAAAGCTTCTGCCATCATATTTCGAATAATGTGGTGCCGGATGTTTCTCAGTGATTCTCCAAACGGACGTTGCAAGGGTTTCGTGCTCTCTGCGACAACGTCTACAGAGGGTATCGTTCCTAAACCTGCCCGGCAAGGAATGCACCGCCGATACATTGGCTTGCATAGAGCAAAGGTTCCTATGGAAGGTCAAATAGTATGCTAAAATAAGATTTTAAAAAGTAGCTGTCACACAAAAACTGTGCCTGATGGAAAAATTCTGACTACATTTCTGATTTCAGTATGAAGAAATGAACTCGATTCGCTAATCAGATTTCTCGTGAAGAAAACCTTGTCGGCCAGTGTTATTAATACAATAGAAATGCAAACCACATTAATAACTGTGCCTGGAAATTGCATTACGTAATATATTATGTAACACTTTGGCTAGACCAGTGTTGACCTATGGTAGTGAAGCATGGACACTAAAAAGACAACATGAAAGCAGAATAACGGCTTGTGAAATGAGATTCATGCGCAGAACAGCGGGTTACACCAGATGGGATCGGAAAAGGAACACCGATATCTTAAAAGAATTGAAGACTACGCCAATTTTGGAGTATATTAAACAGTACCAACTAAATTGGAAACACCATCTTGAAATAATGAGTTCAATCGGATCCCCAAAGCTGTTTATAATTATATACCAAGAGGACGAAGATCACTGGGCCGTCCTATGAAACGCTGCAGGGAAAATTTTCTACAGATCGTAACAGGCCTTGGCCTAATACTTGGAAGGAAAGAAGAAGAAGATTATGTAAAAAACGTACATGTTATTTAAATAATATTACAGAAGGTCTATTCAAGGTATTTTAACATATTTTAATGAAGTAATCTCTAACCATCATACCTATCAAGATAACATTTGATTGTCAATCTGAGATTAACTCAAGTACTGATATAGCCCCTATTAATACTTTAACAAGCAATCTTGTTCAGTTAATCAAGAAGAATTACTTGTTTGCAACAGTTAATAATTTCAACATGAGATTCGCTGTGCTTACCATAGCTGCATTGATTTGCATTGCATATCCAGTCAATGTTAAATCTAAGGCAACAGCTGCAGCTGCAGCTGCAGCGGCGTAAGTATTTATTTCTAATCCAATCGTCAGGTTTGTGGAGGGAATGAGGAGTAAAAAATGGTCCATATATTCGTCCCGTCATCTCTCTTTCGAATATAAGTAAAGCATTTTCATCTTCCTTATATAACACACAAGTTTCAACAGAGTATGTTACCATGGTCTAATCAAGAAACTAAACATATATAATAGTTAATGTCCCAGTTATACTATATGGATGCGAAACATGAACTCTTACTGTAAGGGAGGAAAGGAGATTAAGAGTATTTGAGAATAAAGTTCTAAGGAAATTTTTTGGGCCAAAAAGAGATGAACAGACAAGTGAATGGAGAAAACTACATAATAATGAGCTACATTATATGTAAAGGAAGCCAGATATAATAAGGACAGTTAAGTCTCATAGACTGAGATGGGCAGGACATGTGGCGCGAATGGGGGACGAAAGAGGTGCATGGAAGCTTCTTGTACGAAAACCGGAGGGAAAACCCCAGTCGATAGACCAAATCAATAACATTATCTATGATTTGAGGGAAGTAGATTATACAGGGGATGATTGGAAAACATTAGCTAAGGATATGGATGTATGGAGAGCTTATGTCCGCGCGGCCATGAACCTGCGGGTTCTATAGAGCCAGTGAGTTAATTAGTTTTTTAGTGTAATTTAATTAATTATCCATCCATCCAAAGTAATTCTGCCCGAAGGCAGATCCTTCACTGCAATCATAGCATTTGCATGCAGCTTTACTAGGGAATTGTAGGTGTGGTAGCTTCCCGTTGCTTTCCACACCGGTGAAGGATGATGAAGATGATAATAATAAGGATGATGATTATGGCCATATGATTTCGGGGACCGTTTGGGCCTTAAAGTTTTCCTAACATTTGTCTTACAGGTGAGGAAAAACCCCGATAAAAACCTCACCCAGAAAAACTGCCCCGACCGGGGGTCGAACCCGGGCCAGCTGCGTGACAAGGCAGCACGCTACCTCGAGACCACAGCGGTGGACTAACTAACTATAATAATAATAATAATAATAATAATAATAATAATAATAATAATAATAATAATAATAGTAATAATAATAGATGATTTCTCATCTTGGGAGACCTTCTTCATGACTTTGTGTGGTCAAAAAAGTAAGAGATTCGGAGATGAAAATCGTCTCCTTACAGGCCGTGGCCCTCTAAGAGCTGAATGAGGTACCTACAAATGAATTTGTTAAACTAAGCTAAACAGTGAGGTAATCTAGTAACATTTAATAATGAAGTATGTAAATTAAAGATGTAATATTGATTTAAGATGACATTTTTATGTTATGTTTCTGTACAGACGTGCTAGATTCGTTGCGCAATTGGACACACAGGGTGACTTGGTAGTGGACGCAGTTGTGACTCTCCTCAAGAAATATGCAGAGGAGCACGACTTGGAACCAATGGCAATTCCAGACATGAACCAAAGTTTCAGTGTGGTAAGAATCATTTTTGGGTGAAGAAGCTTAAATAATAGCTCTCTTCGACCTTTAAGGGTCGAATGTTTGAACGCATTAGACAGTAAAAGGCGTTCTCTGCTGATAAAGTTTTATTCAAACACATTTTTCTTACTCAGAAATCTATTCACGCGGTAATAATTGTAAAGCTACCTGACAAGGTACCTTAAGATCGTAGCTCAAGATATAAACTTATGTGAAAATCCCGAAGGGAACCGATGGTAACCGATGTAGTTTGAAACTTATCCAAGATGTCGGACCTTGAAGACTTCGATCATGTTTTCGGTATACGCGGAGAAGAGGAATTTGATAGAGTCTACCAAAGAATTCAACTGGAAGAACAGGAGAATCGGCGTAATATTGCACGTCGCAGACGTGTTTGTATACGGTATTATTTGCGGGATGCAAGCATAAATGCATTCCTCTATAGCAGACGAAAATAACGGAAGTGGTTTTATCGCTGAGAATTCTGGGTAATTCGTTGCCAATATTACGAAAACGTCAACATTCATGCATGACCGGTTAAGGCGGCCGTTAATTCGATCTCAGCTCACCAGTGATTGGAAGTAATTTGAGTAGAGAGTAATATATTTGCATACGACCCATTCTTATATGATCTGAGTATGTAGGACCACCTCCGAGACAACACGAACATTTAAGAAAAGTTACATCATTCACTTATTCATTCATACTATACAAGGCGAGTACATAAATGATTATGGTGGCTGGATAAAGTTCGAGAAATATTTGAGCCTTAAAGTTTCCCATCGAAAAATATTAAATAAAAGTTTCGTGAAATAAAATATAATAGTAAATAACAAAATGCAAATATGATTATTTTAATTCTACTTTGCTGAATGCATCAATTAACTTTTTGAGGGCCCTCTATCACATTCCTGGAGTTTCCGATACATCGAACCCGTTCTCAGGACGCATAGATTAGTTACGTAATATTTTTATAAACAATTACCTTAATATCCGGCGTGCGCTGCTACGCCTAAATAAATGATAATATATATTTGCATTTAATTGAATAAGTAAAATGAAAAATAAATGTAAATTTATATCGTTATTTTTAGATACCCCTTGCTGATTACCCGGCATTGCCCGGGAATCTACGCATCCCGTTGTACTTGGCATAAATGAGCTGAAAGACAATTCGTTATTTTGAGTTATCCATAAAAGAAAACCCGCCGTGCGCTGCTATGCTTGCCCGGGAATCTACTTATCCCGATCTTCTTGGCATCAATGAACACAAAAATGGTTATTGTGAGTTATCCGTAAAAGACAAACATGTGCTGTCGCGGACTTTTCTGTACATTTTTTTGAGATATTCAATTCTGTGTACAATAATTTTGTGTATTTGTTATGGTTTAGGCAGCGTAACCCATTTAAGCTTACAAAAAGCGACTTTTTTCACTACAGAAGGTCATTTTTAAGGGTGAAGGGCTTGATTATTAAACTCTCTTATAGCCTATAACTTTCCCGGGAAAATCCTGCACGTTTTGCAAAAAGCGCCATGACAATCGGATGAATGGTATGGCAACATATGCTTCCCGATCTCCTTGGCATCAATGAAAGACAAAAATGGCTGTTGTGTGTTATCTGTAAAAGATAAACATATGCTCTCGCGTACTTTTTTGTAGAGTTTTTTCTATGTAAATTAATGTTGTGTATTTGTTATGGTTCAGGCAGCGTAAGCCATTTAAAGGTAAAAAGGGGACTTTTTCACATTTTTCACTGCAAAGGGTGTTTTTTAATGGTGTAGGAGTTGAGTATCTCAACTCTCTTATAGCCTATGTCATTCCCGGGAATCTCCTGAACATTTTGCAAAAACCCCTTCACGATCGGATCAACGATATGATCCCGCATAAAGTACAAACAAACAAACATTAATTTTTATATAATAATAATAATAATAATAATAATAATAATAATAATAATAATACTTTATTTATTCTGGCAGAGTGAAGGCCATAAGGCCCTCTCTTCCACTCAACCAGCACAAATACAAATAAATATTCGACAAATATAATGATAAATAATAATAAATAATAATAATAATAATAATAATAATACTTTATTTATTCTGGCAGAGTTAAGGCCATAAGGCCCTCTCTTCCACTCAACCAGCACAAATACAAATAAATATTCGACAATTATAGATATACACTGTACTAATTATAAACAGTTAAAGATACAATAAATGTAGCAATGTAAATGTCATGTACAAACAACATTTCATAGGGTAATAACAATAATGATACGATAATAATAATAATAGTAATAATAATAATAATAATATAAATATGATACATTATACGGGAAACACCAATTAATATATATATCTTACACTGGATAATAATGAATTCGAGTTTAGAGCAATATATAAATTTAGATTTCTTTTAAAAGATGCCAATGTCCGGCAGCCCCTTATTTCTTGTGGTAGGGAATTCCAGTTGCGAGAAGTGGAGATGGTATATGACATGGAGTGATGTGATGTCCTATGTTGCGGTATATTAACCCTTAAATTGGCAAAACACAAATTTCTTCTATTAGATATTTGAATGTGGCGGACCGCAGTGAAAACGGAATCTCGTGTAACTGTTATTATTAGGTATATTGTATAATTAGACACACATTTAAGTGGTTTATTTTTGTTCGTTTTCTTCTGATGTATTAAAAATATTAAATTAACTAAACCAACTGATGTATCTAAAAGGATACATTACGAAATTAAGGGTTAAGTAAGAGACTATATTAGATATATGAATAAGTCTGAACAGGTAAATTTACTATGGGTGTTTACTACAATTTCATTTAATGTTCAGATATGTGACAGCTGAGGTACGAGATATTCATCTCCCATTTTGGACAGATAAATGTTAAGAGTAGCACTCAAAGGTACGCTGTCTTGGTAGACATGTGGTTAGCATGCGTGACTGCTCCGAGTAGGATCTTACGATCGAATCCTGGCGGTTCCAGAGGAGTATTCGTAGTGTACCACACCGATATTTTTGGGGTTTCTCTGGGTTCTCCCGTTTCCCAAATTTCATCCTATCAACACTCTCCACTACTCTTCCCTCCTCCATCATGTCATTTCATATCACCTTTCGCCCCATCTAATGTTAGGTTAAAATACTTTGAATTTTCAAAAGCATAGGTGTTTAAAATATGTAGATGTGTTGATATAATGGTGCACACACTCATGCATAACTTCATGACTCCGAGCCTATGTGATAACTTAGGGCAGAATATGGCAAAAGGGAGGGTTGTAACCCTTCCCTGAGGCCTTGGGCCCAGACCAGATAAATGGTGGTAAGAGTCATGTAAGTGAAAGTTTGATGTTTGTCGAACCAGGAACACCATAACAGACTACGTATCACAATAGAGTAGATTTTTATCTCATTCACTATATAAAGTTAAGGTAAATTCCTCTTCATAGTACTTCCTCTTATTCTACTTCCTTCACAGTAGCCTCTGCCCGCTCTTGGAATTTCCTTCCTCAATATATCAGGGGTTGCCGCACACTTGGCACTTTTAAGTCACGCTTATACAGTTACCTGTTGTCTAATAATTAATTTTTCTCTATTTACGTAAATTTATACAGTGTCATTAATAATTTTTCTCGTTTTTTATATATCTTGTACATATTATACATTCAATTCGTTAAATGTAAATTAAATTAAATACATTATAAATATTAATTGTATTGTATTTATAACACGCAATCGTTTATGTTTATTGTAATTTAGATGTAAGGCTTTTTTATATTTTTTTAAAACCTGGTCGAGTGGCAGACAAGGCCTTAAGGCCTTAATTCTGTCAGGTAAAATAAAGCTATTATTATTATTATTATTATTATTATTATTATTATTATTATTATTATTATTATTATTATTATTATTATTATTATTATTATTATTATTATTATTGAGATCAGCTGGAAAATCTAGAATGGATAGGATACGAAATAAAGAAATAAGAGAAATTATGGGTGTACAAGAAGAGTCAGACATCATAGACATTATAGAAAAGAAAATATTACAGTGGCATGGCCATGTCAAAAGAATATCAGAGCAAAGATTGCCTAAAATTGTTATGGAATTGATGCCAATGGAAAGGAGGGAGAGAGGAAGACCGAAGAAAACTTGGATTGAAGGGGTACAAGCAGCTATGAATATCAGAGGATTGGAGGAAGATCAATGGATGAACAGAGAGGAATGGCGTTTGGTTTCCGGAAGACGGCGGTTGCTGCCGCGATACCGGATGATTATGATTATGATTATGATTATTATTATTTATTATTATTATTATTATTATTATTATTATTATTATTATTATTATTATTATTATTAACCCCTGAAATATGATTGCCTAATCTAATCTAACCCTCAAAGGTAAGAAGATTAATATGAACCAGGGATATGATAACATTAATATGTTACCTTGAGAGTTATGACATTTAGATTGACTGTGAGCCGAATATACTGTCAAAAGAAATGACAATGGACGGATAAAAATAAACCTGGACTAATAACACCAGATAAGAAAACATCGTCATACAAGGTGACATGTCGAAATGAATCATCACTATGGAGTAACATGCTATTTACACATGTGCAACAAAAAAAATAAAGTTTTTTTTTTTGTCTCAGAAAGAAAAATATATGATTGTGATAGTATATTTTCTCCTGAATCAAAATATGAATCGGTTTCTCTCCATGATGCAATGTTTCCGAGAGATTCCATCCTTTATCCGGGAACCAAGCATTTCAGACTGGTTTTTGGATAACTTTAAATCTCGTATGAGAATCGTTAAGATCTTCTTGAGTCAATAAATGAGGCTCAGATGAACAGCTTTGTTCAAAAGTTGTATCACCAAAATCTGTTTCTTCTTCTTCCTTACTTCCATCAGAATCTGAGCTCTCTTCATCTAATGTCACATGTTCTGGTATGGGCAATTCTTCGCAGTGTGGAACTGGTCTCATTGCAGATTGCAAGTCAGGTTACACGACTTGATTTTGATGCAAACCCTTTAATGTTTGTTAAGCAGAAATTTTAAAAAAATAATTATTTAAAACCATTAATTGAAATTGCAATAAAAAAACTGTGGGTGATGGAGAATTTCCGAATACATATTTGAAAACACGATAAAAAACTGCATTAAGTACAACTATTGGTACTCATGAGACAAAAATCATGTTGACCAGTGTAATTTGTTCAATACATTTTGTATTTATTAAAGTATTTTAAAGCCATGATCTGATGATATGTATGTGTCAGCCGCGGTGGGCTAGTGGTTATGTTCCTTGCCTCTAGTTCCGAGGGACGTGGGTTCAAACCCGGTCAGGATCGATTGACTTTTACGATGGAAAAATCCAAGCTAAAACTCCTCCAGCAAGGACTTCAAGCCTTGGGTTCCGTGTTTCAAGATTTTTAGCCTCGTAAAATATAACTAAAGCTCTTTATTGAAAAACCATTATTTAAATAAATAAGTATATATTTAATGTAAACGGCGATGTTTGAAAAACGTGAGATGTGACCTTTTTTTTTAGTATTTTTAATAAAAACACATAACACGCTCATCCTATGTTGTCTATTTTCCTTTGTGTAATATTAATAAAAATAGCTCTCCTGAACCAATATTTTCAATCATTCCTTATACAATAAACTCCCTTCAATCAAGATACTTCTATCTCATTTTTTGGTATAGTAATTAATATATCATATTCGTGAATTGTCTATTTTGTCTTAAATGTTCGTGTTGTCTTGGAGGTGGACCTGGCGTTGAGTTTATAAACTCATCAGGGAGATCATCCATGTTCTTACTATTATTATTATCATTATTGTTATTATTATTATTATTATTATTACTATTATTTCTATTATTATTATCGTTACTATTACTATTATTATTACTACTATTAATATCATTATTACTATTATTATTATTATTATTATTATTATTATTATTATTATTATTATTATTACTATTACAATTATTATTATTACTACTATATTATTATTATATTATTATCATCATCATCATCATCATAATCTGTGGCGGAGCAAAATATATTTGGGCTCAAGGATAACTACTCTAATGTAGAAATAATCCTTACTAAAAAACTATTATTATTATTATTATTATTATTATTATTATTATTATTATTATTATTATTATTATTATTATTATTATTATTATTATTATTATTATTATTATTATTATTACTGTTATATTATTATTATTAATAATGAGGAATAGAGGAAGACCGAAAAAAATTGGATATAAGGGGTACAAGCAGCTATGAATATCAGATACTTGGAGGAAAATCAATGGATGGACAGAGAGGAATGGCGTTTGGTTTCCGGTAGACGGTGGCAGCTGCCATGATACCGGATGATGATGATTATGATGATTATATTATTATTATTATTATTATTATTATTATTATTATTATTATTATTATTATTATTATTATTATTATTATTATTATTATTATTATTATTATTATTATTATTATTATTATTATTATTATTATTATTATTATTATTATTATTATTATTATTATTATTATTTAAGTGGAATGAGAACAAGAGGCCTGGAGGACATGGAGTGGATGGATAGATACGAGTGGAGAAGGAAAATAAAACTTTAGGCACAGAAGATGTGTAAACATTAAAATCTGTATATAAATAAATAATAATAATATCATTATTATCATTATTACCATTATTATTAGGGGCACGCCGTAGCTTAGTGGTTAAGGCACTGCGCTACAAGCCGGAAGGTCGAGGGTTCAAGTCCCGGTGGGGTCAGGATTTTTAAACTGACCAAAACCTTCTGGCGGCACTATGGCCCTGGGGTCGACTCAGCCTCTAACTGAAATGACTACCAGACGCTTGTTCTGGGGTAAAGGCGGCCGTCACGCAGGGCTGACAACCCGGCTGACATCAAGTGCCGATTGTCTAGAAATAGTGGGAGCCTTAACGTCCCACTACCCCAAGGGCCTCCTGAGGCCTGTAGTGGGAATACTTTACTTTACTTTACCATTATTATTATTATTATTATTATTATTATTATTATTATTATTATTATTATTAATATTATTATTAATTTTGTTATTGGACATATGTTTGACAGGATGTTCTGTTCGTAACATTTGATGGAACGTTGACTCTGAAGAACGGTGAACTATCACATCTGACGACACTTGAACGATCAGGTGATGCAACACTCAATTACGATGGAGACACGGCACACATTGTTACCAAAGTTACATTCAGCGATTTGGTGGTAAGTGTGTTAATTTGTTTCCGCTTGTTATCTAACTAACTACCTTGTGTAACTCATGTGGACTGCAACATTATTTATATGAACAGGCTTCTAGAACAAGTTGTAATCCTCATTCTTCATCATCATCATCTGCATTCATGGATTAGGTATGTTGACCCGTTCCGACTTCAGCCCATCTCTTTCTAGGTCTGCCCACATCTCGGGTGCCTTTAGGTTTGTATTTTGTTATTTTTTTGGATATCTATCTTCATTCATTCTGTCTATGTGTTGCTTCCATTTTTGTCTATATGTATCTATTTTATCAGTTATTGCAAATATTTCAAGTTCCTGTCTTATTTCTGTGTTCTTGATTCTGTCTTCCTTAGTGCACCCTTTAACAGATCTCAAAAATTTCATTTCTGCCGCCGTTATCCTACTTAGATCTTGTTTTTTATGTATCCAGGCTTCTGAACCATAGAGCAGTACCGGTACTGCCAACGTTTTATGAAATTTCAATTGGGTTCTCTTGTTGTTTTGTTATTTAGTGATTGTTTTATCGTACCACATATTCCCTGGAATTTTGCTATTTTATTATTTATATCATTATCATAATTAAATGAAATGTCACATCCTAGATAATTGAGATGGTTCACCTGTTCTATGATTTTTGTTACCTATTACTATTTTGGATCTGATTTGATTTTTCCCTTGGAATGCCATTACCTTAGTTTTTTCTATGGATATTTTGAGATTATATTGTTCACATATATTATGTTGTTTAAAAATATTCCTTTGAAGTTCGTCTTCCGTATTTGCTATTATTACCTGGTCGTCAGCGTATAATAATGTTTTCAAGTAGTGTGTTTTATCTATATTTATTCCTTTTTTTTATTTGTTTCTTCGTTCCATTTTTTTATTATATCATTTTTTCCAAATTTAATTATTGTACATCTTTTATTCGAAGGAAACAGTGACTGTCTACTATTATTACTAAAATCTTAACACGATCTCTAAACAACATATAGGTTCATGGCCTCACGGACATAAGCTCTCCATACATCCCTATCCTAAACTAACTTTCTCCAATCATCGCCTGTATAATCTACTTACCTCAAATCACAGCTTTATTTTTTTTGTTCACTTCATTTTGGTCTGCCTACTGGACGCCATCCCTCTGGTTTTTCCTACAAGGAGCTTCCATGCTTCCAACTTCTTTTTCTTAAACATAATTTGTAGGATTTTCATCCTGTTTATTTCCAAAATCACTCCTCGGAAGAAGATGTATTGGATGTGCATTCACTGTCTGTCCATCTCTTGGCTGGTCTTCCTCTTTTTCTTCTCCCGCCCATTGGTCTATCTTCTTTAGCTCTTTTTGCAAGTCGGTTTTCCGCCATAGCCTGTCCGAAGCCAGGTTGATAAAGGGCGAGGGGGAGGAGTAACAACTCGTAAAAAAACCTTGGTTCAGCTTGCCCAGCTGATAGTACCTTGTGAGGGCCCCTTGCCAGGGTTACGGTGAAGACCTCAACCGCAGATACAGCGGAGAAGGAGTCCTTCGGTACGGTGTACCTGACGGAAGAGGCAACTCTACATCTACTGCCTTGTAGATTGACAAACGGGTGGATGGGGTTTGTTAGTCCTGCAAGACAACCCATCTAGGAGGGACAACTCCGAAATAAAACGGGGCAGGCTGAGTCTGGAGCTGGGTGAAGGCAATCGGCCTAGGGAGGAAACCCCGAATAATAAACCCGCCATGAAAATGGGCTAGCAACCCACTTCAAGGTGTATCTTATACATTGCTCGCAGTCCCAAGGATCAAGCCTCGGATGAAAGACGGAATTCCATGCTTCCATTATGTCTTATCTATCGCAGTTCTTGTTTCCTTTTCTACGTGATCCCAGATTTTACTGCCGTGAGGAGCGTAGATTTCTAATATATACATTTTCTTTTTATTTAGGAATATTCCACAATACAGTGTTTCTCCTTCAACCCAAAGTGATTTGTCGCCAGAGGTTCCTGTCTGAAGCATCTTCTTCCCTCAAAATCTCTAGCTTCCATACTTCTCTTCAATCCATCCAGCCATCGTTCTCTAGGCTTCCACTTCTTCCATTAGCTTTCGAATTAAGGATATTCTTTCGTATTCTCTCTTCTTCCATTCTTATGAGGTGTCCATACCATTTCAAACTTTTTTCTTCTATTTTTCCTAATATGTTTTTTTAACTTGCATAATTTCCCTTATTTCTAATGTATAATTTTATTTTAAAATACTCAAAATGGATTGAGAGTGCGGCTAGAAAGTTACATTGAATGTAAGTAGGGATTGCTTTGAAATACAGATTTCGACAGTTCCACGTCAAACTGTGTTTTTCAAAATAAAATTCCTAACAGTTTTACAATTGCATTACAAAGCTAAACATTTCAACTATTCCGCAAACCGTAAAATTGGATTGGAATTCTCTAGCTGCAACAAACAATAATAAAACATTTCCCATTGCACTTATTTTTATTAGTAAGTCACTTTTACACTAAACAATCTCATTGCGAAACAGTTCTAAGAATTTTAATAATCACATTAGGTTATTAAAAAGTTCTTATGAAAATTCTTGAACCAAAGAGAGATGAACAGACAGGTGAATGGAGAAGACTACAGAACAGTGAACTATATGATCTTTATAGAAAGCCAGATATAATGAGAACAGTTAAGTCTCGTAGACTGAGATGGGCAGGACATGTGGCACGAATAGGGAATCAAAGACGTGCATGGAAGCTTCTTGTAGGAAAACCAGGGGGAAAACGCCCAGTGGGTAGACCAAGAATGAGGTGGGAGAATAACATTAACTATGAATTGAAGGAAGTAGATTAAACAGGGGATGATTGGAAAACATTAGCTCAGGATAGGGATGTGTGGAGAGCTTGTGTCCGCGCGGCCATGAACCTACGGGTTCGATAGTGCCAGTGAGTAAGTAAGTATACATGTTTCTATTACTTTCTTAAAATAATAAGTTTAATGTATTTTTTTAGGATTTAAATTCTATCGTATACATTAGGACTAACCAAACATGACTGTTGTTTCAATTTCGTATTTCTATGATCGTATTTCGCTTATTTTTTGATAATACCTTCATCAGTTTATTTTAATAGCAAATACTGAGTTCCTTTGTGAAACATCGAAAATTGCTACCGCTAGAGTGATATAAAAAGTTTCGTTTCAGATGAACTCCTACATCTATTGGTCAGATTTTGCTGGTTAACGAGCTCGACCTTACTTTTTTAATTAATTTCTACATGCCAAATTGTTTTTGATCAAATAAAAATTGCGGCCGCAAGAGTGTTAACGGATACACACACACAAAAAATACACACACACATATATATATATATATATATATATATATATATATTATATATATATTAGCAGTAGAAATGGATTTTTGGAGGCGATCGACAAAAATTTCAAGAAGGGATAAAATCAGAAACAGCACAATAAGGGAAATTATGCAAATTAAAAAAATATATAAATAAGGAAGAAGATAGAATACGAAAGAACATCCTTGATTGGAAAGCTAATGGAAGAAGTGGAAGAGGCAGACCTAGAAAACGTTGGATAGATGCAGTGAGGAGAATTATGGAAGCTATAGATTTGAGGGAAGAAGATGCTTTTAGAGACAGGACCTTGGGCGACAAATCATTATCTTTTACGGTCTCGCTTACCAAAACATGGAATTCCCTTCCGCCCTATGTCAGAGACTGTCAAACTATAACATCCTTCAAAAACAAACTAAAGAATTATTTAATAACAAACTAACTTATACACCTCACTGATAGTATTCTTTTAACAATTAATAAATTTAATTATTTATGAAAATAATATTAAGATTAACAAATATTTTCTTTTGTTCTCTTTTTAAATATTGTATAATCGTAAAATTAGTTTTCATTTATTTCTCTTCGTTTTTATATACATTAGACAGGGAAAATTTAATATGTCTTGCTTGTATACAATTTATTATTAGTTTTAGGGTAATTTAACTAACATTAACTGGTCATATTATAGATCGTAATATAATAGATATTATATTTTTGATCAAATTTTTATTTAGTATTTAATATTAGAGTCAATTGATATTGTTATATTCTGATGTAATATATGTTTGTCCTGGTGAGTGGAAGAGAAGCCACATGGCCTTAACTCCACCAGGCTAAATAAATCTAATCTAATCTCATCCACTTTGGTTTGAAGGAGGAACACTGTATTGTGGAATATTCCTAATAAAATGATTATTTATTTATTTATAAATTTTGGTCATGGTAAATGTTCGGTGCCTCTCAGATAGGACCGGTGAAGATCTGTATTTTTTTCATATTTAGAAATACCTCATTGACTGTATTTCTTCGGAATTCGATAATAAAAGGAAAATATATAAAACGCTGTTCTTCCACATAATATTAATTCGAAACGTGGTCTCTCGGTTTAAGAAAGGTGATTATTAGAGTATTTGAGAACAAAGTGCTTAGAAAAATATTTAGTGCAAAGAGACGAACTGACAGGTGAATGCAGTAAACAATGACTTCATGGCCGTTATAAGAAATGAGATATAATTAGAACGTTTAAGTGAATATGACGTAGGCATCAATTGGAAGCGAAAGTGGGCCATGGAAAACACCTGTAGGAAAAACAGAAGTAAAGTTTCCAATGCAATCAGATTGGAGAATAGCATTAACCATGACTGATGGAGCTGGAAATACTGGAAAATATTAACTCTCGATAAGGATGTATCCATCTATCCATAGTAATTCTGCCCGAGGGTAGGTCTGAATGCAATCATATCATTTCCATGCTATGCTTTGCAGCTTTAGGGAATTATAGGTGGGGTAGCTTCCCGTTGCTTTCCACATCGGTGAAGATGGTGATGATAATGACAAGTATGATGATGGCCGGATGATTTTCGGGGACCGTTGGGCCCTAAGCTTCCTGACATTTGTGTTACAGGTGAGGAAAACCCCGAAAAACCTCACCCAGGAGCCTGTCCCGACCGGGAACCGAGCCCACGCCCGCTGCGTGACAAGGCAGCACGCTACCTCGAGACCATAGCGTTGGGCTATACTAATTTAGTTATAGGCCTACTTGTTTTCGTACAGATGTAATTTGAGTGGTTCATGGTCAGCGTTCCGCCTCATACTGATAGGACACCAAGGTAGTACTAGGACGGGAAAATTCGGTAAATTTTGCTTAGAGGCCTTTTCATTCAGGCTTAAGGATCTTTTACGAGCCTGAAAATTTTCAGACTCGGGGCCCACGGCTTAAAGTCCCTCCCGGAGGACTTGTTCCTTGGATTTTCCCATCCTAAAAAATGCATCTACCCCTGCTGTGTTTTGACCCCCTAACCCGCATACCTCGTTACCCAAGGCAAGGCAATCATAACCACTATTCCACCGCGGCCGATAAAAACATCTGTATATAATTAAAAATTAATTAATCCTTATTATTATTATTATTCGTTATCACATCATTATCATCATTATTAGCATTATTATTATTTTCGTTATTATTATCATTGTCGTTATTATCATTGTCATTATTATTATTATTAATATCATTATTATTTTCACATCATTATCATTATCATCATCATTATTATTATCATTATTATTATCATCATTATTATCTATCATTATAATTATCATTATTATGTATTATTATTAGTATTAGTATTATTATTCTTATTATCAGTATCATTATTATTATCATTATTAGTATTATTATTATTATCAGTATCGTTATTATTATCATTGTCGTTATTATTATTATTCTTATCATCATTATCATCATCATCATCATTATAATCATCATCATCATTATAATCATCATCATCATTATAATCATCATCATCATTATAAGCATCATCATCATCATAATCATCATCATCATCATCATCATCATCATCATCATCATCATCATCACATCATCATCATCATCATCATCATCATCATCATCATCAATCATCATCATTATCATTATCATTATCATTATTATTATTATTATTATTATTATTATTATTATTATTATTATTATTATTGCTTACAGTTTTCTTTCTCAATGAGTTTATATTTTATAAAGACCTTATTTTCTCTTGTTTCAGCTAAATTACGACTACGATGTAGAAGTAATGGGTATAAACCCAACAGGTCAGTTGGTGGGAACCGCTAAGGGACTTGAACTGACTGTGGACATAACGGCTGATCTTGAAACTTACACTACAACTCTTGGAAGTCTTGAAGTCACAACAGCAGCGTAAGTTTTCGAGTCAAATGTTAACCAAAATCAACTTTTCCTTACTCACAGGACAGACCTCCATTTTCCTCTGCCCCAATTATTTGCCTACCCAATTCCTGTGAACTACAGATGTTTTCCATTCTTATCTACACAAGATGAATCAACTACCCTGAAATGGCCTGAAATGCTCTTCATCTTATGATAGAGTGCATCTTATTTTCAAACAAGCGACCAGAACTTCTGAAATCAATACCTCTGTCAGTAAAAATGAATACCGGAGTCATAAAATAAATAAATAAAAATATATACATCTTGGCAGATGCCGTCGTCGTCAGCTGTGTTAAAATACTACATTTAAAATATTATCTGGAGGCCTTTCGGAAGTTAACTTCCATCATCAGCAGGATGAGTGTCTGCTATTAGATGATTTTTTTTAGGACGTTGTAGACTTGAAGTCTCGTTAGTAGCAATTGACATGGTTTTAACGATATCATATAACGGGTGTGTAGAATGTTCTAAACAACATCTGGTAGCAGACAATCATCCTGCTGATGATGGAAGTTACTTTCCGAAAGGCCAACAGATAATATTTTAAGTATAGTACCTATTTTAACGCAGTTGAGGACGACGGCACCTACAACAGTATACATTTTTATCTTTATTTTAAACCAATTTTTCAATGAATCTCTGCTTCAGCAATTTTTCCGACACAACTATATAATCAAACACTTTTGAAATTCATATTAAAGCATCGTTAAGGTTATGTAATAAGATGTTTATTATATAATTTTTACCTGGTAAAGTCAGTGTCGTCCTCAACAAATTATTAAACTTATTCAAGTCAATACTAGTAAAATTCATATCCAAATTCCGTTGAGGTGAAGTCTTATGATGGAAGTTAGAAAATTATTAAACTTATTCAAGTCAATACTAGTAAAATTCATATCAAATTCCGTTGAGGTGAAGTCATATGATGAGAAGTTAGAAAATTATTAAAACTTATTCAAGTCAATACTAGTAAAATTCATATCAAATTCCGTTGAGGTGAAGTCATATGATGGAAGTTAGAAAATTATTAAACTTATTCAAAGTCAATACTAGTAAATTCATATCAAATTCCGTTGAGGTGAAGTCATATGATGGAAGTTAGAAAATTATTAAACTTATTCAAGTCAATATAGTAAAATTCATATCAAATTCCGTTGAGGTGAAGTCATATGATGGAAGTTAGAAAATTATTAAACTTATTCAAGTCAATACTAGTAAAATTCATATCAAATTCCGTTGAGGTGAAGTCATATGATGGAAGTTAGAAAATTATTAAACAATTATTCAAGTCAATACTAGTAAAATTCATATCAAATTCCGTTGAGGTGAAGTCATATGATGGAAGTTAGAAAATTATTAAACTTATTCAAGTCAATACTAGTAAAATTCATATCAAATTCCGTTGAGGTGAAGTCATATGATGGAAGTTAGAAAATTATTAAATTATTCAAGTCAATACTAGTAAAATTCATATCAAATTCCGTTGAGGTGAAGTCATATGATGGAAGTTAGAAAATTATTAAATTATTCAAGTCAATACTAGTAAAATTCATATCAAATTCCGTTGAGGTGAAGTCATATGATGGAAGTTAGAAAAATTATTAAACTTATTCAAGTCAATACTAGTAAAATTCATACAAAATTCCGTTGAGGTGAAGTCATATGATTGGAAGTTAGAAAATTAAATTGTACCTGTTGGTAGGTGCCGTGCGTCCTCAACTTTATTAAAATATTGTATACATAATTAACTGGAGCGCTTTCGGAAGTTATCTTCCATCTTCTGCAGGTTGAGTTTACCGCTACTTGTTGTTGTAGTTGTGTACGGTGAGGTGATATACTCTAACGTTTTGTAGCAGCAACTGACTTGTTTTTGGACGATCTCGTAGTAATGGGTTTGACTGGGGTGCGTTCTCATTGAGAAGTGAGGTGTTGTTGTTTCCTTTATAATTTCGAGGTCTTCTAGGATAAACATATTTGAACAGGTACAATTTAATTTTTAACTTTGAACATAGTGGCTTACCCATCCTTCATCAATTCAATATTTATTTAATACTGTTTCGCTTTCCAGTGACATTCCATAGAATTGAGGAAATGGCATAGCAGATGACATCGCTAAAGCAATTTCTGGAATCATTGAACCTTTCCTTTCTTGAAAAGGACAGCCTTGAATTCGTGGAGCGGGAAGATGAAGCAACCCTAGCGGAACCCCCTCGTTGGATTTGACATACGTGAAATAATAACGTTTAATATATGTATTTAAATTGTTAGATTTTTTTGGAAAATGATAAATAAAAAAAACATGATTTAAAAACACCCTAATACAGTACTTTCATTTTACAGATCTTCTCCTTCTCTCCTCCTTCTCCTTCTTCTCTCTCCTCCTCCTCCTTCTCCTTCTTCTCCTATCCTTTACTTATACTTCGCTCTTCTCCTCCTTCTCCCTTCTTTTCCTTTCCTCCTTCTACTGATACGTCTCCTTCTCCTGCTTCTTCTCCTTCTACTTTCTACTCTCCTTCTTTCTCTTCTTCGCCTTCTCCTTCTTCTTATCTTCTCCTTCATTTCACCTTCACCTGTCTCATCTTCTTCTTCTTTCTTCCTATCTACTTAATACTTCTCCTTTCTCCTTCTTCTCCTTCTTCTACCTCTCCTTATACTTATACATTTAACTTCTCCTTCTCCTCCTTCTCCCTTCGTCTTTTCTCCTTTACTTATATACTTCTCCTTCTCTGCTTCTTCTCCTTCTACTTATACTCCTCCTTCTCCTCTTTCGTTTCTTTCGCCCTTCTCCTCCCGTCTTCTAACTTCTTCCTTCTGCCCTTCAACCTTCTCAGGTCTTCTCTTCTCCCTTCTCACTTATCTGTCTCTTTCTTCTCCTTCTACTTATACTCTCCTCCTCCTTCTCCTTCTTCTTCTGCCTACTTCCTTCTTCATCTTCTCTTCTCCTTCTTCTCCTATCTCCTCCTCCTTCTACTTATTCTCTTTTCCCGCCTTCTCCTTCTACTTATACTTCTCCTCTTTTTCTTCTTAACTTATATTCTCCTGTCTTCCCCCTTCTCCTCCTTCTCCCCCTCTCCTTTCTACCCTCTCCTTCTCCTTTCTCCTACATCTCCTTCTCCTTCTTATACTTCTCCTTCTCCTTCTACTTTTACTCTCCTTCTCCTCCTCCTTCTACTTATACATCTTCTTTCTCAGCCTTCCTCCTTCTACTTAAACTTAAACTTCTCCTTCTTTTTCTCTTCTAACTTATCCTTCTCCTTCTCCTTCTTATACGTCTCCTTCTCCTGGCCGTCTTCTCCTTCTACTACTTCTTTCTCCTTCCTCTCTCCGTCTTCTTCCTCTCCTTCTACTTTCCTTCTCCTTCCTTCTTCTCCTTCTACTTATACTTCTTCTTCTCCTTCTACTTATCCTTCTCCTTCTACTTATCCTTCTTCTTCATCTCTCTCCTTCTTATCCTTCTACTTATCCTTCTCCTTCTACTCCTTCTACTTATACTTCTCCTCTCCCTGCTTCTTCTTCCTTCTTCTTCATCTCGCTCCTTCTTCTCCTTTACTTATCCTTCTCCTTCTTCTCCTTCTACTTATACTTCTCCTTCTCCTTCTTCTCCTTCTTCACCTTGTCCTTCTCCTTCTTCTCCTTCTACTTATACTTCTCATCCTTCTCCTTCTTCGCCTTCTCCTTTTCCTTCTTTCTCCTCTACTTATACTCCTCTCCTTCTCATTCTTCTTCTCTCCTTCTACTTATACTTCTCCTTCTCCTTCTTCTCCTTCGTCCTTCCCTCTCCTTATACTTTATACTTCTCCTTCCTCCTCCTTCTCCTTCTTCTACTTATACTCTCCTTCTCCTGCTTCTTCTCCTTCTACTTATACTCCTCCTTCTCCTTCTTCGCCTCTCCTTCTTTATACTTTCTCCTTCTTTCACCTTCCTCTTCGCCTTCCTACTTATACTCCTCCCTTCGCCTTCTTCGCCTTCTCCTCTTATACTTTCTCCTTCCTTCACTTCACCTTCTCATCCTTCTTCTTCTCCTCCTTCTCCTCCTCCTTCTACTTATACATCTTCTTTCCCGCCTTCTCCTTCTACTTATACTTCTCCGTCTTTTTCTCTACTTATAATTCTCCTTCTTATACTTACTTCCTCCTTCTCCTTCTACTTTTACTTCTCCTTCTCCTCTGCCTTCTACTTATACATCTTCTTCTCCGCCTTCCTCCTTCTACTTACACTTCTCCTCCTCCTCCTACTTTACTTATACATCTCCTTCTCCTTCTTTACTTATACATCTCCTTCTACTTTTATACTTCTCCTCCTCCTTCTACTTATACTCTCCTTCTCCTCCTCCTTCTACTTAAACATCTCCTTCTCAGCCTTCTCCTTATACTTAAACTTCTCCTTCTTATCTTCTACTTCCCTCTCCGTCTTCTTCCTCTCCTTCTACTTTACTTCTCCTTCCTTCTTCTACTTATACTTCTACTTCTTTATCCTTTCCTTCGCTTATCCTTCATCCTTCTACTTATCCTTCTCCTTCTCCTCCTTCTTCCTTCAACTCATCCTTCTCCTCTACTCCTTCTACTTATACTTCTCCTTCCTGCTTTCCCTTCGACTTATCCTCTCCTTCTACTTTATCCTTTCTCTTCTTCTCCTTCTTCTTCATCTCTCCTCCCATTCTTCTCCTTATACTTATCATTCTCCTTCTTCTCCTTCTACTTATAATTCTCCTTCTCCTTTTCTCCTTATTCACTTGTCATCTCCATCTTCTCCTTCTAAATATACTTCTCATCCTTCTCCCTCTTCGCCTTCTCCTTTTCCTTCTTCTCCTCTACTTATACATCCTCCTTCTCCTTCTACTTATACCTCTCCTCCTTCATTCTCTTCTTCTTCTCCTTCTCTACTTATACTACTTTCTCCTTCTTCTCCTTTTCTTCTCCTACTTATACTTCTCCTTCTACCTATCCTTTCTCTTTCTACTTATCCTTCTCCTCCTACTTCACTCTATCTCTTCTTCTCCCTTCTACTTCTCCTTTCTCATTCTTCTCTCTCTCATTCTTCTTCATCTCCTTCTACTT
This sequence comes from Diploptera punctata, assembly GCA_030220185.1. Lineage (NCBI taxonomy): Eukaryota > Metazoa > Arthropoda > Insecta > Blattodea > Blaberidae > Diploptera > Diploptera punctata. The sequence continues at coordinate 934,582 of JASPKZ010000803.1, forward strand.
ATACTTCTCAGATTTTGGGTAATAAATTCATTTACAACAACGGTTTGCCTATAGAGTCGTGATATTTTCTCCAACTTAAAGTAAGAGTCAATTTTTCATATATCCATATAACCGAGAGAAAAATAGTTGTATAAAGTTCAGTCAACGTTTTTTACGCGCTTTATATTAGATTGATCTGTATCTATCTATGTAACGGAATCTTTTCAACACGATTTTACCCACTTAAAAAACATTAGATCGACTTGAAACTTTGCATACTTTTAAAGGACCAATGACAATACAATAATTCATAAGTTGTTCTTCTAAGATCCTGGCCAGGATCAACAGGACATAAAAAAGGACCGGGATTAATAGGTTGCGGACGTATCGACTTTTTAGTATCTATCGTTTGTGGTAGCTCAATTGGTAGAGTGGTGGACTGTAGTGCCTATATAATTTCAGTAATCCATAGGTCGCCGGTTCAATCCGGCCCGGAGGATTTTTTTTTTAGAAGGAGTATCACTTTTAGCTCATACTACAATAGTCTCGAGTTTAAAGATATTTACATTTTTAGAAAACCAAAGTAAAAAGTAAAAAATAAATCTTCTTCTTCTTCTTCCTTCCAAGTATTAGGCCAAGGCCTGTTACGATCCTATAGAAAATTTTCCCTCCAGCGTTCATAGGACGGCCCAGTGATCTTCGTCCTCTTGGTATATAATTATAAACAGCTTTGGGGATCCGGTTTGAACTCATTCTTTCAAGATGGCAGCCCCATCACTGGTCTTGCCTTCCTTTGGCCGGCAACCAATCGAAGAGGACTATTATTATGCTTTCAAGTCTTATAAAAAATAAATAATAGTTTTTAAAATACTAAAACAACACGCTTTATTAGAAAACCGAACTACAAAATGAAAAATAATCTTAATTTCCAACACGCTTGGGATAAAATTAAAGTGGACAACAAAAAATTCATCCACAACACATTCAGAATAAAACTAGAGTTATCTACAAAAAAAATAATTTTACCATCAAAAGCTTGGGGTGCTCTATAGCAATTAATATATTTGATAATAAACAGATATTGGGTAAAAGTATAAAGTCTCTAAGAAGAAAAAGTAAAAAACCATAAAAAAGTACCCCACGCTTTTCATGGTTTTTTTTGTAGTTTTGTAGATAACTCTAGTTTTATTCGAGATGTGTTGGAGATGATTTTTTTTAATCATAAGTAATGCCACGAGTGATTTCCAAATTATCGATAAATTCACGACACACGAAGTGAGGAGTGAATTTATCTAGAGAATTTGAATATCAAGAGTGGTATTTGTTAGGATTATTTATCGAATAAAATTAAGCTATTTAATCACAAATCATTTGTTTAAATATAGTTATTTTAAAATATTTATATACTTAATGTAAACGGCGATGTTTGAAAACAAATAAGAAACGATTGGTACGCTTCATCTGCTTCTTTTGTTTATCACTGCAACCAGATCATACTATTTATTGCCAAAGGAATCCAATATTGTAAGAATGCTCTGTAGTGGAGGAAAAATAAAAACACATCAAACTGTATATTAATTCATTTCCGATGTCGTATGATGTAAATATGACATTATATTTTTCTGGATTATTACCTGGGAAAAAATACATTTAAGAAAGTGCAAACAGTGGTTTCTTTTTTTGGTGGTATAATCAATTGCTACAAATGTTTTTATATTGTCTCCTGCAAGCGCTATGTTTGACATCCATGGACTATATATACAATCTGGTAGCCGTATTTCTTACAGAGTCAGTCACTGCAAAATAATGGTCAGACCTGTTCAGAATATTAAAAAGGAGGAGCTTTCTTTAATATGGTAAATTTAATAATGATAAATATTTGGTGAAACACGACTGTGATTGGTTGTAAAACAGAATTTATTGAAACGTGATTGGTCATTGACTCCCATTTGGGGCATGAGTTAAAATAGTCACTTTAATTTTATCCCAAGCGTGTTGAAAATTACAATTATTTTCCATTTTTTAGTTCGGTTTTCTAATAAAGCGTGTTGTTTTAGTTTTTTTAACTATTATTTATTTATAAAACCCGCCAAAGCCTGTCCCTGTTAGAAAAAGGTGAGGAGGAGGAGTAATAACCTCGTTAAAAAAACAGGGTTCAGTACCCCCGGCTGATAGTACCCTGTGAGGGCCCCTAATCTAGGGTACAGATACTGCTGCCTTGCAGTTCGTCATTGGTTTGACAAAGGCTAGAAGATCAAATTATATACAGCAATAATAAGACCAATCATATGTTATGGAGCTGAAACCTGGGTACTAAAAGAAGCAGATAAATTAAGACTATTAACGATTGAGAGGAAAATATTTAGAAGAGGTGCTAGGTCCAGTAAAGGAAAATGGAACTTGGAGGTTAAGAAGGAATAACGAATTATACCTCAAGAATAATAAAGAAAATATAGTTAGTTTCATCAAATCCAGAAGATTACAATGGTTTGGACATACACTAAGAATGCCAAAGGGAAGATTGCCGAATGATATTTTAAATTGGAAGCCACAGGGCACAAAACCAAGAGGAAGACCCAAAGATCGATGGGAAGATGACGTAATTGAAGATTTAAGAGAGATGGGGATTTTTGATTTGAAATCTACTGCACAAGATAGGAAGAAATGGCGTAAACTAGTTGAGAAGGCCAAGACATTCAACTGGAATGTTGTAGAGCATGAAGAAGAAGAAGAAGAAGAAGGCTAGAAGAAGAAGAAAACCTTGACCAAAAATTATCTGGTCCTCCAGGTTGGGGGTTGATGCATCAGGCCAGCTCCCTGTTCGTCACAAAAAACATAACAATGCTAAAAAGCCTAAAGATTTAAAGCCGGACGGATTAATAAAACTTTAGGCACAGAAAGATGTGTCATCATCATCATCTGCATTCATGGATTAGGTCTGTTGACCCGTTCCGACTTCAGCCCATCTCTTTCTAGGTCTGCCCACATCTCGGGTGCCTTTAGGTTTGTATTTTGTTATTTGTTTTGGATATCTATCTTCATTCATTCTGTCTATGTGTTGCTTCCATTTTTGTCTATATATATCTATTTTATCAGTTATTGCAAATATTTCAAGTTCCTGTCTTATTTCTGTGTTCTTGATTCTGTCTTCCTTAGTGCACCCTTTAACAGATCTCAAAAACTTCATTTCTGCCGCCGTTATCCTACTTATATCTTGTTTTTTTATGTATCCAGGCTTCTGATCCATAGAGCATTACCGGTACTGCCAACATTTTATAAAATTTCAATCGGCTTTTCTTCTGCTGAAGTTTATGAGTAAGTTATTTTTTACTAGTAGAGGTTACCAGCCTCTAGCCAAACTTCCTGGAGGGCAGGGAACTAGAATTTCGGAGTGTTCGTCTCCTAGAGAAGTTGCCTTCACTACGGCTTTGGGGACTTCTCTTCTCCCCACGTAACCCTGTGGACGGGGCCCTACCCAGGTACTACCCACTGGGCGAGTGGGACCTGGAGCTCACAAAAGGGCAGGGGCGCCTACTCCCTGGAGTGGACCTCTATCAAGGGTTCCACTCTGTAAACATTAAAATTCTGTATATAAATTTATTTATTTATAGAAGTTGCTAAGTAAGTAACATAAAAGAGTGAGTATATAATTTAGACCTTCATGATTCTGAAGACCTGAATTGAAGAACACATTTTATGAACACTCAGTGATCAAGTAAAGTGTACTCTAAATGCAGGGAGAGGTGTAAAACATACAGTTAATGTAGGTTAAAACACCTGATTTAAATTTTAAATGTTTGAAACTAAATTGCCGTGTGATTAAAAGTGCATACGATGATTGTATTTCCACGTTCCAACATATTTTAACTCATTTACATATATAAATAAACACATTGTAAAGTAGGGTGTTGCACAACAAAGTCAATTTGACGTCAAACTAATTAGAACATATTTAACAGTGATTTATATCTTGTATAGAGTGTCTAAAAAACGGGGCATCCCGTGCTCTGGAGGTTGCAGGTCATAGTCCAGAAATAAAAATGGATTCATAATAGACGTATTTATTTTTTCACCTACATCTATAATAGCATATCCATCCATAGTAATTCTGCCCGAAGGCAGGTCTTTCACTGCAATCATAGCATTTTCATGCTATGCTTTGCAGCTTTACTAGGGAATTTTAGGTGTGGTAGCTTCCCGTTGCTTTCCACACCGGTGAAGGATGATGATGATAAGATGAATATGAATGATGATGATTGCGATGGCCATATGATTTCGAGGACCGTTTGGGCCTTAAAGTTTTCCTGACATTTGTCTTACAGGTGAGGAAAAACCCCGATAAAAACCTCACCCACAAAAACTGTCCCGAGGGGGGATCGAACCCCGGCCCGCTGCGTGGCAAGGCAGTACGCTACCTCGAGACCACAGCGGTGGACTATAATAGCTTATAATGCCATCTATAATGGCATTTCAAGGCGTAGATCGTGTCAGAAATAAAATTGTACTTAACAATAAAATTTTGGAGCAGGTGCATAATTTTACATAGCTAGGATGCAATATCTCATATGAAGAATAAAAATAAATGTAAATGCAAAAATATCAATTTTTTGGGGATTTTAAGGTTAATAAATTTTATTTTCAAGCCACAGTTAGTTCAAAAATATTCAAGACTAAAAGTGTATAAAACACTGGCTCTTCCAACTCTTTTGTATGGTAGCGAAGTATGGACAATGAATCAGAAGGATATACAGAGACTTAGATCTGCTGAAATGAGATGCCTTAGGAGGACTGCAGGATAAACACTACTAGATCACAAAAAATGAAGACATCTTAGAATAATTATACATGGAACCTTTAGAAAACAGGGGCACGCCGTAGCGTAGTGGTTAAGGCACTGAGCTACAAGCCGGAGGGTCGAGGGTTCAAGTCCCGTTGGGGTCAGGATTTTTAAACTGACCCAAACCCTCTGGCGGCACTATGGCCCTGGGGTCGACTCAGCCTCTAACTGAAATGAGTACCAGACGCTTGTTCTGGGGTAAAGGCGGCCGTCACGCAGGGCTGACAACCCGGCTGACATAAAAGTGCCGATTGTCTAGAAAAAGTGGGAGCCTTAACCTCCTACTACCCCAAGGGCCTCCTGAGGCCTGTTGTGGGATCACTTTTACCTTTAGAAAACAAAATTTCTGATTACACTGGTCAACATGATTTTTGTCTCCTGAGTACCAGTGTTGTAGGCCTACTTAATACAGTTTTTTATCGTGTTTTCAAATATGTATTCGAAATTTCTCCATCATCCTACAGTTTTTTTTTATTTTAATTTCAATTAATGGATTTAAATAATTATTTTTTGATAAACGTTTTTTCGTCAATTTGTCCATTGTAAAATAAAACCAAATGAACTAACTCAAATGGTTTCAGCTATGGAGAAGATATATCAAGGCAAATGGAATCCTAATATGCTGGCCGATTATTGTTCGACCATCAAGAGGGATGCCCCTTAGGCGAAATATAGCACAAAATCGTCATTTCTTGCTTTCTAGGTGAGTCCGAATGTTCGAAAATTGTGTAGTTACGAATGTAGAAAATATTGAAGTGTTTGAAATTATAAATTCCTGTCTCTCGGAAACCTTGCGTGATGGAGAAAAACACGAATCATATTTGAATTCAGATGAAAAGACACTATCAAAATCACATATTCTTCTTTCTGAGACAAAAAAAATGTTTATTTTTTGTTGCTCAGTGTTGTAAGTCAAGAATGGAAGATCACAGGATACCCAAACAAATGTTAAGCTATCAACCTGCAGGAAGAAGAAGACCAGCACGTCCACTCAAAACAGGTCAACAAATGTCGTAAATTCATGAATGAACTATGACGACGATGATGATGAATTGAAATAGTGACAACTATTTTGTAATATCAGAATATTGTGACTTAAAGAGGAAGTTATAAGTAATCAAACTAATTCATGATTTTTGTACAGCTTCAAGTTTTTAAAACAAGTAAAATAAAAGTACACCTAATCTACGGTTTTGGATGATACTTCAACCCTTCTGAATGTGAAACTGTTGTACCTGCAGCATTGTGTATTGTGGCGGCCGTCACGCAGAAATGACAACCGGTTAACATCTCGTGCCGACTGTCAAAAAGATGGTAATCTTATCATCCTCTTATCTTCAGAGAGTGTAATTAGATCACTTTCTAAAGCTATGTTAGTCATCATCATCATCGTCCTTTCAAGTATTAGGCCCAGTGGCCCGTTACGGTCTCCCGCCATCTCCGAAAAGGTCGACCCACAGATCTTCTGCTTCGAGGAATGTAGTGAAGAATTTGTTTTGGTATTCTGTGACGATCCATGCGCTGAATATGGGCTAGCCAATTGTTTCTATATTCTTGGAGGTATTCAGATATAGGTACGATGTTTAACTCTCTGGCTATTGTTGAATTTCTTTGGTGGTCTAGAAGGCTATAACCTGCAGTTCGTCGCAGAAATTTCATCTCCGTGGCTGTAATATGACGATCATCCTGAGTTCTGATGGTCCAAGCTTCACTGCCATAACAGATTATGGGTCTAGCGAGAATTTTATAGATTTTCATTCTTGTGTGTCTCTGCACTTTTGTTGGTTTAAAAACTTGGTTGATAATTCTTAAAGCTTTATTATAGTTTTGTATTTTAAAGGATATATCACATTCCTCATTATAAGTTAGATTATATCCTAAGTATTTAAATGAATTAACTTGCTCTAATATTGAATTCTGAATACAAATTTTACTTCTTACTGGGAATTTCCCTTGAAAGGCCATAACTTTAGATTTTGTGTTGATATTTCCATGTTAAATCGTTGGGCTATTATATTAAGATGATGAGTGGAATATTGTAATTCATCTTCATTATTGCCGAAAAGAGCCTGATCATCTGCATATAAGAGTGTGTCTAAAATTTATTTTAGCTTTACCGCTGTGGCTTTGGTGTAGCGTGGTTACCTCGTACGGAACGGGTCCGGGTTCGATCCCGGTCAGGACAAGTTTCCTAGGTGATGTTTTTTTGGGGGGGGGGGTTCTTCTCCTGTAAGACAAATCTCTGGATATTTAAAGGCTCAAACGGTCATATTCGCTATGTTTAGTATGAATTACTGCATGAATGGTGTGTTTACAGTTAATTTTGAGTTGTTCAGAAGGAGGCCCTGGCATATAGCTGATCACTCATTTTTTTTTGAGCTAGAGGCTTGATGTTTTGTACAAACATTCACTGCATGATACATAATGATGTGTTTAAGTTTCATTCTTGTGAGACATTTATTTTATGAGTTGTTAAATATTATTTTTAAAAATTTGCATATAGGCCTATTGTAATTAAATGGGTTCCACAATCTTTAGTAAAATGTCTGATTTTTTTACAAGACCCCTAAAATATTTAGAAAAACATCATGCATTATAATTCTTCTAATGTGAATACAAGGGGGAAAAAATTAATGTTGTACTTCATGCGTGGAATTACAAAAAAAAATAATAAGTGCATATATTTTATTTTTTATTTCTTAAAATACTACTTCAATCATGAAACCCATGCACTAGTTTGTTACTCATTGCTTTTAGGACATGCAGTAAAAATTTGAACCTTCTCTTCTTCTTCTTCTTCCGAATGCAGTATTGGGTGATGATGCCCGTTCTGCGACTACAGAAACTGATCTTTCCATCGGTTGAAGGGTCTTCCGAGGTCTCTTTTGCCTTTAGGGTTGCGGTGGTAAATCATCTTTGGTAAACGGGAATTTGACATTCTCTGGACGTGTTGGAACCATTTAATCTGATAATTTTGTATATGTTCAACCATTTCCCTTCTATTCCACTGCATCCTTATCTCATCACTTTTCATTCTATCCCTTAATGTTACTCCTTCTAGGACAAAATTTCTGAATTCCATTCAATTTTGAATGTACAAAAATGCAGTGAAAATAAAAGTGTGGAAAAACAAGTTTAAAGATTTGCATACAGGTAGTATTTAACTGGCGCAGCCTTTTAACTCTGACGTAATTTAGGGCACTTAGAAGCGCCATGGACCTCTGAAACTTTGCCAACATATACATTAGAGTAAAGCCTATTTTTTAGTATAAAAAACAAAAAATGCCAATTTTGATCTTAAGTCCTCCGCTGTGGTCTGGAGGGTAGCGTGCTGCCTTATCACGCAGCGGGCCCGGGTTCGATCCCCGGTCGGGGCAGTTTTTCTGGATGAGGTTTTTATCGGGGTTTTTCCTCACCTGTAAAACAAATGTCAGGAAAACTTTAAGGTCCAAACGGTCCCCAAATCATATGGTCATCATCCTTATCATTACCATCATCATCATCAGCAACGGGAAGCTACTACACATGCAATTCCCTAGTAAAGCTGCAAGCATAGTATGAAAATGCTATATTTGCAGTGAAGCACCTGCCTTCGGGCAGAATTACTATGGATGGACCCCCCTTAAGGGTTAAAATCGCTTCGCCAAGACGTAGTGCCACTATATACCCAGGTGGCGTCAATGAAGAATGTTCCTATATAAGCTGAGAGCTTACAATGTGTTAATGGGATACCTACTTACTTACTCACTGGCACTATCGAACCCGTAAATTCATGGCCGCGCGGACATAAGCTCTCCATACATCCCTATCTTGAGATAATGACTTCCAATCATGCCATGTATAATCTACTTCCCTCAAATCATAGTTAATGTTATTCTCCCACCTCATTCTTGGTCTACCAACTGGGCGTTTTCCCTCTGGCTTTCCTACAAGAAGCTTCCATGCACGTCTTTCACTCCCCATACGTGCAATATGTCCTGCCCATCGCAGTCTACGAGACTTAACTGTTCTTATTATATCTTGCTGGCTTCCTATATAGACCATGTACACTTGTGTCCAAAAGTTAAGGATAATTAGTTCATTTGCCGACTTATTATAAAGCATTTGTCAGAATAATACAAAATTTGGTAAGGGTATGTCACAGATAATTAGAAACATGGCACGAAAGAAACAATGGCATGAATACGTCATTCACTTGTCATTTTCACAACAAACGAAAACTGCATTTCAGAATTCGAACATAAAAGTTGAACAACAATGGTTCAAATGATTAGTATGGGGTGTGATTACTCCTGACAGCTACACAAGACTCACATCGACGTGGCATGCTAGTGATGAGGTTGTTCAGGAGTTCGATGCTCAGCAAATTCCACTCCTCATGAAGAGCAATGTGAAGGTCTTGAAGTGTCCTCGGAGGAGGCTGACGAGATGCAATTTGTCTCCCTAAGGCATACCATGCATGCTCTATAGGATTCATATCCGGAGACCTCGCTGGCCACTCCATACGCTGGATATCTTCCTCCTGAAGAAACTCATCCACCAGTTGTGACCTGTGAGGTCGGGCATTGTCATCCATGAATATGAATTCTGGACCCACAGCTCCCCTGAAAAGTCTTACATGAGGTTCAAGGATCTCTTCTCTATACCGCTGAGCATTAACAGTGCCACCTGCGAAGATGTGAAGCTCTGTGCGTGCATTCATCATTATACCTCCCCATACCAGGAGACCACCGCCACCAAATGGATGTCTTTCCATGATGTTCATGGGGTTGTAACGAGTTCCTTGCTCCCTCCAGATAGTCACGCGATGCGAATCACAGTTCAAGCTGAATCTGGACTCGTCTGTAAATAGCACGCTGCTCCACTGATTTAGAGTCCAGTCGCGATGTTCCTGACTCCACCGTAAACGTGCTCTCTTGTTATCAAGGGTGAGTGGGACGCACACTACAGGCCGTCTAGCATACAGACCAGCAGCTCTGAGTCTTCTATAGACAGTTTGTCTGGATACTCTGATACCTGAGGCGGCCGCAAGTTCTGAACTCAGTTGTCTGGCAGACATTGTTCGGTTTCTTCTTGCAGTTAACGCAAGATATCGATCCTGCTGAGGATTTGTAACTCTTGGACGACCTCCCATTGGTCTTCGCCTAACGTCTCCGGTCTCTTGGAACCGTCGCCATAACCTAGATATAACATTTTGTGGCACATTAAGTGCTATGGAGACCTCAGTTTGTGTCTGTCCTGTTTCTAGCCGCCCAATAATTCTACCCCGAAGCAGAGGGTCCAGATGTTGTCTTTGTGCCATTTTACTGCAATCTGTTCTTACACTACATCTGATTATATCATAACTCTCTTTAAAAATGAAGATTTATGGAACAGGGCTTAACTGCAACAATGCAATTTTCATTTATAATTGCTATTAATTTTTTCATTGTTGAAGAGAGATTATAATTTAGTATGTAAACTAAACTAAATGTACTGAGAAACGTTTTGATAATAATTGTTACTCCTTGCTCCTCTTTAAGCATTTGATTTTCCGTTTTACAAATTATCCTAAACTTTTGGACACCAGTGTAGTTCATTGTTATGTAGTCTTCTCCATTCACATGTGTGTTAATGGGATGGAAAATTAAATTTATTTTAGGCCCAACATTCGACATCTAATTATAATTATGACGTCACACAAGTACGTAATTATATGATCCTATTGGATACTTAAAATGTTGTAAGATTTTGTAACTTTCTCTATGAATATTTAATTGCTGGTAGTTTCCTAACAAAATAACATTCCAAATACATTGAACAATACTATTTACTTAGAAGCGAGTGTAACGGTTCTATTAAAGGTAATAGTACAAGGCTTTCTGGGGATTATTTCAGTGATAAGAAACATTTAACAAACAACTCCTGCAGTCAGCAGCTACGCTACGTGAAAACAAGATGGCTGGTGGTGAGTACTTTATTTAGCTGAAAATATATATCGCTCATTTGCGAGAACTAAAAATTTGCTGATTTTGAGTTATTGGCACTACATGAAAGACAAAAATCAGTCTATACTTTGGAAGAACGACATAAGCGATTGTATGCAATGAATCGGTACAGTAATTTGATGTTTATGACTAGAGTCCAAATGTTAGGCACTTAAAAAGTTCAAAATAGGCAGGCAAAAAGGCATTAAAAATCATTAATATAGGCACTAAAAAATCAAAATAGGCTCTTACAAAAAATGGACTACAACAAAAAATTTTACAGCCTTATGTAAAGATTGTCCACCGCTGTGGTCTCGAGGTAGCGTGCTGCCTTGTCACGCAGCGGGCCCTGGTTCGATCCCCGGTCGGGGCAGTTTTTCTGGTTGAGGTTTTTATCGGGGTTTTTCCTCACCTGTAAGACAAATGTCAGGAAAACTTTAAGGCCCAAACGGTCCCCGAAATCATATGGCCATCATCATCATTCTTATCATTATCACCATCATCATCCTTCACCGGTGTGGAAAGCAACGGGAAGCTACCACACCTACAATTCCCTAGTAAAGCTGCGAGCATAGCATGAAAATTCTATGATTGCAGTGAAGGACCTGCCCTCGGGCAGAATTACTATGGATGGATGTAAAGATTATAAACATATGCTATCAATAGCATACGAAGATATCAGAGATGATTTTCGAACTTGTTTTGCCTTTTTGCAAAGAGCATACTTATGTTTTGCAGTGTGTACGTGCTGCGAAAGATGGCACTTCTTCGCGCTATTCACTGAAATTTTACACAGTTTGCAAAACAACATCACTTGAAAATATTTCCGCACCAAATTCTTTCACGAAATTGGTCAGTTTGTCTTTTATTATTTTACTCTTGTCCGTTCTTTAGGCATCGTGAAACAACTACTCTAAAGGTAAAAAAAAAGAAAAAACACTTGTTGCACAACTTTGTCTTTGAAGCACCTGTCTGTGAACGAGGACTACAGACTGAATTCAGCGCTATCAACATCAAAAATAATATTGCCAGTCACTTAAAGGTTTCTATGCAATGATATGTGTCATGAAGTTTGTCCATTTGAATTAATTCATTGCGATACTAAGTTAATTTCGATAAAAAATGACAAATAGGCATTTATAGGCATGTAAGCTGAAATAGGCATTATAGGCAAAATAATTAATTTCATGGAAAACAACTCTAGGGTCGTCGGTATGAACTTATATGAAGTCACTTTTACAATATCTATAATAAATAACTGTAGGCATTTTCCCTAACATCCGGTCTCTATTTATGACAAATAGACACAAAGTTCTATTGATTTCAAATCTTTAAATACGTCTCCTGAAAAACTATGTTCTTTTTTTTTTAGTTACGTCTTTCTTCTCGCAAATGAGCGATACGTACAATATTATTTAGAAGATCCTAATGGAATATAGGTTATCATCCTCGCCTCTCGTTCCGAGGTTCAAAATTTAATTATCATAAGTAATGCCACGAGTGATTTCCAAATTATCGATAAATTCACGACTCACGAAGTGAGAAGTGAATTTATCTAGAGAATTTGGAAATCAAGAGTGGCATTTGTTAGGACTATTTAACGAATAAAATTAAGCTGTTTACTCACAAATCATTATTTAACTATAGTTATTTTAAAATATGTTTATATTTAATGTATCGGCCGCGGTGAACTAGTGGTTATGCTCCTTGCCTCTGGTCCTGAGGGTCGCGGGTTCAAACCCGGCCGGGGTCGATGGATTTTTTAGGATGGAAAAATCAAAGGAGCAAGTCCTCCGGGAGGGACTTTAAGCCGTGAGTCCCGAATCTGAAGATTTTTCAGGCTCGTAAAAGATCCTTAAGCCTGAAGTCCTCCGGGAGGGACTTTAAGCCGTGAGTCCCGAATCTGAAGATTTTTCAGGCTCGTAAAAGATCCTTAAGCCTGAAGTCCTCCGGGAGGGACTTTAAGCCGTGAGTCCCGAATCTGAAGATTTTTCAGGCTCGTAAAAGATCCTTAAGCCTGAATGAAAATATCTCTAAGCAAAATTTACCGAATTTTCCCATTCTAGTACTACCTTGGTTTCCTAGATGTCAGTATGAGACGGAACACTGACCATGGACCACTCAAATGACGTCTATACGAAAACAAATGTAACTAAATTAGTATGGTTCAAATTCTTCCCTGTAGGGGGAGAGCAGCGCCCAAATCTCTGTTAAGGGAAACATGGGCTTACAAGATGTATTTAATGTAAACGGCAATATTTGAAAACAAATGAGAAACGATTGTTATGCTTCATTTGTTCATTACTGCAACCAGATCATATTATGTAAATTAAATATTCTGGAACGTAAATTCCTGGGATATAATATGTTTAAGAAAATGCAAACAGTGGTTATATTTATTGTGGTTTTTCTATTATATCCCACACTATATATACAATCTAGTAGCCGTATTTCTTAGAGAGTCAGTCACTGCAAAAGAATGCTCTGACCTATTCAGAATGTTAAAAAGGAGGAACTTGATTTTAATATGATAAAATTAAACTGATAAAATCGAGGTGAAAAATGACTGTGATAGGTCGTAAATCAAAATTCGTTGAAATGTGATTGGTTATTGACTCCCATTTAGGGCATGGGTTAAACAGTCACCAGGAATATACAGTATAACAAAGACAGGATGTTAGTTAACATACGTTCCGCCTGTGCAGATTACTTGATGGAGTAAAACATGAGTGTACACGCATTAGATCTACACAGCCACGTATTTAAAAACACCTTTAATTGCTCAACCAAACCGTTTTTACCTAACATGAGATGAGGTGAAATCTGATATAAAATGAATGAATGGACATGAAATGTTATGATAGGGGAGGTAACAAGAGTGTTGGTGGGTTGAAATTCTGGAAAGGGAGAACCCCGGGAACCCAAAAAATCCCGTTGTGGGCCACCACCAATACTTCACCTGAACCGCCAGGATTCGAACCGATTTCCCTGTCGGGGCTAATCTAATCTAACCAACCTAACCTAGAATAACTGTAAGAACTTTGGAAATCATTGCAATGTCTTTGGTGAAAAATTCTGTTCTTCGAAATCAACTAGAGGCTTGTATGCTTCAGTGATATTTTTCTGTTACTTAGCCTATGTTTTTTACCTCTGATATCTGTGTGTCAAATGTTTATATATAATATTTCTGATATTCTGAATTAAACAACATACGAAAGCAGTTTCTTTCAACTTCGTATTATTTTTTTTTTATATATCACTAGCTAATACCCGGCGTGCGCTGCTACACCTAAATAAATAATAATGTGTTTTTGCATTTAGTTGAATAAGAGGAAAAATAAATATAAATTTATATAATTATTATTTTAGTTACCCCTTGCTGATTACCCAGCGTTGCCCGGGAATCTATGCATCCCGATATACTTGGCATAAATGAGCTAAAAGGCAAAATTCGTTATTTTGAGTTATCCATAATAGAATACCCGCTGTTGCTATGCTTGCTCGCGAATCTACGAATCTACTTATCCCGATCTTCTTGGCATCAATGAAAGACGAAAATGGTTATTGAGAGTTATCCTTAAAAGATAAACATATGCTGTCGCGGACTTTTCTGTAGAGTTTTTTTTTTTTTTTTTTTTTGAGATATTCAATTCTGTGTACAACAATTGTATGTATTTGTTATGGTTTAGGCAGCTTAAGCCATTTAAGCGTACAAAAGCGACATTTTCACGTTTTTTTCAATTCAGAAGGTGATTTTTTAAGGATGAAGGGCTTGAGCATTAAAACTCTCTTACGACCTATAACCTTTCCGGGAAAATCCTGAACATTTTACAAAAAGCCCCATGACAATGGGATGAATGGTATGACAGCACATGTTTGCCAAGGAATCTACTTATCACTATCTCCTTGGCATCAATCAAAGACAAAAATGGCTAATGTGTGTTATCTGCAAAAGATAAACATATGCTGTCGCGGACTTTTCTGTAGTTTTTTTTTTTGAGATATTCAATTCTGTGTACAACAATTGTATGTATTTGTTATGGTTTAGGCAGCTTAAGCCATTTAAGCGTACAAAAGCGACATTTTCACGTTTTTTTTTCAATTCAGAAGGTGATTTTTTTAGGATGAAGGGCCTTGAGCATTAAAACTCTCTTACGACCTATAACCTTTCCGGGAAAATCCTGAACATTTTACAAAAAGCCCCATGACAATGGGATGAATGGTATGACAGCACATGTTTGCCAAGGAATCTACTTATCACTATCTCCTTGGCATCAATCAAAGACAAAAATGGCTAATGTGTGTTATCTGCAAAAGATAAACATATGCTGTCGCGGACTTTTCTGTAGTTTTTTTTTTTGAGATATTCAATTCTGTGTACAACAATTGTATGTATTTGTTATGGTTTAGGCAGCTTAAGCCATTTAAGCGTACAAAAGCGACATTTTCACGTTTTTTTTCAATTCAGAAGGTGATTTTTTAAGGATGAAGGGCTTGAGCATTAAAACTCTCTTACGACCTATAACCTTTCCGGGAAAATCCTGAACATTTTACAAAAAGCCCCATGACAATGGGATGAATGGTATGACAGCACATGTTTGCCAAGGAATCTACTTATCACTATCTCCTTGGCATCAATCAAAGACAAAAATGGCTAATGTGTGTTATCTGCAAAAGATAAACATATGCTGTCGCGGACTTTTTTGTAGAGTTTTTTGATATATTAAATTCTGCCTACATTAATGTTGTGTATTTATTATCGTTTAGGCAGCGTAAGCCATTTAAGGATAAGAAAAGGGACTTTTTACGTTTTTCACAACAAAGGGTATTTTAAGGGTGTAGGAGATGAGTATCTCAACTCTCTTATAGCATAAGTTCATCCCGGGAATCTCCTGAACATTTTGTAAAAAACCCATCACAATCGGATAAACGGTATGGCCGCGCATAAAGTACGAACAAACAAACATTCATTTTTATATATTAGATTATGTGACACTAATGGGGAATGAAAGAAGGGTGTGTAAACTCCTAGTAGTGAAAGAGAAGCCCCCCCCACACACACACATGCATATAAATAGGTCATGTAATTTGATTATGCCTATACAAAATTTATATATAAATAATAAAATTGTAATAGACAGGGGTTTTAAATCTAAACATCAAAAAATGGTAACAATAAATCGTGGTGTCAGACAAGGGTGTCCTTTATCACCTTCTCTTTTTAATTTATATATAGACGAAGTTATGTTAAAGTGGCAGATTAATTTAAATAAACATTTTAAAATAAATAATAAACTGTTGGATACAATATTATTTGCTGATGATCAAGTAATGATTTCCAGTTCAGAAGATGATCTACAAAGAGCTATTTTTAATTTGGAAAAAATAAGTGCCAATTACAATTTAAAATTTCAAAGAATAAAACTAAAATTTTAGCATTTAAAGGACATGATACCTTAAGAGCAAAAATAGTAATTGATAATAAAATTTTAGAGCAGGTGAATAGTTTTAAATATCTAGGTTTCAATTTATCATATGTTAAAATTGAAGATATTAATGACAAAATAAATAAATTTAATCTAATGTGTGGCACTATTAAAAGAACCCTTAAAAACACAAAAGAAAAGAAACAAAAATTAAATTTTATAAAGTAATGGCTGTTCCTGTATTGATGTATGGATCAGAATGTTGGACGATCACTAAAAGACAAGAACAAAGATTGGAAGCAGCTGAGATGCGATTTTTAAGAAATATAGCAGGATATACTCTGCTGGATAAGAAAAGAAGTGAAGATATAAGAAAGGAACTAAATATTTTCAAACTTACAGACCGAATAATTAAATATAGGAACGACTGGAAAGAACATATTGATAGAATGCCAGAAGGAAGATTTCCAAAATTATTGCTAAATTATAAACCACACGGAAGGAGAAATGTTGGTCGCCCACACAGAAGATGGTCTGAACAATTTTAACAATTCTAGCTTTCATGAAACCGGAACGAGCCAACAGGCTTAATCCCTGGATGATGATGATGAAGAGGTCATGTAATGTGTCTGCTAGATTTTAAAAATCTATTCATGAGAATAAATTTAATATATTCATTCCATTGGAATTCTCTAAAATTCAGGTTTTTATTGATGTTGGTAATTTACAGTTTGGGTAAGCGGAAGTAACGGATGGGTACCTGAAGGTGCTGTTGTAGCTGGCCATGACAAAGATGGCGGCACTATTTATGCGGGACGAGCATATCATCAGGGCGAAATACTTCCTGCGAAAATTTGCCCACTACTTGGCTCTGCTGGAGTTTCACACAATGGTATAGAAATTCCTGTTCCTATATACGAGGCAAGTCTCAACTGATTGTAATGTTATTTACTAATTAAACTCTTTATCATTTGATTATTGTATAACACTGGTCAACATGATTTTTGTCTCATGAGTACCAATAGTTGTACTTAATGCAGTTTCTTATCGTGTTTTCAAATATGTATTCGGAATTTCTCCATCACCCACAGTTTTTTTTTTATTTCAATTTCAATTAATGGATTTAAGTAATTATTTTTTAATAAACGTTTCTTCGTCCATTTGTTCATTGAAAATAAAACCAAATGAGCTAACTCAAATGGTTTTCAGCTATGGAAAAGAGATATCAAGGCAAATGGAATCCTAATATGCTGGCCGATTATTATTGGACCAACAAGAAGGATGCTCCACAGTCGAAATACAGCAGAAAATCGTAATTTCTTACTTTCTAGCTGAGTCCGAATATTGCAATATTGTCTAGTTACGAATGTAGAAAATATTAAAGTGTTTGAAATTATAAATTCCTGTCTCTCGGAAACCTTGCGTGATGGAGAAAAACGATATCACATTGAAGTCAGGAGAAAAAAATACTATCAGAATCGCATATTTTCTTTCTGAGACAAAAAAAAAATATTTTTGTTACTCGGGGTTATTATGTAGAGGTTTAGCCAAATAATTTGTCCGCGATACGCCCGAATGGGCGTGGTTTAGTAACGTTTTAGATCAGCTGACAGCTGGGAGACAGGGTAGGGGGGTACTGTGGTAAGGGAGGCGAGCAAGTGCAACTCTAGATGCGAGAATTTGATTAAGTCTGATAGGCATCTTTTTACATCTAACGAGCTCTTAGTAATAGCCTGTTATATAGCAAGAGCCTTGGGGATAAAGTGGATATAGAAAGCTCCATTAAACTAACTGTGATAGATGTCAGCAAGTCTGTTGGTACGAAGGGAAATTTGAATAGTAATGTTCACGTGCAGTTGATTTGAACGAAATATGACTAATATATCGTTTTATTTTAATTGTTTTTCTTCTTCACGGTTTAGGCTTATTTACTACCCTGTTCCGGCTCCAAATTGCTGCTTTTTCCATATTCTCCTTGGTCTTCCCAAACTTCTTCTTCCTCGTGGTGATAGTTGTATGCTGCTTTGGGTATTCTATTCTCAGTCATCCTTGCCAAGTGTTCTTTCCAGTTTGTTCTGTATTTCTCTATTGTTGTGTTTAATTCCTCTACTTTTAGTTGATGTCTTATTTCTGTCTTGTGTTTTTTGTCTGTTCTTTGATATCCTGCTATTGGTCTGAGGAATCTCATTTCAGCAGCTTGTATCCTGGCAGATTGTTGTGTTGTCACTGTCCATGTTTCGGATCCATAAGTAATAATAGGCACTGCCATTGTCTTCATTATAGAGTCTTTCCTTGCTTTATTTTTCAAAGTTCTTTTTAATGTTCCTGTTATATAATTAAACTTATTTAGTTTGGTATTTATATCTGTTTCCGCTGTGTATGATGTTTTGCAACCTGGGAAGTTATATCTTACCACTTGTTCTATTGGTTTATTTTCTAATATTATCTTTGTCCGAACTGGATGAGCGCCCTTGAAGGTCATTGCTTTTTATTTTTGTGAGGATATTTCCATGTTGTATCTTTTTGATATTTAATTTAGTTTATATAGCATTCTATGTAGTTCGTCTTTTGCTATTATATTTATTTTAATTAATATAATATGAAATATATGAAATATAATATGAAAATTTCCACATCAAAATCCAAAACAATGGCAATGTGTGGAAAAAACATACAACGGGTGAAAATTGAGATTGATGGAAAAATTATAGAACAAGTGTCAGATTTCTCTTACTTAGGAAGTGTATTTGCAGAGTATAAGAGTGACATTGATTCAAAATTACAAAAATATAATAAAATGAATGGGGTAATACGAAGACATTTTGGTAAACAGATGAGGACAGAGACAAAACTAAGATTACATAACGTCACATCAAAAGCTGCTCTAAAATACGGAAGTGAAATTTGGATTTTAAATAAAAGAAACTCTCATAAACTTGAAGTAAGCCAAATGCGCTTCTTACGATCATTGTTAGGAGTTAATAGACTGGATCACCAAAGGAACACTACTATCAGAGGAAAACTTGGAGTAGCAAGTTTAAATGAAGATATCCAAAAATACCAACAAGAATGGAAAAATCATCTGAGAAGAATGGCAAGAAATAGACTTCCAAAATTGGCATTCCAATATACCCCAACTGGACATAGGGACCAAGGAAGACCAAAACATCGGTGGAAAGATCAAGACCATCTTCGCTAGGTTTACCGTACAGGCCACATGGCCTAAAACGAATTTGTTCATGATGATGATGATGATTTATTTTAATTCAAAATTATAAATAATAATTTCCCCAGCAGTATAGGGGTAGCTGGGATTGAACGCACGCCACTGCTCCTGATACAAATAGTATATTACGATGCGAGGTTGGGAAGTGGTTTTTACAGAATCGAGGAAAATGTTTAAAAACCGAGCGATAGCGAGGTTTTCAATTTCCGATTCTGTAAAACACTTCACAGCTATGCGTTGTACATTAATATTTGCGCGATGGTGTTTTCAAAATAATAAGTAATAATAAAGTAATAGTAAAAAGCATCTTTGTTGCAAATATTTGCGTTCATTATAAACAATTGACGGAAGTGAGGATGGACAATCAATAAGTACTACAAGAATAGACTAATAGCTCTAGAAATGGATCATTTACGAAGAAGTGCCAGAAAGTCTAAATTAGAACGGGTCACAAATAAGGAAATTAGAAACATAATGGAAGCAGAAGAAAGCATAATTGAAAGAATTGAGGAAAAGGAATTAAAGTGGTTAGGACATGTTTTAAGAATGGAAGATGAGCGATGGCCGAAGCAACTATATGAATGGCATCCTAACAGAAAGAAGAAAAAGAGGGAGACCAAGGTTAACATGGAAGGAAAACATGAAGACAGTAATGCAAGCTAGAGGACTAAGCATCGAAGATGCCCAAGACCGTAGGCTTTGGAGGTTTGGCACGGGAAGACGGCAGCAGCTGTAAAAACCCGAAGATAGATAGATAAACAATTGACTAACGTTAACAGTATGGACAATGTTTATTAGTTGAAACAGGTGGTTGTGAGGCCAATTTAGTGATAACATGCCGGCAAGTACGTATTTATTGTTTTATATTGTTTCAAATAAAGTTCAGTTCATTTAAAATGCAGTGATTTGTTTCGTGTAATGTATATTAACTCTTCCTTTTGGATTTTTTTTTTTTGTGTATACATTGTATGTAGTATACATTGGAGGGCAGTGGTTTTACTTCCCACACACGTGTTTGTATTATGTTATTTTTTTATTAAGAGCCCCACCACCATCCCCCTGGGTTTCCACGGGCTTAATGCCCATATCCCCAGGTCTGCTCTTGTCCCTAATTACTCTCTGCTGTTTTTATTTTGTTCATTTTCTGGATACAAGTTTCGGGTGTTTGTTCTTAATACTACTTATATACAGTTATGTTTACATATTAATCCTTAACCCAAGTCTTAAGTCTTAAATCTACCACATAATCTAGTAATATTTACATGGTGTTGTGTTAAAACTAATACTTAATTTACTAACTTACAACTAACTTATTGCTAGATTACATCTAATCCCTTCTTCTTTGTCTGCGGATGTCCTCCTCTTGGCTTTGAGTAAGGACCCATCCGATGAAATTTCTCACTCCTTGATATGGCTGTTTTTCTGACTAACACCGTAGAGGAGTCGGCCAGTTCATATCTCCGTTCATTGCAGCCTCACGTATAGTCCATAGACGAAGAGAATGAAAGCACAAGACGAAGGTGGGCACGGGGAATTGCAAGCGATACAATGGCATACTACCTGAGAATAAAGGAACAGTCATGACGTATGAAATACCTACTCCTTTCATTCACTTCGTCCGTGGATTATAAGTCTCTTCGTCTGGCATCATATTTGATGCATTCCTACAGGACATGTTGTACTCTGTCCAGCTATGTTCCGATGCAATCGCAATGAGGCGTTCGTGTGAGGCCTCTTTCATATTACAGTATAGTTATTTCTATTACAATATACTTATTTAGGTTGGCAACACCGAAATGTAGGAAGTTAAACTTTCAATCATGGACGCCATTGCTGTAAGTACGACAAAACACACTATCGCGCAAAAAATGTTCTTACTCTTCATTGTAAAATACTCTTGTGATATTCTCTCCTCTTTGTAGTATGAGAAAATGTTTCACGTCCATATAACTGGAAGATTCGCTATTAAATCAGTATAGAAAAAAAAACACCGATATCTTAAAAGAATTGAAGACTACGCCAATTTTGGAATATATTAAACAGTACCAACTAAATTGGAAACACCATCTTGAAAGAATGAGTTCAAATCGGATCCCCAAAGCTGTTTATAATTATATACCAAGAGGACGAAGATCACTGGGCCGTCCTATGAAACGCTGGAGGGAAAATTTTCTATAGGATCGTAACAGGCCTTGGCCTAATACTTGGAAGGAAGAAGAAGAAGAAGAGAAAAAATGGGTTAACAAGGTTAACAAATTGAACTACTCTCTTTTTTGCGGGGGACACTCTGTAGCATGCTTGGTAAAATCAAATTTTAAGTCGGAAGGTCAAGGGTTTGAATCCCGTGGGTCAGGATTTTTAAACTGTACTAAACCCTCTGGTGGGTGGGATCGACTTATGTTCTAATGAAATTGAATACCAGAGCTTGTTCTCCGGGTAAAGACGGTCGTGGTGCAGGGCTCATAACCCGGCTAACATCTCATGCTGATTGTCTAGGAAGGTCTCAGTCGACCTCCTACAACCCCCAAGAGCCTTCTAAGGCCTATAGTGGAACCAGTTCACTTAACTGTTTATTTTTTTAGGTGTGTGCGGTAGAAACATTGCGTGGGTTAGTGCAAGCAATGGAGACGTTCCACCGGACGCTATAATTTTTGGAACAACTGTTGAAGGAGAAAAACTCTACATGGGACGTGTTTTTCATGATGGTACACTCACACCGGGAAAGGTAAGTCAACGTTAATACCTGACAAGTACACTTAAAAAAAAAACAATGAGCGGCTTCAAAATCATTTGAAATGACTGTACTATCCTCTCTAATGCGTGAAACCTGACTTTTATTAAATACAAACCTAGCTTGTCTCATACAAGTTTCTAACTGGCAGAGTCTATAGCTGGGCCCAAATTTGACAGACAATTTCATATTTCTTTAAGCTCGAAGAACTAAAGCTGTGGTTCAAGAGGTAACGCATATTTAAATGTTTTAAATACGCTGTGTTTGGTTTTAATCGCCTTGAAAAGTTGAAGAGCAGTGAAGGAAACATGTTTCTAGATATTTACGAGAGTTTGACGTTACAATATTACTCAAATTGTGACATTTCAAATTAGTAGAAGAATGTGTTTTGGCCTTCACCCTTATTGTGAACTCAAGTAACGTTATCTTTTGTTTGTTTTTAATGTCTGAAATTATAAAATGTAATTTACGATAACTTCCGGATTCTGTGGAAATGCATTGAGCATTTAAACCTGAAGCGAATGGGTTAATGGATGTCTCATTGAGGCGATGTGCTAACCAGATGTCACTCACTGACATATGTATGGAAACAAGCGTAACTAAATTATTGGTCAAGAAACTTCCGCTAGGGAAGTACCCATGTGTACAAGATGTACGTATAGGGTATATACATATTACTGATTACTTTTGTTTTCTTTTTTTTAGATTCACCCAAGTCATGGAGTTTGTTACATACCTTACGGAGGTCAAGAATTGTCCTTCAGCGAATACGAAGTGTTGATCGATTACAAACCAATGTAACATTACAATTATAACTGTGTTTCTTTACTCATTTTCGTTGTACAGTAAAAGCTTCTTATTCGCGGGAATATGTTCCACAAATATGCCACGAACATGGAATGGTAATTCGTATGAGTATATAGGGATACGTACCAAAGTTCCAAAATAAAATAAAAATTATGATAAGTAATGCCACGAGTTATTACCAAATCATCTATAAATACACGACTCACGAAGTGAGGAGTGAATTTATCTAGACTATTTAACTCATGCCACAAATGCTTGTCAATGACCAATCAAGTTTCAATGAATTCTGTTTTACAACCAATGGCAGTCGTGTTTCACCTCGCTCTTTATCGATTTCTCTTTATCAGCTCCTGCTTTTGTGATAAAGAAAGCTCCTCCTTTTTAATGTTCTGAACAGGTCAAAGCATTATTTTTCTTCAACAAATTCATTGAATATAGCAAATAATGAAAAGATTCCTTGATTTTACTGAGTTGTTTACTAAAAAAATAAATGAATAACCCGTAATGTTGATTATGATGTATAGTTTGATGTGTTTCATTATCTCTCCACTTGGGTGCACTCTTACAATATAGCGATCTTATTTGGCAATAAATAATATGATCAAGCAGCAGTGAATGAACATAACCTCACATTTCTTATTTGTTTGCAAACATCGCCGTTTACATTAAATATATAAATATTTCAAAATAAGTATAGTTAAACAATGATTTGTGAGTAAAAAGCTTAATTTTATTCGTTAAATAGTCCTAACATATGCCACTCTTGATTTGCAAATTCTCTAGATAAATTCACGACTCACGAGAAATCACTCGTGGCATTACTTATGAGAATTTGGAAATCAAGAGTGGCATTTGTTAGGACCATTTAACGAATAAAATTAACCTGTTTACTCACAAATTATTATTTAAATATAGTTATTTAAAAATATTTATATATTTAATGTAAACAGCGATGTATGAAAACTTATGAGAAAGGTTTATTATGTATAATTTGTTAATCACTGCAACCAGATCATATTTATTGCCTAATAGAATCGCATATTCTAAGAATGCACCCTAATGGAGAAAAAATTAAACACATCAAACTGTTTACAACCAACATTATACGATATTAATTAATTTCTGATGTCCTATGATGTAAATATGTCAATTATATTTTTCTGGGACGATAATAAAATTGCTACGAGTGTTTTTCTATTATATCTCGCAAGCAGAATCTGGTTTCATTCGTGCAGTATATATATATATATATATATATATATATATATATATACAGGGGCACGCCGTAGCGTAGTGGTTAAGGCACTGAGCTACAAGCCGGAGGGTCGAGGGTTCAAGTCCCGGTGGGGTCAGGATTTTTAAACTGACCAAAACCTTCTGGCGGCACTATGGCCCTGGGGTCGACTCAGCCTCTAACGGAAATGAGTACCAGGCGCTTGTTCTGGGGTAAAGGCGGCCGTCACGCAGGGCTGACAACCCGGCTGACATCAAGTGCCGATTGTCTAGAAAAAGTGGGAGCCTTAACCTCCTACTACCCCATGGGCCTCCGGGCCTGTTGTGGGATCACTTTACTTTTACTTTACTATATATATATATACAACCTCAAAGCCACTTGATAAAATGAAAGTGATAAAATCGAGGTGAAAAGACTGTGATTGGTTGTAAATCAAAATTCATTGAAATATGATTCGTCATTGACAGCCATTTGGGGCATGAGTTAAATAGTCAAAATAAAATTAATTAATAAGAGATTTTGAACGATTTTAATTTTACTCGACATTTTACATTGGCAACGAAGCAGAAGAGACACGTGTTATTCAATGAAAGTTATTGCAACGAATGACAGGTTGAAACAATAAAACATTGATCGTGGCGAAGGCGGCATTTATCAACAGACAAAGCGGCACGTGAAATACAGCGGCGGTGGCTTTTAACAACGAACTTTAGGCTTAGTACAATAAGGTTTGTTTCACTTTTATATTAATTTGTTCGTTTGATATGAATTTTCGAACTCACGGACCGAATAATTAAATATAGGAACGACTGGAAAGAACATATTGATAGAATGCCAGAAGGAAGATTTCCAAAACTGTTGCTAAATTATAAACCGCACGGAAGGAGAAATGTTGGACGCCCACACAGAAGATGGTCTGAACAATTTTAACAATTCTAGCTTTCATGAAACCGGAACGAGCCAACAGGCTTAATCCCTGGACGGTGATTTGAAACACTCTTTGTAAAAGCCGCTTTGACACGTGCCTGCAATAAAAAAAGTTGCATTTGCGTTAATAAAGAATACTAATCCTTCTAATGTACCGACAGGATCCGCGAATAAAGAAATGTTTAGCCGCGAATACAGGAACTGTGTCGAAAATTTTTAACCCGCGAATTATGTAAACGCGAATAAAGGAACCGCGAATATGGAGCATTTACTGTATATTCAATGTTGTATTATAAAAAAAAGACTAACTATAAATATTGTTAAATTGTTTTTCTTATCTATACGTTTTTTATACATCCTTTTTTAACCACATTTCTTCATCCTTCCACGAACTATACCAACCACATCTCCATGATCCTAGAAAAATGCATCTTCTTATTAACTAACTAACTCACAGCCACTTTGGAACCCGTAGGTTAATGGCCGCGCGGACGAAAGTTCTCCATACATCCTATCCTGAGCGAATGTTTTCCAATCATTCCCTGTATAATTTACTTCCCTCAAATCATAGTTAATGTTATTCTCCCACCTCATTCTTGGTCTACCAACTGGGTGCTTTCCCTCTGGTTTTCCTACAAGAAGCTTCCATGCACGTATTTTCATTGCCCATTCGTGCCACATGCCCATCGCAGTCTACGAGACTTAACTGTTTTTATTATATCTGGCTTCCTATAAAGACCATGTAGTTCATTGTTATGTAGTCTTCTCCATTCACCTGTCTGTTCATCTCTCTTTGGTCCAAAAATGTTGCTAAGAATTTTATTCTCAAATACTCGTAATCCCCTTTCCTCCCTTAAAGCAAGAGTCCATGTTTCGCACCCATATAATACAACTGGTAGAATAATAGTTTTATATATTTTCATTTTTACGTTTTTTGAAAAGAGTTGGGAAGTCAATAGTCTCTGTAATGCATAACAGCACGCATTTCCAGAATTGAGCCTATGTTTAATTTCTTTGTGCATCTCATTCCTATTTGTGATTATTGTTCATAGGTATTTGAATTCAGCCACTACCTCAAAATTTCCCTCATTTGTTATTAGCTGTCCATTTCCATTATATAATGTATTTCTATTAAGCTATTCAAAATTATACAAACTACATATCCTCTCAATTTCATATCCTTTTCCCCAATTACAATTCGAGTACACGATCACACCAGAACCTCCAACTTCACATCCCACAACACAGAACCTCCAATTATTCTAATTCCTTTACTGTATCTTCTGCTGCTGGACTCTGGAATTCCTTACCACAAGATATTGGAAGCTTCCGGACAACATTCGCTTAAGAAATGTAAAACTCTATATTTTATAATTAGTCTCTGACCAGCCTCATGGGCTAGCGGTCAGCGTTAGTGATTAAAGTTCACGAGATACAGGGTTCGATTGCCGGTCGAACCATAGGCATTTTTCTTTAAAGGGAATTATTCCTGTGGTTGCCCATATTGGAGCTGAAGACAATTTTTAGACATTTTATAGGCTATAACCGAAGCAAGGAAAACTATTGTAGATTAATGATATTTTTAGACACGCTATATGACTCAAAGAAGGAATGTTATTTATTGCTTTAGTTATCTTGTTTATTCTATTTATTTTTCATGAGACCAAAGAACGATAAAATGTTTACAAAGAGTTTTATCTATCCTATGTAGTTTATGGTAGGACATCCTGTAAACATTATCCGCTAATCGCTACATCAATAAATGTATTTAAATGATACTCAAATTTAGGATTAAATCCACTCATAAATAATCTTAATCTTATTTATATTTCATGTTAAAATTATTATTATTATTATTATTATTATGATTATTATTATTATTATTATTATTATTATTATTATTATTATTATTATTATTATTATTACTATTATTCTACCAGTTATATTATATGGGTGAGAAACATGGACTCTTACTTTAAGGAAGGAAAGGAGATTACAAGTATTTGAGAATAAAGTACTTAGGAAAATTTTTGGACCAAAGAGAGATGAATAGACAGGTTAATGGAGAAGAGTACGTAACAATGAACTACATGGTCTTTATAGGAAGCCAGATATAATAAGAACAGTTAAGTTTTGTAGACTGTGATGGGCAGGACACGTTGCACGTATGGGGAATGAAAGACTTGCATGGAAGCTTCTTGTAGGAAAGCCAGAGGGAAAATGCCCAGTTGGTAGACCAAGAATGAGGTGGGAGAATAACTAACTATGATTTGAGGGAAGTAGATTATGCAGGGAATGATTGGAAAGCATTAGCTCAAAATAGGGATGTATGAAGAGCTTATGTCCGCTCGGCCATGAGCTTATCGGTTCGATAGTGCCAGTGAGTGAGTAAGTAAGTAGTATTATTACAAATAGGAAATCCACCGCTGTGGTCTCGAGGTAGCGTCCTGCCTTGCCACGCAGCGGGCCCGGGTTCGATTCGGGCCAGGCTCCTGGGTGAGGTTTTTTCGGGATTTTTCCTCACCTGTAAGACAAATGTCGGGAAGGTTAGGGCACAAAGGTCCCCGAAAATCTTCCGACCATCATCATCATCATCATCTCTCACCGGTGTGGAAAGCAACGGGAAGCTACCACACCTATAATTCCCTAGTAAAGCTGCAAAACATACCATGAAAATGCTATGATTACAGTGAAAGACCTGCCCTCGGGCAGAATTACTATGGATGGATGGATATATATATATAATCGTCTAATCGTGTCCAACTCAAGGTCGGATCGAGGGATGAGATGAGATGAAGCCTTTTATATAGAGGTCTGTGAATGACAAGGGTGCCGGCCGACCATGCCTGACGCACCATCACAGGAGCACATGAACGAAATGGATGAAATGAGTGTGAAGAAATAATAGACTGAAATTTGTGGCAGGGGAAAACGGGAGAAAACCCCGAGAAAAACCTGCCCAAGCTCCGTTTCGTCCACCACAAAACCCACATGGAGTGACCGAGACTCGATCTCGGGACCCCAGCGGTGAGAGCGAGCATCAAACCGCTTGCGTCATGGAGCCACCTTTAAATATAAATAATAATACAATTTAAACAATAACCGTTAGTAGAGACTGCATTCACGATACATTTTTTGCAGGAGTAGAAAATTCGGATGTTAAAATGCTATCTCACAGCATTATATTGCGTTGAGTTATCTAGTTCAAATACTGAACACGTATAAAAGTCCTTGGAGACTTGTCAACTTGCTACAAAATTTGGAATACGTAAAGAGCATTAAATTATTTGTATGTCAGCGTGAGAACATTTACTTTCTTATCAATATTCATTCATAAAATTGATCATAACATTTTAGAGCAAGTGAATAGAATCAATACTAATAAAACTTAATGGCTCAACTGCACTTTTACTAGCGCTTGATTTTTCAGTTATATTATTGTAAACTATTGCTCTTCTTTTGTATTTACTAACATTATTTAATATTTTAAACTTTTTCAAACAATTTTTATAACTGTAGGCTTTCACGGCCGGCGTCTTGATCCATATTTGGTTCGTCTTCCGGGCTTATAGGCCGTGGTCTGGTTGTCTTCTTACTCGACGTTTCGTCTACTGCTGCGGTAGACATCATCAGGAGATACTGCGTGCTTTCTGTGAACTCCTCAACAGTGGTATTATCACAAACATCACATTACTACACCAGACTATACAGAGAAGCCATAGAAATATACAAACATA
This sequence comes from Diploptera punctata, assembly GCA_030220185.1. Lineage (NCBI taxonomy): Eukaryota > Metazoa > Arthropoda > Insecta > Blattodea > Blaberidae > Diploptera > Diploptera punctata. The sequence goes on from JASPKZ010000803.1 coordinate 963,452, forward strand.
AAAATTCCTTCAACAAAAAAGAAGAAACCTTGAAGGTAAACAAAATTTGGATCCCAGCACTGCATAACACGACAACGAAGCCTATGACTTCTGCACACGGCAATACAGCGCACAACTCGGTGCGCGCAGAAAACCTCCCCTCCACCCGGGGTTTAGCTATAAACAGAGAGACAGTTTCCAACGACCAGCCAGTCTGCCAGCCGACTGTTGAGGAGTTCACAGAAAGCACGCAGTATCTCCTGATGATGTCTACACAGCAGTAGACGAAACGTCGAGTAAGAAGACAACCAGACCACGGCCTATAAGCCCGGAAGACGAACCAAATATGAATTTTTATAACATTATTAGACAGTTTTGAAGTATTTATTTAAATATGCAAATCACAATATTATGACACTGTTAGAAATATTGTAATGCTAACTTCTATTTTCTCCACAGAGTATATTACTTAGTCTATGATTTTTCTATCGTTGTTTTGGGTTATCGCTGGTTGGATCAGCGTTAGGGAGTGATAAGTAAATGTACGCCCATTTTTAATAAACGTTTGGTAATTTTAATATTATTAATATATCTTTTTAACATAGATTTGGGGATTTAATGCAAATATTGGTCATTTAAATTTCATAGCGACGGATAGTAATCGAGGATTATAATCAATATGTGGTTCGATTGTGGGTTATCGCTGGCTCTACAAACTCTGGCGCATGCGCACTGTTATTCTATAGGACTGAAAATACTTCACGCTAGTTTAAGTGCAGTTTTTCCAAATTCATTGTTAAAACTGTTGAGGTGGACAGTCATAAAATGAAATAAGTTAAAATATACCTTCTTAGGTAAGATCCGTCGTCCTCAACTTATAAAATATGTATTCTTTATGTCTGTAGGCCTTTCAGAACATCCGTTCCATCTTCAGCAGGTCCTTCGCTACATTATCTGATATGATGGTTGATGCTGCTGGTCCTAATGTGGTGTTGTCGTGACTAAAGCTTCTTCCTGACGATATCGTATAGTGGGTTGTTTAGTCTGGGAGTGCTTTCATTTATTAAAAGCTTGTTGTCTATTTCCTTGATAATTTCCAGGTCTTCCAATATGTTGATTTTTGTTGGATTTCCCTCTGTGTACTACTGTAAGGGTGTAGTTTTTTTTATATAATCAATTGCTACAAATGTTTTTATATTAACTCCCACATGCGCTATGTCTTGACATTTATGCACTATATATATATATATATATATATATATATATATATATATATATATATACAATCTGGTAGCCATATTACTTAAGAGGTCAGTCACTGCAAAATAATGCTATGACCTATTCAGAATGTTAAAAAGGAGGTGCTTTCTTCATTATGATAAACTTTAGTTGGTAAATTCTAGGCGAAACACGACTGTGATTGGTTGTAAAGTAAAGTAAAGTAAAGTGATCCCACAACAGACCCGGAGGCTCTTGAGGTAGTAGGAGGTTAAGGCTCCCACTTTTTCTAGACAATCGGCACTTTATGTCAGCCGGGGTTGTCAGCCCTGCGTGACGGCCGCCTTTACCCCCAGAACAAGCGTCTGGTACTCATTTCCGTTAGAGGCTGAGTCGACCCCAGGGCCATAGTGCCGCCAGAGGGTTTGGGCCAGTTTAAAAATCCTGACCCCAACGGGACTTGAACCCTCGACCCTCCGGCTTGTAGCTCAGTGCCTTAACCACTACGCTACGGCGTGCCCCTGATTGGTTGTAAATAAAAAAATCATTGAAATATGATTGGTCATTGATTCCCATTTGGGGCACGAGTTAAATAGTCTTTGTAATAGTCAAGTGTTGGCTCATATATGGCTTTCCTTTCACAGTCAACTTCCTCAGGTTTGGCTACTGTGAGTCTCAAAACGGATTGTGGGATCTAATATCATACCAATTTTTGAAGATGGTCTAAATGCAATAATATCTATTCGTCTGTTACTCCCATTAGTGACCACACCATGAAATTTCTCATAAACTGTGTATCCATAATCTCGCAAGTCTTCTGCCATCACATTTCGAATAGTGTGGTGCCGAATGTTTCTCAGTGATTCTCCACGGACAGGCCCCAAGGACGTGTGCAAGGGTTTCGTGCTCTCTGCGACGTCTACAGAGGGTATGGTCCGGCAAAGAACGCACCGCCGATACATTGGCTTGCATTGAATTGAATTCCTCAGGAAGTCGAAATTACGGTCCCATTTTGATGTTTACGGAATATATGTATTTATTTTGTTAAAATTGCAGAAACTCGATTTCCGATGCCAAGCTTATTTATAAACGTCGATTTCAGTGTAAATAAATTATGGATAATCATAAATTATCACCTATTTGCATATTGTTGATTATAATTTGACACAAAATGAAATATATTAAACAAATGTTACGTTACATTATAGGTCAAGTGATCCCACTACAGGCCTCAGAAGGCCCTTGGGGTAGTAGGAGGTTAAGGTTCCCACTTTTTCTTGACAATCGGCACTTGACGTCAGCCGCCTTTACCCCAGAACAAGCGTCTGGTACTCATTTCAGTTAGAGGCTGAGTCGACCCCAGGGCCATAGTGCCGCCAGAAGGTTTGGGTCAATTTAAAAATCCTGACCCCACCGGGACTCGAACCCTCGACCTTCCGGCTTGTAGCGCAGTGCCTTAACCACTACGCTACGGCGTGCCCCCTACGTTACATTATACTTAATCGATTTTACCACAGTTTGGGTGGGTAAAATAACTTGTTCAACATAGTGCGAAGATTTCCTTCAAATTACTACTATTATTTCTTGTTCTCTTTCTATTTCTTCTACTTAAGCGATTAGACACTTCTATCTGTTCCGGTCAAAAAATACTCTGTTTTGATCCATCTAACTTGTCAATGGACTACAAACTTTTACTAGCTGCCGGTGTGATTGTAATTCTTCCGAGGACAGACCGTAGCGAATTTGCATGCTACCAAAAAAATGGGTTTTAGTGTCTTGCGATATTTTAATACTTAAGGAAGAGATCCTAGAAAAATAAGAGTATTACAAGATCTTAATAGAGTGCAAAAACTTTCAACAGATAGCATTTGGAACAGTAGCCATTATTTTCCACTGCAGCACAATGATTTTTATAACCTTGAATTTATGTCTTTTCAGTAGTCCACATTCTCTATTTTCGTCCAAATGTATATTTATAAAAAGCTGCCATAACCAAAGATAAAAATCTATTTAGAATTCTTTCCATTTTCAAAGTTGGCGTTACTTGGAACTGCTGATTGTATTAGCATATCTCAACAGAGGAAAGAAACGATTGCAACGCCGAACTTTTATTCTAAGATTTTATATAACTCTTGAGATTTTAAAAAGACTTGAAAACAAAGAGAGAATAATATTATTTGGAAGTCAAAGTCCGCATCTCCTCAACATCATAATACGATTATCCTTTCCCTTCATACACCAATAGACTATAATTTCCCCGTACAACCTGCTTTACTTTCAAACGCTTCCATTTTCAATAGCATTGACTCAATTACAAAAAACGAAATCTAGACGTTATTATAATTAGATGTTTTGTTGTTCTTAGATGTCCATCATCATCATCCGGTATTACCCGTTTAAGAAATAAGCGCAGTTCTTGACGGAGGGCACTGCAGTCGTGTTTATGCAGGAATAGAACACGTGACACTGCTATCTATGAGCTCAGAGGGGAATGAGACGTGGGACGCTGACAGTATACACTGCCTTATATGACGTCACGTGTAGCAACAAACAGAGCTTCGTAATTCTTCCGCCTGCAGAGATATTTTCAATGACTAATATCATGGCAGCTGCCGCCGTCTTCCGGAAACCAAACGCCATTTCTCTGTCCATCCATTCATCTTCCTCCAATCCTTTGATATTAATAGCTGGTTGTACCCCTTCTATCCAAGTTAACTTCGGTCTTCCCCTCTTCCTCCTTTCTATTGGGATCCATTCCATAACAATTTTAGGTAATCTTTGCTCTGGCATTCTTTTGACATGGCCATACCACTGTAATCTTTTCTTTTCTGTAATGTCTACGATACCCGGTTCCGCTTCTACATCCAAGAGGTTTTTAGATGATAAATGTACAATAATCGCTCCAGGAAGAACAGCATGAGACCGGAAAGAGCCATGTGACAAATCTCTTAATCTTACAGCGAATTCTGAAGGAATATAGCTATTTATTTTGTATTAACTTTATGTCAGCAGAACCTGCATTCTATTTCGAAGATATTTGATTTCGGTAGATTGATCACGAGTAGTTTATGGACGAAAGAGAGATGAACAGACAGGTGAAAGGAGAAGACTACATAACAGTGAATTACATGGTCTTTATAGGAAGCCAGATATAATAACAACAGTTAAGTCTCGTAGACTGCGATGGGCAGGACATGTGGCACGAATGGAGAATGAAATACGTGCATGGAAGCTTCTTATAGGAAAACCAGAAGGAAAACGGCCAGTTGGTAGACCAAGAATGAGGTGGGAGAATAACATTAAATACTGGTAATATTTTCTCCTCCCTTAAAGTAAGTAAGAGTCCACGTTTAGCTTCCAAATAAAGTAACTGATAGAATTACAGTTTTATATCTTTTCAGTTTAATCTATTTTAGATAAGTTGGAACGACAAGGGTCCTTATAATACATTATAGCATGCAATTCCAGAATTGAGCCAATGTTAAATTCCATTGTGCATGTCATCATGAAATGTGATTTTTTTTCTCGAGTGCTTTAGATTCGCCGTTGTCTATGACGTGGTTCTCCCTCCTTTATTATTCATAGCTTACAATATAAAATGTAATATTCCACTGTCTAATAATGAGTTTTATTTGAACTGAAGTGTTATAAAGTATTCTTCATGCAAGCTTCTGAAAATTTTCGATATATTGGAATTTAATATTAAAACTGGCACAAAATATTTAATAAAGTAAAACTGAGCACTGAGGAAAAAATGTGTATGATAATATATCACATGAATGTATATTATAAATTAACAGAGGAATTACTAGAGATGATCTTTTGGAGTGAGCTGGTGTCTACAATCACTGCCTATCATCCCGGGTGCCCGGCTCCCGTTCACAGAATAAGAACTCAATATTTTCTTTTAATGTCTTGTGCTGTCTTCATAGGTGGCTTCTAGTTAACAACAGGGTGGAACAAAACTCTTAACGACAAATTTTCACAGGTTGTTAGGGGACGATTCTTTCAAAACATAAACATAACATATATGTGTATGTGTCATGGCGGCTAGCTACTAACACGCACAAGTTACGCTCCAGGTTTTAAGTTATTTTTCAGCAGGTGCCTTCGTTATTTCATAGCTAAAGTTGTATATTCGTAGTGAGTTTAAGTTTAAATTTATATTAGTTAGTGTCAAAAGTGTGTACATTTAACAACATGGGAAAAAACACACGTAATTCTAACAATGATTCGACAAGTTCTACGGAGGAAGCTGTGAAACGTGTGGTGAAAGAGGCGCTACAGGATCCCGGCACTCTGCAGGTGTTTGTGTCCATGTTGCGGGACCAGGTAGTGGCGGAACTGCAGAAGACCATCCAGGACAACACTAAAGTAATTGAGGATCTGAAAAAGACCCTCGATGAAAAAGACAGAAAGATTGAGGTGTTAGAAAATAAAATAGACGACTTAGAACAATACCAGAGACGTCAATGCCTCAGGATTTTTGGTGTAAAAGAAGAGGCCGGAGAGGACACTGACCAGAAAGCCATCGAGGTGGCCAAAAAAATCGGTGTCGATTTATCAGTGACTGACATTGACAGAAGTCACCGTGTTGGTGTTAGTAATGCTGAAAGACCGCGGGCTATAATAGTGAAATTTGTTAGTTACCGCAAGCGCAGTGAAGTTTTTCTAAGCAAGAAAAAAGTTGAAAGGAAGTGGGGTCACTGTTCGCGAGGACCTAACGAAGTGTCGCTATCGCCTGCTACAAGAGAGTATACAGAAATACGGTATTCAAAATGTATGGACAATGGACGGTGCCGTCATAGCTAAAGTGAATGGCGAAAAACGCAAAATTAGATCTTCTACGGATATCAACTAGATAGGACCTGAGTGTAAAATATGTTTACTTTGTCTTTTCTTTGCTAACAATTATATTGTTAATTTATTTCTAATTTAGGTAAGTTTTAAGTTTATTATTTTTTATTTAGGACAACTTACTTGTTTTATTTTAATTTAAGTTCTTTGTTTAGCTAAATTATTTTAATTTTATTAGAGTTATTACAGTACATAGTTTATTTTTACTTTCTGCTATTGGCAACATTGAGCTGACAAATGAAGACATGTTTGCAACCTCTGACTCACTCACCTTCTCCAATCACCCTCTTATTGTGCAGACAACTTTTAACGCAGGTAGCAACATTCCTCAATCCCAACCATCCCCTCCAACAACAAATACTACTAGTCTACTTAAGAATGCATTTTCTATTGATAAATCATCACTTAAAATCGCTCACGTAAATTCACAAAGCATTCTGTCCCACTTTGATGAGTTTGAAACCATATTTTCATCTCTTGGACTGAGCGCCATTTTAATTTCGGAAACCTGGCTGACCCCTTCCATACCTTCGTCCCTTGTTCACCTAGACGGATATACATTGCTCAGAAATGACAGAATAGATAAAAGAGGTGGAGGAGTTTGTGCCTTTATATCAAATGAGCTTAATCCAAGAATTGTCCACAAGTCCCCTTCTGTATATTCCGCTCGCCCCGAGTTCTTATTCGTAGAAATTCAAGCCAGTCTAAAAAAATGTCTCTTATGCATTGTATACAAACCTCCAAAAATAAGGCACCTTTCGGATCTAGAAAACGCTCTGAACGATTCATTACCTCATTATGAACACGTTATTGTCGCAGGCGATTTTAATACAAATCTTCTTCAGACTGACTCACCAGCCATACAACTTAAAAATATGTTCCAAAGCTTAAATATGACAATTGTTCCTTTCTCTGCCACACATCATACTGCTAATACCGACACTCTACTGGACTTAATAGTGACTACACATCCACAGAAAGTACTGTCATATGGACAAATTCCTGCTCCCGGCATATCTGCTCATGACATTGTATTCGTAGAATACTCACTCCAATGTCCTAAAAGACGCTCTAAATTGATTACGTACAGAAATTTACAAAACATAGACGATACTAAACTAAAATCAGACGCTTTAGAACTACCTTGGTACACAATATGGAATCTTAGATCAGTTGATGAAAAAGTAGACACATTTAATACACTGATATTACAACTATATGATAGACATGCACCAGTAAAAACCCGACGATTTTCCCGCCCCCCTGCACCCTGGATGAATGACTCAATACGTGAACTTATGTCAAAACGAGACAAAGCATACCGAACATACAGACGACATAAAAATGACGAGAACTGGCAACTGTACAAACAACTTAGAAACACAACTACACAAACTATACGCAATGCCAAACTACGACACGCCCACAGTATAATCGGACCTGAAATAAGTGCACGGGACACTTGGCGAAATCTCCGTGCAATGGGACTTAGACAGTTGAATCCCTCAACTGACTCTATAGACATTTCTGTAGATGACTTAAATGAACATTTTACCTCAATACCCATGACACCTCCAGACAACAAGACTAAAACAGACATTCTTAAAGACTTATCCCCATCCCCCCATATAGGAAGAGATAAATTTCACTTTAACGACATTTCGCCTATAGACGTTAAAAAAGCACTCAAGCGGATTAAATCCAATGCACAAGGAACAGATAACATCAGCATTTTAATGCTAAATAAAATCATTGACATTATACTACCCACAGTGACTCATATTTTTAATGCTTCCCTTATAACTTCTATCTTCCCTACTGTATGGAAACAGTCTAGAGTTCGGCCTATACCAAAAATAAGTACACCTGCTAACTGTAATGACTACCGACCGATTAGCATCCTTCCGACATTATCTAAAAGCCCTGGAACATATTGTACATAAGCAAATGACTGAATATCTCCAAGAAAATCACCTCCTTGATCCTTATCAATCCGGCTTTAGATATGGTCATAGCACAACCACAGCTTTGCTAAAAATTACTGAAGATATTCGTGAAGCCGTGGACAGACGTCAATTGACTCCTTTAACCTTACTTGACTTCAGCAAAGCTTTTGACACAGTAGACCACGACTTACTTATGATAAAGCTCAAGCACCTACACTTGTCTGACAGCGCTGTATCCTGGTTCGACTCATACCTGCACGGTCGTCAACAATACGTTTCATTAAACTCTAGATCTTCGTCTTGGCGCAACGTGCCGGCTGGAGTCCCCCAGGGCAGTGTTCTCGGACCTCTTCTTTTCTCAATCTACATAAATGACTTGCCAACTGTACTAAAGCACTGCCGTTATCACCTCTACGCTGATGATCTCCAAATTTACCTACATTCACCTCCTCATTCTCTCTATAACAGCTTGACAAAAATGAATGACGATCTCATATCCATCTTTAACTGGTCTTCAAGTATCGGTCTAAATCTAAATCCTAACAAGTCACAAGTAATTCTAATGGGACAACAAAGACTGCTTACAACCTTTGACATATCTACACTACCAAACATTACTATAAATAATATAATCATCCCTTATTCTTCTTCAGTAATAGATCTTGGACTACATCTAGACGCAAATTTAACCTGGCAAACACAAGTGAAACACATATGTAAAAAGACTTTCTCCATCTTACATTATCTTAGACGTTTAAAGAATTTTCTCCCAGTTTCGTTAAAACAAATCCTTGTGCAGAATCTTGTGTTACCACACTTCGATTATTGTGACATTATATATAATGATCTAAACTATGACTTGTCGCAGAGACTGCAGCGTGTTCATAATGCTTGCGTTCGATTCATTTTCAATATCCGCCGTTATGACCATATTTCCGAACACTTTAATAACCTCTCTTGGCTCCGTCTTACTGACAGACGTAAATTGCACTCTCTTTCACTACTTTTCAAGCTTCTGAATTCCTACATCCCTACTTACCTGGCGTCTAGATTTGAGAAGTTATCCTCTTACCACAATATTGACACTAGATCACAAGATAGCAGTCTGCTAACAATTCCTCTTCATAGCACTTCCTCCTATTCTACTTCCTTCACAGTAGCCTCTGCCCGCTCCTGGAATCTCCTTCCTCAAGATATCAGGGGTTGCCGCACACTTGGTACCTTTAAGTCACGCTTATACAGTTACCTGTTGTCTAATAATTAATTTTTCTCTATTTATTTAATTTTATACTATGTCATTAATCTTTTCCTGTTTTTTATATATATTGTACATATTATATATTTAATTCGTTAAATTTAGAGTAAATCAAAATACATTATAAATATTAATTGTATTGTATTCATAACTTGTAATCGTTTATATATATATATATATATATATATATATATATTGTAATTTAGATTTAAGACTATTTTTTGTTTGTATTTTTTTTAAACCTGGTTGAGTGGTAGACAAGGCCTTAAGGCCTTAACTCTGCCAGGTAAAATAAAGCTATTATTATTATTATTATTATTATTATTATATATATATATATATATATATATATATGAATTTAGGCCATTTGTTGACCTGTTTCGGCCTCAAGAAAAACACCATCCAAAAGTATTTTGAGTGGACGTCCTGGTCTTCTTCTTCTTCCTGCAGGTTGATATCTTAACATTTGTTTGGGTATTCTGTGATCTTCCATTCGATGAACATGTTGCATCCATCTTGACTTATAATCAGAAATTTTGTTTACTAAAGGTTCCATGTGTAATTCTTCTAAGATGTCTTCATTTTTTTGTGATCTAGTAGTGTGTAACCTGCAGTCCTCCGAAGGTATCTCATTTCAGCACATCTAAGTCTCAGTATATCCTTCTGTTTCAACGTCCATACTTCGCTACCATACAAAAGAGTTGGAAGAGCCAGTGTTTTATACACTTTTAATCTTGAATGTTTTTGGACTAACTGTGGCTTGAAGATAGAATTTATTTACCCTAAAATTCTTAAAAATTTAGATATTTTTGCATTTACATCCTTTTCTTCTTCATATGATATATTGCATCCTAGATATGTAAAATTATTCACCTGCTCCAAAATTTTATTGTCCAGTACAATTTTACTTCTGACAGGATCTACACCTTGAAATGCCATAATTTTTGTTTTTTCTGTAGATATCTTCAAACCATATTCTTCTGTAATTTTGTTAAGTTCATACAGACCTTTCTATAGATTATCTTCTGAATTTGCTATTATTATTTGGTCATCTGCAAACAATAGGGTGTTTAATTTTCTGATATATATATATATGTTATGTTTTGAAAGAAACGTCCCCTAACAACCTGTGAAAATATATATATATATATATATATATATATATATATACTAGAAGTCCCGGCCACGCGTTGCTGTGGCTAAGCTATACATTGAAATTTTAAATTAAGTTGCTGTCTTTCAGCCAGATTACTTAAAACTAATACCTACACACGAAAAATAATCACTGAACACACTTAAATTATGAAATAATATTTGTAATTCAATTGAAATTCGCGGTTGTAACAAAAAGCACAGCCAACTGAATCTCTCTTTGTTAAATAGTAAACAAATTACCTTACACCGCCATCTGTTAGAATCGTATGAAACTCACAGATAATTACACCGCCATCTGTTAGAATCGTATGGAACTCACAGATAATTTAAACTCTTTGTTAAATAATAAACAAATAATTTGCAATAAAAAAGTAATGCGACTATAAATTTAGTTATAAACTTCCCTAAGTCTCAAGTTGGATCAAACTGCACACAGTGTGTAAAATTTTATTAAAATCGGTTCAGTAGTTTAGGATTCCATCGCGGACAAACAATGTGACATGACATTTTTATATATTAAGTTATATACAGGCCTATATATATATTGTAATAAAACGGTTAAAATATATTAAAATAAAAATCTCATACGTCAGTCGTACTCACCTAAATTAAATTCCTGTTTAAAAACTTCGTCCAGTTGTTAATGGAATTGAGCTGCAATGAAATTCGAACACAGGAGTTACTTTGACGACGGAGAAAAACACAGAAACACCACTTCATTGACTGGGATCGGGGTTTGAACTCATGATTCATTATCAGCACTTCTCAAACGCTATAATCTGAGTGAACTCATTGCTTTAATACATTTTGATTATTTCAAGATAACATTATTGTTATATTACTGTTATTATTATTATTATTATTATTATTATTATTATTATTATTATTATTATTATTATTATTATTATTATTATTAAGATAAGCTGGAAAATCTAGAATGCACAGAATACGAAATAAGGGAAATTATTGGTGTGCAAGAGGAGCCGGACATCATAGACATTGATAGAAAAAGAATATTACAGTGGTATGGCCATGTCAAAAGAAAGCCAGAGCTAAGACTGTCTAAAATTGTTACGGAATGGATCCTAATGGAAAGGAGGAATAGAAGAAGACCGAAGAAAACTTGGATAGAAGGGGTACATGGGGCTATATATATCAGATGATTGTAGGAAGATCAATGCATGGACAGTGTAGCAGGAATTAATAGACTATAAATACTAAAATATGGGGCACGCCGTAGCGTAGTGGTTAAGGTACTGAGCTACAAGCCGGAGGGTCGAGGGTTCAAGTCCCGTTGGGGTCAGGATTTTTAAACTGACCCAAACCCTCTGGCGGCACTATGGCCCTGGAGTCGACTCAGCCTCTAACGGAAATGAGTACCAGACGCTTGTTCTGGGGGTAAAGGCGGCCGTCGCGCAGGGCTCACGACCCGGCTGACATAAAGTGCCGATTGTCTAGAAAAAGTGGGAGCCTTAACCCCCCACTACCCCACAAGGGCCTCCGGGCCTGTTGTAGGATCACTTTACTTTAAATACTAAAATATAATTAATGCGATTAATAATAACTGGAAACCGCACACATGTGCATGAGTCTATTATCAACATTTAGGAACATTAACATATTAACAGACCGAAATTTAAATGCATCTTTCTTTGACCCTGCAGGAGGGGGGGATCCTATTCTATATCAACATTTGTTTTGATTTTTTGGTCACCCAGAAGTAACAAAACGAATGATACCTGACCCCTCTAAGCTATAATGATTAACATGTGCATTTGGAGTGGGGAAGATGACTTTGTGGGAGGAGTCATCGCCCTTATAAGGCGAAGACGCGTGTCAAAACTTTCTCACACTCATACGTTCTGCAATAAGCAAGTTCTTCAGAAACCGTCCGCGATGCCGTGAAGCGTAAGATAAAATGTATTAACTTACAAGAAATTTAGCCTTCTAAATTTATAACTTTAATATAAAACGTACGTGGACTTAATAAATTCATCAACTCCACTCCTGGGCATTATTTGTAACAACGATTGTGTTTTGTGTTAATAAATTATAAAGCACAATTAAAACTGAGGTGAGAAGTTTAAGTTAATTGTAATTATAACATTAATATTACACCCTGAGATCTCATCAGCACGCCGTGAGCGAAGCGGCACAACAGAGAGGAACGGCGTTTGGTCTCCAGAAGACGGCGGCAGCTGCCATGATACCGGTTGATGATGATGATGATGATATTTATTATTATTATTATTATTATTATTATTATTATTATTATTATTATTATTATTATTATTATTATTATTATTATTATTATTACAAAAATAGACTAATAGCTCTAGAAATGGATTATTTACGAAGAAGTGCCAGAAAGTCTAAATTAGAACGGGTCACAAATAAGGAAATTAGAAAAATAATGGAAGCAGAAGAAAGCATAATTGAAAGAATTGAAAGAATTGAGGAAAGGGAATTAAAGTGGTTAGGACATGTTTTAAGAATGGAAGATGAGCAATGGCCGAAGCAACTATATGAATGGCATCCGAATAGAAAGAAGAAAAGAGGAAGGCCAAGGTTAACATGGAAGGAAAACATGAAGACAGTAATGCAAGCTAGAGGGCTAAGCATCGAAGATGCCCAAGACCGTAGGCTTTGGAGGTTTGGCACGGGAAGACGGCAGTAGCTGTAAAAACCCGAAGATAGATAGAGAGAGAGATAGATTATTATTATTATTATTATTATTATTATTATTATTATTATTATTATTACTATTATTACTACTATTATTACTACTATTATTATTATTATTATTATTATTATTATTATTATTATTATTATTATTATTATTATTATTATTATTATTATTATTATTATTATTATTATTATTATTATTATTATTATTATTATTGTCGGTCGCGGTGGACTAGTGGTTATGCTCCTTGCCTCTGTTCCCATGGGTCGCGGGTTCAAACCCGGCCGGGGTCGATGGATTTTTTAGGACGGAAAAATCCAAGGAGCAAGTCCTCCGGGAGGGACTTTAAGCCGTGGGTCCCGAGTCTTAAGATTTTCAGGCTCGTAAAAAATCCTTAAGCCTGAATGAAAAGGCCTCTAAGCAAAATTTACCGAATTTTCCCGTCCTAGTACTACCTTGGTTTCCTAGATATCAGTATGAGGCGGAACGCTGACCACTCAAAATGACATCTATACGAAAACAATAACTAAATTAGTATGGTTCAAATTCTTCCCTGTAGGGGGAGAGCGCCTAAATCTCTGTAAGGGTAAACATAGGCTTACAATACAATACAATTATTATTATTATATTATTATTATTATTATTATTATTATTATTATTATTATTATTATTATTATTATTATTATTATTATTATTATTATTGTTATTATTATTATTGTTATTATTATTGTTATTATTATTATTGCTATTATTATTATTATTATTATTATTATTATTGTTATTATTATTATTATTATTATTATTATTATTATTATTATATTATTATTATTATTATTATTTTATTATTATTATTATGTATTATTATTATTATTATTATTATTATTATTATTATATTATTATTATTATGGTACAGACGAGTGGAGAAAAAAATGGAACTATAGGCACAGAAAGATGTGTAAACATTAAAAATCTGAATATAAATAAATAAATTATTATTATTATTATTATTATTATTATTATTATTATTATTATTATTATTATTATTATTATTATTAACAGCTAGGCGAATGGGGAATATAAGAGTGAGCTACATAATTTTTATGGGAAAACACATATAATAAAAAGTGTTAATCTCGTAGACTACGATGAGGAGAGTATGTGGCACGAATTGGGAATAAAAGAGAGACCTGGAGAATATTACATAACAGTGAACTATGTAACTTTTATAGGAAATCAGATATAATAAAAAAAGGTGTTGAGTCTCGTAGACTGCGATGGTGAGTATATGTGGCAGAATTGGGAATAGAAGAAGGGCATGGGAACTCCTTGTAGGAAAACCAGAAGGAAAGTACCCAGTAGGCAGGGTAAGAATGAGATGGGGGGAATAATATTAACCATGGTTTGAGGGATGTGGATTATACAGGAGATGATTGGAATAGGCCCCTTCTAGCTCAGGATAAGGGGTATGAATAGCTTATGTCCACGCGACCATAAACTTACAGGTTCGATTGTGCCGGTGAAAATAATTTAAACCGACAAACTCTGGGAGGTTGTACTCTGGAGACCAAAACAAATATTTTTCCTTAATGTCATTTTTTTTTTTCCTATGAGGGTTATTTAAACCGGTAGAGGAAGATTTAGTTCTCTAGCGGCAAATTAATTAAACCAACAAACAGTTTTGCATTTTTTATTACCAAGAGACAACACATTAACACAACGCAATTACTTAAATTACAGTAGAGGTTCAAAAATGCCTCCATTGACATTTAAACAAAGGTTTCTCCGGCGGATCATGTTCTGTCTAACACGGGCAAAAACTCCAAGAGTATCGTTAATTGCTCCTGCTGCTGCTACTATCCGGGCAACCAGATCCTCTTCTGATGCAACAGGAGCTGTGTAAACAAGGTTACGGGTCTCTCCCCACACAAAAAATCCAAAGAGGTCATATCTGGGGATCGAGCAGGCCATGGTACAGCACTACCTCTGCCAATCAATTTTTCTGAAAACCGTTGGTTCAAGAATCGACGCATACGACGACTGAAATGTGCCGGCGCCCCGTAATGTTGGAACCACATGCGTTGTCTCGTAGGGAGTAGGACGTCTTCCAGCAATTCTGGCAATGCTCTGGCGACAAAATTGTAATAGTGCCTACCATTTAATGGCCTAGATAGGAGATATGTCCCAATTAAACAGTCCCCAACAACACCGGCCCACACATATCAGTGTAATCACTCCAGTTGTATCGCTCCATTAGTAAACAGATACAATTCACTACTACACTGGTGAACAAAACAATTCCTACCATCAACAGCAATTGCAGTCATGACAACTGAAGAGCGTAATACGCCCTCTATCGGTTTTAAATAATCCTCATAGGAAAAAATGGCATTTGGGAAAAATATTTATTTTGGTGTCCCCTACAACCTCCCAGAGTTTGTCGGTTTAAATAATTTTCACCCTGTATATTGGTAAATGAATAACTTAGTATTACATAACCTCACAAAGTATTGTCAGTAGATTTTATTTCTAAAAAGAATTACACAACCAGATTAAAAGCTGCAAAAATGAGATTCATGCGCCAAATTGCTGGATATACTCTACTTGACCACCAGAGGAATGAAGATACTTTAAAGGAACTTCACATGCAATCTTTACAAGAAATGCACCTACAGAAATAGATGGCTAAAGTTCCACAAACTCAAATAAATAAAAAAAAATATATTAACCTCAAATAAAAAAATTAATAAAATAAGGAATTCCGAATATCACAAACTAGGATCCCTAATGCAGCTCTTCGGTATCGCCAATGAGGATGACTAGGGCATAGACGTCCTCAAACTTTCAACCCTGTCTAATTGAGACCGAAACAGGTCAACATTGGCTTATATTCGTGAATGGTGTATTATGATCATTTTCTTTCTGTACAAATAAAAAAGTAACGCATATTAGTAAATTACAGCGCGAGGTGGGAAGTGATTTTACAGAAGAGAGCGATTGCAAAGTTTTTAATTTCAGAGATTCTGTAAAACACTTCACAAACGTGTGTTGTATATTATTTTTTGCACAATGTTATCAAAATAATAAATAATAGTAAAATAATAACATATTTGTTGGAAATATTTGCGTTCATTGTAAACAACTGACTGGCGTTGGCAGTCTTGCCAATGTATGCGGTATACGCTGAATGCCGAAAATAATTTAATTGAGACTATAGCAGGCTCTGACACCAATCAGGTATAAAATAGCGGCAAGTATGAATTATTGTAATGAAAATGACGAAATTAAAGAAGCGTGGTATGTTAGGTGTGCTTCTTTAGTGCCAGAGAAATCTAAATTTTCTTCTTCTTCCTTTCATGTGATGAACCTAGTGGTCTGTTACGGTCTCAATCCAACGTTTGAAGGGTCTGCCCAAAGATCTCTTGCCTGGTGGCTGGTAATTTAAGATTTGACGTGGTATTCTAGTTCTGCTCATTCTTCGTACGTGAGATTTCCAGTTGTTTTCTGTATTTTTGTGCATATTCCATGACTGATTCTGTGTGTAATCTAAATCAAAATATGAAATGACATAAATTTCATTCAGAAAGTCAGTGGAGGACAAGAATTGTACTGTACGTGAAAAAAATATATGGTTGCTTATTTAGTGGTTTTACTTCCCGCCCTAGGTAGGTAAGGTAAAGGTAAAGTGATCCCACTACAGGCCTCAGGAGGCCCTTGGGGTAGTAGGAGGTTAAGGCTCCCACTTTTTCTTGACAATCGGCACTTGATGTCAGCCGGGTTGTCAGCCCTGCGTGACGGCCGCCTTTACCCCAGAACAAGCGTCCTCGTACTCATTTCAGTTAGAGGCTGAGTCGACCCCAGGGCCATAGTGCCGCCAGAAGGTTTGGGTCAGTTTAAAAAATCCTGACCCAAACCGGGACTCGAACCCTCGACCTTCCGGCTTGTAGCGCAGTGCCTTAACCACTACGCTACGGCGTGCCCCCCCCCGCCTCAGGAGGCCCTTGGGGTAGTAGGAGGTTAAGGCTACCACTTTTTCTTGACAATCGGCACTTGATGTCAGCCGGGTTGTCAGCCCTGCGTGACGGGCCGCCTTTACCCACCCAGAACAAGCGTCTGGTACTCATTTCAGTTAGAGGCTGAGTCGACCCCAGGGCCATAGTGCCGCCAGAAGGTTTGGGTCAGTTTAAAAAATCCTGACCCAAACCGGGACTCGAACCCTCGACCTTCCGGCTTGTAGCGCAGTGCCTTAACCACTACGCTACGGCGTGCCCCCCCCCGCCTCAGGAGGCCCTTGGGGTAGTAGGAGGTTAAGGCTCCCACTTTTTCTTGACAATCGGCACTTGATGTCAGCCGGGTTGTCAGCCCTGCGTGACGGCCGCCTTTACCCCAGAACAAGCGTCTGGTACTCATTTCAGTTAGAGGCTGAGTCGACCCCAGGGCCATAGTGCCGCCAGAAGGTTTGGGTCAGTTTAAAAATCCTGACCCAAACCGGGACTCGAACCCTCGACCTTCCGGCTTGTAGCGCAGTACCTTAACCACTACGCTACGGCGTGCCCCCCCCCCGCCTCAGGAGGCCCTTGGGGTAGTAGGAGGTTAAGGCTCCCACTTTTTCTTGACAATCGGCACTTGATGTCAGCCGGGTTGTCAGCCCTGCGTGACGGCCGCCTTTACCCCAGAACAAGCGTCTCGTACTCATTTCAGTTAGAGGCTGAGTCGACCCCAGGGCCATAGTGCCGCCAGAAGGTTTGGGTCAGTTTAAAAATCCTGACCCAAACCGGGACTCGAACCCTCGACCTTCCGGCTTGTAGCGCAGTGTCTTAACCACTACGCTACGGCGTGCCCCCCCCCCGCTCTAAGTAGGTAATTTGTAATATTACAGTATAGTTTAGTTATTTGTAGGTTGGTAACCCCGAAATTTATTAAATTGAACATTCAATCATGGCCCGTTAAACCTTTCTTAAATTTATGGTCTGTATACCGCCGCATGTGAAAATCTTTTGCAGGGCTATTTTCTAGAAATTTTATAGATAATATTTCAGGTCAAGGGGCAATTTATATTTAAGTGGAGATGGATTACAATATAATATTAATTTGACGGAATATCAAATTAAATATTAATATGAAGGTGGATTTAATAGTAATATTATAAAGACTATTAATTTGATTTAGGGTTATCCTATAAGTACAATAGAACGCACTATGGTGCAAAAAATCTATTACATGCTTTATATTAGCTTGACCTGTATCTATCTATCTATGTAACGGAATCTTTCAACGCGATTTTCACCCACTTAGAATCATTGGATCGACTTGAAACTTTGTATACTTGTAGAGGACCCGTGACAATACAATAATTTCATATTTATTTTCTAAAATCCTGGCCATAATCATCAGAAAATCAAAAAAAAAAGTGTTTTTGTATCTATGTAACGGAATCTTTCAACGCGATTTTCACCCACTTAGAAACATTGGATCGACTTGAAACTTTGTATACTTGCAGAGGACCCGTGACAATACAATAATTTCATATTTTGTTTCTAAAATCCTGGCCATAATCATCAGAAAATAAAAAAAAAGTGTTTTTGTATCAATGTAACGGAATCTTTCAACGCGATTTTCACCCACTTAGAAACATTGGATCGACTTGAAACTTTGTATACTTGCAGAGGACCCGTGACAATACAATAATTTCATATTTTGTTTCTAAAATCCTGGCCAGAATCATCAGAAAATCAAAAAAAATGAAAACTGGTATAATAGGTTGCGGACTTGTCGAGCTTTTAGTCAATCGTTGTAAGAGCTCAGTTGGTAGAGCAGTGAACTCTTAGTGGTATATAATTTCAGTAATCCATACGTCGCTGGTTCAAATCCGGCTGGGAAGTTTTTTTTATAGAAGAGTATTACTTTTAGCTCATACTACAATAGTATCGAATTTAAAGATATTTATATTATCTTATTCTGTAAAATATTAAAACTAACAAATAAAAAATAAATAATAGTTTTAAAAAACTAAAACAACACGCTTTATTAGAAAACCGAACTTAAAAATGAAAAATAATTTTAATTTCCAATACGCTTGGGATAAAATTAAAGTGGTCAACAAAAAATCATCTCCAACACATATAAAATAAAACTAGAGTTATCAACAAAAAAAAATAATTTTACCATCAAAAGCGTGGGGTGTTTTTTATGATTTTTACATTTTCTTCTTAGAGAGCTTACCTAATTTTACCAATATCTGTTTATTATCAAATATATTAATTGATATAGAGCACCCCACGCTTTTGATGGTAAAATTATTTTATTTTTGTTGATAACTCTAGTTTTATTTTATATGTGTTGGAGATGATTTTTTTGTTGACCACTTTAATTTTATCCCAAGCGTGTTGGAAATTAAAATTATTTTTCCTTTTTAAGTTCGGGTTTCTAATAAAGCGTGTTGTTTTAGTTTTTTAAAACTATTATTTATTTTAAATTATTGAATAATGCATACATTGTTCACCGCAGTGACAGCTGGTGTATAAAGCATGAACGAGATGTAATCGAAAATGAAATAGAATTAATTTTGTTTCTCAAATAATAAAAAAACTCCTCTAATAAATGTAATTAATTGTTGAACATGACCACTAATTAGATAAACACAACATTATATTATATCTATTTGACCTTTTCAATTTAATAATTTATTTAAACCTTTAAACATCATATAGATGTGTTTGTATAACTGACAAAAACATGGCTATCGCCCGCACAATAATTACAAATTCAATACCACATATGTGTAAATTGCAAATTAAAGTTGACGCCAGAAGGATTTTATTAAAGAGCTGTAGATATATAGTCTGTTAACGAGAGAGTTGACTCAATCTGTAGAATTTGAGGCTCTCGTATTTGGGATATCCCGGGTTCAAATTCTAGTGCGACCAATATCACTGAAGAGTTTTGCTGGTATTTCTTAATCGTCAAATAAAAATCTGAGATGGAATTTCATTACTAGTTTAGATTATACCTCTTCAGAGCTAAGTATCAGTTGTAATGTAAACAAAGCAGAAATAAGACCGTGTTTTCATTGGTCGAATAATGGTTTTACCTCTAGAAATATAGGAAATAAGAACAAGATATAGATAAGAAAATGCAGAAATTTCAACATATTTGTTGAACGACCAAATGAACACTGAGGAACAGAGTAAGAAAGGATACGCAGCTTAGATTTTACTCGACGATGGCACTACCAGTGGCGATGTATGGAAGTGAGGCCTGGGTCCTGAAGTAAAAAGAAATAAATAATAGTTTTAAAAAACTAAAACAACGCGCTTTATTAGAAAACCGAACTAAAAAATTAGAAAGAATTTTAATTTCCAACACGCTTGGGATAAAATTAAAGTGGTCAACAACAAAATTCATCTCCAACGCATCTAGAATAAAACTAGAGTTATCTACAATAAAAATAATTTTATTATAGCCTCACTCTGATGGTTAACAGTTTATATAAAAGCGGGTGCCGCGCGACAATGCTTGACATGCGGTGTTGTCACGTTTCTCATAGCGCTATGGGCATTTATTACTGATTATTTATGTTATTATTTAATTTTTACGTTATTTGGTATTGTTTAAGTTTTAAAATTAAAATTATATACGTATTTATTTATTAAATAATTTAATTCCAACATTATTACATAATTATAACATCCATACAAAATCATGCTGAAAATATATTATTATTATTGTTATTATTATTATTATTATTATTATTATTATTATTATTATTATTATTATTATTATTATTATTATTATTAACTGTTCGGTCTGAATTTTTTTCCCATGGCCGCCACATGTTGAAGTCTCTTATATATAAACTAATATAATATGTAGATATGGTATTATTATTATTATTATAGCTGCATATCATAATAAATCATTGATAATTACACAATTAATTACGGTATACAATTTTATAACTGGATCGAATGCTCCACATCGTTCCGAGTTTTAATTGAAACTGAGGGAAGAATAGCAATGTGGCAACATCGTCGTAGTCGCGGCAGTCGAGATCTTTGTATTTTAATAACATATAACAGCTGCGGGGAAACAAAGCGAGCCGCTTGTTAAGCATCATAGTGAGGCGATAATACCATCAAAAGCATTATAGTTTATTACTTTATTTGTATTTTTTCTTTTCTTTTTATTTAAAATTAATATAAAATTATGGAATATAATGAAGAATTCACAGATAAGCTCGTAAAAAACAAAAAAGGAAGAACAACATAACAAACATAACTAAACTAGAAAACGAATCTGACAGCAACAAGAAAACATGGATAACACTTACATACACAGGAAAAGAAACGACAAAATTAGCCAATGCACTAAAGAAAGCCGATAAAAACGTAAAAATAGCATACAGAACCAATAACAAATTAGACAACATAATAAACAATAACATTGAAGAAAATAACATTTTCAACAGCAAAGGAGTTTATAAACTGACATGTACGGACTGCAACAAATTTTATATAGGAAGGACAAACAGGAGTTTTAACATCATATTCAAAGAACATTTTCGAGACTTTATACACGCAGAAGGAAAATCAAGCTATGCAAAACACGTTATCCATGAAGGACATCGCATGTTAAATATTGAAAACACCCTAACAGTAATGCACAGAGAAAATAATCCAGCGAAGATAAACGTACTCGAAGAGATGGAAATCATGAAAGCAGCTCACAACAACGACAGCCTGATAAACGAAAACGAAACCAATACATGCAACCCCCTCTAGCAGATCTTCAGTGAAACACCAGTTTTGAATCCTGCCGATGATGGGACAAGTCCCGAAAGCGCTACAGTTAAATGATTAATTAAGTTGAGGAGACGGACCTTTCAGGTGAATATTCCATAATTTTATATTAATTTTGAATAATACCTCAACGGAACACATCATGATTCTTATAAAAGTTGATTTTCTTTTTATGTATAATATATTTAAGCTGTTATTCTTTTCTGTATACATTCTAACATTAATATAATTTTAATTGTATTTAATTTTATTGTATTAATAGTCAATATTTTCATTATTATTCAATTTTACAGATAATTAATTGTTTAGTATGACTATTATTGTAATTTATTGTATTTATATGTAACATATGTTTGTCCTGGTGAGTGGAAGAGAAGGCTACATGGCCTTAACTCCACCAGGCTAAATAAAATCTATTCTAATTTGGCAGTAATAGATGTGGAACAGGAGTAGGGACGGTGGCACCTGGGTCTCTCAAGCTGTCACTCCATGTTGACAGGATGTGTAGTGTTTGACAATGGTGGCCATATTAATCAACAGGCTGCCATCTCTCCTCTATTGACATAACACAAATTAATTAGTCTGTGACTTGTCTACCAAGATGTTTACACTCTTCCAGCTCGCCGCTTCTCATCACCCGCATTAATGACTTCCACACTATTATACCGCTCGTTAAATTTCAGTATTAATCCTCTATTATAATAATATATTCACAAAATTAAAATTACAAAAAAACTTGCTCAAAGCGGAATCGCATGGGACCAACTTTTTTCCACATTAGACAAAATTCCGCATTATAAAAATAACTAATTACGAAGTCAAAATTAGAACATGCCACAAAATTAATAAGGAATTAGAAATATAATGGAAGCAGAAGAAATCATAATTGAATGAATTGAGGAGAAGGAATTAAAGTGGTTAGGACATGTTTTAAGAATCGAAGATGAGCAATGGCCGAAGCAACTATATCAATGGCATCCGACCAGAAGGAGGAAGAGAGGAAGACCGAAGTTAACATGGAAGGAAAACATGAAGACATTAATGCAAGCTAGAGGGCTAAGCATTGAAGATGCCCAACATCGTAGGCTTTGGAGGTTTGGCACGGGAAGACGGCAGCAGCTGTAAAAACCCGAAGATAGATAGAGAAAAAGAACTAACTAACTCACTGGCACTATCGAACCCGTAGGTTCATGGCCGTGAGGACATAAGCTCTCCATACATCCCTATCCTTAGCCAATGTTTTCCAATCATCCCTCAAATCATAGTTAATGTTATTCTCCCTCCTCATTATTGGTCTACCAACTGGGCGTTTTCCCTCTGGTTTTCGTACAAGAAGCTTCCATGCACCTATTTGATTCCTCATTCATGCCACATGGCCTGCCCATCGCAGTCTACGAGACGAAACTGTTTCTCATTATATCTGGCTTCCTATAAAGACCATGTAATTCACTGTTATGCAGTCTTCTCCATTCACCTGTCTGTTCATCTCTCTTTGGTCCAAAATGTTTCCTAAGAACTTTATTCTCAAATACACCCTTATAGTATGAGTCCATGTTTTGCTTCCATATAACATAACTGGTAGAATAATAGTTTTATTTTTTTTTTTTTTTTCAGTTTAACGTTTTTTGAAAGGAGTTGGGACATCAAAAGTCTCTGCAATGCATAATAGCACGCATTTCCAGAATTGAGCCTATGTTTAATTTCCTTGTGCATCTCATTCCTGTTTGTGATTATTGTTCCTAGGTATTTGAATTCAGCCATTTCCTCAAAATTTCCCTCATTTGTCACTAGCTGTCCATTTCCATTATATATTGTATTTCTATGTGTAACCATATATTTAGTTTTATTGATATTTATTTCCAGATCCAATTTCTTATTGTTACTCAGTAGTGTGTTCGTGTTGGCCTTTAGTATCCCCCCGCTATCGCCCAATAGTACTACATCATCAGCATAACTAACAGCTTATTAATGCCATTGAGTTGTAGGCCTTCCTCATCCTCTAAAGATTTGATGGTGAGCTAGTACAAAATTAAATAGTAGAGGAGATAGTGCATCTCCTTGCTTCAACCCATTCTGGATTTCGAAAGTGTCCGAAAACTGTTTGCCTACACGCACCCTACTCTTTGTGCCATTTAGACACATTTGTATAAGTCTAAACTAACTTTTTAGGAATTCCGAACTCCAGCAGGATACTATATAACTTCTCCCTCTTAATTGAATCATATGTCTTTTTGAAGTCTACGCATAGTTGAAACTAAACTAAAACGTATTAATAACCTTAGATTACAGTGTACCGCATGTCTTTTTACGTACACTGAAATAATTGTAATTCCACTGCCATTAAAAGATGAAGTATAGTATGTATGAGCGACTTCGGCGGTAACGCGCGAAAAAACAGTACCTTTTCGTCAGCGTTAAAATGTCTCTTAGGTGCGTATCCTGAAATTAAAGTATTCAGTTTCGGTTTCCGCTCACTAACTACACTTTCGTCCACATCCTTTGATTCCCCGCAAATTACATTCCACACTACATTGTGTTGTCTTTTAAAACTGTCCAGCCAACCTAAAGATGCCTTGAAATCGTTATCCCCTAGGGATTTAGCAACAGATGCCAGCTTGATTTTGGAGCATCGGTCCGAAAATTTGGAGATTTATCTTCAATCACTTTCACTTTTCGTTTAATGACAATGATACATGCGTTTTAGCCATCTTTATTCCGTAAATTCAGAACGCTACCTGTGAAAGTTCGGTCTCAGAACTTAAACTAATTTAAGATTTTACAGTGCAATGGTTATTTGTAAGACAGGTATCTGTATTTTGCATAACGGATGTGCAGTGAGGCCGAAATAAAATTTCAGGTACAGGTAGAATCTATACTTCACCCGGCGGCAGGAATCATTTTTTTTTTTGGCATAACGGAAATTCAATTAAGTGGAAACTAATTCATTTCTCTGTCTTTCCTCTTTATAGTTTTTTATTAATTGTGTAGAAATATCCTTCCGTTTCTGCGTTGGACAGATTCCGTTTTATGTAAAATAAATACACCTAAAATTACTATTATTTCGCCGGGACCAATTAATGTGTTCACATTGGACAGATTTCGGCATTATTCACGTTCCGGATTAAACAAGTTTTAACTGTACTAACATACGCCATGAATAAATATGTATTGTCTCTGTAAATTATTAATAGCGGAGGCCATGCTTATTGTTGTGAAGTTCATCATTAAAACACCAGATGTCAGGATTATTCACAGCACATTATACGAGTTATATAATCATACCCCAGCTTCCCGTAGTTTCATTCAATTTCTAATCACTGGCTGTATTTACTTTTCTCCGGCGCAGATGAGTAAGTGGTTACTGTAATAGCATGTATTCGTGTCCCTCTCTGCTCATCATCTCAAAAACTGGTAGAGACTTCCCTTGAAGGAGGGAGGAGGAATCAGTCTATATTTGTATGCAAATTGAATGCCATTTTCCAAACGGTCCGTATCAACATGATTTCAATTCCAAAACGGTATGTTGTCCACAATGCGTGAAATTAAAATTTCCCTCGTGAGAAATTGAGAGCATATTACAAGCACCGATAAGTCATCCTTTCCTGGGATTATCAAGTATTCAACATAACAACGTACCAAGTCCATTATAATCACTAGTTTGAAAATGTCCCCTTTAAGCGAATTCCATATATCAAGGTTGTTCTCGTGAAAAGATTTTTGAAAAATGTTTGTAGTTCTTCACCGATCTAATCTAGTACATTCCAAAATGACCATGGCCAAAATTTATATACATGTTTGTGTGTGTAATGAAAAGAAAAATAAATGCCTGGATCGGATTTCAACCCAGCACCTCTAACTTGATACATTAGTGCTCTAACAGTAACGCTATCCAGGCATCCTAGCACAAACATCTATTTTTCTTTTTATATATATATATATATATATATATATATATATATATATATATATATGAAAAAAGAATGCTTGAGTCGGGATTTGAACTCGAGTCTCTAAAGTCTGTACCTTTAGCGCTCTAAAGGTACAGACTTTAGAGACTCGAGTTCAAATCCCGACTCAAGCATTCGTTTTTCTTTTCATATCATATTTGCCTTCATTGCCAAATGTCAAAAATATATTTATAATATCTATCTATATATATATATATATATATATATATATATATATAATCATCATCATGAACAAATTCGTTTTAGGCCATGTGGCCTGTACGGTAAACCTAGCGAAGATGGTCTTGATCTTTCCGCCGATGTTTTGGTCTTCCTTGGTCCCTATGTCCAGTTGGGGTATATTGGAATGCCAATTTTGGAAGTCTATTTCTTGCCATTCTCCTCAGATGATTTTTCCATTCTTGTTGGTATCTTTGTATATCTTCATTAAACTTGTTACTCCAAGCTTTCCTCTGGTAATAGTGTTCCTTTGGTGATCCAGTCTATTAACTCCTAACAATGATCGTAAGAAGCGCATTTGGCTTACTTGAAGTTTATGAGAGTTTCTTTTATTTAGAATCCAAATTTCACTTCCGTATTTTAGAACAGCTTTTGATGTGATGTTATGCAATCTTAGTTTTGTCTCTGTCCTCATCTGTTTACCAAAATGTCTTCGTATTACCCCATTCATTTTATTATATTTTTGTAATTTTGAATCAATGTCACTCTTATACTCTGCAAATACACTTCCTAAGTAAGAGAAATCTGACACTTGTTCTATAATTCTTCCATCAATCTCAATTTTCACCCGTTGTATGTTTTTTTCCACACATTGTCATTGTTTTGGATATATATATATATATATATAATATATATATATATATATCCATTATCGCTTTAGCGGTAGTAATTTTCGTTGTTTCGCATTGAAACTCGCTGTATGATATTTAAAAAAAAAAACAAAAAAAGTATTCTCAAAAAATCAGCGAAATCCGACCTTCAGAAGTGGAGGTTTATATCTGTGAGTGTGCGTGCGCGTGCGTGCGTGCGTGTGTGTGTATGAGAGAGCAGTTTCAAGAAATTAATTCTGGCACATAAAACATAAAAAATAAATAAGTAAATGAAAGGGCGGATAAGATAAAACAATTGGCCTATAGAATAGGTTAGTACCGAACTTAAGAAGGTAAAATAAAGTCACTAGGAAACACTGGTGTTGCACTGAAAATCTGGTACAGGGGATTATACGTACTTGGTGTGTTCTCATTTAACAGATGGTCGTTTCTAATTACCAGATTTTCAGTGCAACACCGGTATTGAATCAGGGGTCAACTGATAAGAACCCACATCCTGTTACTTCTGCTGATGATGGGACTAGTCCCGAAAGCGCTACAGACAATCAATAATTTTTAAGTTGAGGAGACAGATCTTTTGTTAACAGTAACAAATATTGCGCGGAGTACTACATATTTGTTTATGTTAAGGGTGTGTGTTATGAAAATATAATAGTGTTAAATAGTCCGTCACCGTGGCGTAGTCGGTAGAGTCCCTACCTTCCCACTCCGGCGACCCGGCTTCGATTCCCGGCGGGGTAGGGGATTTTAAATCTCCACCTTGGGTCTGGGTGTGTATCCTATCTTTTGTATGTATGTGTGAATAAGATAGAAAGGTTAACAAAGGTAAAACAAAAAGGAAGAACAGTGTAAAAGGAAAAGAAAACGATGTCCGTCGCCATGGCGTAGTCGGTAGAGTCCCTACCTTCCACTCCGGCGACCCGGGTTCGATTCCCGGCGGGGTAGGGGATTTTTAATCTCCACCTTGGGTCAGGGTGTGTGTCCTGTCCTTGTGTCTATATGTGATAATAACAGAAAGTTAACAAAAAGGTGAAAGAAGAAGGAAAACAGTGTAAACGAAAATAATAATAATAATAATAATAATAATAATAATAATAATAAAAATAATAAAATAGGTTGTTAAAAACAAACCGTAACATGCTGCAAATAATGACTCAAGTTTAGACTAAATGCCGAGAATTGTGCAAAGTTGCAGAGCCTTTTCGTTATCGCAGTCATACCAGATGCCTTACAGAATGGGTCTCGCATGGACAATACAAGCAACTTCCTTCAAGACGCGCTATCACGCTATAATCTTCTGAAGGTAAATGCTTTATCCATGAAACAATTTGTCTCTTCTTTCAAATATCCTTATCTTTTCTTGATAGTCATGGCATCCTATTGCCTTTCATATCGCTGATAATAAAAGCAATTCAGCTTGTCTATAAATAAATACAGGATATTTATTTCGTAAATTATCGCTCAGTAAGTTTATTGCTAATAAAACAGCTAAAAATACATGGTTACCCGGGCTAAAGTATCAAAACAATATCACAATCCTTACGTCCATTTTGTTGTTAAATATGTTATACATTTTTAAAAGCATAAAATATTATTTTAAAACCTATTTTGGGGATTATTTGTCAGGAGTGTACTTAATAAATTAAAATAAACAAAAAACGCACAAACTATTCTTGCAGTACAAGAATAATTACCTGAGGCAAATAATTAATAAAAGCCTATATGTTGATTTTAATTTAAAAATACGAGAAATTATTTGAAATTTAGTGACAATTTGAGGTATTTTAACCTAAAAATTGTTCAAACGGAACATTCAATATAGGCTATTGTAAATATAATCAGGTGTAGATATAGGCCAATCATAATCATTGATGTTCATTGTTATTTAGATATGACTATTTTTTGTAAGTTTCTTTCACCTGGTTGAGTGGCAGACAAGGCCTTAAGGCGTTAACTCTGCAGGTAAAATAAAGTTATTATTATTATTATTATTATTATTATTATCATTATTATTATCAATATCATTATTAATATTGTTATCATCATCATTATCATCATATTCATTATTATTATCATTATTATTGTTATTATTAATATCATTATTATCATCAACATTATCGTCATCATCATTATTATCACCATCATCACCATCATTATCGTTATCATCATTTGTATTATTATTATTATTGTTATTATTATGATTATTATTATTAATATGATGATGATTACTATTATTATTATTATCATTATTATTGCTGTTATTATTATCATTATCATTATTATTATCATTATTTTTATCATTGTTATTATCATCATTATCATCAACATTATCCTCATCATCATTATTATCATCACCATCATCATTATCGTTATCATCATTATCATTTGTATTATTATTATTATTATTATTGTTATTATTATCATTATTATTATCATTATCATTATTATTATTATCATTTATTATTATCATCATTATCATTATCAACATCATTATTATTATTATTATTATCATTATTATTATTATCATTATTATTATTATTATTATAACCATTATCATTATCATTATTATTATTATTATTATTATTATTATTATTATTATTATTATTATTATTATTAATGGAAAGGACACCAACAGGAACGAGAAGAAAAGGATGACCAAATCTCACGTGGATCCAAGGGTTTAGAGAAACTTTGAAGGACTGGGAAATAGAGGAAGAAATTTGTTATAGTAGAGACGAAAGGAGGAAAATTATAATGCGAAATTCAAGACAAACCATTGGTGCTGGAAAAATGTATCAACATTGTTAAAACCGGAAATACATATTACTATTATTTTATTATTATCATCATCATCATCATCGTCGTCGTCCATTTCATCATTATCATTATTATTATTATTATCATTATCATTATTATCATTATTATTATTATAATCATTATCATTATCATCATTATCATCATTATTATTATTATTATTATTATCATTATTATCATTATCATTATTATTATTATCATTTATTATTATCATCATTATCATTATCAACATCATTATTATTATTATTATCATTATTATTATCATTATTATTATTATAACCATTATCATTATCATTATTATTATTATTATTATTATTATTATTATTAATGGAAAGGACACCAACAGGAACGAGAAGAAAAGGATGACCAAATCTCACGTGGATCCAAGGGTTTAGAGAAACTTTGAAGGACTGGGAAATAGAGGAAGAAATTTGTTATAGTAGAGACGAAAGGAGGAAAATTATAAAGCGAAATTCAAGACAAACCATTGGTGCTGGAAAAATGTATCAACATTGTTAAAACCGGAAATACATATTATTATTATTATTATTATTATTATTATTATTTTATTATTATCATCATCATCATCATCATCGTCGTCGTCCATTTCATCATTATTATTATTATCATTATCATTATTATCATTATTATTATTATAATCATTATCATCATTATCATCATTATTATTATTATTATTATTATTATTAATGGAAAGGACACCAACAGGAACGAGAAGAAAAGGATGACCAAATCTCACGTGGATCCAAGGGTTTAGAGAAACTTTGAAGGACTGGGAAATAGGGGAAGAGATGTGTTATAATAGAGACGAAAGGAGGAAAATTATAAAGCGAAATTGAAGACAAATCATTGGTGCTGGAAAAATGTATAAACATTGTTAAAACCGGAAATACATATTATTATTATTATTTTATTATTATTATTATTATCATCATCGTCGTCGTCGTCCATTTCATCATTATCACTATTGCTAACGTAATAGTTGCTTGTTCTCAGTTGAAACATTCACAGGTATGCACATGGCATAGAATAGTCGCTTTTATTTTTAAATGTATGGGATTAGAAATTTCTTTCGAAATTATAGAGAACTAGACAAATATATATATATATATATATATATATATATATTGCAATACCAACATAGTCGCGCGTCGTAGCTGAATGGTTTAAAGCAAAAAGTTTTGGCGTGGAGGTAAGACACATGCGCTGGTTCGAGTCTCCATGGGGTAAGAAATGTTCTGGTGTAATTTCAGTCAGAATGGAACCGGTGCCAACCTAGCATCGTGAGGCATTTCGGTACCAACAAATAAGTAGCTGCTCCAGGTTGATAAAACCAATTATAACGGCTGGGGGATCCGAATGTTGACAAGTTACACCTACACTGGCTGGATGATCGTCTACATCCTGTGATTAACATATCGACGGTAGGCAATGAAAACCTCGTAACTCCAGTAGCCAGCACAGAAATATGTGATGTATAACCTGTTGCGGTCCACCGTTGTGGTCTCGAGGTGGCGTGCTGCCTTGTCACGCAGCGGGCCCGGGTTCGATCCCCGGTCGGGACAGTTTATCTGGGTGAGGTTTTTATCGGGGTTTTTCCTCACCTGTAAGACAAATGTCGGGAAAACTTTAAGGCCCAAACGGTCCCCGAAATCATATTGCCATCATCATCATCATTCACCGGTGTGGAGAGCAACGGGATGCTACCACGCCTACAATTCCCTAGTAAAGCTGCAAGCATAGCATGAAAATGCTATGATTGCAGTGAAGGACCTGCCGTCGGGCAGAATTAATATGGATGGAACCTGTTGAGAACACGAACTTCAAATTTATTAATAACTTGACTTGTATTATGTAGTAAAATATGTGGGAACTATTGCTTATCGATTTTAATAATTATTTAAAACAGTTACTTGTTTCTCCTGTAAAATTTGCCAAAATGAAGTTACGAGGTTTCATTGCCCACCATCGACATGTGAATGTGAGGCCAGCAGCCGTCTGATAGCCCAAGAGCCTTTTAGGCCTGTCGCGTCATAGAGTCTTTTTTATTACCGACATAAGTAGAACAAAGAATGACATAAATTCTGTAAATTTCATATTTCTATTGAGATTAAATTCTTCTATGCTTACCTCAATGCCTTCATCATGGCGACCTAGTGTAATGATGAAAGTCTTTGAGATTTTATTATCACTATTTATCACTACACACGCACATTAATGACATGTTTTAAATTATACAAAGCCGCTAAAAACTCGCACTACAATATTTAAAATAACAACGCTTTCTTTCACACGCTACGTTTTGTAACAAATCGCCACGTGACGCTAAAAAAAACATGTACGCACCGTTTTTAACAAACTTCTAGAAAGAAACTAAGTGGGGATGATGTCACAGGTCCGCAATCGAGTGACGCAATTGGTCAATCGCAGGGAAGATTCAGGAATTGACCTCGCTACGCAATAATCGACTATTGCAAAGAGTATCATATCACGGCCCAATCTATAATACAATGTTAAACAAATTATTTTTCGAGTAGTCATGACCAATACTTAAAATGTCTCAGAATAATTTAAAATATTGAAATCATCCTAATTAAGTATTTTATTTACACATTAACTACATAAAAGATAATTTCATTTAAATTAATGAAAAGTATATAAGACTGGTTATTTTTATTTAGTAAAAAAATTAACGATTGATTAATTATTCCTAACTTTTAGTTCATAGATGGTAATTTGATAATATGGTTTACACAACTGCTTGAATAGCAAGTGACTCGGGTAAAGCGATAGCGTATGAGATTCTCTCTCGGGAGGTCTGGAGTTCAAAAGCCGGTTTCGACCAATCTGACTTATGTTTTATTCCTGGTTTTCCTTTTCCTCAGTCCTGATAGCAAATCCTAGGTTGAAATTGCATTATCAAGACCCGTTTCACCATCTCTCTCTCTCTCTCTCTCTCTCTCTCTCTCTCTCTCTCTCTCTCTCTCTCTATATATATATATATATATATATATATATATATATTAAAAGAATGAATGCTTGTTTGTTCGTACTTTATGAGCGGCCATACCGTTAATCCGATTATGATCGGATTTCTTGTAAAACGTTCAGGAGATTCCCAGGATGAACATAGGCCATAAGAGAGTTGTTATACTCAACTCCTACACCCTTAAAAAAGACCCTTTTAGTGAAAAACGTTTAAAAGTCCCTTTTTTACCCTTAAATGGCTTACACTGTCTAAACCATAACAAATACACAAAATTAATGTACACAGAATTGAATATCTCTAAAAACTTTATAAAAAAGTCTGCGTCAGCATATGTTTATCTGTTACAGATAACACAAAATAGCCATTTTTGTCTTTCATTGATGCCAAGAAGATCGAGATAAATAGATTCCGGGGCAAGCATAGAAGTGCACGGTAGTAATTATTTTATGGATAACTCAAAATAAGGAATTTTGTCTTTCAGCTCATTTATGCCAAGTACATCGGGATGCGTAGATTCCCGGGCAACGCCGGGTAATCAGCACGAGGTATCTAAAAATAATAACGATATAAATTTATATTTATTTTTCCTTTTACTTATTCAACTAAATGCAAAACACATCATTTATTTAGGTGTAGCAACGCACGCCGGAAACGAATGCATGTCTATCCGTCTTTTATAGGCTTCTAAACCGTTCAATCGATCTTCGTAAAAGTTTGTATATACAGGGTTAAGAATGCAGCGAGTGTTTAGCCGTTATCTGTTATGTTCTAATATCATTAGTTGTAGGAGTTCACCTGAAACTAAAATTTAAAAATCGCTCTACCGATCGCAATTTTCGGTGTTTCACAACGAAACTCGGAATATACTATTAAAATTAACAGAGGTATGTACTGTCCTAACATCAGCGAAATCCGACCGTTAGAAGTGAGGGTTTACTTGAAATCCGAAATGTAAAAAAAAAAATGCCTATACGACTGGATCGATTTTGATCAAATTTTTTTTGTGTATGTTTGAGTGGGTCCCTAGTTGGTTTAGATTCTCTAAAACCATTAGGTGTATGATTTCACCAGTAGTGAACAATTTAAAAATCGCTGTAGCGGCCACAATTTTTAATGTTTCATAACAAAACGCAGTATATCCTACTAAAATAAACCGAGATAGGTATTGTCAAAAAATGAGCGACATCCGACAATTAGAAGTGGAAGTTTACTTGAATCCGAAATTAAAAACTGCCTCAACGACTGGACCGATTTTCATGAAATTTTGTGTGTGTGTGTGTGTGTGTGTTTGAGTTGGTCCCTGGATGATTTGAATTCACAATTGAACTCGGTACGTGGCGCTGCGATTAGGTTATAGGAATTTTTATGTCAGATGTGTAGTCATCTGCATTACCGACATATTCCGCGCAACAACAATGTGACGTCATAATGCACGTTTCTTGAGCCAAATCAGATGGTAGTGAGGAGTTTTCTTGCGAGATTATTACTTAGTGAATTTTATGTTAAAAAAGTAACATTTTTATCGTTACACATTACACATTACTATGGTTTGATATATTTTTAATTTTCTATTTTTTGTAATATTTAAATTAAAATAAGAAAAATGAGATATTATACTGATACAGAAATATTATTATATCTGATTTTACGATTTAAACACAGCATAGCCACTTGTCACTTCTAAAAAAACTAATATAAAATCAAACATTGTCAATCAATACTTCTAAATTTTACTTTAGTACCAGTTGAAATGCAGAAGATGTTTTCAAATGCTGGGCCTTGGCAACGAAGCCATTAGCGTTCTTGCTCTCCAATATTTCTCTATGGTGGATCCAACAGGTAATACTTCACAGGTTTGTAGATCTTCTTCATTCATTTCTTCGTCTTTATTGCATTGAGGACAATTTGGATTCGTGTAGATTCCTATTTTATATAAATGTTTGGCCAAGTAGTCATGTTCTGTGAGCAGTCTAAATTTTGCTACTGTAGTTTTACGTGGAATTTCTGGAATAATATCTGGCTTCTTTACTAAAATATTCCATTTTTTGTCTTTGGCTTTATTACATAGGTCTTGGTTTTGTTTGATTTTATATTTGTTTTTAATTATTCTTTTTATGGATGCGAAAGGTAAGCTTTTAGTAGTATTCTGAATTAGATTGGAGCCTTTTTTGGTAAGAAAATCAGCTGTGTCATTTCCAGCAATTCCACAATGTGCAGGTTCCCATTGCAAAAAATGCAGAGGATGAAACATTGTTTTGAATGGCCTTCATATTTTAACTACTTGACGAAGTTTTATATCTAGATTTTTAAAATACATTATGAAACTCCGTTGAGGTTACTATGTTAAAGTTTTAAGAATTGTAAAACAATACCTGATATCTCAGTCGTCCTCAATAATCTGCAGTGTTGTTTTATAGGAGGCCTTTCGATAACTTATGTATCATCTTCTGCTTTCATTTTGATACTGACTGAAAGCAGATGATGATATTGAAGTTTTATAACAGAACTTTATTTAAGTTGACGACGATTGATTTATCAGGTACTAATTTTATATGTAAATTAATGAGTCATTTTTTAACATCTTACCTCATATTTTATGTTTCTTAAGAACATTAATGTCGGTTGAAAATGAGAGAGATCCTTCTGTCGAAAACTAGTTCCCGTGTTTGAAGAAACATAAAATATGAGATTCCGATTGAGGGTCTTTCCACTTTTCAGCGGTTGCCCTTTTACCAGCCGGCTGCTGGCCCTTCACATCCACATGTGTCAATCACAGAGGTAGATGATCAACAGCCAGTGTGGGGGTGACATGTGGTTAGCATGTCGAGTCCCCCAGCCGTTATAGCTGGTTCCTCAACCTGGAGCCGCTACTTATTGTAGCTACCCAATTGCCTCACGATGCTGGGTGGGCACCGGTCCCATACTGGCCGAAATACCATGAGAAAATTTCTTCCCCCATGGAGACTCGAACCAGCGCAAGTCCCGTAGATGTGCACCAAGGCTTCCTACCTTAACCGCTCGGCTACGGCGCGGGACAAATATGAGATAAGATATTAAAAAATGACTCATTAATTTACGAATTAAGAACCTCATAATTTTATTTCCCATATTTAACTATGAACTAATTTTATATTTTAATATTTCATTAATATTGCCAATAATTGAATAGATTCCCTAAAATGAGATCTAAGCCAAAAACAACAAATTGTTGTGAAATACTAAAAAAAAAAAGTATAATGTACATTTTGAGGCTATTACCTTTATTATGCCATACACATTTTAATTTCTCATCCTACTGGAATCATATACAGCCAATTTGAATGCAAAATAACATGTTAATAACTAAATATTAACAATTTAATACAGAATTGAGTGCAAAAACTGATCTATCTCTATAAGTAAAGTAAAGTGATCCCACAACAGGCCCGGAGGCCTTTGGGGTAGTAGGAGGTTAAGGCTCCGACTTTTTCTAGACAATCGGCACTTTATGTCAGCCGGGTTGTCAGCCCTGCGTGACGGCCGCCTTTACCCCCAGAACAAGCGTCTGGTACTCATTTCCGTTAGAGGCTGAGTCGACCCCAGGGCCATAGTGCCGCCAGAAGGTTTGGGTCAGTTTAAAAATCCTGACCCCAACGGGACTTGAACCCTCGACCCTCCGGCTTGTAGCTCAGTGCCTTAACCACTACGCTACGGCGTGCCCCCCCCCAAAAAAAAAAAGTTGCCAACAGCACGTGGTGTTCCCAAGCGGTCACCCATCCAAGTACTAACCACGCCCAATGTTGCTTGACTGCGGTGATCGGACGAGAACCGGTATTTTCAACATGGTATGGCAGAGTGGAAAAATTATGTAACACATATTTAACTAAAAATTATATAATAAAAATAAAAAATACATATTGAACACTGATTCTGTTAGAAAATTTTCTAACTTAATCACTTAATCAGTTTTCAGTACTTATTTTTCCATTTAATGTTTTTTTTTTACATTTGTTGTCTCTTTCTTATTTCCACTCAATTTCTCTAAAATTCTAATTAGAATTCACAGAACTGTGGCGCAATGAATTTGCACATGTGCAATAATTGTTCTTCTGCACTGCTATTAAAGACTTGACTAACTGCTTCTGCCATTTTGCTACATATAGATCACTATTCACTTGAAAGCAAACTTTTAAACATGAATAAAACAGGTCTGGAAGAGAGTATGGATAATTTTACATGCACCATGGTTACATGTCTACACAGATGGATCTACTATTGATAACAACTCAGGATCAGGAATTACATGTGCATTATTTTCATTTTATCAACCAGCAGGATACCACACAACAAATTTTGATGCAGAAGTAACGGCTATTCATATTTCACTTCAACAATTACTATACAGAATAAATAAATTTCAAAATGCGGTCATACTCTCTGATTTTAAGGCAGCAATATATGCAATAAATTCACACAAAATGAAGTCAATACAAATTAAAGGGTGCTACAAAATGATTCAACAACTCTTTTCTACAGAAAAGAATTCAATTGCACTGGATACCTGCACATTGTGGAATTGCTGGAAATGACACTGCTGATTTTCTTGCCAAAAAAGGCTCCAATTTAATTCAGAATACTACTAAAAGCTTACCTTTCACATCCATAAAAAGAATAATTAAAAACAAATATAAAATCAAACAAAACCAAGACCTATGTAATAAAGCCAAAGACAAAAAATGGAATATTTTAGTAAAGAAGCTCCGAAACTGCAGTCTAGATGAAAAAGAATATGAGGTGAGGTAATAAAAACATTAATTTAATTCTTAAATTAAACCTCATAGTGTTTTTTTTCCCTCTGAAAGTTAAACATCTAAATGTCATTTAGGGAAACAAGGGCTTACAATAAGATAATTAAAATATGTGCAGTTTTAACATTACACTACAATAATAAAATTGTAATATGATAAACATGTTTTAATGAATATTTGTACAAAAATACACATAATCAAAACATCATGTATAGAAGAATATATTTCAAAATAGCTGACTTTTGGAAAGATAACATTTTCTTATATCCACCATGTATATTAAAAAAAATAGGTATTACTATTTTTAATAACAAATTAATGGTAGGTGAGTATATAAGGTAAATATCAGTAAAGTTCAAATAAGAATCAGAAATAATACACGTCTCATTTTATATGGTGATTTTAATAACATCCTATACTAATTAAAACATTTTGTCAGTTCATTCTTACCTCTTAGAGTTGTTTTTGTCGAACATATGTTTCAGAGCTTCTTAGCCCCATCGTCAGCGATTACAGACTGAATTTTCTCATGTTGTCGGCCCTGATTCTTGATTCCTGCTCTCTTTGTCTCTGGTCCAATGAATTTACTAATGATGTTCCTTTCTGCGGGAATTTCAAAGTTCATAATTCTTTCCTTGTTCTTCTGCATATAGATTTTTTCCCATATGGTGAGTTCATTTTTGTTTTCTGTTTTAATAATTATTTATATTTACTTATTATAGGAATTCTCACTATGAGGTATATTCATTAAGGTAGAATATTTTTATCACTCACCTCATATTGTTCTTCTTATTTGATTATAAACTAGTTTCGGAACATAGTTTCTGTTCCATCCTCAGTATCGTCACGACCGTTGTTCTGTCGTCTGTCTAGTTTATAATCAAATAAGAAGAACAATATGAGGTGAGTGATAAAAATATTCTACCTTAATGAATATACCTCATAGTGAGAATTCCTATAATAAGTAAATATAAATAATTATTAAAACAGAAAACAAAAATGAACTCACCATATGGGAAAAAATCTATATGCAGAAGAACAAGGAAAGAATTATGAACTTTGAAATTCCCGCAGAAAGGAACATCATTAGTAAATTCATTGGACCAGAGACAAAGAGAGCAGGAATCAAGAATCAGGGCCGACAACATGAGAAAATTCAGTCTGTAATCGCTGACGATGGGGCTAAGAAGCTCTGAAACATATGTTCGACAAAAACAACTCTAAGAGGTAAGAATGAACAGACAACATTTTTTAATTATTAAACAAACCTCTTAATGTTACTTCCTATTGTATTTTAAAATAACATTCTATACATTTAATCTCTTTTCTGATTAACTGCAGTTTACATATTAAGTGACATCAAAAAAAAAAAGTTCATCATGCGGGAACTATGTGAACTGAATAAATTCCTCAGCGAGTTGAATTTATGGTCGCAATTTGATAGTTTACGTAATATATTATTTATTTTGTAAAATTGGAGAAAATCAATTTCTGATGCCAGTTTATATAAAAGTATTGAACTGCAGTGTCAGACATCATTATTCTGAGATAATATTTTTCTTCAGAGATAATATTTTTCAATAATAGACTGGATCACCAAAGGAACACTATTATCAGAGGAAAACTTGGAGTAACAAGTTTGAATGAAGATATACAAAGATACCAACAAGAATGGAAAAATCATCTGAGGAGAATGGCAAGAAATAGACTTCCAAAATTGGCATTCCAATATACCCCAACTGGACATAGGGACCAAGGAAGACCAAAACATCGGTGGAAAGATCAAGACCATCTTCGCTAGGTTTACCGTACAGGCCACATGACCTAAAACGAATTTGTTCATGATGGTGATGAATATTTTTCAATCATTCTCACTATAATTCACCTCCTTCAAGTTAATGTTATTCTCCCACCTCATCCTTGTCCTATTTACTAGGCACTTTCTCTCTGGCTATTACTTCTCCTTCTAATATAAGAGCAGAATAAATTGTATTATAAATGGAGTGAATGGAATTGCTACAAAATCCTAGCCAGGAATGAACCCATGAGGTTTTGAACCAGAGACTAGCATGGTAACCAGTACCGCAATTGGATGAATACAGGCAACATGTGGCATAAATTGAAAATATTGAAGTACAGAGTGATTCAGAAATATGGCTATACGTTTGATCGCATTTTGTGACAAAAATATTGTTATTAAAGGAAATATGATGTTATCATTGGAAAGGGAATCCTTCAATGCATTCGAATGCATTGACAATGTCGCACAAAAGTGACGAAACCAGATCTGCGTAAAATTGAAGAAATATGAGGTGAGTCAAAATAACCAATTAATTAATAATTAAAAGACACCTCAAAGTGTTACTTCCTACATATATTAAACTAAATTGATTCTTTACATTCCATTTCTTATTACCTTTAATTTGTCAGTCACTGTGGCGTAGTTGGTAGAGTCCCTACCTTCTACTCCAGCAACCTGGGTTCAATTCCCGGGAGGGTAAGGGATTTTAAATCTCCACCTTGGGACTGAGTGTTTGTCATGGCCTTGTGTTTATATGTGTGAATAAGGAAAAAAGGTTACAAAAATAAAACAAGAATGAAAAACAGTGTGAATGAGAGAAAACAAGAAAGAAATAAAAATTACTGTTGTAATAGTAATGATTCACTTGTCGTAGAATCTAATGTTCTTTATTTTGAAGAGTAATTCAATTTCTTATCAGAAAAAAATTGCAAATTAAATTTTGTTTCAAAAAGAAAACATTTTTTTATGAGACCTTTCTGTATGTATGTATTCTTCTTAGATAGCAACCAAATATTTCTAATACATTTTACAGGAAAATGGCAGACATTGTTTGTTATTAAAAATACAAGTTATATAATAAGCAATAGACTTAATCAAGTTTTTGTGATAATGGGAACATCTTACCTCAAATTAATGTTGAGTTCTGTTTGAACTTGTTTAGATATAATCCTCTATATCAATGCCAGCTTGCCCAGACTGTTGAGTTTTATGTTATGGACCCTGGATGTCGATATCAGCTCCCTCCTCCAGCTGGCTGAAGAACCTCCAAACTAGGTCATGTCCAGCAGGAATTTAAAATTTATATAATAAATTTGGGAATTTTTAACATTATGAGGTTTAATTCATAAGAATTAAATGAATCATGATTTCTTCTTACATCATACTTCTATGTTTTTTTAAATACAGCACTGCAGTATCAGCAGCCATCGTCACCATCCTCAGCTGTTTTCATGACTGTCAATTTTTTCTTTTGCTGGTAATTATCCAAACTGCCATCTAGTGTTCTTTTGAAGGAATTATTTTTTAAACTGCCATCTTGTGTTCTTTTGAAGGAATCATTTTCTAAACTGCCATCTGTTGTATTTTTGAAGAACTTTGTAAATACAACAGATGGCAATCACGATTAATTTAATTCTTAGGAATTAAAAAATTTGTTACTCTATTTTTGTTCTTCTGAATGTAAATTTTTTCCCAAATGGTAAGTTCTTTCCTATTTTCTAATTGTTTTAATAATTTAGTGTTCGAATTTATATTGTGTTTTTCGGACCAAACATGAGCAGCAACTGCAGATTTTTCTATTTCCCCATTTTTAATATTTTAATAAGGAACACATAAGAAATATTAAAAATGGAGAAATAGAATGACCTGCAGTTGCTGCTCATGTTTGGTCCGAAAAACGCAATATAAATTCAAACATTAAATTATTAAAACAATTACAAAATAGAGATTTCTCAGATCAGTTGTAGGTGTATCTCTGAGAGATCAAAAAAGAAGTCAAGATATCAGAGATGAATTACAAATATATAACATAAACGAGAGAATACACAGAAATAAATGTAATTGGTTTGAACATATACAAAGAATGACAAATAATTGTTTATCAAAACAGCTGCTTCATTATAGGCCTCTAGGCCGAAGAAATGTAGGAAGACCAAAACGTCATTGGAAAGATGACCTTTACCTGCAGCATATAGTGCACCAGGGAGCAGAATGGGCCAACAGGCCCATACCTTGAATATGATGATGATGATGATTAGAAAATAGGAAAGAACTTAGCATTTGGAAAAAAATCTACATTCAGAAGAACAAAAATAGAGTCATGAAGTTTTAAATTCCTGCAGAACGTGACCTAGTTTGGGGGTTCTTCAGCCAGCCAGAGGAGGGAGCTGATATCGACATCCAGGGTCCACAACATAAAACTTAACAATCTGGGCAAGCTGATGATGATAAAGAGGATTATATCGAAACATGTTCAAACATAACTTAACATTCATTTGAGGTTAAGATGTTCCCATTCTCACAAAAACTTGATTAAAAAGAACATCAAAATGTTACTTCCTAAAATAAACCAGCAATACACTTATTTATGGTGAAATTAAATGTTTCTTACCTTTCCTCATATATATTTTCTAAGTAGATCGCGATTTCGAGACTATAACTGTCTCATCATCAGCACTTTCTTGGTGACTGATGTTATGTCGATTGGAAGAAACTCTTTTCTTCCCTCTGTTGGTGGACCAATGAACCTCTGGATCAGGTCAAAATTTGCGGGAATTTCGAAGTTCATAAGTTTTCCTTTGTTTTTCTGAATGTGGATCTTTTCCGAAACCGTGAGTTCCTTTTGTTTGTCTATTTGTTTAATTAATTAATTATTTTAAATAATTTGTTTAATTAATTAATTAATTAATTTAAATAGACAAACAAAAGGAACTCACGGTTTGGGAAAAGATCCACATTCAGAAAAACAAAGGAAACTTATGAACTTTGAAATTCCTGCAAATTTTGACCTGGATCCAGAGGTTCATCGGTCCACCAACAGCGGGAAAGAAGAGAAGAAGGTTCTTCGAAATCGACCCACATAACATCAGTCCCCACCAAGAAAGAGTGCTGATGAAGAAAGAGACGTAGTTAGTGGTTCACAAATCGGTGATCTACTTAGGAAAATTTATATGAGGAGAGGTAAGAAACATTTAATTTCACCATAAATTAAACCTCATAGTGATTAATTCCTATAAAAGTTAAATACACTTATTTCCAATTTTTTTTGTATGTTGCCAGCAGCAACACCAGCAATGTAGAAGCAATGCCCAAAAATGGCCTTGATTTAAAGAAATGCATTGAGTATAAAATAGCTTACTTACAAATTAAGTTTATCAATCATCTTTGAAATGTCAATCACAAACCTTACTTATCTTTTCTGATATAGTATTTGGTGGGCACAAATGGCAGTTTACACACGATACCTTCAACACGCTTATCTCTTACTTTGAGAAGAACTTTTGTACCTATTTTAGGACATTTCAGTTCTCACGTAACCCATGGCAATGTTACCACCTAAAGAAGGGCGTGATGGAGACCCCAATCGGTTAAGATGGTGTAACCCACTAGGGCCGCTTGTGTCGAGTCTGGCGATGCGAGAATGGGGGCCATCAACTCCTGGCCGGAGGTTTCCTCTTGATATTATTCCAACTCTTTTCTTTCCTGGGCCATCTCGAAGCTGGTCGATAATTACTGAGGCTCCTGGGAAATCGGCAGTGGTTCTGCGACGTTTAGCAACCACCCATGAAAGTCCTGCTTCCACTGGCGTAGTGGTGTGGTCTATGTCATTTCCATAGAGACACAAGCCAGCCTCTAACCTGCAAACAACATTAAAAAGTTTATAGAATTGTAGTCATTCACAGTTAGTGTCTTGACTCTTAAGTTCGTCTTCCAGACTGAATTGCCATGGTCGAGTTTTATTTGACTTGATGTTTCATCTACTACTGCGGTACACATTTTCAGGGAATTCTGCATGCTCTCTGTGAACTCCTCAACTGTTGGCTGACATCTTCAGGATATTCTGTGTTCTC
This sequence comes from Diploptera punctata, assembly GCA_030220185.1. NCBI lineage: Eukaryota > Metazoa > Arthropoda > Insecta > Blattodea > Blaberidae > Diploptera > Diploptera punctata. Next base: position 1,006,620 of record JASPKZ010000803.1, read on the forward strand.
TCTGCCAACTTCTCAACTGTTGGCTGACATCTTCAGGATATTCTGTGTCCTCTCTGTGAAATCCTCAACTGTTTGCTGACATCTTCAAGATATTCTGTGTTCTCTCTGACATCTTCAGGATATTCTGTGTCCTTTCTGTGAACTCCTCAATGATTGGCTGACATATTCAGGATATTATGCGTTCTCTCTGCAAACTCCTCAATGATTGGCTGACATATTCAGGATATTCTGTGTTCTCTCTGCAAACTCCTCAACTGTTGGCTGACATCTTCAGGATATTCTGTGTCCTCTCTGTGAACTCCTCAACTGTTTGCTGGCAACTTCAAGATATTCTGTGTTCTCTGCGACATCTTCAGGATATTCTGTGTCCTTTCTGTGAACTCCTCAAATGTTGACTGACGTCTTCAGGATATTCTGTGTTCTCTCTGTGAACTCCTCAATGATTGGCTGACATATTCAGGATATTCTGTGTTCTCTCTGCAAACTCCTCAACTGTTGGCTGACATCTTCAGGATATTCTGTGTCCTCTCTGTGAACTCCTCAACTGTTTGCTGGCAACTTCAAGATATTCTGTGTTCTCTGCAACATCTTCAGGATATTCTGTGTCCTTTCTGTGAACTCCTCAACTGTTGACTGACATCTTCAGGATATTCTGTGTTCTCTCTGTGAACTTCTCAATGATTGGCTGACATATTCAGGATATTCTGTGTTCTCTCTGCAAACTCCTCAACTGTTGGCTGACATCTTCAGGATATTCTGTGTCCTCTCTGTGAACTCCTCAACTGTTGGCTGACATCTTCAGGATATTCTTTCTGTTTTCTCTCCTCAACAATCTGCAGCCGATAGCTGAGGGGTTCACAGAGGGCATGCAAAATTTTCTGAAGAAGTCTACTGCAGCAGTAGATGAAATATAGAGTATAAATAAAACTGAGTCATGTCCAATTAGCCTGGAAGACTATTTAAGAGTCATTACAATTTTACTTCATTAATGAGTTCACCGCTGTGGTCTCGAGGTAGCATGCTGCCTTGTTACGCAGCAAGCCCGGGTTCGATTCCCATCAGGAGAAGCTTCCTAGGTGAGGTTTTATTCCGGGTTTTTCCTCACCTGTATGACAAATGTCAGGTAGCTTTGAGGCCCAAAAGGTCCCTGAACATCATCTGGCCATCACCATCATCCTTTTCATCCCTATCATCCACGGTGTGGAAAGCAATGGGTAGCTACCACACCTATAATTCCCTAGAAAAACTGCAAAGCATAGCATGAAAATAATATGATTGCAGTGAAGGACCTGCCCTAGGGCAGAACATTATAGAATAGAATAACTAAACTAACTGGGCAGCTCTGTGGTGCAAGCGACTAGATGGTTGCCTCTCATCAGTTCACTCTCGACTCAAGTTTGCATGTCAGTCACTTCATGGTGGATAAAATCGAGTCCAGACAGGTTTTCTCGATGTTTTTCCCATTCTTCCATCCCACAAATTTCATTCCACCATTTTTGCACACTCATTAATTTTGTTTCATTTCATTTCATCTGTTCCTGTGAAGATGAAACAGCCATGTCAGCTGGGCATATTTGTTATTCACAAACCTCCAATCTAAGGGGTTTCATCTCATCTTTTCCCTCGATCCGGCCTTGTGCCAGATGATGAATTGAGGAAGATTTTTTAACAACGAAACTAAACTCCTTGGTACTACAGGCCTACGATGCCTTTGTCCTTCCAGTTAAATGCTGGCTTCACATCCACATGTGACAATCACATGCTAGACAATCATTACCCAGTACATGGGTGACATGGTGCTCAGCATGTAGGGTTCCTCAGCCGTTATAGCTGGTTTTTTACAACCTGGAGCACTATTTAACATTCTATTCCATAGTAATTCTGCATAAGGGCAGATCTTTCACTGCAATCTTAGCATTTTCATGATATGCTTTGCAACTTTACTATGGAATTATAGGTGTGGTAGCTTCCCGTTGCTTTCCACACCGGCAAAGGATGATGATGATGATAATGATGATGGCCGGATGATTTTCGAGGACCGTTGGGCCCTAAGCTTCCTGACATTTGTCTTATAGGTGAAGAAAAACCCCGAAAAAACATCACCCAGGAGCTTTACGCAACCAGGAATCAAACCCGGGCCCGCTGTGTGACAAGGCAGCATGCTACCTCGACACCACAGCGGTGGACCTATTTAATATAGATTCTTAAATTCCTCAAGCTGATGAGTGGGCACTAGTCCCACACTGGCTGAAATTTCTTAAGGTGATTTCTCCTCTCAATGGAGCTTGAACTAGTGCAAGTAAGGTATTGATTGTAAGACAGCGTTAAACAACAATAATTATTCAAAGTTGTGAAATTTACTACGGAATTAGAAAATAATAACCAAATCCCATTTTTGGACCTCTACATAAGAAGGAATGAACAACAACAAAGAATTGAATTCAATATATACAGAAAAGATACTCATATTGACAATTACATAAAGTCTTCAGGTTTCAATCATATTGCGCATAAGCATGCAATTTTCAACAGTTTGATATATAGATTATTGAATGTTCCACTAAATGAAGAGGATTTTAAGAAAGAATACAATCACATTTTGGACATAGCTAATTTAAATGGTTTTGGAAAGGAAATAATTATAACTAAATTGAAGAAATTCAGACAACAAAAAAGATTAAAAGAATACACTACCCTGCAATCTGATTCAAAGAAAGGAAAACAATTTAAGAAAATCACTTATCATCCTGGAATACATAACAAATTTCAAAAAATTTTCAAGAAATTCAATATTACATTGGCACCGATAAATAAATTTAGCCTTGGTAACTTATTAATAACCAATAAGAAAATGAACACCCCAGATAGTAAAAAATCTGGAATTTATCAAATGATTGTCGAGATTGCAATAAAGTATACATAGGAAAAACAAAAAGAAATTTGGACACTCGCACAAAGGAACACTTTAGAAATATTAAAAATGGTGAAATTGAAAAATCAGCTATTGCAGCACATAGTTTGTTGGAAGGTCATAGAATTGAAAAAGAAGCTAAACTTCTAAAACATTTGGAAAAACCTTTGGATTTGACAGTTTGGGAGAAAATATTTATACAGAAGAACAAATTTAAATCTATGAATTTCGACATTCCGGATGAACGTGACCTCATCTTGAAGTTCATCGAATCAACACCAGATGGCAACGATATCTCAAAGTTCGTCAAATCAACACCAGATGGCAACGTTATAGAGGGAGATTCCAACGAATATCCGGTAGTCATAATGGCGGTTGAAAATGAATGACAAGATCATTTGAAAACTATAGTTAACGTGTTTGAAAAACATGAAATATGAGGTAAGATGTTAAAATGACTCATTAATTTATTAACAATAATTATAGTGAGACCAATTGAAGAGTCTTTGTAACTAAATAACTACAAGAAAGTAAGAAAAATTCTGATGATGAAATAAATATGGAGAACAATTCTATTCAAGATTTTTTTACCTGAGTGAAGCTCTAGCCCCTAGACCAGCAGGTGATGACTGGTGCCCTCTTCAGACGCAAGGTGCATCTCGCCTACTTTAACCAGCTTCATCAGCAGGTATAGATATTTCAACACCATCTTCACCAGTGTAGCCACAACGTGTGATTCTACAGCGAGGAACACCTGCCACTGTTGCCAACGTACTGTCCATGAAGTACAACTCACTTAAATCCACATCTGTCAGAGGTTGCAGCACCTTAGCCATGTCTGGGCCTTGTAATGCGAGGAGAGCTTGTTCATCAGGGTCCAAGAAACGTAGCTCTATGTCTTTTCCTCGAGCTCTCAACGCAGCCTGAAAAATCACATAATATTATTCTCAGATGATAGCAAGTAAAACAAATATTTAATTTTAGGAAGTTATATTTTGAGGTTATTTTAATTTTATTATTTTTGGTCTGGACATCTTACCTCAATATTAATGTTGATTTGTTCTTGGACATGTTTCAAAACAATTCTGTTTTATCGTCAGCTTTCCCAGACTGGTTTTATTTCATCATCATCATAGTACATTCACGAATTTAGGCCATTTGTTGACCTGTTTCGGCCTCAAGAGAAACACCATCCAGAAGTCTTTTGAGTGGACGTCCTGGTCTTCTTCTTCCTGCAGGTTGATATCTTAACATTAGTTTGGGTATTCTGTGATCTTCCATTCGATGAACATGTTGCATCCATCTTGACTTATAATCAGAAATTTTGTTTTCTAAAGATTCCATGTGTAATTCTTCTAAGATGTCTTCATTTTTTTTGTGATCTAGTAGTGTGTATCCTGCAGTCCTCCGAAGATATCTCATTTCAGCAGATCTAAGTCTCTGTATATCCTTCTGTTTCAACGTCCATACTTCGCTACCATACAAAAGAGTTGGAAGAGCCAGTGTTTTATACACTTTCAGTCTTGAATGCTTTTGGACTAACTGTGGCTTGTTTAAAACTGGTTTTATTTATGTTGCATTATGTTGCACCACCTGGATGCCGATAGAATTTGGGAAAAAATTTATATTCAGAAGAACAGAAACAGAGTTATGAATTTTGATATTCCGATGGAGGGTGACCTTGTTTAGAGGTTCTTTGGCCAACCACAGGATGGAGCTGACATCGACATCCAGGTGGTGCAACATAATGCAACATAAATAAAACCAGTCTGGGAAAGCTGACGATAAAACAGAATTGTATTGAAACATGTCCAAGAACAAATCAACATTAATATTGAGGTAACATGTCCAGACCAAAAATAATATAAGTAAAACAAAGGCTCTTCTATGCAACATACCAGTCTATGAATCTAGCAATGGATTACACTGGTCAAAATGATTTTTGTCTCATGAGTACCAATAGTTGTACTTAATGCAGTTTTTTATCGTGTTTTCAAATATGTATTCGAAATTTCTCCATCACCCATAGTTTTCTTTTATTTAAAATTAAAATATAAAATTATGGAATATTCACCTGCAACGTCTGTCTCCTCAACTAATTAGTTATTTAACTGTAGCGCTTTCGGGACTTGTCCCATCATCAGCAGGATTCAGTTTTGATGGGACAAGTCCCGAAAGTGCTACAGTTAAATAATTAATTAAGTTGAGGAGACGGACCTTTCAGGTGAGTATTCCATAATTTTATATTTTAATTTTGAATAATACCTCAACGGAACACATCATGAATCTTATAAAAGTTGATTTCTTTTATTTCAATTTCAATTAATGGATTTAAATAATTATTTTTTTTAATAAGCCTAGATTTCTTCCCAGAAAATCTTGGCGCAGTGAGCGATGAGCACGTGGAACACTTTCATCAGGAGATTTCAGCTATGGAAAAGAGATATCAAGGCAAATGGAATCCTAATATGCTGGCCGATTATTGTTGGACCATCAAGAGAGATGCTCCACAGGCGAAATATAGCAGAAAATCGTCATTTCTTACTTTCTAGGTGAGTCCGAATGTTCGAATATTGTGTAGTTACGAATGTAGAAAATATTAAAGTGTTTGAAATTATAAATCCCTGTCTCTCGGAAACCTTGCACGATAGAGAAAAATCGATATCGTATTTGAATTCAGGAAAAAAATACTATCAGAATCACATATTGTTCTTTCTGAGACAAAAAAAAATGTTTCTTTTTTGTTCCTCAGTGTAATTAGTTACCAAGTATATAGTCAGTTACACACGCCTGTGAAGATATTTTAATGCAAAAAAGTCAAGTCAAATACCCTTATAACGGAAGTGTTACTAGTTTTTGCGTATCACATACAGATTTTGCGTAATTCAATTTTAACACAATATATATATATATTTATTAAACACAATGTGTACACTAATATTATATACATGGTTTACAATTTTGCTATTAATTCGTGAATTGTTTTGGTTCTGTTTTCGCACTTCACTAAGTGATACTTTGGGCACGGTTGGCTACAGAGTTTACAGATGCAGGACTCCTCAGGTTCATGGTAACTTTGTTTATGACATATTTTGCCATGGAATCCGTGAGCGGCGAAGCGTGTGTATAAGTGGCGAAGTCGAAAATTTGGTCCTTTCCATTCGTCTGTGTTTAACGCTTCCGTTTCCGTGATTTCGTTCGGGAATCTCTCTGGCTTTTCTCTGTCTCTCCTCGATTGCTGTTTTGTATGCCTGCGTTTCTGGTAGATCGAAGTGTTTTCGGATGTCTTCTATGAAGTAAGACTCCTTTGCTATTATGTAGGCATAGCTATGTCTTGTGAATTTTGAAATTGAAAGAGCCCGTTTTAGGAATCTCGCTTTTATGCTTTCAAGTTTCATGAAATTTTTGGCTGTGAGATATGTCCATATTAACACAATATATGAGAATGTGCAGTCTGCCACTTGTATTCGGTATATACGCGCTATATTAAAATATGTAAACACCTAAAATGTAATAAAATTTTATAATATAATTAATACAATAAGAGAATTTATGAACGTAGGATATTGTAGAAGAGGTACCAGCCCAACTTTGAAAACATTTGGAAAAACCTTTAGAATTGACAATTTGGGAAAAGATATATATTCAGAAGAACAAATTTAGATCCATGAATTTCGAGATTCCTGATGAACATGACCTCATCTCAAAGTTCATCAAATCAACACCAGATGGCAACGTTATTAATGGAGATTTCAACGAAAATCTGGTAGTCATAATGTCGGTTGAAAATGAGAGAGATCCCTCTCTTGAAAACTAGTTCCTGTGTTTAAAGAAACATAAAATATGAGGTAAGATGTGAAAAAAATGACTCATTAATTTATGGATTGTACAAGAGATTGAAGAAATCCAACTAAGATGGTATGGACATATAATGAGAAGAAGGAACACAGAAACAAACAAAGAAGTATTGAAATGGGTACCTCCTGGAAAAGGGACACGTGGATGAAGGGAATTCAAGACAACATGAAGAAGAGAAATATGACAGAAGCTGACACACAAGATTGAGAAGTGTGGAAGAAACAAATTGTATATTTTGGTTGTATATGCACCAGAGGAAGGCCGTGAAGAAGACAATGAAGAATTCTATAAAATATTACAAGAAATTTATAGCAAAATTAATAGAAATGATTACATTCTCATAATAGGATGTGAAACATGGACTCTTACTTTAAGGGTGGAAAGGAGATTATTAGTATTTAAGAATAAAGTTCTCTGGAAAATTTTTGGGCCAAAAAGAGATGAACAGACAGGTGAATGGAAGAAACTACATAATAATGAGCTACACGATATATATAGGAAGCCAGATATAATAAGAACAGTTAATATTTAATTTTAGGAAGAGCTAAGTCTAGTAGACTGTGAGGGGCAGGGCACGCGACACAAATAGGGGATGAAAGAGGTGCATGGAAACTTCTTGTAGGAAAACCAGAGGGAAAACGACCAGTTGGTAGACCAAGAAAGGGGTGGGAGAATAACATTATCCATGATTTGAGGGATGTAGATTATACAGGGGATGATTGGAAAACATTAGCTCAGGATAGGGATGTATGGAGAGCTTATGTCCATGTGTCCATGAACCTAGGGCTCGATAGAGCCAGTGGGTTAGTTAGTTATGAGTGGGGAAATTTCAATCCCAGGAACAGAACACGATACTAGATGAAGAAAGGGAGAAGACAACAGGAGGCACTTAGATTGAAACATCTGATGTACAAGGATGGATATTAAACCATTGATATGATCCAATGGACAACTATAGGGGAATCAGTTTGTTAAACACATGCTACAAAATTTATGCAGACATTTTAAATGGAAAATTGAAAAGTTTCAGTGAAAAATTCCTTATGGAATGTCAAAATGGATTTAGGAAAGGACGATCTTGTATTGATTCAGCATTTTCTGTTAAACTATTGCTTGAAAAAAGAAGAGAATTCAACTTAGAAACACATTTTGCTTTCATAGATTTTGAAAAAGCATTCGACACAGTCAAGAGATAAAAACTCTTAAATATATTGGAAGACAGAAATATACCAAATTTACTTCGGCAGAACATACAAAATATTTACAAAGACAACACCATAAAGATTAAATTAAATAACAGATTTTCTGAAGAAGGAATTATAAATCGTGGTGTGAGACAAGGCTGCCCCCTATCCCCAACACTCTTTGCAATTTATATCAATGAAGTAATATGTTGCTGGAACAAAACATATAAATTTGGAATAAGAATATCAGAAAATAGAAAATTAAACACCCTATTGTTTGCAGATGACCAAATAATAATAGCAAATTCCGAAGATAATCTACAGAAAGGTCTGCATGAACTTAACAAAATTACAGAAGAATATGGATTAAAGATAACTACAGAAGAAACAAAAATTATGGCATTTCAAGGTGTACATCCTGTCAGAAGTAAAATTGTACTGGACAATAAAATTTTGGAGCAGGTGAATAATTTTACATATCTAGGATGCAATATCTCATATGAAGAAGAAAAGGATGTAAATGCAAAAATATCTAAATTTTTAAGAATTTTAGGGTTAATAAATTCTATCTTCAAGCCACAGTTAGTCCAAAAGCATTCAAGACTGAAAGTGTATAAAACACTGGCTCTTCCAACTCTTTTGTATGGTAGCGAAGTATGGACGTTGAAACAGAAGGATATACAGAGACTTAGATCTGCTGAAATGAGATATCTTCGGAGGATTGCAGGATACACACTACTAGATCACAAAAAAAATGAAGACATCTTAGAAGAATTACACATGGAATCTTTAGAAAACAAAATTTCTGATTATAAGTCAAGATGGATGCAACATGTTCATCGAATGGAAGATCACAGAATACCCAAACTAATATTAAGATATCAATCTGCAGGAAGAAGAAGACCAGGACGTCCACTCAAAAGACTTCTGGATGGTGTTTCTCTTGAGGCCGAAACAGGTCAACAAATGGCCTAAATTCGTGAATGTACTATGATGATGATGATGATATGATCCACATATACCTGTGTTTCTTTAAGCAGTTTCTGATCCTGTGATCTGCGAGATGCATTAGAGACCAGATGATAATATCCTAGTGTTGTCTTTGTGATGATGAGATCATCGAGGATACCTCCTGTGAGAGGATCCGTGAACACTGTCAGCGCAGCTGTGTTGTCTGGCAAGTTCACCAGGTCAGCGGTCGTGATGCTCTCTAGGAAAGTCAGTCTATCTCTGCCTCTCACTTCTGTCTGCATCATGTGCGATACATCAAACAGCGAACAGTGCTTCCTTGTATGTAGGTGAGACGCAGCTATTCCTTCAGACCCATAACTCACCTGGAACAATTAAATATAAAATCTAAACCATGGCAATTAAATAGATAATAATCAATTGAGTTGGTGTTTACTTGATGAAAATCCATATTCATTAATTAAATAAAAATAAAACTTAGTTTTATTTGATTTTCATATTTATTAAGTTTTAATTGAGTTGCCCAGTGGAATAGAGGCACATGCCACAAGAAAACTATTTTACAGAAACAAGGAATTTCTGAAAGTTGTTTATCTGTGGAATATGGACATTATGTTTTAATTCTTTAACCAGGATCTTGAATTAGATGATGCATTGAATATGTTATTAAATATTAGTTGATATATTCCTAGTATTAAGTGTTTTTATGTAATAGGACAGGTAATGTGTGCAAATTAAGTAGTGGCATATGCCCCACATAATGCCTCTTCTATCTTTAGTGGGTGTATGGACACAAATTTTCTGATGTTGATTGACTGTCGTCTTCATCATCAGAAACTTCCCTAACACATTCTTCACTTTTCCGAACAGTTCATAAACATTTTATTGATATTCCCGTGGACCGCTAGAAATGCACTTCTACAGACTTCAATTTCGCTAATTTTAGTTACACGAACATAGTATCTGAACGAAACATTCCTTTGACTTATGTTTCATCTTTTCTCTTCTTTGCATAACCTCTCTTATCTTCATTAATCATTAGTGGAGTGAAATCACATGATATTAGTTTTCAACACGTGCTCCACTATTTACAAACTCCTTTGCTGGCACAATCTTCTTATTGTTATGCACTATTTCTCAGACTTTTTCTTTCATTATCCTCCCACTCATTTTCATGATGAGTCCTTCTTTTACTATTAACTTGCCTTTTTTCTTCAGAAAACGCATTAAACCTCAACATCTATGTAAGACATATTGGAAATGTTGTAGGTAATTTGAGAACTACCACTGCCCTCTGGATCTATAATATTATAGATTTGGGGGCAGTGGAATTACATTCTTATTGGTTAGTTTCATTTCTGCCAACCTATTAGGAACATTGACTGTAACCACTTGAGATAAAAGATAAAGAATGTGGCATGTGCCTTTGTTCCATTAGCAATGTCTATAATTCAGAATCTTCAAGTTTTATTATGCTCTTTGTTAAAGAATAGACACATGCCACCAGGCGAATAGTTATTAAAATTGATGCAAGAAAGCAGGATCTACTTAACCATAACAAAAACTCACAATTGGCAGATTTGTGGCATGTGCCTCTTTTCCACTGAGCAACTCAATTCAGTGACAACTGTTTCGGTACACGGTACCTTCTTCAGACATGTTAACAAATTATGAATTGTGTTATTATAGTACATATCAACTGATCTAAGCAACAATACAACAATAATTTATTTAAATTTTTTAATTTAACAAAGGTGATTCATTCATATCAAGTTGAGAATAAACTGTTATATGTGAAAGAATTGTTAATGTTTGTACCAGGTGTGGAATGGTGTAGTGGGCTGCACACTAGTCTGGAGAACTAGAGTTCCACGGTTCGATTCCTGGTTCACACATTAATTTTTCTTTTCACAATATCATTATAATATTATATTATTTAATTTGAATCAAGTCTTCTGAGCGTCATATTAAAACTTGGACATAGGTAAACAGAAGCATATCTAATAATCCCCCCTCATATGTAAGAACACTGAATAAAATGCACTGACCGGCAATAAATATCCCCCAAATGGTACCATCCTGCCTTGAAGCGAGACATGGAAGTCATAGAGACTTGTTTTGCGATGCTCAGGCACAGGTTGCAAATTGTAGTGTCTAACAGAAGCAGGGAGGTTCTTTATCAGCGCACTGGATGAACTGTATTCGTGTCTGCCATCTTTACACCGAGTCCAGAGGGCATCACCCACACAGCTGTAGCTGCGAAAACCTGAGGAATTAAACTTCAGTACAAATACACATATCTTTAAACAGTTTTACCAACATCAGTCTGTTACACTCTGTTGGTTTTCTGAGGGCTTAAAGGACCTTTGGGACATGGATTTTTGGTAGCATGAGGTTCTAGCCGAGCGTTAGTATGTGGATGTATTAGTTATAAAGGCATACGTGTTTTCGAACATAAATAAATAATAATAATAATAATAATAATAATAATAATAATAATAATAATAGCTTTATTTTACCTGGCAGAGTTAAGGCCTTAAGGCCTTGTCTACCACTCAACCAGGTTTAAAAAAATACAAAAGAAAAATCTTAAATCTAAATTACAATATATATATATATATATATAAACGATTACAAGTTATGAATACAATACAATTAATATTTATAATGTATTTTTATTTACTCTAAATTTAACGAATTAAATATATAATATGTACAAGATATACGAGGGCGGATCGGAAAGTAACGCACAATAATTTTTTTCTGCCTTGGTATTGCAGCTAGAATGTTGAAATTTCACAGAGATATAGTTTGAAGTTTTCACTACAGATGGTATTTTTTTCTCAGGTGCACCTCTTGCGAGAGAAGCTTGAACTATGCAACAAAGATGGCGCGCATGTTACAGTCGTCCACCTGTGAGGAACAGAGAAGTGTTGTTCGATTTTTGTGGGCCAAAGGGCATAAACCCAGTGAAATTCACAGGGACATGCGTGGCGTGTATGGGGATGATTGTAGGGACCGTAGCAATGTCTTCGGGGGCACGCCGTAGCGTAGTGGTTAAGGCACTGAGCTACAAGCCGGAGGGTCGAGGGTTCAAGTCCCGTTGGGGTCAGGATTTTTAAACTGACCCAAACCCTCTGGCGGCACTATGGTCCTGGGGTCGACTCAGCCTCTAACTGAAATGAGTACCAGACGCTTGTTCTGGGGTAAAGGCGGCCTTCACGCAGGGCTGACAACCCGGCTGACATAAAGTGCCGATTGTCTAGAAAAAGTGGGAGCCTTAACCTCCTACTACCCCAAGGGCCTCCTGAGGCCTGTAGTGGGATCACTTTACTTTACTTTACTTTATTGTAGCAATGTCTTCCGTAAAGTTAGTGCTCGCTGGGTGCCTAAGAACCTGACAGACGACCACAAGGGCCAGCGAATGATGGCAAGCTTGGACCACTTAACGCGGTACACCGCACAAGGACATGACTTTCTGGAAGGAATCGTCACAGGTGATGAGTCGTGGGAGTACCACTACACGCCCGAAACAAAGCAGGCATCAGCAGTGCGCAGATGGCTACACTCCAACCAAACGGACTTCTACGAATAGGGCATATTGAAACTGGTAACACGATGGGAAAAATGTGTTGAGAAAGTTGGTGACTATGTCGAAAAGTAGGTAAAATATGTAAGTTCATTTGTGATTTTTTTCCTTTTTTTTTACTATTAAACTTTTAAAAAAAATATATTGTGCGTTACTTTCCGATCCGATCCGTCCCTCACAGGTGGATGACTGTAGCATGCGCGCCATCTTTGTTGCATAGTTCAAGCTTCTCTCGCAAGAGGTGCACCTGAGAAAAAATACCACCTGTAGTGAAAACTTCAAACTATATCTCTGTGAAATTTCAACATTCTAGCTGCAATACCAAGGCAGAAAAAAAATATTGTGCGTTACTTTCCGATCCGCCCTCGTATAAAAAATCGAGGAAAAGATTAATGACATAGTATAAAATTAAATAAATAGAGAAAAATTAATTATTAGACAACAGGTAACTGTATAAGCGTGACTTAAAGGTGCCACGTGTGCGGTAACCCCTGATATATTGAGGAAGGAGTTTCCAGGAGCGGGCAGAGGCTACTGTGAAGGAAGTAGAATAGGAGGAAGTGCTATGAAGAGGAATTGTTAGCAGACTGCTATCTTGTGACCTAGTGTCAATATTGTGGTAAGAGGATAACTTCTCAAATCTGGACGCCAGGTAAGTAGGGATGTAGGAATTCAGAAGCTTGAAAAGTAGTGAAAGAGAGTGCAATTTACATCTGTCAGTAAGACGGAGCCAAGAGAGGTTATTAAAGTGTTCGGAAATATGATCATAACGGCGGATATTGAAAATGAATCGAACGCAAGCATTATGATCACATAAATGGATTCTTAATTTATCTATTTTATTTCTAGCGTAAAATGATTACAATAATCTTAAGTAATTCTAACGCTAAATAACTAATCTAAGCTTAGGCCTATATTAAGAAAACCTACATTCTAACTTTCCTAGGTGAATGAATAAAACAAGGGCATAGTTGTAAGGTGACCAATACGATGTTTATGGGAAACCAAATGTAATAAGAACATTTAAGCACCGTAAACTGTGCTGGGAAGACAAGTGGCACATCGCTTTAGAACAGCCATAGGAAAAGCAACTTGTACAGTGAAGAATGAAGAGGGAGATAAAAGTTAAAGATATAAAATTGGTATTAGTCATTCAAAATATCTCTGCAGGCGGAAGAATTACGAAGTTCTGTTTGTTACTACACGTGACGTCATACAAGGCAGTGTATACTGTCAGCGTCCCACGTCCCATTCCCCTCTGCACTCATAGATATCAGTGTCACGTGTTCTATTCCTGCGTAAATTAGACAGCAGAGCCCTCCGTCAACAACTGCGCTTATTCCTTAAACGGGTAATACCTGAGATATCAGTCATTCTCAACTACTATTAAATACTGACAATATTACAGGAGGCTTTGAAAACATGTTTCGCAAGGCCTCCTATATCTGATAGCATTTAATAGTTGAGGAAAACTAACATCTCACGTACCAATTTTTATATCTTTAACTTTTACATAGTGACCTTAATGGTATGTCGTAATTATTTTTTGCGCAATAGTGTGTTTTGTCGTACTAACAGCAATGGCGACCATGAGTGAAAGTTCAACCTCCTACATTTTGGGGTTGCCAACCTAAATAACTATACTATAATAAAATAACTACAGAGTATCCCAAACTGATGTATACACTCTTGTTCTTCTTCACTTCCTGGTTTAGGCAAGAGTTGCCTGTTCCGTCTTCACTAATAGATCTAAGACCATCTCTTCCGAGGACGTCCGACATCTCTTCTTCCTCTTGGAAAATAATGGAAGATTTTATTTGGTAATCTTCTTCCTTCCATTCTTTCTACATGTTCTTTCCACTGTATCTTGTTGTTAAATATCTCTTCTTTTATGGAGTAGATCTGCAGTTCTTCACAGATATCCTCGTTTCTTATCTGGTCCATTCTAATGCAGCCTTTTACTCTTCTTAAAAAATGTAAGGGCCCCTAGCCAGGGTTACGGTGAAGACCTCAACGGCAGATTCGGCGCAGAAGGAGTCCTTCATCACGGCGGATCTGGCGGAAGTGGCAAACCTCTAGATGGGGTTAGTACATCCAGAAGCTGGACCTAAAGCTTTGAGGTGGCAGCCCCACCAATGGTCTACTCTGCATAGCGTTGGTACCGCGATCAGAGGAAAACATATTACTCGTATTCTTCACAATGTATACACTCTTTGAAACGTTATTTCTCATCAACGAAATGAGACAGAAATACAATTTTTGTTGTGTTTGATCCACAAGGCACTGAAAAAGCATAGCAACACGTTCATCGATCTTCACGTCTTTATAAACAAAAATGGCGGCGAGATTATCATTCGATGAATGTAAGTGGATACTGAAGTGTTATTGGAAAGTGGAGAATGTTGTTGAAGTGCAACGACGTTGGATGGTTGAATTTTGGACACCACCACCAACAAGGGTAACAATAACAAGAATCCGAGACAAGTTTGAAGACGATGGAACGGTGCAAGATGTGTTGAAAGGGCGGTGTGCAAGAAAGAGACGTTCGGCTGATAACGAGAGTACTGTTGCAGTCATGTATCGTCTTCAAACTTGTCTCGGATTCTTGTTATTGTTACCCTTATTGGTGGTGGTGTCCCAAATTCAACCATCCAACGTCGTTGCACTTCAACAACATTCTCCACTTTCCATAACACTTCAGTATCCACTTTCGTTCATTTAATGATAATCTCGCCGCCATTGTTGTTTATAAAGACGTGAAGATCGATGAACGTGTTGCTATGCTTTTCCAGTGTCTTGTGGATCATACACAACAAGAATTGTATTTCTGACTCATTTCGTTGCTGAGAAATAACGTTTCAAAGAGTGTATACATCAATTTGTGACACTCTGTATAGTGTAATATTATATGTAACAAACACGCGTGAAGGAAGTAAAACTACTGCCCTCTATGTATACTACATACATTGTATATACAAAAAATATCCAAAAGGTAGTGTTAATATACATTATACGGAACACCGATATTCCATTTTCACAGATGGTTCAAGAATAATAAACAACGAAAGAGAAGAAACTAAAGTTGGATGTGCTTTTATAGTTTATGAGAACTCGTCAGAAATTTCCTCAGCTTTGTTCAAACTTTCTCCACAATTGACGATTTTTATTATTAATTTAACACTTCTCATAGAAGGATAAATTATATTTGAAGAGAAAAAATTTTCGCCTAGACCGGGACTCGAACCCGGGACCCTTGGCTTTCCGGGCCAAGTGCTCTACCAACTGAGCTACCGAGGCGAGTAAAATAATTTATCCTTCGATGAGAAGTGTTAAATTAATAATAAAAATCGTCAATAGAAGCCCTACTGGCTATAAAGTAGTGTTAAATTCCCAATAAATGTCTTCTTAACTAAGAAGCCGCCATTTGCAAAGATAGAAGCTATGGTTTCAAGCATTTGGCGCGAGGGAATTACAACGTACATAAGAGAAAAATTTGCGTCTAGATCGTTACTCGCCTCGGTAGCTCAGTTGGTAGAGTACTTGGCCCGGAAAGCCAAGGGTCCCGGGTTCGAGTCCCGGTCTAGGCGAAAAATTTTTCTCTTCAAATATAATTTCTCCACAATGTTCCATTTTTTAGGCAGAATTATTTGCCATAAAAGAAGCTGTTAAATGGTGGCAACAATTGAAATAAGCTCTCGTATATACAGCGATTCACAAACAGCCCTGAAAGCAATTAATGATAAATATAGCAATAACCTAATAGCTTTCGAGATTAGGGAACAAAATGAAGGAAAGTTCAAAACATATTTGTCTATCTTGGGTACATGACATTGTGGGATATTAGGAAATGAACGAGCGGATATATTAGCCAAGTCTGCAGCAGATTCCAGTTTACAGTATACACATGATCTCTGCCATATTTCTTTCCTAAAGTCACAAATAAAGGAACATATAACAGCACGATGGAACAATGTGTGGCTCAATAGTACCACAGGTACATTAACAAGACAACTGTTCTTTCCAAGTATTTATGACAGAATAAAATGCAAACACATTGTTCCAAATTTTATATTAACACAATTCCTCACTGGGCACGGAAAATTTGGCCAATATCTACAAAGATTCAACATCATAGAAAATGCAAGCTGTAATTGTGGAATTGGCAATCGAAGTGTAGAACATATTATATTTGATTGTCCTTTGTTCTGGAACGAAAGATTCGAAATTACGTGTTTTCTAAGCAACATCGCCTGTTTAAGTAAACCGCCCGTTACAGAAGTGATTATGACAGAAATGAACTGCACACTTTTTAATGTTTTTTATAAATAAAATTCATAAAAAAACTTTAATTTTGCATAAAAAATTATATAACGACACAAATTTGACAAAATATAACCCTAATGTACCTTAAGTGAAATAGGGTATATATAGATAAATACAATTTTGGAATATATTAAACAGTACCAACTAAATTAGAAACACCATCTTGAAAGAATGAGTTCAAATCGGATCCCCAAATCTCTTTATAATTATATACCAAGAGGACGAAGATATCTGGGCCGTCCTATGAAACGCTGGAGGGAAAATTTTCTATAGGATCGTAACAGGCCTTGGCCTAATACTTGGAAGGAAGAAGAAGAAGAATTATACGAACTAAATCACTGAATTTTAAATGAACTAAACTTTATTTGAAACAATATAAAACAATATATACGTACTTGCCGCCATTTTATCACTAATTGGTCTCACGACCTCCTGTTATTTTATCACTAATTGGTCTCACGGCCTCCTGTTTTAACTAATAAATATTGCCACAAACTGTTAACGTTAGTTAACTGTTTATAATGAACGCAAATAGTTTCAACAAGGATGTTATTATTTTACTACTATTATTATTTTGAAAACACCATCTCGCAAAAAAAATGTACAACGCACGTTAGTGAAGTGTTTTATAAAATCTCGGTTTTTAAACATTTTCCTCGATTCTGTAAAAACCACTTCTCAACCTTGCATCGTAATATGCTATTAAAAGTAAGGAAGAATAAATTAAACTGTGATTTTAGACATATGAATTATGAGATGATTGGTAAACATTAGCTCGGGATAGGGATGTATGGAGAGAATATCCGTGTGGTCGTGAGCTTTAGCACATGATAGTGCCGGTGAATGGGTACGATGGCTGAAATTTTAACTCTGTATTATAGGATGAAAGATAATTTGCCAAGTTTCAGATATCACGTAAAATATTGGATAAAAATACCGTCAACATTTGTAAATCTTCAGTGAAATCACATACGCTCTAAACAAACACGGCTATCTATCACCGTTCCACCCCTTCCATTTTAATTAACGACCTGATGAGATGAAAAATAGAAAAAACGTGATACCGGTATTAAGTTCTGCTGAAATTTTAATCTAACCTGAAGTTTATCATAAGTAATGCCACGAGTGATTTCCAAATTATCGATAAATTCACGACTCACGAAGTGAGGAGTGAATTTATCTAGAGAATTTGGAAATCAAGAGTGGCATTTGTTAGGACTATTTAACGAATAAAATTAAGCTGTTTACTCACAAATCATTATTTAACTATAGTTATTTTAAAATATTTATATATTTAATGTAAACGGCGATGTTTGAAAACAAATGAGAAACGATAGGTACGCTTCTACTGCTTCTTTTGTTTATCACTGCAACCAGATCATACTATTTATTGCCAAAGGAACGCAATATTGTAAGGAGGAGCTTTCCTTAATATGGTAATTATAACACTGATAAATATTTAGTGAAACACGACTCTGATTGGTTGTAAAACAGAAATAATTGAAACGTGATTGGTCATTGACTCCCATTTGGGGCATGAGTTAAATAGTCTAATTAAATAAAAAAACTTACAGTTTTATGTGATTTTCATATTTATTAAAATATAAATTAGTTACAGCTGTTTCGGTACTTTGTACCTTCTTCAGACATGATAAATTAATGAACATGATAATCTGAAATTCATTAAAATAGTGTATAGAGAGTAAATTAATTGAACTATAAGTAAACTCCATGGGGGGCAGGTCTAGGAGGGTCATGGCCTACAAGCCGGTGCTGATCTCACATCGACATGTCGCCTAATTAGAACAAGATTGGTTCAAACTTCATATTTTAGCGAATTCTCATGAACAGATTTTATAAAATAAGATAACTGTTAAGAACAGCCCTTGGACAGATTAATTATAGTTATTTTCTAGCAAACCATGATGAGCTCAGGTAACAGTAACTCCTGAGGATAGGATGATAGCTGTATTTAATAATGGAATTTGAAGGGGATTAAAAGGTAAAATTCCTGAAGGAGGTCAAAGGGATCCAATATAAATTGTAGGGGATAATCTGCTGTGGAAGAATGCTCAAAAAAATGAAAGGAAGAAAAATACTTCTGAAATAATAAATAAGAATATTCCTCATCGTAGCCCTTTTGTAACAAACTTGGTGTGTAGCCCTTGATAGGTACCCTCTCGTACAATGTCTCGTCATCATTTCTTCACCAATCCTATCTCCATCCATCCATAGTACTTCCGCCTGAGGGTAAGGTCTTTCACTGGACTGCAATCATAGAATTTTCATGCCATGCTCTGCAGCTTTACTAAGGAATTATAGGTGTGGTAGCTTCCCGTTCCTTTCCACACCGGTGAAGGATGATGATGATGATGATGATGATAGCCGGAGGTGTTTGGGGACCGTTGGGCCCTAAGCTTCCTGACATTTGTTTTACAAGTGAGGAAAAAACCCGAAAAAAACTCACCCAGAAGAAGACTGTCCCGACCGCGAATCGAACCCGGGCACGCTGCGTGACAAGGCAGCACTCTATCTCGAGACCACAGCGATGGACTATCTAGTGACACCGAAAATGACCATGACACACACGCGCGCGCACACACACACACACACACACACACACACACACACACACACATATATATATATATATATATATATATATATATATGGTATGATAAGAAAAATAAATGCCTGGACGGGATTCGAACCCGGATCTCTGAGTCTGTACCTCAGCGTGATATCCATTACACTACCTGAGGTACAGACTCAGAGATCCGGGTTCGAATCCCGTCCAGGCATTTATTTTTCTTATCATACCATATTAAACTTGCATTGCTCAAGGTTAAAGATTTAATTATAACATATATATATATATATATATATATATATATATATATATATATATATATATTACCTCTGGTCCCGAGGGTCGATGGATTTTCTTTTTTGGATGGAAAAATCCAAGGAGCAAGTCCTCTGGGAGGGACTTTAAGCCGTGGGTCCCCGAGTCTGAAGATTTTCAGGCTCGTAAAAAATCCTTAAGCCTGAATGAAAAGGCCTATAAGAAAAATTTGCCGAATTTTCCCGTCCTAGTACTACCTTGGTTTCCTAGATGTCAGTATGAGGCGGAATGCTGACCACGGACCACTCAAAATGACATCTATACGAAAACAAGTGTAACTAAATTAGTATGGTTCAAATTCTTCATTGTAGGGGGAGAGCGCCTAAATCTCTGTAAAGGAAAAACATGGGCTTTAAAAATGATTAGTTGAATAACTAAAATGAAAAATAATTATAAATGTATATCGTAATTATTTTAAGATTCCCTGTGCTGACTACCTGGCGTTGCCCGGGAATCTACTTATCTCGATCTTCTTGACATAAATGAACTAAAAGACAAAATTCGTAATGTCCTCATATGCTTGCACAGGAATCTACGTACTTGTCTCGATCTTCTTGGCATCCGTAAGTGATAAATATATCCTGTCGCGGACTTTTTTGCAGAGCTTTTTGAGATATTCAATTCTGTGTACAGTAATGTTATGTATTTGTTATGGTTTAGGCAGCGTAAACAATTTAAGCGTCCATAGATCTACTTTTTTCACGTTTTGCACTATAAATGGCGATTTTTAAGAGTGTAGGAGTTGAGTATTACAACTCTCTTATAGCCTATGTTCATCCCGGGAATCTCCTGAACATTTTGAAAAAAAAACATCACAATCGGATCAACGGTATGGCCGCGCATAAAGTACAAACAAACAAACAAACATTCATTTTTATATATTAGATGTTAAGTATTCTTATTATTCTTGTTGTAGTTACTAAGATGGGTATCTTCAACCATTGCATGGCGAAATCTGCCTTGAAATTTCTTACAAAAAACGTTGCAATGTCATCATCATCATCATCTGCATTCATTGATTAGGTCTGTTGACCCGTTCCGACTTCAGCCCATCTCTTTCTAGGTCTGCCCACATCTCGGGTGCCTTTATGTTTGTATTTTGTTATTTGTTTTGGATATCTATCTTCATTCTGTCTATGTGTTGCTTCCATTTTTGTCTATATGTCTCTATTTTATCAGTTATTGCAAATATTTCAAGTTCCTGTCTTATTTCTGTGTTCTTGATTCTGTCTTCCTTAGTGCACCCTTTAACAGATCTCAAAAATTTCATTTCTGCCGCCGTTATCCTACTTAGATCTTGTTTTTTATGTATCCAGGCTTCTGAACCATAGAGTAGTACCGGTACTGCCAACATTTTATAAAATTTCAATTGGGTCTCTCTTGTTGTTTTGTTATTTAGTGATCGTTTTATTGTACCACATATTCCCTGGAATTTTGCTATTTTATTAGTTATATCATTATCATAATTAAATTAAATGTCACATCCTAGATAATTGAGATGGTTCACCTGTTCTATGATTTTGTTTCCTATTACTATTTTGGATCTGATTTGATTTTTCCCTTGGAATGCCATTACCTTAGTTTTTTCTATGGATATTTTGAGATTATATTGTTCACATATATTATGTAATTTAAAAATATTCCTTTGAAGTTCGTCTTCTGTACGTTGCAATGTATCATGTCTATTTAAACTGTAACGGACAGAAATGGAAGCCAGAATCGAGTAATTCCAACCCACTGCACCGAGCAAATGGTATCCCTGCTTCAGCCAGAGCGAAGTGGAGTGAGGATGGACGCATTGCGGACGTCAGTTTGTGAGAGTTATTCAATCTACCATTTCCGATTCCGATTGAGGGTCTTTCCACTTTTTCAGCGGTTGCCCTTTTACTAGGCGGCTGCTGGCCCTTCACATCCACACGTGTCAATCACAGAGGTAAATGATCAACAGCCAGTGTAGGGGTGACATGTGGTTAGCATGTCGAGTCCCCCAGCCGTTATAGCTGGTTCCTCAACCTGGAGCCGCTACTTATTGTAGCTACCCAATTGCCTCACGATGCTGGGTGGGCACCGGTCTCATACTGGCCGAAATACCATGAGAAAATTTCTTCCCCCATGGAGACTCGAACCAGCGCAAGTCCCGTAGCTCTGCGCCAAGGCTTCCTACCTTAACCGCTCGGCTACGGCGCGGGACATCTACCATTTCACAAGTTGTATTATTTCCCTATAGTTTAAATTATAAATTTGACGCTGGATTTAAGTGCCTTGCAGTTAAAAACGGCAGATTTTTTTAACACACAACGCTTCTCTGGAAGACATTTCAACGTAGGTTTTCGACATGCAGTTCCCTTCTAAGTATTATTAACACATTATTATTAATTAATGAAAACTACAACACACGGTGTGTTTCACAAAAGCCAACATAAAGCTAATTAGCAGGAGTTCACGTTAGTAAATATAACTTTCAGTAAAACATCAACAAAAACTGTTCGCCACTTTTTAAATACATTAACGTAACTTTCAAATTAAATTACATGAATTTTTTATTACTCGCCTCTTTTTTTATCATGATGAAATGTAAACTAGAAAACAATTAATTAACATAAGTAATGCCACGAGTGATTTCCAATTTATCTAGAGCATTTGGAAATCATGAGCGGCATCTATTAGGACTATTTAACGAATAAAATTAAGCTGTTTACTCACAAATCATTATTTAACTGTAGTTATTTTAAAATATTTATATATTTAATGTAAACGGCGATGTTTGAAAACAAATGAGAAACGATAGGTACGCTTCTACTGCTTCTTTTGTTTATCACTGCAACCAGATCATACTATTTATTGCCAAAGGAACGCAATATTGTAAGAATGCTCTCTAGTGGAGAAAAAATGAAACACATCAAACTGTATATTAATTCATTTCTGATGTCGTATGATGTAAATATGACAATTATATGTTTCTGGATTGTTACCTGGGAAAAAATACATTTAAGAAAGTGCAAACAGTGTTTTTTTTTTTTTTTTGGTGGTATAATCAATTGCTACAAATGTTTTTTATATTAACTCCCGCATGCGGCATGTGTTGACATTCATGCACTATATATACAATCTGGTAGCCGTATTTCTCACAGGCTCAGTCACTGCAAAATAATGGTCAGACCTGTTCAGAATATTAAAAAGGAGGAGCTTTCTTTAATATGGTAATTATAACACTGATAAATATTTCGTGAAACACGAGTCTGATTGGTTGTAAAACAGAAATCATTGAAATGTGATTGGATATTGAGTTCCATTTGGGGCATGAGTTAAATAGTCATTGTAGTATGTTCCTCAAGTAAAAGGTCCATATGCAATTTTTTATTGGGGCTGGAAGTAAACATCAACAAAACTAAATATATGTTCACACATAGAAATGCGTTATATAATGGAAATGGACATACTTACTTACTTACTCACTGGCACTATCGAACCCGTAGGTTCATGGCCGCGCGGACATAAGCTCTCCATACATCCCTATCCTGAGCTAATGCTTTCCAATCATTCCCTGTATAATCTACTTCCCTCAAATCATAGTTAATGTTATTCTCCCACCTCATTCTTGGTCTACCAACTGGGCGTTTTCCCTCTGGCTTTCCTATAAGAAGCTTCCATGCAAGTCTTTCATTCCCCACACGTGCTACATGTCCTGCCCATCGCAGTCTACGAGACTTAACTGTTCTTATTATATCTGGCTTCCTATAAAGACCATGTAGTGAATTGTTATGTAGTCTTCTCCATTCACCTGTCTGTTCATCTCTCTTGGTCCAGACATTTTTCTAAGCACTTTATTCTCAAATAATTGGAAATGGACTACTGAAGGAAATTTTTGATGAAGTGGCTGATTTCAAGTATTTAGGAACAATAATCACAAATAGGAATGAGATGCACAAAGAAATTAAACATAGGCTCAATTCTGGAAATGCATGCTATTATGCATTGCAGAGACTCTTGATGTCCCAACTCCTTTCAAAAAACGTTAAACTGAAAATACATAAAACAGTTATTCTACCAGTTATATTATATGGATGCGAAACATGGACTCTTACTTTAAGGGATGAAAGGAGATTACGGGTATTTGAGAATAAAGTTCTTAGGAAAAATTTGAGCCAAAAAGAGATGAATAGACAAGTGAATGGAGAAAACTACATAATGAGCTACGTGATATGTATAGGAAACCAGATATAATAAGAAGAGTTAAGTCTCGTTGAGTACGATGGGCAGGACATGTGGCACGAGTGAGGGATGAAAGAGATGCATGGAAACTACTTGTAGGAAAACCAGAGGGAAAACGTCCAGTTGGTAGACCAAGAATGAGTTCGGGGAATAAAATTATCCATGATTTGAGAGAAGTAGATTATACAGGGGATGATAGGAAATCAGCTCAGGATGGGGATGTATGGAGAGCTTATTTCCGAGTGCACCATGAATCCACGGGTTGGATAGAACCAGTGAGTTAGTTAGTTTTTATTTGTTCACACTTAGAAATACATTATAAAACGGAGTGGACAGTTAATGACAAATGAGGGAAATTTTGAAGAAGTGGCTGATTTCAAATAGGCCTGCCTAGGAACAAGAATTGCAAATAGGAATGATGTGCAAGAAAGAAATTAAACATAGACTCAATCTGGAAATGGGGCACGCCGTAGCGTAGTGGTTAAGGCACTGAGCTACAAGCCGGAGGGTCGAGGGTTCAAGTCCCGTTGGGGCCAGGATTTTTAAACTGACCCAAACCCTCTGGCGGCACCATGGCCCTGGGGTCGACTCAGCCTCTAACGGAAATGAGTACCAGACGCCTGTTCTGGGGGTAAAGGCGGCCGTCACGCAGGGCTGACAACCCGGCGGACATCAAGTGCTGATTGTCTAGAAAAAGTGGGAGCCTTAACCTCCTACTACCCCAAGGGTCTTCTGAGGCCTGTTGTGGGATCACTTTACTTTTTACTCAATCTGGAAATGCGTACTATTATGCGTTACAGATACTCTTGTCAACTCAAGTTTTATCATCATCATATTTTTAGAAAACAAAATTTCTGATTATAAGTCAAGATGGATGCAACATGTTCATCGAATGGAAGATCACAGGATACCCAAACAAATGTTAAGATATCAACCTGCAGGAAGAAGACCAGGACGTCCACTCAAAAGACTTTTGGATGGTGTTTCTCTTGAGGCCGAAACAGGTCAACAAATGACCTAAATTCGTGAACTCAACATTTAAAAAAACGTTAAATCAAAATATATAAAACTGTTATTTTCCCAGTTATATTATACGGATGGGAAACATGGACTCTTTCTTTAAGGGAGGAGAAAAGATTACACGTATTTGAGAATAAAGTTTTTCAGGAACGTTTTTGGATCAAACAGACATGCTAATGAGGAAGATTTCTTTACATAATCTTTGATGACAGCAGAAAATGTTTACGTACAGAGAAAAATGTTTTAAACATGTACATTCTTAGAGTGTACAAGGGTCACCAACCAGGGAAACAAGTGTCAATGTGTGTCATTTATCTGTAAATACAATCTTAAATTATAAGAACGTAGCGTTGAATCAGAAAATTAGAAATAGTTGTTCAAAATGTCCTCACCGGTTACATGTTTAGTAAATGAGGTGGCCATGAACTTGTCGCAGTTTCTAAGCGCGCACAGTTCTGCCAACCCCTGCATGCAACAGGTCGCTGTTCTCAACAGTCGTACCATCTCCAGGTCCTGAAACAAAAAAACAATTTGTGTGTTAATACAATATCTCGAAGAGATAATAAAGCGAGAGTTGTCTTGAATTTTGCGTCACCTTGAATATGTTCCGAGATCAAATTGTCGGCCTGCATGCATCGTTTCATACGTGAGAAGCCAAACTATGAGGCAGCTCAATCTTGATCTTTCTCGAACGGAAACTTCGAGAGGCCGATTTTTCTATAAATCGGTAAACAGACGCATCTGCTCGCAGCGGGCCTGATCTCATGACACTGTACATGAACTCTATCGCCCAAAATATGATCTGACCACGCTCTATATTAACTCTAGTGACCAAAAACTTCAACTGACTACACTGTATAAGAACTCTTCTTCTTCTTCGGCTTTCCCCCACTTATAGTTTGCCGTCTTCAGTTTCCATTTATCTCTATCATTCCAATCTCCCTCTTCCAAATTCCTATCATCCATTATGGTTCTGACGTAGGTTTTCCATTTCCATCTTGGTCTGCTACGTTTATTTCTTCCAGGGGGTGACCATTGGATATATTTTTTGGCCATCTTTCATTTTCCATTCTTTGTACATGGTCATACCATTTAAGCGTTTGATTTTCAATCCTCTTAACAACAGATGCGGTGACATTCATTTCTCTCCAAAGGAATTCATTTCTTATTTTATCCTGTCTTGTTTTTTTTGGAGGCTTCTTCTAAAATAATCAAATTCAACTGCTCTAATTTTATTCTTTTGTAATTCCGTTAGAGACCAAGTTTCACTTTCATATGACAAAATATTCTGTATTATGCTCTTATAAATTTCCATTTTAGTTTCCTTTGTAATATTTTTGTTCCATATTATTCCATGTAATGTCTTAGTTGCATTTTTTGCCATTGCAATTTTAGTCTGTACATCTCTCTCACAGGTACCTAAACTTGTAATTATTGACCCAAGATATTTAAAAAATTCACTTTTTTTTTAACTCTACAAACCAAAATATTACCTGCTCACTCTGTATATTGTTCCATTCTCTGTGTTAACATGTTACACGATGTGGACTAAACGTAAACAGAATTACATGACACAGTAATAAGTTAAATGCAATTAAATGACGTCACGACTCGTTACGCTCAATATTTGCCAAGAGAAACAGGTAATAGTTATATATTGTGCTAACATCTACCTCTAGGTTCATTTTAAAGAAGTTAAACTCCAGTTTTAAAGTGTAATTAATTATTCCAAGATAACAAACTTATAACTTTATTTAACTGATAAAATGTACATTAAAATACGTTAGGGACTTAATAAAAAAAGAAGCAAAAGAGTTAATGACTTTGTTAATGGATTCAAGTTTAAAATAATTTGCTTAACAAAATTAAAAACTCTGATACTCCTAACAATTTTATTCAACGAGTTCGTTTACAATTTTTAAATCGCATTTGGGAGATGTAACTCATGAGGGAGATGCAGGAGGGAAACGAATTTTTAGAGTTATCACGACATTTTGACTTATTTTTTTGCGAATTCCGAAGGAATGAAACTATTGAGGTTGTTCTCATGAACAAATTTTCAAAACTTTCCGTAGACCTTCGCCGATCCTATCTAGTAGAATACCATGACTAATATAAGTTACCTATATAACGGGATCTGAACCCGAGACCTCTAAGGTTGAGATTTTAAAAATCCCTTACCCTGCCGAGAATCGAACTCAGGTCGCCGGAGTGGAAGATAAGGGACTCTACCCACTACGCCACACTGTTTTAGCAGACCATAATTTAAGAGGGCAGAGAATTGTAGAAACAGGTAGTTTAGAATTCTTGCTGAACATAAATTAATGACGTGAATTCGGTTGACCATGGAATTAACGACAATTATTCTGAACTTCCTCATACCACATAGCTTTCTCCGTTTAAACGTATGTTGGCTATTTACGTTTCAAGGTTATGAACGATATTTCAGTTGTTATTGCATTCAAGGACATTGTGACATACTGGAGCAAACAGCTGATAAGACAGGTATACATTAAACATGCCCAGTTTGCTATTCAAATATTTTGTCACTTGAATTGCGTTGTTTACACAGAAAACATGTTATTTTCCACTGAGCAACCTGGCTCGCACGAAGAAAAGACCAGAGTTCAATTTAGGATTGTGTAAAATTTACTTCCTGGAAGTAAATATCAATCAAACTAAATATATGGCCACACGTAGAAATTCATTATGTAATGGAAATGGACAGCTAATGATAAATGAGGGAAATTTTGAGAAAGCTGCTGAATTCAAATACCTAGGAACAATAATCACAAATAGGAATGAGATGCACAAAGAAATTAAACATATGCTCAATTCTGGAAATGAGTGCTATTATGCATTGCAGAGACTCTTGATGTCCCTCCCACTCCTTTCAAAAAACTGAAAATATATAAAACTATTATTCTACCAGTTATATTATATGGGTGCGAAACATGGACTCTTACTTTAAGGGAGGAAAGGAGATTACGAGTATTTAAGAATAAAGTTCTTAGGAAAATTTTTGGACCAAAGAGAAATGAACAGACAGGTGAATGGAGAAGACTACATAACAATGAACAACATGGTCTTTATAGGAAGCCAGATATAATAAGAACAGTTAAGTCTCGTAGACTGCAATGAGCAGGACATGTTGCACGTATGGGGGAATGAAAGACTTACATGGAAGCTTCTTGTAGGGAAGCCAGAGGGAAAACGCCCAGTTGGTAGACCAATAATGAGGTGGGAGAATAACATTAACTATGATTTGAGGGAAGTAGATTATACAGGAAATGATTGGAAAGCATTAGCTCAGAATAGGGATGTATGGAGAGCTTATGTCCGTGCGGCCATGAACCTATGGGTTTCTATAGTGCCAGTGAGTAAGTAAGTAAGTAAGTAAGTAAAATTTACTTCAGTTTTATCATGATGTCTTATTCTCAAGATGGTCCAACTAGAATTTAAAAAATAACAATTGAAATGCCGCACAGAATAAAGTTGTAAACCTCTCTTTTTTTTTAAGTTCCGTTTTATATGAGAAATGATTGTTAATGACTCGTGGGACCTTTTCCAGTAAAAATAAAATTTGGTTAAAAATAGTTATGTTGGATGGGAATACAATTATTTTGTCTAAATTTAATCTCTCCCTTTTAGATAATTTTATATGTCCAATGTTATGAACATTTCGGGAGAGGATGCAAACTTTAGATCACATATTCACAGACTCAAAATGGATTTAGAAAGGGTCAGACGTGTGCAGATCCAAAATTCTGTCTCAAATTGCTAACAGAGAAAAGAGAACTTGGACACTCATCTGTTATTCATAGGTTATGAAAAAGCTTTCGATTGTGTAAAACGAGAAAAAATGTTTGCAATTATGGAACTAAGAAAAATCCCTTGGCGCATAATACAATAAAAGATTTATAAAACTATAACAAAATAAAAATAAAAAAAAGTTCAAAATTATCAATTTCTGCAGAGCTTAACAGAGGCGTGAGACAAGGATGTTCCCTCTCATCTATTACACGCTTTATATTAGCTTGACCTGTATGTGTCTATCTATGTAACGGAATCTTTCAACACGATTTTCACCCACTTAAAAACATTGGATTGACTCGAAACTTTGTATACTTGTAAAGGACCAGTGCCAATACAATAATTCTATTCAACACAGATATCAACGAAATAATCACAAAATGGCAAAATAAAGAAACAGCAGGCATCCAAATATCAAGAATAAAACTAATAAGTGCTTTTTTTATTTGCAGACGATCAGGTAATCATCTCAGATACAGAATATAATTTACATAAAGATACATTTAAACTGAACAAAATCGCAACAGAATATGGGCTAACAATCTCCATAAATAATATTAAAACAAATGGGATTTAAAATAGATCACAGCGGTGGACTACTATTACAGTACTTATTATTATTATTATAATTATTATTATTATTATTATTATTATTATTATTATTATTATTATTATTATTATTATTATTATTATTATTATTATTATGGCGGGTACTGGGGAAATAAAATACCCAGGGCGGACCAAAACTAGCGCTGCTGCCTTGCAGTAAGATACTAGACTATCAAAGGCTAGAGGAAGAAAACCTTGAACAAAAATTACCCGTCCCCCAGGTTGGGGGTTGATGCATCGGGCCAGCTCCTCGTTCATCATATGAAGAAAAAAAATGCTAAAAAACCAAACAACATGCCTCGGAAAAACACTCTAGGACTGGAATGGATCCCAATGGAAAGGAGGAAGAGAGGAAGACCGAAGAAAACTTGGATAGAAGGGGTACAAGCAGCTATGAATATCAGAGGAATGGAGGAAGATCAATGGATGGATACAGAGGAATGGCGTTTGGTTTCCGGAAGACGGCGGCAGCTGCCATTATACCGGATGATTATTATTATTATTATTATTATTATTATTATTATTATTATTATTATTATTATTATATTGGGGGCACGCCGTAGCGTAGTGGTTAAGGCACTGAGCTACAAGCCGGAGGGTCGAGGGTTCAAGTCCCGTTGGGGTCAGGATTTTTAAACTGACCCAAACCCTCTGGCGGCACTATGGCCCTGGGGTCGACTCAGCCCCTAACGTAAATGAGTACCAGACGCTTGTTCTGGGGGTAAAGGCGGCCGTCACGCAGGGCTGACAACCCGGCTGACAACCCCAAGGACCTCCGGGTCTCTTGTGGGATCACTAACTAAATTATTATTATTATTATTATTATTATTATTATTATTATTATTATTATTATATTGTCAGGATTTTTAGTCCTTGAAAAATCAATAAAATCTTAACGAATTTGAATACGTGAACCTCGACACCAGAGGCGAGCAATGTAAATGGTAATTAACCGGGAAAACAATGAATGGTGTTGTGTGAACTAATTGAGTGATGTAAACAACTTAGCGAAGATTTACAAGATATTTTTAGATCGCAAGATAACAAGCTAACAAACAAGCACTTAAGTACATAAATATGTCAAGTGTAATAAATATTTAAAATGTCAGCAAATTTAGTAAACAATGATGATTACCTTTATCTAAAATTTATAACGTGCATATAATAATAAACGTTCATAAAGCGAAGAAAGTAAAATCCCAATCAACCTATACAAAATTGGTGTCTAAATTTTAGACAGGCTTTTCTGTTCTATTTATAATCATATGATATCTATGGACATTAGTTTCCCAAACTGTTGTTTGATAATTCCATTTATCCTATTATATTTCTGTAATCGGCCGCGGTGGACTAGTGGTTATGCTCCTTGCCTCTGGTCCCGAGGGTCGCGGGTTCAAACCCGCCGGAGTCGATGGATTTTTTTAAGACGGAAAAATCCAAGGAGCAAGTCCTCCGGGAAGGAGTTTAAGCCGTGGGTCCAGAGTCTGAAGATTTTCAGGCTCGTAAAAAATCCTTAAGCCTGAATGAAAAGGCCTCTAAGCAAAATTTACCGAATTTCCCCGTCCTAGTGCTACCTTGGTTTCCTAAATGTCAGTATGCGGCGGAACGCTGACCACGGACCACTCAAAATGACATCTATACGAAAACAAGTGTAACTAAATTAATATGGTTTAATTCATCCCTGGAGGAGGAGAGCGCCTAAAAAATCTCTGTAAAGGGAAAACATAGGCTTACAATACAAAAAAAATATTTCTGTAATTTGAACTCTTTATTTCAGAAAATGAGTGACGAAGCTAACACTGGACAACAAATTTTAACTTTTTGTTGGTTACGGAATTGAAATGACCAGATTTCGATGTATTTTTTCATGCTGAGCACAAAAATAACAATGAAATTGTCAGCAGTAGTCCTGTTTTTTCGTAATTTTGACAAATATCTTTAAGTGAAATAAAATCCCTCCTTAAATCTGGTAATATTAAGACTGGCTACCTCAGTTAAAGGTGTTTCCTTTTAGCTTGTTTGCTGTAATGGACTTCAGGGACATCTCTCACAACTGACCAACAATAGTCAGCTAGAATAGATGTATCAGGCCTATATTTGCCTTGGTATTGTCTTCAACCATCTCAATTATCTATGATGTGACATATCATTTAATTATGATAATGTTATAACTAATAAAATAGCAAAATTCCAGGGAATATGTGGTACGATAAAACGATCACTAAATAACAAAGCAACAAGAGAGACCCAATTGAAATTTTACAAAACGTTGACAGTACCGGTACTGCTCTATGGTTCAGAAGCCTGGATACATAAAAAACAAGATCTAAGTAGGATAACGGCGGCAGAAATGAAATTTTTGAGATCTGTTAAAGGGTGCACTAAGGAAGACAGAATCAAGAACACAGAAATAAGACAGGAACTTGAAATATTTGCAATAACTGATAAAATAGAGACATATAGACAAAAATGGAAGCAACACATAGACAGAATGAATGAAGATAGATATCCAAACAAATAACAAAATACAAACCTAAAGGCACCCGAGATGTGGGCAGACCTAGAAAAAGATGGACTGAAGTTGGAACGGGTCAGCAGACCTAATCCATGAATGCAGATG
Source organism: Diploptera punctata (assembly GCA_030220185.1). Taxonomy (NCBI): domain Eukaryota; kingdom Metazoa; phylum Arthropoda; class Insecta; order Blattodea; family Blaberidae; genus Diploptera; species Diploptera punctata. The sequence goes on from JASPKZ010000803.1 coordinate 1,038,633, forward strand.
ATGATGATGATGATGATGATGATGTCTTCAAATGATGAGATCGTCTGGTGAAAATGTTACCCATGTTTATCAGAAACTGCACCACAGTTTTCCAGGAAAAATTCCAAATTAAGATAGAGAAAATGGATTTTTAATGACATATTGCACCACATTTCACGATAAGCTAGTAACATATTGTCCACACATTGTTTGTAGTTTGGAGCCCGTTGGTTCCCCAATAAATTTTAAGGTAGCTACCCTGTTCCGAAAAGTGTTTATACTTGAAGACTTCTCTCACCTAGGAATCAATAAAAATACCTTCCTTAATTGTACTTGTTCTTAGTCTCGGAAATTTTGTAAGTTCCTAAATGCACTCCCATCGAGTGCCTAAATGCACTCACATCCGTAACACTGCTTTAAGACTGAACTTTGATTAATTTAAAAATAATCGCCACTCTTCTGATCTGTGTTGGATGCTTATATCAGACGTCAGACCTTGTATACTGTTGCAGTATACTCACATATGGATCAGAAAGCTGGACAATAAATGAAAGGATGCAGAAAAGAATCTTGGCGACAGAAATGGATGAATTACGGAGAAGTATGAGAATATCCAGGCTACAACATATTCGAAATACATATATCAGACAAGAAATGGATGCACAAGAAACTGTTATCGATAGGATAACAAAGAGAGGTCTACAGTGGTACGGACATGTACAACGGATGTCAGAAGACCAGTGGCCTAAACAGGTGTTCGATTGGATGGGTCCCGCGCCGTAGCCGAGCGGTTAAGGTAGGAAGCCTTAGCGCAGAGCTACGGGACTTGCGCTGGTTCGAGTCTCCATGGGGGAAGAAATTTTCTCATGATATTTCGGCCAGTATGGGACCGGTGCCCACCCAGCATCGTGAGGCAATTGGGTAGCTACAATAAGTTGAGGACTCGACATGCTAACCACATGTCACCCCTACACTGGCTGTTGATCATCTACCTCTGTGATTAACACATGTGGATGTGAAGGGCCAGCAGCCGGCTGGTAAAAGGGCAACCGCTGAAAAGTGGAAAGACCCTCAATCGGAATCGGATTGGATGGTACCAGGCAGACGGAAGAGGGGGAGAAGTAAAAGAGCATGAGGGAATATATTATGCCATGATGAAGAGGGGTATGGAAGATGGACAATTGGGAAGATAGGAATCTCTGGAAAGCAGGAATCAAAGCAAACTGCTGTAAAGTGGAAAAGTCTGTATTAAGTAGTAAGTATATTGTTGCAGAATACAATGTCATTTTTTTTAATTGCTCATGAGGCTTCTGGCGTGTTCTATATGCAGAGACTTTACATTCTCGCTAAGATACTTAGAACTAAGTCGCGAAGCCAGGAGCTCTGCTTTGGCCTTTGAGAGTTCTGAGTCTCGGGCAATATAATTTAATTCTTCTTGAGCCATTCTGTGTGGTCGACTTGGAATTTCAGGATTGAAGTCAGGATCATGGGACGTGGATGGTTCCGGTATTTCTTCCGAAGTGCTGAATTTCGTTTCATCGTCTGAATCAATTTTATAGGAGTCTGGTGGTACTGGAATAGGAAGCTCTTTGGAGTGTGACACCGACGAAGAACTGAAGGTATATTTAATTAATGTTGGGAAGTAAACATTATGAGGTATAATCATTAAAATTCATCGGAGAACATATTGTTTAAACAACTCACCTCATAGGATTCATGCTTCCATGATATCGCGATTTCAAACATAATCATGTTCATCGTCAGCCATAACTCCGACTGATGAAATTCTTCATCAGTCGGAGTTATGGCTGACGATGAACATGATTATGTTTGAAATCGCGATATCATGGAAGCATGAATCCTATGAGGTGAGTTGTTTAAACAATATGTTCTCCGATGAATTTTAACTGAAGGTATGTTGGGATCTCATCTTCTTTGAAATAAACTTAACTCGTGGGATCATGCAGAAATAATCACATGATTAAGTGATTGCCCAAAAATGTTGCTAAGAACTTTTTCTCAAATACTCGTAATCTCCTTTCCTCCCTTAAAGTAAGAGTCAATTTTTCGCATCCATATAATATAACTGGTAGAATAATAGTTTTATATATTTTCAGTTTAACGTTTTTCAATACGGGAAATTTTGCAAGTTGAAAAAAAAACACATTAGGAAAAATAACTGTGTGTTTAAATAATGATTTTACAGAGTAGTTTCCTAAAAAACGTTTGAAATGATTATGGACACCTCATAAGAATGGAAAAAGATAGAATACCAAAGAATAATTGAAATTGGAAAGGTAATGGAAGAAGTGGAAGAGGCAGGCCTAGAGAACGATGGATGGATAGAGTGAAGAGAAGTATGGAAGCTAGAGATTTGAGAGAAGAAGATGCTTTAGACAAATCACTTTGGGTTGAAGGAGAAACACTGTATTGTGGAATATTCCTAAATAAAAAAATAATCATCATCCATGCAAAAGTGACCTGTTACGGTCTCAAAGAGGAATTTTCCATCCAGCGCTTTTTTGGACGTCCCAGCGATCTTTTGCCTTGGGGCAGTAGCGAAGTATGGGTTTTGGAATTCTATGAGACGGCATTCGTTGAAGATGGGCTTTCCAGTTGTTCTGGTAGTTTTGTATATGGTGAAGAATGGGTTCTACATCCAACTCTTCCATAATTTCCTCATTTCTTTTATTGTCCCACTTTGTGTAGCCTGCTGTACGGCGAATAAATCGCATCTCATTTGCTGTTATTCGGCTTTCATCTCTTCTTCGTACTGTCCATGCTTCACTACCATATCTTAATACCGGTCTTGCGAGAACCTTATAAAGCCGTAATCTTGTGTTCTTCTGTACTAAAGATGGTTTCATTATACTGTTAATTATCCCCGTTGTCTTTTGTAAAATTTGTGATTTTCTTTGATATATCAGCTTCATCTTGAAATGTTAAATTATAACACAAATAATTAAATTCGTTTACTCGTTCTAAAATTTCATCATCCAAAACAATTTTGCTAGGTATAGGGTATTTCCCACAAAAAGCCAATCACTTTAGTTTTCTTTGTATTGATTTCCAAATTGTACCTTTTTGTAATTATATTAAAATTGTGTATAGAATACTGTAAATCTGTTTCTGTTGGAGCAAAAAGCAAAGAGTCTATTTTATGTTTCTATTAATTTGTTAAAATTTATTAAAATAATATAAATAATAATAATACTTTTGGGAAGCCTGAATTTGTCTATAATTTAAAGCAGGATTTTAATATAATAAATATTAAAGTTAAAGTTAATATTTTTTTTAATTCTTTTAATATTTAAATATAACTTAAAGAAAAACATCTAAATAATTCATTGTTGTTGAACAAAAATGTCTCAGTAACAATTAAGGAAATTGTACTACATAACAGTTTTTTTTGTAAATAATGCTTTTAAAATTGTTTTAAGTCATTGTTGTCAGAATAATAAAGCTTTCTGTTATAACAGTAATAAGAACACCTGCTTAACTTCATATTTTTAAATAAAAGTAAACTAAACTCTTATTGGATGTCAAAACAATTAACTTTTTGATTTAACAAATCAAATTTAAACCTCATATTTAATGGACTATTAACCAATAGAATTTGAATACAACATCAAGTTAAGTAATGATGTTCTTTAAAATTATAAAAGAATTACACTACTCATTCTGTATACAACTTTCCACAAAGATAGAAGCAAGAAGAGTTCTCAAGATAAAATGTAATAGTTAGAATAATTGATTCCAGAAAAGAAAATAATTTATTTTAATTGATAGTGAAGAATAATACCACTTACATTTACTTAATCTGCTGGAAACCAACAAAGTGAATAAATTTTGTAATTATTTCTACAAGAAACATTTTTTAAGATTTTGAAGTGTTTTTCTATCCAGTGTACCAACTTCCGACCTTGAGAAGAGAATCCGGCTCTACTGAAAATTAAACCCATCCTGAACCAGTAATTCTTTTTGGGACACCAATCCTTCTTCAAAATGTTACAACAATATCGTGCATGAAAAGAATTACTTCTTCAAAACGTCGCCACAACGTAGGACAAAGCAATTTCTTCTTCTTCTTCTTCTTCTTCTTCTTCTTCCTTCCAAGTATTAGGCCAAGGCCTGTTACAATCCTATACAAAATTGATCCTTCTGGAAAATTCTCGTATAAGACTTGAAAGCATAATAATAGTCCCTTCGATTGGTTGCTGGCCAAAGGAAGGCAAGACCAGTGATGGGGCTGCCATCTTATAGCCTCTGGTCAGGCTTAAAGCAATTTACTTCTACAAAGTCTAAAGTGATCCGTGATCTAAAACGTTTGGGAATCACTATTCTGTATGGTGTGTTAATTTAAAGAAGATTAACTGGCATAGACAATATTTAGCGAGAGGTCATTAAAATGGCTGTCAGAACGCGAATTTATCTTGCACCGCTTGACTTCACTTATGGCGTAGTTCCAGACCGCATGTGACTGTTCCCACTCTATCCTTCGGGGCAATTAAACAAATGAAATGCTCATTAACATATTCCGGTTTGCTGATTTTAATTCCCTTTGTTTTGAACATCAAACAACCCAATCTATTGGGAGTTGACTAATATCCAGGGGAATATCTGACATTGCGATTCATTAATATTAAATGTTAAATATGCCAACAAATAACCATTGAAATAATTAGTCTAAATAGTAATGAATTTTCCAGCGTATTCCAGTTACACTCGAAAACAACTCTGCTGATGTAAAACGAATATAAATTCATTGCACAGTTTTAAAAAGTTGTTATATATCAACATTCATATCACTATGAATCGTTGTTTGGTCGGTTTTTTACACGCTTTATACGTATTAGCTTGACCTGTATCTATCTATGTAACGGAATCTTTCAAAGTGATTTTCACCCACTTAAAATCATTGGATCGACTTGAAACTTTGTATACTTGTAAAGGACCCATGGAAATACGATAATTTCATTTTTACACGCTTTATATTAGCTTGACCTGTATCTATCTATCTATCTATCTATGTAACGGAATCTTTCAAAGTGATTTTCACCCACTTAAAATCATTGGATCGACTTGAAACTTTGTATACTTGTAAAGGACCCATGAAAATACGATAATTTCATTTTTACACGCTTTATATTAGCTTGACCTGTATCTATCTATCTATCTATGTAACGGAATCTTTCAAAGTGATTTTCACCCACTTAAAATCATTGGATCGACTTGAAACTTTGTATACTTGTAAAGGACCCATGGAAATACGATAATTTCATTTTTACACGCTTTATATTAGCTTGACCTGTATCTATCTATCTATCTATGTAACGGAATCTTTCAAAGTGATTTTCACCCACTTAAAATCATTGGATCGACTTGAAACTTTGTATACTTGTAAAGGACCCATGAAAATACGATAATTTCATTTTTACATTACACGCTTTATATTAGCTTGACCTGTATCTATCTATCTATCTATCTATGTAACGGAATCTTTCAAAGTGATTTTCACCCACTTAAAATCATTGGATCGACTTGAAACTTTGTATACTTGTAAAGGACCCATGAAAATACGATAATTTCATTTTTACACGCTTTATATTAGCTTGACCTGTATCTATCTATCTATCTATGTAACGGAATCTTTCAAAGTGATTTTCACCCACTTAAAATCATTGGATCGACTTGAAACTTTGTAAACTTGTAAAGGACCCATGAAAATACGATAATTTCATTTTTACACGCTTTATATTAGCTTGACCTGTATCTATCTATCTATCTATGTAACGGAATCTTTCAAAGTGATTTTCACCCACTTAAAATCAATGGATCGACTTGAAACTTTGTATACTTGTAAAGGACCCATGAAAATACGATAATTTCATTTTTACACGCTTTATATTAGCTTGACCTGTATCTATCTATCTATCTATGTAACGGAATCTTTCAAAGTGATTTTCACCCACTTAAAATCATTGGATCGACTTGAAACTTTGTAAACTTGTAAAGGACCCATGAAAATACGATAATTTCATTTTTACACGCTTTATATTAGCTTGACCTGTATCTATCTATCTATCTATGTAACGGAATCTTTCAAAGTGATTTTCACCCACTTAAAATCATTGGATCGACTTAAAACTTTGTATACTTGTAAAGGACCCATGAAAATACGATAATTTCATTTTTACACGCTTTATATTAGCTTGACCTGTATCTATCTATCTATCTATCTATGTAACGGAATCTTTCAAAGTGATTTTCACCCACTTAAAATCATTGGATCGACTTGAAACTTTGTATACTTGTAAAGGACCCATGAAAATATGATAATTTCATTTTTACACGCTTTATATTAGCTTGACCTGTATCTATCTATGTAACGGAATCTTTCAAAGTGATTTTCACCCACTTAAAATCATTGGATCGACTTGAAACTTTGTATACTTGTAAAGGACCCATGAAAATACGATAATTTCATTTTTACACGCTTTATATTAGCTTGACCTGTATCTATCTATGTAACGGAATCTTTCAAAGTGATTTTAACCCACTTAAAATCATTGGATCGACTTGAAACTTTGTATACTTGTAAAGGACCCATGAAAATACGATAATTTCATTTTTACACGCTTTATATTAGCTTGACCTGTATCTATCTATCTATGTAACTGAATCTTTCAACGCGTTTTTCACCCACTTAAAATAATTGGATCGACTTGAAATTTTGTATACTTGTAAAGGACCTGTGACAATACAATAATTTCATATTTATTTTCTAAAATCCTGGCCAGAATCATCATAAAATCAAAAAAAGTGTCTTTGTATTTATGTAACGGAATCTTTGAACACGATTTTCACCCACTTAGAAACACATGATAGACTTGAAACTTTGTATACTTGTTAAGGACCCGTGACAATACAATAATTTCATATTCATTTTCTAAAATCCTGGCCAGAATCATCAGAAAATCAAAATAAATAATAGTTTTAAAAAACTAAAACAGCACGCTTTATTAGAAAACCAAATTCAAAAATGAAAAATGATTTTAATTTCCAACACGCTTGGGATAAATTTAAAGTGGTCAACAAAAAAATCATCTCTAACACATGTAGAATAAAACTAGAGTTATCAACAAAAAGAAAATAATTTATCATCAAAAGCGTGGGGTGCTCTATATCAATTAATATATTTGATAATAAACAGATATCGGTAAAAGTAAAGTCTCTAAGAAGAAAACGTAAAAATCATAAAAAGCACCCCACGCTTTTGATGGTAAAATTATTTTCTTTTTGTTGATAACTCTAGTTTTATTCTATATGTGTTGGAGATGATTTTTTTGTTGACCACTTTAAATTTATCCCAAGCGTGTTGGAAATTAAAATCATTTTTCATTGTTGAGTTTGGTTTTCTAATAAAGCGTGCTGTTTTAGTTTTTTAAAACTATTTTTTTTTTCTAAAATCCTGGCCAGAATCAGCAGAAAATCAAAAAAGCATCTATGTAATTATGTAGCGGAATTTTTCAACACGATTTTCACCCACTTAAAATCATTGGATCGACTTCAAACTTTATATACTTGTAAAGGACCAATGACAATACAATAATTTCATAAATGTTTTCCAAATTCCTGACCAGAATCACCAGAAAATTAATAAATATGACATTATTGTATTGTCACGGGTCCTTTACAAGTATACAAAGTTTCAAGTCGATCCAATGATTTTAAGTGGGTGAAAATCGCATTGAAAAATTCCGTTACATAGATAGATAGATAGATAGACAGATACAGGTCAAGCTAATATAAAGCGTGTAAAAAAAAGTGTTTGTGTGATTATGTAACGGAATCTTTCAACACTATTTTCACCCACTTAAATTCATTGAATCGACTTCAAACTTTGTATACTTGTAAAGGACCAATGATAATACAATAATTTCATAAATGTTTCTAAAATCCTGGCCAGAATCAGCAGAAAAACAAAATAATAAAAACCGGTATAATAGTTTGCGGACTTATCAACTTCTTAATCAATCGTTGTAAGAGCTCAGTTGGTAGAGCGGTGGATTATAATAGTATATAATTTCAGTAATCCATAAGGTCGCTGGTTCAAATCCGGCCCGGTTGATTTTTGTTAGTAGAGTATTACTTTTTCAGAAACAGGTCTACAACAGATCAGATTTTCAGTATAAGACAGATTTTAGAAAAGAAATGGGAATATAATGGCACTGTACATCAACTATATGTAGACTTCAAAGAAGCATATGATTCAATTAAGAGGGAGAAGTTATATAGTATCCTGCTGGAGTTCGGAATTCCTAAAAAGTTAGTTAAACTTATACGAATGTGTCTAAATGGCACAAAGAGTAGGGTGCGTGTAGGCAAACAGTTTTCGGACACTTTTGAAATCCAGAATGGGTTGAAGCAAGGAGATGCACCATCTCCTCTACTATTTAATTTTGTACTAGAGCATGCCATTAAGTCTTTAGAGAATGAGGAAGGCTACAACTCAATGGTATTAATAAGCTGTTAGTTTATGCTGATGATGTAGTATTGTTGGCCGATAGCGAGGAGATACTAAAGAACAACACACACACACTATTGAGTAGTACTAAGAAATTAGGACTGGAAGTAAATATCAATAAAACTAAATATATGGTCACACGTGGAAATTCATTATATAATGGAAATGGACAGCTAATGACAAATGAGGGAAATTTTGAGGAAGTGGCTGAATTCAAATACCTAGGAACAATGATCACAAATAGGAATGAGATGCACAAAGAAATTAAACATAGGCTCAATTCTGGAAATGCATGCTATTATGCATTGCAGAGACTCTTGATGTCCCAACTCCTTTCAAAAAACGTTAAACTGAAAATTTAT